>JAUIMM010000376.1:1237500-2437500 GCA_031769625.1 Taudactylus pleione | reverse complement strand
GCCAAAGTAGATAAATCTTGGGGAACCATAAATCTTGTAATCCTACAGGAAGGGACATTTTTGGTCGCAGTTTAATAACAACCCTCTCAACTTTTTGAAGAAGCAGGCGGTCAAGATGACCAAGTCTCTCATAGTTCGATTCAATGGATGATTTATCATTTGTGGCCAGTAGAGACATTTTTACCATATTAAGGGGTCTATTCATTATCGAGGGCTGATTGGCCCCCGATAATTAGGTATCCAACTTGCCGCGAGTTGCAGCGGTGGATACGAAAATTCCGGAGCAATTCAATATTGAGTTCAGTCATGGGCACTGTCGTAGCAGACACACGGACAGAGGGATCTGATCGGAATCTCTCTTTGCAATCCAGGATTACTTCTCTTAGGAAGGAGCGGGGCTCCGGGAACCAATGCCATGGATCAAATGAAAATGGATTCGCTTCCCACAGTCTAACTCGGACAATGTTCAGTTCTCGGAGTTTGCTGAATACGAGTCGGCCACAATCAGCAGTTATAATAAATCGGCCCGTTAATTAAAACATGTGGAAAATAATGTTTCTGCAGGTGTAAAGGGCCCTTAAGTGATCCTGAATCTTTCATTCTCTTTCGTCTTTTTTTTTTTTTTAAATCAGATGTTTTAAGGGAATACAAAGTAATTTTAATTTACAGTAGTTATAGAGTAGATAGATAGATAGATAGATAGATAGATAGATAGATAGATAGATAGATAGATAGATGATATATATAAGATATAGATAGATGATAGATATAAGATAGATAGATGATAGATATTAGATAGATAGATAGATAGATAGATAGATAGATAGATAGATAGATACATGATAGAATAAAGATAGATATAGATAGATGATAGATATGATAGCTAGAAGATAGATAGCCAAATGTATGTGGACTCCAATATGTGTTTGTTGAACATCTCATTAAAAAAATATGGGGTCTATTTACTAAGCTGTATTAGGAGATAAAGTGAACAGAGATAAGGAACCAGCCAATCAGCTCCTAACTGCCATGTCACAGGCTGTGTTTGAAAAATGGCAGTTAGGAGCTGATTGGCTGGTACCTTATCACCGTTCACTTTATCTCCTAACAAAGTTAGTAACTAGACCCCTATGTGCATCCATTCACCCACAGAAGCATGAGTGAGGTCGGCCACTGATGCTGAGCGATGAAGCCTGGCTCACAGTCCATGCTGTAATTCATCTAATTCATCCTAAAGTTGTTAGATGGGGTTGAGGTCAGAGATATATCCCGATCAGTAAAGATCTTCCACAGAAATCTCAGCAAATAATTGCTTTGTGCACAGGGGCATTGTTATGCTGACACAGGAAACCGCTTTCTCCAACATATTGTCACAAAGTTGGAAACACACATTTCTCTGGAACGTCATTGTGTGCTGTAGAGTAGTTTTCTCTTCACTTGGACTAAGGTGCCTCAGCTGGGCTGAAATATGCTGAACCTAACTGTTGGATAGGTGGCATCCTATGACATGGCCACGTGGAAGGTCACTGAGCTTTGTAAAACAACTCATTCCAGCACTAATGTCTGTCTATGGAGATTGCAGGTCTGCATGCTAGATATTATGAACCTGTTAGCAATGGGTGGTGCTGAAATGGCCAAGCACACTAATTAGATGGGATGTCCACATACCTTTGGCCATAAACATTAGACACAGAAAATTAAAGATTCTGTGGAAAGATTTAAATTAGCATAAAATAGAGAGATAATGGTTGTAGTTATTCATAGAAAATCTGACTGAAGAGCACAAAGCAGAGTAGGACTGGGGTCACGTTATATTAGACTGGAATATGAAGAGGTGAAGTAGAGTAAAGATGAAGTGGATGTTGAACAAAATACACCTATTACAGAGCTAAAATAAAACATCCATAAATCAGCAACAAGTGATCCTTGGAGCTACAGGACCTTAATAACATCTATAAATAAGCAACAATTGATCATTGGAGCTGCAGGACCTTAATAACATCTATAAATCAGCAACAAATGATCATTGGAGCTATAGGACCTTATTACCATTTATAAATCAGCAACAAGTGATCACTGGAGCTACATGACCTCATTAAGATCTAGAAATCAGCAACAAGTGATCATTGGAGCTACAGAATTCATTAACATGTATAAATCAGCAACAAGTGATCATTGGAGCTACAGGACTTCTTTAACATCTATAAATCAGCAAGAAGCAATCCTTGGAGCTAAGTGATCTTAATAACATCTAGAAATCAGCAACAAGTGATCATTGGAGCTACAGGACCTTAATAACATCTATAAATCAGACACAAGTGATCATTAGAGCTATGTTACCTTATTACCATTTATAAATCAGCAACAAGTGATCACTGGAGCTACATGACCTCATTAAGATCTAGAAATCAGCAACAAGTGATCATTGGAGCTACAGGACTTCTTTATTATCTATAAATCAGCAAGAAGCAATCATTGGAGCTATGTGATATTAATAACATCTAGAAATCATCAACAAGTGATCATTGGAGCTACAGGACCTTAATAACATCTATAAATCAGACACAAGTGATCATTGGAGCTACAGGACCTTAATAACATCTATAAATCAGACACAAGTGATCATTGGAGCTATAGGGCCTCATTAACATCTATAAATCAGCAACAAGTGATTGTTGGAGCTACATAACCTCATTAAAATCTATAAATCAGAAACAAGTGATTGTTTGAGCTACAGGACCTCATTAACATCTCTGAATCATCAACAAGTGATCGTTCAAGCCACAGGACCTCATAAACATCTATAATTAGCAACAACTGATCATTGGAACTTCAGGACCTCATAAACATCTATAATCAACAACAAGTGATCATTGGAACTTCCGGACCTCATAAACATCAATAATCAGCAACAAGTGATCATTAGACCTACAGGACCTCATTCAGGAATACAGAAGCTGGTCAAATTTGAGAAAGAAAATTTCAAAAGAGAGAACTAGAGGCAACTGGAGGAAACATGAATACAGCATCAAATATTTGGGCAGCACAGATGGTGTAACGATTAGCGTTACTGCCTCACAGGACTGAGGTCATGGGTTCAATTCCCACCACGGCCCTACCTGTGCGGAGTTTGTATATTCTCCCTGTGCTTGCGTGGGTTTCCTCCGGGCACTCTGGTTTCCTCCCACACTCCAAAAATATACTGGTAGGTTAATTGGCTCCCCTCAAAATTGACCATAGTGTGTATGTTTGTGAGCATGTGGTAGAAAATATAGAGTGTAAGCTCCACTGGGGCAGGGACAGATGTGAATGGTAAGATATTCTCTGTAAAGCGCTGCGGAATATGTGTGCGCTATATAAATAACTGGTAATAAATAAATAATAAATAAATATTCTGATGTTTTTCCAAAAAATTAAAGCCTCCTAAAGAAACAAGACAAAAAAATTCCATATCGGCAAGGTGAAACAAGCATACAATTAGTGGCTCTTAGAAACAGAGAAACATCTTAGCTGATAGCAGACGCAACTGCATGTAGCCCATAGAGATTCCTTAACAGAGGGCAGCACAGACGGTGTAATGGTTAGCGTTACTACCTCACAGCAATGAGGTCATGGGTTCAATTCCCACCATAGCCCTTACTGTATGGAGTTTGTATATTATCCATGTGCTTGCGTGGGTTTCCTCCGGTTTTCTCCCACACTCCAAAAATATACTGGTAGTTTAATTGGTTACCCACAAAAATTAACCCGTGTGTGCGAATGTGGTAGGGAATATAGATTTTAAGCTCCACTGGGGCAGGGACTGATGTGAATGGCCAAATACTCTCTCTGTAAAGCGCTGCGGAATATGTGTGCGCTATATAAATAACTGGTAATAAATAAATAATAAACAGCAAGCTGTCAAGTGGAACAAAATACACAACTGGTTGGTGGGTGGGTGATTTTTGCACTAGTAATTAAAAACAATTTTGAACCCCATAGTATAGTATTCGTTTTTATATATTTGTACATAAATGGGGGTGCAGCCTTCTAGCAACCAAAGTTTTGAATATTATATACACCAAGAAGGAAAAACATTTTTTTTTTAACATGGTGCACTGCTAGTTACACACTAGCCGACTTGCAAATGATGCGATTGTCGTCTAGATTTGCCTTGAACTCCCGGACAAACAATCTAGTGCATAAACACTGTGCAATCTTCCAAACAATCGAACAATATATCTTGCATCGTTTGGTGGTTAGATTGTTAATTATATAATGTAACCATATCGCTTGATCGTCCAGTAGTGCATACACACTGCACGACTTGCGGGGAATCGTTAATAAGATTGACAGATTAAGCTGCACAAAGAGAAGATCTGAAGATGTGGCGGCGGCCGCCGCGGGAGCACGCATTGGCCCTGATTCAGAGCCGGACGCTCTGACCAGAGCGCTCGCTCTGAATCAGGGCCCACCTCCATAAATATGGAGCGTCCTCCTGGACGCTCGTATAGCTGTGGGTCACCACCCACAGCCTATACGAGCGTGCAGGATGATGGTCGCGATGGTCTTGACCATCGCGACCATCGCCAGTGCGAGTAGAAGCCTGCAGTTGAGTTTCTCAACGGCAAAGCCAGGAGTGATTTTGGCTCTATCAGAGCCAAAATCACTCCCACTGACATCACTAGTGATGTCAGTGGGGCCAGCTTCTGATGGTAGGCGTTCCCTTGGGAACGCCTCCGTCTGGCAGGCACGCCACCCGGCACGCCCACCAAAGGGGGCGTGCTGTCAATCAACATCGACAGCACGCCCCCTTTGATCAAACACAACGAGCGCAGGAAAGTCCTTCGCTCGTCGCGTCTAGCGCATGCGCACGACGGAGCTCCCTCCATCGTGCGCATGCGCAGTGCACACCATCGACCCACTTGCGAGCGGACAGCCGCTCGCGAGTGGGTCTGAATCAGGCCCATAGTGCGTACACACTGGATGATATGAACAGTTTGTCGTTTCGAAAAAGGGGTTGTTTTATACCAGGTGCACTTAGAAAAAGGTGCTGTTTTTTACAAGTGCGCTTTGCAAAAAAAATAAAAATTTTCTCTGTCTGGCCAATAGGTCTAACTTTGCGCACAAATAAGTTACCCATGTGTATTGAGAAACTTTAGGTAATGATTGTCAGATGCTTTTGAAAAACTGAAAGAGCATGAGAGGTGAAAGTCAGAATAAACTTTGGAATTAGGTTTGAACAGCTTAAGCTGAAAGCTCATGAGTCAGGGGAAAGAGCATAATGACAGCCAGACGATGATAGTTATATTACAAGCAACAATAGTAACTCTCACAAATGCTCTGGGAAAGAGAGACATTGGGCACATTCAGCTTAGAGACAATTCGGAAGAGCAAACACATCTGGAAGAGTTACAAGAACAAAGAGTCTGATCAGAGATAAGAAAGTACAGTAGCTGAACATAGTGATACTATAGCCATTGCTCCAATAGACAAGAACACAACACAGCAATTTACCAAGAATCAGGATTATAATCATGGGTGTAAAATAAGCAAACTCGGTCCAAAATAGAAGTATCTAATAGATCTGAGCAGCGCATTTAGCGTATATAAACAGATTACTGCATTTTTTCCTATATTTTATTTTTCGCTGGTTTAAAAATATATAATTTACATATTAAAAAGAGAAATAAATTTAATATTTTGTGTTTTTTAATTTTGCTTTGACACCTTGTTTCTCTCTCTCGTTCCTGGAACCCTTCTCTCTGTCCTCAAACCGGAATGGGTATGAAATACCGCCGGCCGCAACCTAACCCCCCTAACCGTCCTTAGGGGTGCCTAACCCTAACTTCCCCCCCAAGTGCCTAACCCTAATCCTAACCCTCTAAGTGCCTAACCCTAACCACCCCCTTCCCCGCTACCTAAACCTAAGTCCCCCGAGGGGGTGCCTAACCCTTAGTCACCCCGGGGGTGCCTAACCCTAACCCTCCCCCTAGCCTAACCCTAACCCTCCCGGGGGGTGCCTAACCCTAAGTCCCCCCCGGGAGCCCTAAACCTAACCCTCCCCCCCATGGCTGTCCGCTCGCGGCGCCTGGCATCACTACGATCATGATGCCGGGCGCCGGTCTCCCGGCGTCGGAGAAATGCGGGCGTCTACATCCTTGCCGGGATAAGACAGTTGGGAAGCCGGCTGCCGGTATATAGGCAGTCGGCTTCCCGATTGCTTCCCCCTCAAACCTTGCTTACTCTCTTGGGCACAGCTGGCTAAAGAGGCTAATAGCTGGCCTGTCACTTACTGGGAGTGGCACTGGGAACTGGTACTGACCGCCTCAGCTGCCGGACCTGGCTGTCACTCACTCTGACCAGACCTGCGGGTACCACACTTGACACCGCACCGCCAATGCCAACGCCTACTGCACAGTGCACATGACGCACCTGACCCAGTAAACCACCCAACAGCTTCTCACTGTGGGAACCTGGGTGGAGAGAGGTCATGATGCCATGGGATGTGATCACTGCATGCTTGAACAGTGATGGAAAGATACCAGTAGAGAAGGAGAGAATACAGATTTTAGTTAAGGGTGGGATGAGCACAGGAGACAGAACTTTACTGATTTGTGAGGGTTTAGGATCAAGAGGAGAGGTAGTAGAGTAGGAGGATGAGAAGAGTGTAGACACTTCATCTTCATTAGTGGGGTCAAATGAAGAGAATATGCCAGCGGGTTCAGGTAGGGAATTGAGCAGGTCACTGGCTGAGGAAGAGCCCACCATTTCATTTCAGATATTATCAGTCTTGTCCTTGAAATGGGAAGCACTGAGTAGCAGGTAGGTTGGGTGAGTGAGGGATAAGTAGTGATTTAAATGTATTATAAAGTTGCTTGGGGTTATAGGCTTGGGCAGAGATGACAGATTGGAAATATGTTTGTTTGGCAGTATCCAGTGCATTACAATAAGAGTGGTAGATAGTCTTATATGTGAGAAAGTCACTTGAAGTACTAGATTTACGCCACTGACGTTCAACTTTGCGCGGGAGTTTTTGTAGGAGTCTTGTCAATTTGGAATGCCACGGTTTACGTGTAGTGTGATGGGTAGCTGGAGCTACTTCATCAAGGGCTAGTTCTAGGATCTGGTTCAGGTGTGATACAGCAGTGTCAGAAGAAGTTAACTTAGAAATTGGTAAGAGTAATTGGTGCAGAGAGGTGGTTAGTTGTTGAAAATTATTAGCATTAATATCTCTGCAGGTTTGAGGAGGCTTGGTTGATTTGATTGACATTAAGGTTGACGTAATAGAGGAGAGTGTACAGGTGATCAGGTTGTGATCTGAGAGGAGGAAAGAAGAATTAGTGAATCAGAAACTGAGCATAGTCTGGTGAATACAAGATCAAGGCAGTGGCCATCCTGATGAGTAGGAGTCAGTCCATTGGGAGAGGCCAAGAGAGGAGGTTAGAGAGAGAGGTTTGGAGGCATGAGGGGATTGTGGACTGACAATGGGGATATTGAAATCACCCATGATGATGGTGGAGATGTCAGAGGATAGGATGTGAGGGAGCCAGGCAGAAAAATGTTCCAGAAATTGATTGGGTGGTCCAGGTGGGCGACAGATAGCAACAATGCGCAGAGACAAAGGGGTGAAAGTAATAATAGAATGTACTTCAAATTATGTAAATATGAGTGATGGTACCTGTGGGACAACTGTGTATGTAAAAGCTTGGAACAGTAATATTCCTACTCCACCTCCTTTACTGGTACCAGGCCTGGATGTGTGGGTGAAGTGTAGGCCACCGTGTGAGAGTGCTGCAGCGGAGGAAGTGCTTGATTGTGTGAGCCATGTTTCTGTCACTTATCACCCATGTCATCAACAAGTGGAATCAAACAATTGCTAGAGAACCATTCGACACCCGACAGAAGTGTACAAGGCAGAAGTTCGTCTCTTATTAAAAAAATGTCTCTGATGAAATTACGCTAGCCAGTGGAGAAACGCGTCAGTTTGCTGTATGAAGAGTTGGCCAAAGAAGTTGAAAGAATGGATTTTTAGGCAAAGTGATTTCCAGTTCAACTATAGAACCACTAGTCACTGATGTAGCTTGCATTGACTTTGATACTGCCTCCACTATTGCAGAATAGATATTTAGCTATTTCTATACAGGTTTAACTATTGAACTTGCATGCCGATTGGATTGCTCAGGTTTTATACAGATGACTTTTTAAAGTGTACTTGACTGTTATATTGTGCAAAATGCATACTATCATGCTGATGACAAGCCGCTGGCATGCTGTATATGCAGCTTTTGGACACTTTGGGGCTGAAGCAGATTGAGAACTATGACAGTTTCCGAGGGCATATTGCATGGGGTCATTCTGTGCATGCTCAGAGCAGCACCTTGCATCCAAATTGGATTAAGGTTGGGCTGGGGAATTCTGTAGGAAGCCAAGCACAGAAGGGCATATTTCTGTCTCATGTAGTTGAAGACCTGGAAACAAATGGATATACTGTACACCTGGAACAGATGGGTCATTTGCAGGAGGTCAGGTGTAGCTGCAAATACTAAATGATAATGATGATGGTTGCGGGGACCTAGTGAACTGATTTTCTTGCAAAGACAAGATGGGGGTATTTTTGCTGTAGTAGAGGTTTTATCAGACAAAAATGATGCTGAATAGGAAATTCATTTATTATACACTATGTAGACAGAAGTGGTTGGACACTAACAGCAAATAAATCAACGAGATTCTATTGATGTCAATCCAATTCATCCCAGAATCCCCAATTCATCCCAGAGGTTCTCAAAGGGGTTAAGATCTGGACATTGAACTGGCCGGTCCATCCAGGTTACTGAATGCTCTGTATACCAGTCCAGCGTCACCCTGGAAACATGACAGGTGGCATTGTCGTCCTGATAAAAACATTTGTTGTTTCTGTAGAACTGCACTGCCAACACTGCTGGCACCCCCGCACTGAGAACACTGCCAGCACATCTGCACTGCTGACACTGCCAGCACTCCCATACTGCCGACACCGCCAGCACTCCTGAACTGTCGACAGCGCCAGCAACCCTGCACTGAGGACGCCGCCAGCACTTCTGCACTGCCAACACTGCTGGCACCCCTACACTGAGAACACTGCCAGCACTCCCATACTGCCGACACCGCCTTCACCCCTGAACTGTTGACAGCGCCAGCAACCCTGCACTGAGGGTGCTGCCAGCACTTCTGCACTGCCAACACTGCTGGCACCCCCACACTGAGAACACTGCCAGCCCTGCGAACACTCCCGTACTGAGACTGAGGACACCGCCGCCACCCCCAAATGCTGACATCGCCAGCACCCCCGAACTCCAGACACCGCCAGCACTCAAGCATTGAGGACACCGCCGTAACTCCCGCATGGCCGGCACCCTCGCACGGCCGACACCACCGGCTCCCCCGCACTGAGGACAACGCTGGCACCCTCTGTCATAGTAAGTGCACCATTGGTGTATCCAACCCGCACTGAATTTGACCTGCACTGTAACCTGCACTGTATATGACCCGCGCTGTATCCGACTCACACTGTATCCTGCACTGTAACCGACCCATATTGTATCCGACCCACACTGTAACCTGCACTGCATACAAGACAGAACAGTCCACCCCCTCTTGAACGCTGTGCGCACACTGTAGGTGTTACTTTTACAGTGTCCCCGTCACGCTGTGTGCTGGGCTGCTGCAGAGGGAGGGAGGGAGGAAGTGAGGGGGGGGGGGCCGCGCCAGACCCGGGCCCCTCTGGAAGCCCGGGCCCGGGTAAACTGTACCCGCTCCCCCCCCCTCTCGGCGCCCCTGGTCCCCGTAGAAAAGTACGGGCTAAATTTGTCATGCCAAGAAATCTATGGGTTTTGTCCTAAATAATAGGTAAAAACAAATTACTAAAATATTTATTAAAGCATTCGTGAAAGGTGTGAATCTGTAAACTGAAAAATAAAGTATAGGGGGTAAATTTACTAAAGTGAAAGTTTTTAGAAGTGAGTTTCAAAAGTGATATGGCCCATAGCAACCAATCAGATTCTACTTAACATTTAACTAGCACCTTCTTGAAGAAAATAGCTAGAATCTGATTGGTTGCTATGGGCAACATCACTTTCAAAAATCACTTCTAAAAACTCTCACTTTAGTAAATTTACCCCTAAGTGTCATATCCATAATGGTACGGAGGTGGATCTGCATATCGCTGCCCACGCAGGTCTCAGTGCACATAAAAAAGCTATTTTTTCTTGTTTTAAAAATGGTTACACCAAGCTACAACCTTGTTATACTACTGCGGATATAAATTATCTATGAATTATTTAAATTTTGTGTCAAGAATGAGTTAAACGTTCAGGCAAGTGACTTTAATTTATAACGTAATGATCGTGCAGAAAAATCCAATTGCTCCTTTGACAATCAACCCAACACAGGCAATTAACAAGCAAGTAGCAATCTCTCCAATTTTAATAAGCAACCAAAATTTATATGGCAATACGTATCCATGTTATGTTTTATCACGACTTTCTTTCATCTCTCATGTTGTACGGAAACCCTGGGCACGATGTACTACGCATCGCATGTGGTACATCCCACCACTTATCCGGTACATCAGCGTTGATAACACCGGTACCTATAATTGCGAGTAAAATCGCAAAGGACAGCTCTTCCTAATAGAACTGGCCTTTGCAACAACAGGATTTCCGAGGTTATGACCCAGGAGTCCTTCTGCGCCTGTGCAGGTCTGCCAAGAGGGACAAAAGGAGCCTCTTGGCGGGCCTGGCGAGGGGGGCGCTGTGAGCCCCCTCAGCCCGGCACATAACCAGAGGGTGGGCATGATCAGCGTGCTGGCGAGGGGGGCGCTGTGAGCCCCCTCAGCCCGGCACATAACCAGTGGGTGGGCATGATCAGCTTGATCGCTCTCCCCACAGGCATAGGAGACTGCTGTGGCTGCGTGTGCTGGGCTGCTATGATGTGCGAGGGTGGGGGGGAGTGGTGCCTGGCTCAGACACCTGCTGGACCCCTCCAGCAAGCCTGGGCCCGGGTAATTAGTACCCGCTCCCCCCCCTCTTGGCGCCCCTGCGTGTGCGTGGTATGAAGCATGCGCCATGGGGGTCACCGGGATGGATCCGGTTGGACACAATGCGAAGGGAAGCCCATCGGCCTCTATTGGGCAACACCATCTATAAATGGCATTGCCCATTGGGTCCAAGCTCCAGAAAGTAACGCCATTTTTGGACACATTTTTCCTTTGGTACATCTCGCCACCCTAGATGGTAAAAGTTAATAAACTGGATCCAAACAGTCGTCTTCTTTGTTCCAATTGATACTTTTTTTTAATTTGAGTTGATGAAACATTGTCAGACATTTCTCCTGTACATAATAAGCCGATGTGACCTTGGGACTGTTTTAAAACATATACTGAAGCATCACTTGGTCTTTTCTGCAGGTTTTATTATATTGGGTCCGCCTTGGGCTAGCCTCAGTTCATCGTCACCTGTAATCTATGTATGGCTTATGCATACAAACTGGGAAAACTGTCAAAGACATTAAACCCTTTAAAAACTAAGACATCACTGATCTGCGAATCATATACTGGAATAATAAGGAACCAACTTTCGTCTCGTCATAGCCGTAGTTAGAGGCTCTATTTATAGAGCTGTAAAAAGCCCTATATCATCCGTCACCTGTGATAAAACTGCTTTTCACAGCTATGTGCTATTCAAAGAGCTCTGATTTCATCTGTGGTCCCCTGAGTTTCCAGATAATGGACCAAATGTAATAGGGTGTCAGTTTTAGTAACAGTACAAACTCGCACCTTCTCGCATTTTTTGTAGGTGCGAGTTGGTGCCGGGACTCGCAAAAGTAATAGCCTGCGAACTTTTCAGCTCGAGCCTAATACACTATGAGAATTCAAGCGAGTTTTAATGCGACTAGCATTAAAAGGTGTGAATTATACAGAAGCCATCACAGATCACTTGATCTGTGACGGCTTCTGTGTTTTTAAAAAAGATGACGTGCAGCCCCTCCCCAAAAGCATAACCAGCCCCGGGCTCTGTCCAGCCTGTCCTGGTTCTAAAAGTACAGGGTCCAAAATGCGTAGGGGGCCCCTGTATATTATGAACCAGCACAGGGCTTTGCTGAGCCGGTCCTGGTTGTGGAAAAACAGGGGAAAAAACTAGTAGGGGTCCCCTGTAATTTCCATGGCGAGGACTGGACTCTTTCTAGTGGGGGGGGGGTAATGTCACAGCCAGGGAAAACCTTTCACAGGTTTCCCCAGCCAAAGCATTACACCTGACCACTAGTCAGCCCAGGGGGTCCCCCTCTCCAGGGTACCCCAGGCCTAGGCTGATAGCCCGGGGCTGTCCCCAGCACCCATGGGTGGTGGGGTCCCGGGTTGATTGTGTAAAAGTGTAGTGTAAAATTAGAAATGTAAACATTTTCTTTACGAGTAGGACTGCAGGTCCCAGCAAGCCTCCTCTGCATGCTGGTATTTGGAGAACCACAAGAACCAGCATGCGGGACATTAAAGGCGCACTTGTACCTATAGTTCACCTGTAAAGAAATGTTTAAAAAAAGATAATACACATACACCGTGACAGTATAGCTTTAATACATACATACACACTCACTCACACATACATTACCTGGACTGGTCCCTTTCTCCCTGTAGGCATACTAGGTCTTAGTAAAACATAAAAATGCAAAGAATCTGACCTACAAACTAGGTACAATCCGTGAAGGCTGATACCTCCCGAAAGAATGGCCAAGAGTGAAGCGGCATCACCTTTTGTAGTGCCGTGTCTGAGTGTTCATTGGCTGAGAGAGGTCAGCTTCCACCTCTCTCAGCCAATGAACGGCTCCCACCTTTGTAGTCAATGGTGAGAACTGTAGGCTAACCTTTATTAACCCTAGGGCTCTCTCCATTGACTACAATGGTGGGAGCTGTTCATTGGCTGAGAGAGATGGGGGCTGGCCTCTCTCAGCCAGTGAATGCTCAGACGGCACTACAAATGGTAATGCCGCATCTTAGCCTCTCATTCGGGAGGTATCTTCCTTCACGGATGGTACCTACTGTAGTTCGTGGGCCGTATTTTTTTTTTTTGTTTGTTTTACCAAGACCAAGGATGCCTACAGAGAGAAGGGAACCAGCCCAGGTAATGTAGGCGAGTATGTGTGAGTGAGTGTGTATGTATTGTTACGACTCAGTACCGTCAATGAGGAATTGTCCCGCACAGCCTTAAGCCCTGGAAAACCTTGGCTGGATGCGGCCGGGTTGTTGCCTTGAGGGCTGGTGGAGCTAGCTCAGAATGTGGCTTAAGAGCCAATAAGTTGTGGTGCGACCTTTGGGCTGGTAGTAGCCTCTGGGCTGGATGAGGCCTGTCGGCCAATTAGTTGAGATGCGGCCTTTGGGCTGGTAGCAGCCTCTGGGCTGAGTTGCTGCCTTGAGGGCAGAAGGACTTGGCTAGCAGATGCTGTGGTGTGCTAGTGTCGCCAGGATGACACCAGCGGTAGAACACAAATTTGCGTACACGGGGCGCTAAGGTGCGCTTAATGCCACCAAGATGACACAAGCGATTGTACACAGGATGCTGGGTTGCGCACTGTGGACTCTGAGTGCGGTCTTTGCCACCTGGATGACACAAACGGCAGAGGCAGGAATGGACCGTGCCGCCTAGATGACACAAACGGCAGGTAGTGCAAATGTGGACCGTGCTGCCTAGATGGCACAAATGGCAGGAACAAACGAAAACAGGAAATACGTGAAACTCTATCACCGGCATGGAGTGAAGGGCTGGCTGGTTTAACAGAAACAGGGCCCAACCAGAGCAAGCCTCCCTAATGACAGACTAGTGTGCATCTGGGCGGTGCACAGACAGGAGAATCAATTAGTGTGCACCTGATACTGCACACAGACAGGCAGTAATTAGTGCAAAGCCTTAGTAGCAACTGAGACTGGAACTGCAAACCACAGATCCAAACAGGAGGAAGGAGGAAACTTCAGCGAACGCTTGCTCGGCATTCACCCCACACAGCATTGGCAGCGCGGTGGCTTGTGACATGTATGTATTAAAGCTATACTGTCAGGGTGTGTTTGTATTGTCTTTTTTTAAACATTTCTTTACAGGCAAACTACAGGTACTCTGAGTACCAGCATGCCGGGGAGACTTACTGGGACCTGCATGGGTGTCGGGGATAGCCCCGGGTTATCAGCCTAGGCCTGGGGTGCCCTGGAGAGGGGGACCCCTTTATTGGGGGGGTCCCCAGCCTGGGCTAACTAGTGGCCAGGGGTAATGCTTTGGCCAGGGAAACCGGTGAAAGGTTTTCCCTGCCTGTGGCATTACTCCCTCCCCCTGCTAGAAAGAGTCCAGTGCTGGTTATGTTTTTCCACAACCAGGACCGGATCAGCAAAGCCCTGTGCTGGTTCCTAATATACAGGGGCCACCTACGCATTTTGGCCCCTGTATTTTGAGAACCAGGACAGGCTGGACAGAGCCCAGGGCTGGTTATGCTTTTGGGGACGGGCTGCACACCATTTAAAAAAAAACTATTTTCATAAGTACTGTACACATAGAAACATGCACGTATCTCATGGATATGTGCATGTTTCTGTGTTACTCTGACCTGCTCAGGATGTACTCCTTAAGCTGGTCTATGATTTGTCATCTTTTAGTAAACTTTTTTTTGCGAGTTTGTAACTCGCACCCTATTACATTGGGCGAATTGAATGTTTTAAATGGCAAAACATCTGAGTGCGAATTTGAAAATGGCGATTTTTAGTAACGCCGAAAAAATGCGAGTTCTAATGAACCGACACCCTAATACATGGGAGAGTTGTGAAGAAGTGCGAGTTTACCACAAAACGCGCAATTTACCAAAACAGACACCCTATTACATTTGGCCCATTGTCTCTTCCCCATACACAAGTATGGGGAAAGCGACCTTCAACAATTTATATAAATGATCTTACTGCAGTTTTAGATAAAAGGAGAATACCATCTGCGGATGGCGCTATACGTACTTCCGCAATTCCGCAAGCATGGGCAAAAGTTGTACTGTGCAAGCATAATTTCCGTCTCGCACAGGTGCAGTACTGAGAATATAGTTAAAGGGTTTCCTGGGCATGCTCGACCATATCAGCTGACATATGCCCAGTATGGAAATATGTTGCTGTTAATTGAACATGCGTGAAATCTTCTATCTACACATGCACTGAACTGGAAGACAGTTCACGATTGGACAAACTTGTAAAATTAGCAGCAAAAAACCGGGATGTAGTTAGCAGACCGGCGTATGGGATGCCCCCATTCTGAATGTCGACAATGAAAGTCCAACACGGGACTTACCAACGCCTATCTTAATCCTGACTCCAGAACACAGACAGACGCCAGCCTGAACCAGGTAAGTCCGGGGCATCTTAGCTGTTAGCTATGAGGGGGAGAGGGTTAGGTTTAGGTAGCATAGCGGGGTTAGCATTAGGTTTTTTGGGGGGGAGGTTAGGGTTAGGCATATCTAGGATGGGGGTTATGGTTAGGCACCACTGGGGGGTTAGGGTTAGACACTAAGGTGGGGAGGGTTAGGTTTAGGCACGTAGAGGGGAGAATTAGATTTAGGCACTAACGGGAGGGTTAGGGTGCGGGGTGGGGAAGGTTACGGTTAGGCTACAAGAAGGTAGGGTTAGGGGGAGAAGGGGGAGGGTAAGTATACTTATCCAACCCCTGTCAGGATACCAACCATCGGGATGCCGCTGTCGGTATTTTAACAGGAGGCATCCGGACATATCGATTTCCAAGAAACCATATGATAATTACCCCTATGCACAGAAATCTTTATAAATAGAGCCCTATTTAATATTACCAGTCATTGCTTCTTGTACCTGTGTATTAATTATTATTATTCAATGAAAAATCAACGACTTGCATTTTTACATCTAGCAGCTAGAAGATAAGTTGATCTTGCAGTGGGTGGATCTCGGTGGCATTGAAAGACGGCGAACCGGGTGTTACGCTACTGTTTAAATAATAGCTTCAAGCTGATTGGTCACTTCTTCACTTGTGCACTCTTTAGGAGACTTGATACAACTCCCCCACAGTGTGAATAGGCGGACAGGTAGATCACAGTACGTCACGACCAGGATTTCTCGGCATGGTGGTCGACAGGTATTACCTGTGAGGTCACTGTGGCGGGGGGCGTCTGGCGGTGGTGCTGGTGTGTGGCGAGGGGCATTGGCTGTGCATGGTTCTGTGCAGGCATGCTGTCACGTTGGGCTGGTGAGGCCTGGCAGTGCTTCCGTTACGTTTGGCATGGGCGCCGCCATCTTGCCTCCGGACATGTGATTTGGTCGCCCAATCCTGGTTTGTCACATGCTCTCTCTGGCCAGTCACGGCACAGAACTTGGTATTTAGGGATGTTCAGAGCCTCACTTCATTGCCAGTGCAACGTGTTTCTCAGCATGGCTGAGAGAGAGTTCCCTGTGCTCACCACCTGTTACCTGTGATACGCTACCTGCCTGCCTGCTTGTCTGCTCCAACCCCTCTAGACTACCCTGCATCCTCCATTACCTTCCCCTTGCCTGAGTACCTGAGTCCTGCTGTTCACCCTGCATGTTGCCTCCACTGACACTCTGCTGGATAATCCTTCCTCAGTCTGCACTCCTCATTAATCAGTCACCACCTGGACAGTTCCCCTTGTCTGCCACTACCTGGACATTTTCTATTAACCAGTAACTACATGGACATTCTCCATTGCCTGTCACTAACTGGACTTTTTCCTATTTGCCTCACTACAGCTCCCAAGTACACTTTAATACTATACCCGGACTTTCTATTTTACCATATTCATGTCATTGAAAAATCCACATTTACTTTTAAACCTGCTTCAGTGTCTGCTCCTATTACCACCCCGGGTCCACAACAAAACCAGAACCTCACACAGTGGACAGACAGGTGGATCACAGTAGCAGTGTGGGTGGACAGACAGGTGGATCACAGTCGCAGTGTGGATGGACGGACAGGTGGATCACAGTAGCAGTGTGGATGGATGGACAGGTGGATCACAGTCGCAATGTGGATGGACGGACAGGTGGATCACAGTAGCAGTGTGGATGGACGCACAGGTGGATCACTGTCACAGTGTGGATGGACACACAGGTGGATTACAGTCACAGTGTGGATGGACACACAGGTGGATTACAGTCACAGTGTGGATGGACACACAGATGGATTACAGTAGCAGTGTGGATAGACACACAGATGGATTACAGTCACAGTGTGGATAGACACACAGGTGGATTACAGTCACAGTGTGGATAGACACACAGATGAATTACAGTAGCAGTGTGGATGGACAGACAGATGGATTACAGTAGCAGTGTGGATAGACACACAGATGGATTACAGTCACAGTGTGGATAGACACACAGGTGGATTACAGTCACAGTGTGGATAGACACACAGATGAATTACAGTAGCAGTGTGGATGGACAGACAGGTGGATCACAGTAGCAGTGTGGATGGACAGACAGGTGGATCACAGTCACAGTGTGGATCGACAGACAGGTGAATCACAGTCACAGTGTGGGTGGACACACAGGTGGATCACAGTCACAGTGTGGGTGGACGGACAGGTGGATCACAGTAGCAGTGTGGATGTACAGACAGGTGGATCACAGTCACAGTGTGGATGGACGGACAGGTGGATCACAGTGACAGTGTGGGTGGACGGACAGGTGGATCACAGTAGCAGTGTGGATGGACGGACAGGTGAATCACAGTCACAGTGTGGATGGACGGACAGGTGGATCACAGTCACAGTGTGGATGGACGGACAGGTGGATCACAGTGACAGTGTGGGTGGACGGACAGGTGGATCACAGTAGCAGTGTGGATGGACAGACAGGTGAATCACAGTCACAGTGTGGATCGACAGACAGGTGGATCACAGTCACAGTGTGGATGGACGGACAGGTGGATCACATTCACAGTATGGGTGGGTGGACAGGTGGATCACAGTCACAGTATGGGTGGGTGGACAGGTGGATCACAGTCACAGTGTGGATGGACGGACAGGTGGATCACAGTAGCAGTGTGGATGGACGGACAGGTGGATCACAGTAGCAGTGTGGATGGACACACAGGTGGATTACAGTCACAGTGTGGATGGACACATAGGTGGATTACAGTCACAGTGTGGATAGACACACAGGTGGATCACAGTCACAGTGTGGATAGACACACAGGTGGATCACAGTCACAGTGTGGGTGGACGGACAGGTGGATCACAGTAGCAGTGTGGATGGACAGACAGGTGGATCACAGTCACAGTGTGGATCGACAGACAGGTGAATCACAGTCACAGTGTGGATAGACACACAGGTGGATCACAGTCACAGTGTGGGTGGACGGACAGGTGGATCACAGTAGCAGTGTGGATGGACAGACAGGTGAATCACAGTCACAGTGTGGATCGACAGACAGGTGGATCACAGTCACAGTGTGGATGGACGGACAGGTGGATCACAGTCACGGTCTGGGTGGGCGGACAGATGGATCACAGTCACAGTATGGGTGGGTGGACAGGTGGATCACAGTCACAGTGTGGATGGATGGACAGGTGGATCACAGTAGCAATGTGGGTGGACAGACAGGTGGATCACAGTCGCAGTGTGGATGGACGGACAGGTGCATCACAGTCACAGTGTGGATGGACGGACAGGTGGATCACAGTCCCAATGTGGATGGATGGACAGGTGGATTACTGTCACAGTGTGGGTGGACGGACAGGTGGATCACAGTCGCAGTGTGGATGGACGGACAGGTGGATCACAGTAGCAGTGTGGATGGACGGACAGGTGGATCACAGTAGCAGTGTGGGTGGACAGACTGGTGGATCACAGTCGCAGTGGATGGACGGGCAGGTGGATCACTGTCACAGTGTGGATGGATGGACAGGTGGATCACAGTAGCAGTGTGGGTGGACAGACAGGTGGATCACAGTTGCAGTGTGGATGGATGGACAGGTGCATCACAGTAGCAGTGTGGATGGACGGACAGGTGGATCACAGTCCCAGTGTGGATGGATGGACAGGTGGATTACTGTCACAGTGTGGGTGGACGGACAGGTGGATCACAGTCGCAGTGGATGGACGGACAGGTGGATCACAGTAGCAGTGTGGATGGACGGACAGGTGGATCACTGTCACAGTATGGATGGATGGACAGGTGGATCACAGTAGCAGTGTGGGTGGACAGACAGGTGGATCACAGTCGCAGTGTGGATGGATGGACAGGTGGATCACTGTCACAGTATGGATGGATGGACAGGTGGATCACAGTAGCAGTGTGGATGGACGGACAGGTGGATCACAGTCCCAATGTGGATGGATGGACAGGTGGATTACTGTCACAGTATGGATGGATGGACAGGTGGATCACAGTAGCAGTGTGGGTGGACAGACAGGTGGATCACAGTCGCAGTGTGGATGGACGGACAGGTGCATCACAGTCACAGTGTGGATGGACGGACAGGTGGATCACAGTCCCAATGTGGATGGATGGACAGGTGGATTACTGTCACAGTGTGGGTGGATGGACAGGTGGATCACAGTCGCAGTGTGGATGGACGGACAGGTGGATCACAGTAGCAGTGTGGATGGACAGACAGGTGGATCACAGTAGCAGTGTGGGTGGACAGACAGGTGGATCACAGTCGCAGTGGATGGACGGGCAGGTGGATCACTGTCACAGTGTGGATGGATGGACAGGTGGATCACAGTAGCAGTGTGGGTGGACAGACAGGTGGATCACAGTCGCAGTGTGGATGGACGGACAGGTGCATCACAGTAGCAGTGTGGATGGACGGACAGGTGGATCACAGTCCCAGTGTGGATGGATGGACAGGTGGATTACTGTCACAGTGTGGGTGGACAGACAGGTGGATCACAGTCGCAGTGGATGGACGGACAGGTGGATCACAGTAGCAGTGTGGATGGACGGACAGGTGGATCACTGTCACAGTGTGGTTGGATGGACAGGTGGATCACAGTAGCAGTGTGGGTGGACAGACAGGTGGATCACAGTCGCAGTGTGGATGGATGGACAGGTGCATCACAGTCACAGTGTGGATGGACGGACAGGTGGATCACAGTCCCAATGTGGATGGATGGACAGGTGGATTACTGTCACAGTGTGGGTGGATGGACAGGTGGATCACAGTCGCAGTGTGGATGGATGGACGGACAGGTGGCTTGCATTTGCTATGAAGAAAGGAAAACAGGTTGAATAGGAGAGGACAGGTGGATCGCAGTTGCAGAGTAAACTTGCCGTGAGGATAGGTAGGATACCAAAGCATACCATACAGGTGATATCCCGGTATCAATTACAGAAGAATCACATACTGTAGAATATGTACAGTCATGTCGTATAGTGGCCAAATTTATGTCCACCTATATTGCACTACAGATACTGTATATGCAGCAATGAGAGTATCTAACTCTTTATATCTCAGGAACAAATTATATTTGGTAGATAACAGGTAACAGCAGATGGACAAACTCCTCTATGGCGTATAGAATCCGTAAAAAAAAATCCCTGAGCTTGCTGAACTAAAATCACTTGTATTCATGAGCTCTAGAACGGCAACACCCGCGGGCGAGGTTCTAGATAGATGATGTGCTCCAGGATTTCCTCAGCCTGTTTATATACCAGCGTTAATGTGCAATAGATCAGCGAATTGCGAATTACATTTTCTTCATTTGTATAACTCAGCCTGCCATTAAAAGGACATTTTCACAGCCATTATTGTTCTTTTGTTTCTAATTAAAAGCTATTTGCAGAGAAAAATAATGGGCCTCTGCTTATTAGATTAAGGTCACAATGATTACAGCCACAAATCGTTGTTTACTACACAGGGTGTTTGTTGAAAGGCTAAGCGCTTGCCAAGGAGACACTGGGCGGCTCTCTGTGGGTAACATCTGTCGGTGACTAGGGACAGGTGGAGACGCCATCACGTCAGCCCAGCAGTAGGATGGTAAATACACAATTATCAATTTTCCAGTTAATGTAATGACACTGTTATATCTGCAATCAGCACTGCAGAAAGCAACAGGGGCCAGAGAATAAGGCATACAGTACCTCCGCTACACGCTGCCTCTTTTCTACCCAGTCATCTCCAAGTCTTATTTCTGAAACTCATTTCAATGGTCATTAACCCTCTAACTGCCACGCAATGCTGTTTGGCATTAAAAAGGTTCTGGATAAAAAAAACTGTCACGCTGGTACAAATCAATGGATTCAGTTCATTTAATCGCCATAATTACACACTGAGGAGAAGTTTAAGCCTCCTTGGGTGGAAAACACTTTGCCGCAGCATATCGCAAAGCTCTATTTCCTTTATTGGTTGCTCACTGTGAGGTGGTGAGAAGTGAACATCTGGTCTGTAAGTAAAGAGATGTACGGGACGCCAGACTGAATTACACCTCATTGTTGGCAGTGCAGAAAATGTCCTGCAGGTCGGGAAATAGACGGCGGATGGAAGGGACAGGATAAAATTGTGTAATGTGATTTCTCCTTCCTGGCTAGCGTTATAAACAATATAAAAATTCAAATAACTAGAGATGTGCGGTTCGGTTTTACTCGGATATGTTCGGATCTCAAACACGGCATCATATTGGCTGTCCGGCTGTCACGTGTTTTGGATAGCCTATAAGATAAATACCGGACTAATCCGAACTTGCGATAATTTGGCGATATGAACCGAATAAAACAGAACCCGCACATCTCTACCAAAAACCCACATAGAAAAAAAATTTATTTCCCAAGACGTTATTTCTTTTAAAAATTATGCATGTTCCTTAATGCTTTCTCTAAACAGTGGTACTCTCATGTCTGGGAGATGCTTCCTTCAAAAGTTATAGATTGGTGCAATCAAGATTATGAACTTCTTTTTATGCTTTTAATCCAACTACTTGGTGTAATGTTTCATTCTAAGGGCCATCTCCAATTAGCCACGATAATGCGAAAACTTTTTCGCACACTTCGGGGCTTTTGGTGCGATAATTTTGCGTCTTTTATCTATGCCCGCTCCCATTTTCACACTATCCTATTTCGCTCGAAAACTGTCCGTGGTGTAACCTACGTAAAGAACAGCAGACATTGGGGTAATCTGTCTGTACCCCATAAAAAGGCAAATGGGTATTGGAAAACAGAATAGCAGTGTATTAGTGGCCCTAATAAAAGGGGCCAATGTGTATAATTTTTTCCTGTGGGGGCCAATGTTTTTTGTTTTTTTTCTGCGAGGGAAACAGTGTTTCATTTATTTTTTTCCTGTAAGAACCAATGTGTTTTATTTTTTTTTCTATGGGGACAATACAGTATATATGTATTTTTCCTGTAAGGGGCCTATGTGTTTTTTTTTCCCATGAAGTTCAATGTGTATGTTTTTTTTTGCCTGTGAGGGCCAATGTGTTTTTTTTTTCCTGTTGAGGCCTATGTGGTTTTTTTTTTCCTGTGGGGGCCTATGTGTTTTTTTTTTTTCCTGTGGGGGCCAATGTGGGTTTTTTTTTTCCTGTGGGGGCCTATGTGTATATTTTTTTCCGTGGGGGGCGTGTGCTTTTTTTCAATTATAGGGGACAATGAGTGTGTCAAGTATTATTGATGGATACAGTTGGACTGGGGGGGGGGAGGGCACTCCAAAATTTCTTGCACAGGGTTCCACTAGACCTGAGACATTGATGATACTCTTTGGGTAATATTGTCATGCCATAATCTGCCTACCTTCCCTCAGTTATACCTGCTACTGCTTTTTAATTCATTGCATCTAAATACTATCTTATTTTAAGGTACTTTAAGTGTTTCGATTTATTGAGGGTAACGAGGAAATCCCAGAACTACTGTAACAGAGGTCATTGGTATAAATAACTTAACAAAGCCAGCAGCGGTATAAACCAAGTGGATTAAATGTTCACAGTCAAGTTTAAATTCACCAAATGGTCAGGAGGTGCCTATGAAACAGGAAAGAGAAACCAAGAAGGAGTCTTCTGAGTTAATAATGGCCATCATGATTAAGGGAAAGTTCAACAGTGAGTGGAGGCCTCTAGTGGTAGGAGAGGGAAATGTCAAGTAATATTTCCTAATAGTGTTCCTCTGACTACATACATAGCATCCTCTGGACAACTCTGGTTAAATTGTCTTGAAATGCAAGGAAGTTTATTTCTGGTTCTTATCAGTTGACTTTTGGAGCATTACTCTAGAAGTCATTGTTGTGAAAATATGAGAATAAATAATGTTTTTTCGCAGTAAACTCAAATTCATGTTTGTCAACTGGAAAATAATCTGGCAGGGACAAGGTGGGTAGAGAAAAAGGTTTCAGTGAAGACACATGAAAAATGTTGGTGAACCTGGTAGTCTAGAAAATCATCTGGACTAACCTTTGCCAACATTTTAAAAGGGGACTATGAATGTTTGGACCTATTTTAGGAGTAGGAATGCTCAGATTAAGATTTTAAGGAAATAGCCAAACTCCACCATCAATTTAAATAAAACTTGTGCTTTTTTTTGCTGTTGTTTGTAAGTGTCCTGGGTATGGGTGTTTCTGTTAATACCTCCAGGACACTATGGGCCGTATTCAATTAACGTCGAATAGCCGTTTTATGCGATAAATTTTCGCCAGCAGAAACTTATCCCCGTATTCAATTGTTGCGACTTTCCGACAGTGCGAAAACGCAATGCAATGTACCTGGCGAAAAAGTTTTGCCTATGAATAGCTGTCGGAAAAAAGTGCAGAACTGCGGTTTTGGGGTGCAAAGGTGGGGAAGCCACCCTACACTCTTAGGACAGGTCCCCAAAGGTAAACTGCATCAAAAAAATCCTAAAAGCATTAAAAGAACACACCAAAAATTTATTTTGAAAAAGGGGGTGAAAAAGTATAATGTTGGGGTACAAACTTAAAAACTAGCGAAATAGACTTTTGGGGGGGTCTGTAAGTATGGGGGAGGTTTTTTTAATGCAGGTGCTTGTTGAAGGTGAATTTTTTACGTTATTTAAGACCACACTTTTGTGATTTTTAACCAGGCTTGCACCCATTTTCATGTACCCCGAATTTGCTGGAACTAGTTATTTTCACCAAAAAAAACCTGCTAAATGCTATTCTTCACCACTTGTGCAAAGACACTATTTAGCAGCTAATGAGAACATTTAAGTACCCCAAATAGCTTCAGCAGGGCTATTCGGGGGCATCTAGATTGATCCCCAATGTTAGTGCATCTTTTGGGGGGTGTCAGGCTGATTTTCCCAAATCTGACAGCACTTTTCGCCTGTTTGTGTATCGCCGGGTGCCGTTTTCGCCGATTTGTAATTGAATACGGGGATAAGCGGGGACACGGGCAATACAGAGATGTCGCGAAAAGTCCGGCATGCGAAAAGTACGGGACTTTTCATGTCTAATTGAATATGCCCCTATGTAGCAGTACTGTCTAGCAGTAACAGCAGGAACAGAAGAATCTCACAGGTAAATTAGGTAGGAGGCGGTAGAACTTGTAGAGCATTAGCTCAGTCAGGAGCATACAGGGGCGTAGAGAGCCCGGGCGGGCCCAGGTGAAGGGGGCGTGACCTAATCATGGGAGGCGTGGCCATGCCCCCTTCAGATATAGAAAAAACACACTTTTGCAGCGCCACGCTGCGAGCCCCTTAGCCCAGTGCAAAGCCATCGGGATGCCGCTGTCGGTATTGTGACAGGTGGCATTCCGACAGCCGACATTACATACCGATTCCCCTCTGGCCATCACAGAATAAAAATGGGAGTTGCACCATAGTGCACCTTATATAACTCAGAACTAAGCAATGTTAAGAGACAGAGTGAAAAGTGATAAGAAAGTGACAGGAGCTGATTGGCTGGCACCTTATCTCTTTTTACTCTGTCTCCTAACACTGCTTAGTAAATAGACCGCTCATTCTTTTTAGGGATGTTTGGTTTGGTTTTCCTGAAATACGAAAACAACTGAAGTTAGGGGCTCAGAGATGAATGGAATCCCAGTTTGGAATCACTTTGGGGTCCATGTTCGTGTTTGCTGTCAAATGCAATCCACAACAAAGTAATTTTTTTAATCCGAATTCCATATTAAGTCCCTCCCCGGGCGCCATGGCTTGAGAGGAGCAGTTAATTGCAGTAATTAAAATGTAAAGAAAACCGGCGTGTGCTCCCCACTAATTCCATAACCAGCCCTGGATCTTTTAGCCTGGTCTGGTCATGGAAAATCCGGAGAAAACGGTGTGGGCTTCCCACTAGTTTCCATTTACCAGCACCAGGCTTAACCAGTCAGGGTGGTAATGTCACAGCAGGAGAACGCACAGTGTGGGGTCCTGCTGCCAAAATACTGTTTTTTAATAAATCAAAATGATGTCGGTTTTAAAATCAACCCCAAATCGCTAATAACACTCATACTAAGTCTGCAGTGTTCATACAAGTCAGAAGTACACAGACATCCTCCCTGAGCCACCTGTCATAGCGCAGACTACTGTGATTGCTGCCTGTAAATAAGGAAGTCATAGAACTCCAGCGTCTCTGATCTCCCAGCTAGACGCAGCCATAGACAGTGGACATCAGTCAGTTGTAACATCCGATATTGATTATATCCTCTTAATGACACTTTGAATGAGCCTGAGCCACTAACTCAGCCTTTGCCTTTGAGGGATCCTCAGCAGACACAAAAAGTCCTTCGCGATCTGATACATTGTCCCTCTTTTTGATACAATTTACTCAACCCTGTTTTATATCCTCTTGCCGAATCCTGCTCAGAGAAACTGAGTTACTCGATACCTAATCCTTCATAATGAAGAAGAGCCGGCAACATGGTCAGCAGTTTTTACAGTCTATCACTGTGCGGCCAGGCAGAGGGGCCTATTTATCAAAGTAATTCTGTCCTTTAGGCAGCATTATGTATCAAAGCTATTTATGAAGGCTAGAAAGCAGGAGATATCGGAGCTGGGATGTATTCGGTATCCCAGCGTGCGGGATACCTACGGTCTAAAAATACCAGTGCCGAAATCCTGATAGGTTGGGAACCTGGCACCAGTATCCCAACCGTCGGCATCCCGAAGGTCAGTATCGGGGTGTTAGGGGGAGGTTAGCGTTAGGGTGCGGTGTTAGGTACTAGGGGGAGGGTTAGGCACCGGTGAGGGAGGGTTAGGATTAGGGTGCGGGGAGGGGTAGGTTAGGTTTAGGCACTAGGGGGGAGGTTAGGTTTAGGGTGCGGGGAGGGGAGGGGGAGGTTAGGCTTAGGCACTAGGGGGAGGAGGTTAGGGTTAGGCACCGCAAAGGTAGGCTTAGTTAGGGTAGGGGTTAGGAAATCACTTACCATTAGTTGCTATGGGTGTCGGGATTCTGGTTGTCGGGATGATGCTGTCGGTATTCTGACAAGCGGCATCCCGACAGCCGGGATTTCATACCCAACCCATCGGAGCTATTAGAAGCGCTCGTAGCGGCCATCCCCATAGTTTTCTATGGGGACCGTATTACTAAGGGGCAAATCCTTACATCCGTCGCTTACGTACGCAGCGGTTCTGCAATAATATGCAAATGATTTAGCTGATGTACTGTGCATAGAGACACCCTCCGCCGGCGTCTCACATCCGTCGCTTGCGTACAGAAGAACGAACATCTAGATCATCTGTCGCACATCAAACATCTGAGCAACCCTATGCTGTCTCAGAATGCAGGGACCTCTGCAGCTGCTCACTAGGGCGCGCCCAGAAAATGCTCCCGACATGCCTGCATTTTTGTAGCCACCCCAGTTACCTCCCCTAAATGCTGGATACCTGTCACTCGCTTTGCGGAAATAAAATCCTCGGGGCGACCGCCGTCTTATATCCATTGCAGCATGTGCGCAGTGCAGCAGCCGAAAATCGCTCTACTGCGTCTGGCATCAAAACTCATTGTAACTCTGAATTAGCCCCTATATATAAGGTAAAGTTTTTGGAGCGGGCACCTGCCAATTGGTCGGCAATGAAAAGGTCAACATTCAGAAGGTCTACCCCAGATGGTCGACACATTCTGAATGTCGACAGTAAAAAAAAAAGTCAGTATGGTCATTAGGTTAATCACCATTCAGTTGACATGTATGTTGGTCGACTGGGTTAAATGTAAGAGTCAAATTGTCGACATTAAACATTGTAGTCACGTGTTTTTTTCATGGTTTTTAGGGTTAGGATTATGGAGAGGTTTAGGGTTATTTGTAGGTCTAGTTTTAGGCTTAGGTTTATGGTTAGGGTTAGCTGTAGGTCTAGGGTTAGGTTTATGGTTAGCTGTAGGCTGTGCCGGATTAAGGGGGGGGCGACAGGGGCGGTCGTCCCTGGGCCCCCACACATGGAGGAGCCCCCACACACAAAGGGGCCCCCACTAGCAGCGGTGCACTGTCTGCGCCCGCCGCTAGTGTCCCTTCCGCTAGTGTATTGTAGAGTAGACCATGCAGTGAGCGCGGCCACACTACACAGTGATATACACTGCCGGCGGCAGCTGTGTGTCTGTTACAGCAGCCGATGAGAGTCACACAGACTCTCATTGGCTGCTTCGTCAGCTGAGGGAGCCGGCTGGAGCTCACTCATGAGCTCCGCCTTCCGGCTCCCCCACGCAGCTGGTGATGATGGGAGAGACGTCATGATGCTGACGTCTCTCCCATCTGTGCAACTGAAGAGCCAGGACTCGCGTCAGGAGCGGGGATTCAGGTAAGTTTTTTGTTTTTTTTGTGTGCGTGTGGGGCAGCACTGTCACTGCATAGGGGGGAGCGCTACAGGCGTCCCTGTATAGGGAGCCCACTTCATGAGGCACTGTATAGGGGGTGTGTGCTACTAGGGGCAATGCATAGGGGGGGCTACTACTGGGGTCACTGTATACCGGGGGACTACTACTGGGGGCAGAGCATGGGGGGCTACTAGTGGGGGCACTGTATAGGGGAGGACTACTACTGGGGGCAGAGCATGGGGGACTACTAGTGGGGGCAATGTATAGCGGAGGACTACTACTGGGGGCAGAGCATGGGGGGACTACTACTGGGGGCACTGTATAGGGGAGGACTACTAGGGGCAATGCATAGGGGGGACTACTACTGGGGGCACTGTATAGGGGGGGGACTACTACTGGGGGCAGAGCATGGGGGGACTACTACTGGGGGCACTGTATAGGGGGGGACTACTACTGGGGGCAGAGGATGGGATGACTACTAATGGGGGCAGTGTATAGGGGACTACCACTACTGGGGGCAATGCTACTGGGGGCACTGTATAGGGAGGGACTACTACTGGGGGCAGAGCATGGGGGGAATACTACTGGGGGCACTATATAAAGGACACTGCATAGGGGAGATTACTATGGGGGCACTGTATAGGGGTGGACTACTACTGGGGGTAATGCATAGGGGGGAACTACTACTGAGGGCAATGCATAGGGGGAACTACTACTGAGGGCAATGCATAGGGGAGACAACTACTGGGGGCACTGTATAGGGGGGACCACTACTGTGGGCATTATATAAGGGGCACTGCATAGGGAAGACCAATACTGGGGGCACTGCATAAGGGGCACTACTACAAGGGGCACTGCATAGGGAGGACTACTACAGGGGGCACTGCATAGAGAGGACTACTACAGGGGGCACTGCATAAGGAGCACTGCATAGGGGGGACCATTACTGGGGACATTGCATAAGGGGCACTTCTACAGTGGGCATTGCAAGAGGGGCATTAAGGTGAATAGAAAGAAAAAAAAATCCTAGGGTGACGAGAAACGGTGGTATATAGGGGCCCCCACAAGTTTGTTGCCCAGGGGCCCCCACAGACCTTAATCCGGCCCTGGCTGTAGGTCTTAGGGTTAGGTTTATGGTTAGGGTTAGCTGTAGGTCTAGGGTTAGGTTTATGGTTAGGGTTAGCTGTAGGTCTAGTGTTAGGTTTATGGTTAGGGTTAGCTGTAGGTCTAGGGTTAGCTGTAGGTCTAGTGTTAGGTTTATGGTTAGTTGTAGGTCTAGGGTTAGTTTTATGGTTAGGGTTAGCTGTAGGTCTAGGGTTAGTTTTATGGTTAGGGTTAGCTGTAGGTGTAGGGTTAGCTTTGGCTAAGATAACAGAAAGTCTCAACATTTTAGTGTTGATATGTTAAATGTTGACCTTTTGACTGTGCCAACTATTTAACCCAGTCAACTTAAATAAATGTCTACATATTAGTGGTCGACCTAATGACCATGTCAGACTCTTCACTGTCGACATTCAACCTTCAGGGGTCGACTTATTAAATGTTGACCTAAATACCGTCGACCTTTTGAAGCACACCCTTTGGAGCTTGTCTTACTTTTCTACACTTTATTACCATCGGTACTAGCATTCCTTCCAAAGTGGGCAAGTAAAGGTGATTGCCCATGCCAAGCAATCAGATTCTACCTACCATTTATCTAGTACTTTTATAACATGATAGCTGAAATGTGATTGGTTACTATGGGTAAAGCTAGCTACACACTGCCAGATTTCTTTGATCGGGACGAGGAATGGGATGATTTTTCGGAAAATTGAAAGTCCCAATAAGCACACACTGCTCGATATCGGGAATTTGAGGCCGAGATTTTCATTTTTGACCGCCAGATCGCATAATGGAAGGAACCGTTTTATCATCGAAACGCTGAAACGATCGTTCATACACACTATACAATAAATCAGGACGATCACCCGATTATTCGCAAATCGGCTCAATAATGTGTAGGTAGCTTAACTACTCAATGCGTCTTTTTTGCTTTAAAGGTTTAACTATCTTCCTCTTTATTTTTTCAAAGACAGATGACACTAAGACATATGGAGAAGTGTAAAAGCTTTTAGTGAATTCTAAAGCATACAGGTTAGTTTGCAGCTTGTTAGCTGAAACTCGCAGCTCCTTCTTTATTTGTTCAGTTGCAATATTATTGAGGCACAAAATGTTAATCCAGCCGCTTAAATGGTGCAACATGTAATGTACGCCGTGTTTATTTATTACAATGAAACTATATAGCATCATCTTGCATAGATAGGGCCTGATTCTGAGTCAAGTCCAACGCCGACGGATCCTGCGGATATCTGCAAACCGCATGCACTGTAGAAAGCTGACAGTGGATTGATCATATATCAGTCATATATCACTCTTTCAGTGCAATGGGCGTTTCTGAGCGGCAACCATGCCATCATTCCATGAGAGTGTCTTGAGCGTGTAGGCCAGGCTTCCGTGCTCGTTTGTGGCATGTGGGCAAAGATGGGACACCTGATCCAGATGGATCTTTTGCACTCAGCATGGGCTGGCTGTAAGTCCCGATTCTACTGACGACCGCAGCTGCAGACAATATAACAGCGGTCGGACCTGTATTCCGCGTGGTGGATGGATTCTCACATAGACAGGCGGATAGTCACATCAGCATCAGGTAGCAAGCAGGCTGCTGTGGCCGGTCACATCTGTTTGGCTCAGAATCAGACCTATAATATTTAATTCTTTCACATCTGTCCCTGTGCCAGTGGAGCTTACAATCTACATTCCTCCGTCACAGGAAACACATGCACACACTAGGGTTGTAAAAAAAAAAGCAGATGAACCTACCAGCATGATTTTGGTGTGACATTACTACTAAAGGGGAAAATACAGCAGATACAGTACATAGAATTTCTAAAACAATATAAATAATTTACTGTTATGTATAAGTTTTATATAGATATTACAGGGTGTGTGTCTACAAAGCTGATGAGGAGACTGTGAGAGTTTAGCAGTAATCTCTTACGGTGCATACACAAGTAACGATTTTGTAACCAACGATGAACGAAGTGTAATGAATGATTTTTACAATGATGAACGAAAAATGTTCCTTCCCTTAGTGAAAATCGTAATGTTGGACAGTCTGAAACGGACGATGAACGATAACTACAAACTACAAACGGGAGCGCGCTTGAACGATTATCGTTCATTGTTATAACTCAGAAACTGAACGATTTTTTGAACGATTGAACGATAACGTCATTAACGACAAATCGTTCAAAAAATCGTTACGTGTGTATGCACCTTCACACTTTTTAAGCTCGGACAATGTAACAGAGTCAGAGAACAGGCAAAGTCGTATGTTTTTAGACTAAAAAAAAACTCTCACGCTTTAAACTCTCCTCCAGATGTTTTCCCATTTTAAAGATACAACTCGACCAATGTAATAGTGTGAGAGGTTACTGCTGAACTCTCACATTTTCTAAACTCTCACCCTATTACATTTGGCCCGTAGTGTCCATCACAACAGACCATCTGCTCACTGGCAAATGTGCGGCCAGTCACTGGAATTACTGCCCATACAGTAGTTTGGCCAAGCTGACCGTGCTGAGCTACACTGATTATATGAAAAGCCATCAGTTACATGTGAATACAGAATACAGTACATGTCATACTAATATTAAGACGTATTACATTTCCTAACATAATTCCATATTAGTCACGATCTATAATTTTATCCTCCTTTGCTTAAAAAAAAAAAAAGAAGATGAATCATTATTAGTAGTAGGGCTAATCCTAATCTTTTAATTCGTTTCCATAACCTAGTCATACACTCATGCCTAAATAACATAATTGGAAACTGGGAACCTTATTAAGCATAACTGAAATACAAAATTTTCCCATCTGCATTAACATAACTTAAACACATAGATGCATAGTATAATACAGGTCATAGTAAGTATTCCCTGCATGATTCAAGTAGCAATAGTTCCAAGCAAAGAACTAAGGGCTCGATTCAGACCCGCTCGCTGGATGCGTATGCAAATTCGGCTAAGTGACAGCAAGGCAGGCGATCGCACGGCAGGGCATAAGCACGCCCACTATGTCTTAGCGTGCGATCGCTTTGTGTATGCAGAGGCCCACCAGCCTGTCTTAAGATGCCCACTTGCTCCAGGAAGGGTATGCAACCATCGGTACATCATCGGAAGCGAACGCAGCGCTTTGTGGTTGACTATACCCTACCGCAAGCACTTCAGTGCAAAAACCAGCCAGTTGACGTGTACTATGACGCTGAGTCTTAATTATGCACGCCTCTGAAATGGCGTTAAGACATGCGCACAATGTGAAAATCGTCCAGCTACGAGCGAACGCAACCTACACTATGGGCCTGATTCAGCCAGTGTTGCTGCAGCTGCGGATATGCGGAAATATGCTAATGCAACAGCGGCCGGGACTTGTGCTGTCCGCAACTACGCACACATATGCAGCATCGGACGCAGATAATGCAAACATCGACCTCGACAAACATGGACAAACGGATATGCTGAAGCCATGTTCCCTGTGTACAGGATCACAGTCGGAGGCTGGTACGAGCCGCAAAAATGTTTGCGACACGTCTGCTTTTTTTGTGTCCACTCTCCATTACCTCCAACAAAATGGCTCCTGCCTGTCAATTTACTGGTAACTAGATCATCTGGGCTAGCGTATTCAAAATTCAGTTGCCGCGAATGTGAATTGCGGCTGTGACACATGCACGCTCAGCTCATAATCGCTTAACTACGTGGACATTGGCATAGTGTACAGCTCTGAATCACACCCTATGTGCCGTTGTGCATACACACTACACAATGTGCACCACCAGGGGTGCTTTAAGAGAAGGGGAACCATGTGCAGACTACTGCGTGCGGGCCCCCTCCTCTCTGTGGTGGAGTAGACATTGTGCTAAAGACTAATGTGTATGCATAGGCCTTCGATAACATGGTGCCTATGGGCCCGGAGGCACCTCTGCTATGCATGCGCAAATATCCAGGTAAATGGCTGACGCAGGACTCTGGAGAGGTAAGTAATAATAATGGGTGCAGGGTGTGCAGTGTGGGCCCCCTTTGGACCCATGGGCTCATGTGCACCACACCCCCTGCACCCATTATAAATGCGCCAATGAGCACCACAGCGTCCATTGCAACATTCTATCTAACCTACAGCAAAGAAGATGGGAAGATGCGATTGGGCATACACACTATCTGATGTGTATGATATATCGTACCGATCCACGTCTGTACTATATATATATATTGGATGATAGATCATATAGAGCAGGGATGGGGAACCTCAGGCCCGAGGGCCATATAAGGCCCCTGGAATCATTTGGTCTGGCCCTCTGAGTTTTTTTCTGCTAGCCTCATCTGGCTAGCAGGGTGCCTAGAATGGCACACTGCAACTAGAATCTAATGCAGCAGGGCCACCTGGAGCGTCCTTAGGATGCTTCATACAGTCACACTGCTGCCCTTACAGCTCCCCGGAGCATCCTCTGGATGCTCCGGGTATTGCTGTAATCACCGGCGATTGTGGTATCGCCCCCATGTGACATCACACGGAGGGGTCGTGACCTGCATTGAGCCCGCAAATAATGTTATATATATCAAAATGGCCCTCGGCTGAAAAAAGGTTCCCCACCTCTGATATAGAGTGTACCCAGCTTACGATTCGCTGGGCTGCTCTCCAGGCTGCAAGCCAAATACAAGTGTCACCCCTGCTTAAACCCAGCTCGGAACCGGGACAATGAGACCGGGGTTTTCTCTACTTACCCCTGTTCACACATGGGTGATGACCGGGGTTTTTCCTGGGTCAACACATTTCACACCAGACCTGACCCGGGTCTTCCGTCAGGTAGTGGGTGCTTGGAGATGATGTTATCTCAAAGCGCTACTGAGCCATCCAATCAGAGCATTTTAAGCATGACTCAGATCATTGCGACCCGGGTCGTCTGTAGTGTGAATAGCATAACCCGGATCGCGAATATCCCTGATTCCTGGGTCTGCCCCTTTCACACACAGGCCAGGGTCGTAGTGCATGCACCGGCAAACCCAAGGTATTTAGGGTATGTGTGAAAGGGAATAATTGACAGATTTTCCCTTTATTTGCAAATAGAAATAACAGTGGAGGGTTTTACCTAGGGGTTGCAGAGGCGCAGCTCCAAAAGTAAAATCCAGCACCCCCAGTAAGCCCCCAGCCTGTGCACTGGCACTGGCTTCACATTGCAAGCCCTGTCTTCTGCTACTCACAATCAAAACTGTGGCTCCCAAGGTCAGGTGTTTTCTCCAGTTGGGATCACCAGTCCGGATGGCCATTAGCAGAAAACTCTTCCAATGTGAATGTCACAAACCGCATCTGCTGCAATCACTGGGTCATTTATATGGTTTCCTGCTCCATGATCCGGCTCCAGGACAGACTCCCTCCAGCTGTGGCATATCCTGCAGTCTCTTTGGCTTCCACATGCAGCATTCCCTTCAGTGCTGGCTGCTGGGTACAGCCATGAGAAGTCTGAATCAGGTGACTGTTCATCCTCCAACAGGAGATGAGTATGCATTCACATGATGCCTACAGCCAATCCCTGACTAGCCAGGGGTATATAAGGACTCTCCCTGCACATAGCACTTGCCAGTACAATGTTGTCTATAACCCAGCTTAAATCTCTCCACTGAGCCCCTTCATTTTACTTTTCTCTGTGCCAAACTCCACCTAGCTGCACTACTGGCTCCTGTAACCAGTCTGATATCCTGCACCATCAGTCCAAGTTCGATATCCTGCACCATCGGTTCCAGTCCGATACCCTGCACCATTGGTTCCAGTCCGATATTCTGCACCATCAGTTCCATCCTGGTGTACTCAGCTATCAAGCTATTCCGGTTCCATCCCGGTGTACTCGGCTATCAAGCTATGCCGGTTCCATCCTGGTGTACTCGGCTATCAAGCTATGCTGGTTCCATCCTGGTGTACTCGGCTATCAAGCTATACTGGTTCCATCATGGTGTACTCAGCTATCAAGCTATTCCGGTTCCATCATGGTATACTCGGCTATCAAGCTATTCTGGTTCCATCACAGTGTATTGAGCTAAGCAGCTATTCCGGTTCCATCGCGGTGCACTCAGCTATCCAGCAGTTCGGTTCCATTCCGGTAATTCCTGTGTTCCGACTCCATATCATACATCATCTGTGTTAGGCATCATTTGGATTTAGTTCAGGTCCTCAGCTGCATTTCCAGTGCCCACTGTTGCCAGCAGTACTCACCTGTCCATCAGCTTCTCACAGATCACTAATATTACTACTCAGTCCTATCATCTATTACAAGCAGAGATTACTTAAGGCCGTCCTGTTTCCCAATGCTCCCAACAGACTCCAGGCCAGCCCAAGACTCTAGTTCGGGTTCACAGACAAACCGATCTGTGACAGTGAAGCTACTTCTGCACTACAGTATATGAAATTGCTAACATAGGGTACCCTTCCACAGTATGAAAAAGAGTGTATACAGCAGTTGCATAACTAGGATCTTTGGAGCCCAGGGCACCCCCCACACACACACAAACACATAGGAAAAATATATTTGTGCGCCGAAGGCAAAAAAATGGGCGTGGTCACATACCAAAGGGGCATGGCCACTGAAAATGGGGCGTGTCAACATGGCACACCACCCATTTCTCGTCATTCTGGGAACATTCCTTTCCATTCCATATGCACCTTACCTATACGGTGGTTTCTCACAATGTGGAATCTCTGAAGAAATGTGTCCTCCATGGGAAGACGGCATCTTCAGTTAGTATTCACTATTCATGTAGGTCACATCGTCCGGAAGATGCCTGTCTCTGTAGGAATATTAACAAGATCATCATTATACAACAGCGGTTCAACCAGAGTTGTTCCCCCTGTGTACATTCCCTCCCCCTGCATCTCTCAGCCACACGATTTCCCCCTACATCATCTCTCAGCCACACCATCACCTCCCTCCTGCATCATCTCTCAGCCACACCATCACCTCCCCCCTGCATCATCTCTCAGCCACACCATCACCTCCCCCCTGCATCATCTCTCAGCCACACCATCACCACCCCCTGTGTCGTCTCTCAGCACACCCATCACCTCTCCGCTGCGTCGTCTCTCAGCACACCATCACCTCCCACCTGCATCGTCTGTCAGCACACCATCACACCCCTTTGCCGTCTCTCAGCACACCATCACCTCTCCCCTGCAATGTCTCTCAGCAACACCATCACCTCCCCCTTGCATCATCTCTCAGCACACCATCACCTCCCCCCTGCGTAATGTCTCAGCACACCATCACCCCCCCTGCGTCGTCTCTCAGCCACACCATCACCGCCCCACCCCATGTTGTCTCTCAGCACACCATCACCTCCCCCCTGCGTCGTCTCTCAGCACACCATCACCTTCCCCCTGCATTGTCTGTCAGCACACCATCACCCCCTCTTTGTCGTCTCTGCACACCATCCCCTCTCCCCCGCAATGTCTTTCAGCCACACCATCACCTGCCCCCTGCATCATCTCTCAGCACACCATCACCTCCCCCCTGCATCATGTCTCAGCACACCATCACCTCCCCCCTGCGTCATCTCTCAGCCACACCATCAGCGCCCCGCCCCATGTTGTCTCTTAGCAAACCATCACCTCCCCCCTGCGTCGTCTCTCAGCACACCATCACCTTCCCCCTGCATTGTCTGTCAGCACACCATCACCCCCGTGTCGTCTCTCAGCACACCATCACCTCCCCCTGCGATGTCTCTCAGCCACATCATCACCTCCCACCTGCGTCGTCTCTCAGCACACCATCTGCTCCCTCCCTGTGTCTGTCAGCACATCATCACACCCCCTTTGTCGTCTCTCAGCACACCATCACCTCCCCCCTGCGTCATCTCTCAGCCACACCGTCACCCCCCTTTGTCATCTCTCAGCACACCTTCACCCCCCCTGCGTCATCTCTCAGTACATCACCATCTCCCCCTGCATCGTCTCTCAGCCACACCATTGCCTCCCTCCCATTTTGTCTCTCAGCCACACTATCTCCTCCCCCGTGTCATCTCTCAGCACACCTTCACAGATACACCCACACAAACACGCCGACACAGATACAGACAAACACACACACTGACACAGATATACACACACATGACATGGATACACACACTGACACGCACACACTGACACAGATACACACACACAGACACACACACTGACAGATATACACACACTCACACACTGACACACACCTCTTTCACACAAGTGCAGCCAACCAAATAAATTCATCGCTGGCATCAATTGTTCTTAAAAGTCACATCTCTAATTTTTATAATCCTTAATATTTTTGCTGTCAATTTTTTAGAGCAAGAAAACCCCCAAAACACAATTTTTACAAAGTGGAAATTCTCTATCTCCCTTTTCGTTTAAATTACCATTTTTCAAATGATATGATAACACTGACTTATTCCGCTTATCAAATAATACCACGTGCCTGGGCAATAAAAACAACATTGAAAATCAAATATACTGGGACCTGGGAGTAAGGCTACCGGGTAATATGTAATAAGCCATGTTTGCTCAGCCGTGTTAGACAAATCCGACCGTATATCTGGCATATTATTGTCCTTCCTGCAGGGATATATAATTACACGGTAAGTGACTTCCGCTAATACCTTTGCTGCTAATTATTCACAATAATTTAATCTTTGGAGAGTATGTAGTTATTAAAATGTCAGGTGATTTTCAGTCTATGAATGTGGATTAAAACATATTTTATTAACTATATCTGGGAAAACCCAGAGTTAACAAGGCAATTTCTTTAAACTTAATTTTTCACTGTAAACACCTACATTTATTAAGTGATTGAAGATAACTGTAACCCCTGGTGCTTGTGCGATTATTGATTTTAAAGATTAAAAACGTACTAGACAGTAGTAAACTTGTCGGTGAGATTTAGCTTAAATAGGCAATACTATAGTAATGACCACATAGCAACAGTAATGTTCTGCCATCACTAGACCTTTTGTTTGTCAGTAACAAGTAGGTTATGATGAGTTGGTTGGTAGAATGTACATCTAGATTGTAAGGGGTATATTTACTAAAGTGCAGGCTTTTAGCTAGTGGAGATGTTGCCAATAGCAACCAATCAGATTCGACTTAACATTTATCTAGCACCCAGGGGCGTATCTATAATGGGTGCAGTGTGTGCGGGGGCACACGGGTCCCTGGGTCCAGGGGGGCCCACACCGCACATCCTAAATCCATATAGTTTTATACTTACCTCTCTGTAGTGCTGGTGAGCACCGAAAATCACTGGGAAAATGGCGGCGGCCATTTTCCCAGTGATCTGCGCATGCGCAGTACTAGTGTCCTCGGGAAAACAGCGCAGGCGCCATATTTCCGGGGACCCGCGCATTCGCAGTAGATTATAGCACTAAGCCAGAATCTAGTGCACTGCGGAACTGCCGGAGAGAGGAGGGGGCCCGCACTGAGGGCCTGATTCACTACGGTTCGCAATTCTGCTTATACGCACGCACCGGGGTTGCTAATATCAGCGGTGATATTTAAATGTTTGCATTCACATTGCGATCGCAGCCTGACATAAGTACGCCCACTTCCCCTTACTCACATCCGTATACTTGGGGAACATAGGGAAACCATCGGTAACATCGGACCCATATGCACACTTGCACAAGCCCTGACCTTACTCAGAAATTGCTAACAGCCACGCACGCTATCAGTGCTATGGCTGCTGCAACGCACTGGCACGCCCGACCACCTCCCCGTCACCACCCACAAACGCCGCTTCCTGTCAATCACTCTGCTCTGGGTCTGTGTAGCCTCTGCAATCACAATTCTGTTTGCAATCGCTAGTTCGCGCACGTGCACTGTGATGCATACGCAGAATGCAACAATCGACCGATTGCGTGCATCTTTGCAACTGCTATCCGTCATGAATCAGACTCTGAGTCTGCACGCGAGCCCCCTCCTCTCTTAAAACGACCCTGCTAGCACCTTCTAGAAGATAATAGCTAAAATCTGATTGGTTGCTAGGGGCGACATCTTCACTTCCAAAAACCTGCACTTTAGTAAATACTGTATACCCTTAAGAGCAAAGGGCACTGTAGGGGAGAACAATAGTATATTCGCCTTGGTAACATAGGAGGGCATAAGTTTTAGACCCGATCATTTTAATTTCCTTTTGCCAGTAGCATCCCGTCCTTTTAAAACAAAAAAAGTCATGTCACGAGCCATTTCGGACTGAAAAGCTGTATGTGTTTCCACATATAGCTCTTCCCTGGCACGAGGTTTCCTGCACTTGCTACCAGTCAATCGAAGGCCGCTACTAGAGTAAGTGACCGCTGATTGGCTGTGAGTTGCCTGGTTGTCAATCAACAGCCAGGCCGCTGATTGGCAAGTATGTTAGTATTTTAAAAACCAGGACCGGCTCACAGAGCCCAGTGCTGGTTCATCAAATAATGGGGACCCCTACACAATTTGTCCACTGGCACGCACTGGCAGGCGTGCCAGTGTGTTTCAACTCCATTACAGGGATGTGCAGAAATTAGGCTCTGCGATGCCATACACCGTTTGGGCTTTCACTGTGTGCGATGAGGTTAGCAAGTCCTCAGTAAGGTCAGAGCTTGTGCCAGTGTGCGTGAGGCTGCGATGGTACTCCATGTTACAAATTATTAAGGATGTGTGTAATGTAAGTGGGCGTCATTATATTTGGCTGCGTCAGCATAGCGATTGCAGTCATTAGCATATTTTCGCAGTGAGACTGCGTGCGTAATCGCAGTTGCGATCGCAATAGCGATCCGTAATGAATCAGGCCCACTGTTATTAACAATGAATGCAGTTACATTTACCATGTAAAATGAAATTCAAAAAAGACAAAATTAAAGTATCAATTAACTTCAAATCAATACACAAATCTGTCGGCTTTAAAAGATGATGGAAAAATGCTGTATTGCTTTGGATTGGCTTCGGCTATACCGGAATAATGTAAATAGATATAGATGCACTAACATTACTGTAGTATTAGCATAAAAGGAAAGCATTCAGGCGCATATAGCTAATCTGAAGCGAATGCTAATCGCTTGAGGTCAACATGGGACACGTGTTACTTGAACACGCCTTTATTGTACTTTGGACGCGCTTACACATAAACCACTGTCTCATCCGCTTAGTGCAAGGCATCATAACCATAATATATGTCTCAGTCAGCGAGATGGGCCCGGAAGTGTTCACTTAAGGGGTCTATTCATCATCACTTAATTTCTACAAAAGTAAGATTTTCACCTATTTTTGTAGAAATTTAGTGTCAGGGTTATTCATAATTTTTGTAACACAGGAGATATCACTCTTGGATACAATTGTCCCCCGATAATTTCCACAGTCGGTCCCCATATTATAGTACTATATAGTACCCATACTATAGTACTATATGGTTCCCAACCATACTATAGTACTATATGGTTCCCATACTATAGTTCTATATAGTCCCCGTACTATAGTACTAGATAGTCTACATACTATAGTAATATATAGTCCCCATACTATAATACTATATAGTCCCCATACTATAGTACTATATAGTCCCCATACTATAGTATGCGGATGTGGAAATTATGAAATTCATCAAGTTCCAAAAAAGCATTTTTTTCGGAACTCGACAATGATACTGCACACCACTCTGATATGGCGTACAGTATGCCATACAGCAGAGGGATCTGAAATGATCCCTCCCTGCTGTGTCCTCCTACCTAGCTGGAACTGCCTGCCGGCCCCCCGAGCTCTCCTACAGTGAGCCGGGGCGGGAGTGGACACAGCAGCGGCGGGGGACTGGCGCTGCAGGGCTGTATTGTCTCAACGGCGGTGGCTGCAGCTCTCTGGCGGCAGGGGGTGGGGAACACCATCAGCGGGGTTGGCTGGGAGTTGCATCAGAGCGAGCGGGGGAGGGGGCTGGACTCCTCTGGCTTCTCCCCTGCTGCTTTATTGTCTCTTTGCAGTCTGTCTTCTAGCTGCGCATGCGCAGCTTCAAGACAAGCTGCGAAGAGACAGTGAAGCAGCAGGGAAAATGTCCCCTTGTCTCTGCAAAAGGAGCAGCTTTTTGTAAGTGATAATTAAGTATTGGAGGCATGATGAATGCCTCCTATACAAGAATTGAACTTGCAGCAAGTTCAATCCTTAATTATCACAGAGGATACTTTTCCCTTCATGAATAGACCCCTTAGCAAGTTATAATAATAGCTATCAGCAGGAGTTACCACTGTCAGTGCAACTTAGTCCAGTTGTATAGTAAGCCAGTAATATTGGCCAAGGATCACTGTGGAATAGGTCATGGTCTGCATTGAACGGCTCCGTACGATCTTGTGTAAGTTATCGCAGGCATTAGAGCAGGCAGTGCAAGACCGTGTGTGCGTTCCTGGGAGTGGCCTGAAGTGAACACAAGAAAAGGCAATCTCAGTTGCGTGTAGTCACAGTGGTAGCGTCACAGGCGTGTCAGGGAATGCGGCTGCCTTCTCCAATGCAGATCCACAGCCAAAGAAGCCATGATTAGAGGATCTTCAAAAGGAGACACAGCGCCAGCTGTATGCTGTCGCGTCGATGGTAAAAACGGCGGTGCGCTGACGGTGGAGCACAGTTGCACTGTTCACGAGCGTTGAAAGTGGACATCTCAGAGCTTGCACAGTCCATCCTACGCTAGTGCACAAGGGAAGGGCTGAAATTAGCCTTTACATACTGTATTACCACCAAGGGCCGTGTTCAATTAGTTTCGCGTTTGCAATAAATTTTCGCCTGCTGGATTTTTCGCCTATTTTAGCCGCTGAAACTTATCGGGCACATATCAGCGATTTGCCCTATTCAATTTCAAAACTCGTGAAAACGGAGACATGCGAAGTCAGAACAGGCGAAAGGTGGTGTCAGAATGGGGGAAATCAGCCAAAACCCCCCAAAAAAGATGCAGAAACATTGGGGATCAATGTAATAGTGCCCGATTAGCACTAATAAAATTATTTGGGGTACTTAACTTCACACAATTGCCTCCAATTAGCGTCTTTGCACAAGTGGTGAAGAATGGCATTAAGCAGGTTTTTTGGGGGTTAAAATAAGTAGTCCTGACAAATTTGGGGTACTTGAAAATGGGTGCAAGCATATTTAAAAGTCGCTAAAAGTGAAATAAGAAATGTAAAAAACGCACCTTCAGCAAACACCTGCAATCAAAAAAACACCTCACCCATACTTGCAGACCCCCCAAAAGTCTATTTAGCTTGTCTTTAAGTTTGTACCCCCACTTTGCACTTTTTTGGCCCCGTTTTCAAAGTACATTTTAAGCAGTTATCTGTTGGGGGGCTGTCCAAAGGGTGCCAAGTGGTATCCCCACCTTTGCACCCCAAAATAGCGATTTTGCACTTTTTTTCCCACCTATTCAGGGGCGAAACTTTTTCGCACATTAGATTGCGTTTTTGCGTACACCAAAAGTGTTTGCAATTGAATACGGAGATAAGTTTCCGCCTGGCGAAAAGTCGCAATCAGCGATACATTTTCGCAGATCTCGGCTTTTCACTTTGAATGGAATACGGGCCCAAGTAGAGGTTTTGTATAGTAGCCACCAGAAAGGAGTCTTAATAGTGTACTAGCTACTAGAGCATACTTGCCGACATTCAGCTCCCTCCTTCCGGGAGGGGGCTGAATGTCAGCTTACAGCGGGGGGCGTGGCCGCACTATAACGCCGTTGCCAGTGGCCAGTGCGGGCAGGGGGTGTGGCCGCGAGATCGCGTCATCGCGGCTCCGCCCCCTCATCACAATGCCGGAGTAAACGGCATTGTAAAGCGGGGGGCCAGGCCACGATGATGCGATTCAGCGTGAATCGCGTCACCGGGCCTCCCTGCTGCGGGGGTTTCCCTAGTAACTCTGCAGGGGGGTAGGGAGGGATGGCGGCTTGCGGGAGGCTTGCCTGCCTTCCAGGGGGGCCGGGAGCGGCACCCGAAAATCGGGAGGCTCCCGGCCAAATCGGGAGGGTAGGCAAGCCTTTACTAGAGTGGAGTCTATACCGTTTACTAACTACCAGAAGGAGGCCATCACTGCATAGCCACAGGAAGGAGCTATATACAGTACTAGCCACCAGAGGAGAGTTTTCACTCTATTCAAATCAAATGAAAGGGATCTATTTTGCTAACTAGCTATGGGAAAGTGGTCTACGCGCTGTATACCAACAATGAAGAAGGGGTCTGTTTTGTATATTAAAGTAATATAAAACCATTTATTTGCTGAAGCCCTGCCCCGGACATGTGTGTAGCAGACTTGCCTACCCTCCCGATTTCCGCGGGAGCCTCCCGTTTTAAGATGCGAGCTCCCACTACCCCGGAAAGTAAAGAAAACCTCCCGGTTTCCCGACTGTGCAGTTGAATATCCGACTGCGCATGCGCGAGTCTGGATGGGGCAGAGACGGGGATGAGTGAGGAGGATGTAGCAACGTGACTTTGTTACTGCAGTGCTAGAGGCTGGCCTCCGCGGGGTTGTGAGCAGCGGTGGTTGCCTAGCACATATTCAGACACAGACTCCCTGCAGTGCCTTCCCACCCGGAGTCACATGGCAGTGACTGGATGCAGCAACGTATTTCCCCTGATGGCTCTAAACCCATCCCCTAGAAAAACAGTAAAAGTAAGTGGCAGAGACTCTGGAACTTTTGTTTATTATGTGACAGAGCTTCCAAAGTGACAGTACACTAAGCAGCTTTGTTACTGGTGCTTTGCTCTGCGCAGATGGAAGGATGGAGAGTTAAGGTTGGGATTACCTTATCTTGCAGGGTTGTGATCTCTGTGGACAGTTCTCTGGAATGACAGACAGTCTGCACTCTGCAGGTCCCCACTGGGAGGGCAGACTGCTTGTCATTCAAGAGAGCTGTCTAATGAGATCATAACCTTGCTAGATAAGGCAATCCATTTAGCCCAGACAGCTTCACACTGACCCCCCTCACATTCACTAAAGTGAAAGCCCACCCTTTTACAATAGATATCATACTCCCACCTATACTTACACTGGTGCACCCTTGTTACTGTCCCCATAGTTCTGTCTGTTTCCCATTAGATTGTGAGCTCTCTCGCAGCAGGCCTCTCCCTACCCTTTGCTCTCAAATCTGCATTTATTTTGTCTAACTTTAATGTCCCTTCTTTATCCATACTCCATTGTCTTGGAATAGTGCTACTGTAGCTATGAAATAATTTACAACAATAAACATTCAGCCATATTTTAGAAAAGTGTATGCTCTTTTATTATTCCAATGCTTTATTTTAGTTTATGCATTTTACATATGTTTTCACCTGCCTCTGCAAGACACCCCCCTTAGTGGGAATAGATACCCCCGTAAGTGAAGCTAGATACGCCCTTTGGCCGGAGCTGGCCACGCCTCCTCTGTTGCGTCCATGCTGCGGATTTTAGTACAGCCTATAATCTCCCTGAAACTAGTTTTCAGAAGTAGGCAAGTATGGTGTGTAGTGTATCTGTATGGTAAATACTGCCTTACTTGTAAGAGCCGCTGATTGGGGTGTTTAGCAGGTGGAGGAGTTAGAGTTAAGCAGGATGGGTTTTTATGTTGGGGAGATAAATGGGACATGCGCGTTTCAGTGACTGTGCTTATATTTGCCGATTATTTCCTTCTGAGAACATGTGTCTGCATTTGTAACAGATGTTCCAGGTTGAGGACATGGGCCCTCATTCAGAGCCGCTCGTTAGCGGCAGTACGCTCGTTCCGAGCGATGTTTGCACATCTGCGCATGCGTACGCTTTTTAGTACGCATGCGCGAACCAGTCAGTGCGGCCGAAAATCGTTTGTACGCTATATAGCGAGTGCCTGCTATTTTGAGTGACAGAATGAGGCGTATGTGGGTGGTAACAGGGGAAGGTGCTTGAAAATGGGGAGTGGAGATCCGAACGCAGGCGTGCTTAAAGGTCAAAACGGGCGTTTTATGGGTGTGTATATTTAAAACAGCAGCGTCAATGACCACGTCACTGGGTTATTTTAGAGCCAGAACTGCTCGCAAATTTGTGGTAGCAAACACCAACCACAAGAATAGCGAGCAGTTCATACGCTGGTCGATGTACTCGATTAATCTAATAAATAGCGGACATGACGTATGGTGCGAGCGGCCAGGGGGCGTTTTTAACAAATAACCGAGCGTATGTTTTGCTCGTTCGTTCAGACTTAGAGGTGTGAACAGACTGCAATGTGCGTACGGATCATTTGAATAGCCACCCCTTGTTTTTAAACGAACGACCGCAAATAGCGAACGGCTCTGAATGAGGGCCATGGTGTCCTTCTAAAAAGACATAAATCTGGCATGTATGCATATCATATTACATGCCATGGGTGCAGGTCCTATAAATCACGCTTTCTATTACAGCTCATTTTGATAACACATCACCAGTGTCTCTACGGGTGATCTTCTCAAGGTTGGGGGAGGTCACTGATAACAGTTCTGCTGCTTCAGTATCTCTCTGAGGGACCGCTTTGGGACCCTGTTTTATGTCTCCACACTTGTCCGAGACACCCTGCGCATGCCTTCCGATGGTTAGCGCCCAGAGCCGCAGTGCGAATTTGAACGCAGGGAGAGTGAATGTCAGTGGGCGCTCCTAAGAGCTTAACGGTGGGGGCGAAGTCAGACGCAGGCATGTCCCCATTTTCATACGGAGAAATTGCACCTGCCATAGGCCTGGTGTAAGTTTCAATGTTGCAACCGCTGGCGCACCAGTGGCGCGTATAAAGACGCAGCGAGGCAGATTAGCGCCGTTGCCAAATGGCGTCTCAGTAGGGAGATCACCAGTTGTAGGCATTATCATGAAGATGCAAATGCAGCAACGGCAACAGTCGAGGCCATGTGTGAGTGTACGTTACATCTAAATCAGGCCCTGATTGTGCTATGATTTCACAGGCCAGCACCACACTACCACTCTGAGGAACAGGAGATGCTGTACCAAAACTCCGGCCTGGATATGGTAAGAAGCAGCAGGAGGGATAATCATTGCCTAGAGCAGGCCTGGCCAACCTGTAGCTCTCCAGCTGTTGTGAAACTACAAGTCCCAGCATGCCTTGCAACAGTTTTAGCATTCCCTAATAGCAAAACTGTAGCAGGGCATGCTGGGACTTGTAGTTTCACAACAGCTGGAGAGATACAGGTTGGCCAGGCCTGGCCTAGAGGAAAGTGAATGTCACCTGACAGAGCTTCCATTCTGCTGCTTCTTCATTCAAGCCCAAACATCTCCAAGGCAGTTCTAGGACCGCTGTTGGGTTTCCTGCACTGACAGGAAACAGAACTAATAAATCCTGTTAGATATATAAGTGGTGACAATAACATGTACTGTAGGTTTCAGGGATTCTTTTTGACACAATTTTTTTTTTTTTTTTTTAAAGAAGCTACTCTAAGGGGTATATTTACTAAAGTGAGAGTTTTTAGAAGTGGAGAAGTTGCCCATAGCAACCAATCAGATTCTAGCTATTATCTTTTAAAAGGTGCTAGTTAAATGTTAAGTAGAATCTGTTGGTTGCTATGGGCAACATCTCAATTTAAAAAACCACTCACTTTAGTAAGTATACCCCTAAGACTCTAAATTTAAATAACAAAGGGCCTGATTTAGGGGTGGCGTCATTTAAGACATCAATGTTTTAAATCTGCACAGGCGTCTGAGACACACTGCCCATGCATCCCAATAGTTATTGCCAGGGGACACAGGGCCTGATTCAGAGCGACAAGACCCTGCGGTAGGGTCTCGCTGCCACTAGCCCTGGAGTGATTTTGGCTCTATCAGAGCCAAAATCACTCCCACTGACATCACTAGTGATGTCAGTGGGGCCGGACCCAGACGGTAGGTGTTCCCATGGGAACGCTTCCGTCTGGCAACCACACCCCCAGCACGCCCACCAAAGTGGGCGTGCTGTTAGGCACCATCGACAGCACGCCCCTTTAGTGCGAGACCCATAACGACGGCTTGGCCGTCGTTAATCGGGTCTCGCGCATACGCATGACGGAGATACCTCCGTCATGCGCATTTGGGTACCATCGACCCGCTTGCGAGCGTCCTGCGCTCGCGAGCGGGTCTGAATGAGACCCACAGATCGAAATTGCCTGGATATCCATGTAGTTCTGAAAGGCGTTCCTGGGTGGTGAGCGGTGGGTGGCTTGTGCCGGCAGGCGTGTCGCGGGCGTTCTGGAGTAAGGGACTGCATCGGAAAACACCGGCGGCCATGTAACGTCGGACATTCTGAGCAATCATAGGGGTGCTCTAATGTCTTATGATGCAGCCAATGTCTGCTTGATGGTGCAACTATTTGCACATATGCCCACCGGATGCGGTTCTAAGGCTATCGGTAGATAGCCCATCGGCTGCAGGATTGGCATAAATTCGCATGCGGACCCACCTCTGAATCAGACCCAAAGACCCAGGATTTCAATCCATTGTAGGTGACTGATTAGATTGTTACATAGACATATGACATAAGTTACAGATCTTCTTTAGAATGTTACAGTATGACTTCCCAGGTAACAGTGAATGCGGACATGCTCTATTAATTTTTATTACCCACTTTTACAGCTTGGAGGATTTCTGCAGGAATGATGTATACCCTGATGTATTAAGAGGATACCACAGCAAATATCTCTAGCATCTGCTGCAGTTCCTCTATTATAGATTGGGAGAGCAGTCCCCATAGGCCACCTGTATAAAGGCAGGTAGATATTCGGCATAGACAGGTGGATACTTACATTAGCATAAAGTACAGTAGCAAGCAGGCTGCCGCAGCCCGGCTAGGAGAGCGGATGTGTCTTACTCAGAATCAGGCCTGTGGTGTGAGCAGGTGGGGAGGAGGTGGAAACGAAAGGCTATTACAAATAGACACCAGCGCAAGAAGGGCGAACAGCTGCTTGAGGTATTATAAACCCTGGACACCCTAGAGACTAAACAAGGCAGTGAATAGAAAATATAATGGGTGAACAAAACCTCTAGCGCTTGGGGGAATGATGTAAATGAAAATATACAAAATAAAGGATGAATAAATTAGGACTTTCCTTATGTTCAAAGTTGTGTTACAAAAAGCCAATGTTCAAAATGTGGAACGTGGAATTGGATGCTTGAAGATGACGTCATCTCCAAGCGCCACTGAAGCCGACCAATCGGCAGGCATACGGCGCGATCTGGGTCATCATGATCCGGACCGCGCCGTTTACACTGCAGGGTTTCACGGGTCATTTCCGTGTTAAACCCTGCAAGTTACCTGGGTTGGATTGCCGGGTCACTCGACCCGGTAATCCAACCTTGTCCCCTTTTACACCTAGAAGCTACCCGGGTTAACCCTACAATAACCCAGGTTTTAGCTCTGGTGTAAAAGGGGCATGAGAGACCTGTTAGGAGAGAAGGGGAAGAAACACTCATGAATCGAGGGTGTGCCTATATATATATATATATATATATATATATATATATATATATATATATATACACACACACACACAGTCAGGTCCATAAATATTGGGACATTGACAGAATTTTTACATTTTGGCCTCTATTCACCACCACAATGGTTTTGAAATGAAACAAACAAGATGTGCTTTAACTGCAGACTTTCAGATTTAATTTGAGGATAATTACATCCAAATCGGGTGAACGGTGTAGGAATTACAACAGTTTCAATATGTGCCTCCCACTTTTTAAGGGACCAAAAGTAATGGGACTATCAACTCAAAAGCTATTTCATGGACAGGTGTGAGCTATTCCCTCGTTATTTCATTATCAATTAAGCAGGTAAAAGGTCTGGAGTTGATTCTAGGTGTGACATTTGCATTTCGAATCAGTTGCTATCAACTCTCAATATGAGATCCAAAGAGCTGTCACTATCAGTGAAGCAAGCCATCATTAGGCTGAAAAATCAAAACAAACCCATCAGAGAGATAGCAAAAACATTAGGTGTGGCCAAATCAACTGTTTGGAACATTCTTAAAAAGAAAGAACGCACCGGAGAGCTCAGCAACACCAAAAGACCCGGAAGACCGCGGAAAACAACTGTGGTGGATGACAAAAGAATTATTTCCCTGGTGAAGAAAAACCCCTTCACAACAGTTGGCCAAATTAAGAACACTCTCCAGGAGGTAGATGTATATGTGTCAAAGTCAACAATCAAGAGAAGACTTCACAAGAGTGAATATAGAGGGTTCACCACAAGATGCAAACCATTGGGGAGCCACAAAAACAGGAAGACCAGATTAGAGTTTGCCAAACAACATCTAAAAAAGCCATTACAGTTCTGGAACAACATCCTATTGACAGATGTGACAGAGTGATGGGAAGTGAAGAGAAGGAAAGGAACTGCTCATAATCCAAAACATACCACCTCATCAGTGAAGCATGGTGGTGGTAGTGTCATGGCGTGGGCATGTATGGCTGCCAATGGAACTGGTTCCCTTGTATTTATTGATGATGTGACTGCTGACAAAAGCAGCAGAATGAATTCTGAAGTGTTTCGGGCAATATTATATGCTCATATTCAGTCAAATACTTCAGAACTCATTGGACAGCGCTTCACAGTGCAGATGGACAATGACCTGAAGCATACTGCATAAGCAACCAAGGAGTTTTTTAAGGCTAAAAAGTGTAATGTTATGCAATGGCCAAGTCAATCCCCTGACCTGAATCCGATTGAGCATGCATTTCACTTGATGAAGACAAAACTGAAGGGAAAATGTCCCAAGAACAAGCAGGAACTGAAGACATTTGCAGTAGAGGCCTGGCAGAGCATCACCAGGGATGAAACCCAGCATCTGGTGATGTCTATGCGTTCCAAACTTTAGGCTGTAATTGCCTGCAAAGGATTTGCAACAAAGTATTAAAAAGTGAAAGTTAGAGTTAGGATTGTTTAGTTTGTCCCATTACTTTTGACCCCTTAAAAAGTGTGAGGCACATATAGAAACCGTTGTAATTTCTACACCATTCACCTGATTTGGATGTAATTACCCTCAAATTAAATCTCAAAGTCTGCAGTTAAAGCACATCTTGTTTGTATCATTTCAAAGCCATTGTGGTGGTGAATAGAGGACCAAATATGAAAATTCTGTCAATGTCCCAATATTTATGGACCTGACTGTATATATATATATATATATATATATATATATATATATATATATATAGTAGTTGTCCGGTTTGATAGACTCTTATGAAGTGCTCCTATAGTGAAGGAGGGGGAGGTCAATGTAAGCACTTCTAGAGGGGAGTACTGAATGACAGAGTGCCTTATATTTGTATACATATTTCTGAGAGCCTACGGTAGCAGTGGAATTGTCAATGTCTGCACAAAGAACCAGCAAGTTTGGAGCAAGTTCATGCTGGGGGAGTAAGAAGTCAGTAACAAACAATATTTAATATCTGCTGAAAGTATTGTGCAGGAGGAAGTTGGAGATATGCTTGCAACCGCTGTGCTTATTGTGCTTTAGGAAGAAAAGTGTCTTATTGTTTTGGCCTTCTTTCATCACAAGATTGTCTGCTGCCCCACATTATTTGTCTAAAGCCGCACATCCACTAGGCGACTAGGGAAAGACAGTATGATTACAACATCGTAATAATCGTACCGTCATTCCCCATCCCCTGCAGTGCCTACTCTGTACGATTAGTCGTTCAGAGCAGGCACCCTCCATCATCCACGAATCTGGCCAATCTGTCGTTATTGGCAGTTTGACCAGCATGTTCGGGCGATGATTGATGTAAAAAATGACTAGCGGGAGCGTGCATCGCTGGTCATTTCCGACATTACAGTGCGCAATTAATGAGCGATTGCATGATTACGATGTCGTAATCATGCAATCGCACATTAATATCGCCTAGTGGATGTGCGCCTTTACACTGCTCCTGTTCATATGCATGTGCTTAGTACCCCGTGAATTTGGGGACCCTTCTGTTCACAGATGCCTAAATCCATGCCAGATCAGAGCGGAGTCATCACGGTGCCACTTTACATCCTTGACCGTGTCCCCAAATTACAGTGAGTATTTCGCAGTACATATAGCGATTGCCAGCAATGTGCGCATAAGCATATAATGCGCGGCTACAACGGGCCGTTTAAAATCAAACTGTCGCACAAAACCTAAACAGGAAAAACAGGTAGATGATCAATAATTATTCCTTTTACATTTGATTGATTTCTAGGATTTTTTGGAGCATGCTATTGTCCATTTAAACTTGTTGTCTTCTGTTTTCCTATTATAATGTCAATCTTTGCGGATATGTTACCCTGGGCCTGGTAGAAAATAATTTCATAGCCTCAGGACCCCGCTAGTAAGTCAGAGCATCTATGAATGAACTTGTAGCATTCTCTCTCCACTGCAGCGGGTGACTTATATTACAGCTGACTGGGAGGGAAGATTAACAATTTCCTGGCTGTTAGTTCCCAGCACAATGTGTAAGTACAGGCCCGAAGCCCCTGTGTTCAGCTGAAGATATAATTATCCGCTGAAAGCAGGACCAGCTCCCCCTGCTGCTACCTCAATCTCCTGATCACAGCTGGAAACAGCCCCAGCAAGACTTAAGCTAACGGGGTAATTGAGGTCAGATCCATTTCTGAACCACTCCTGTCATATTGCTGTCAATAGGGCGCCGACATCAATCTATTAAGCTCTTAGAAGCCTATAAAGTACAATAGGGAATAATAGTGAACTTGAATTCATGCACCAGAAAAAAAAGAAAAAATAGACCTTGACTGGCAAGAATAGCAGCATATAACACACAGGTGATGCTACTATAGGTATAAACTAGGGATGTGCAGGCTCGGTTCTACTCGGTTCCGTTCGTTTTTTTTTTCCCGAATCTTATTGGGTTTCAGCTGTCACGAGTTTTGGATAGCCAATAAGATTCGGTAAAAAAAACCGAACGGAACCGAGTAGAACCGAGCCTGCACATCCCTAGTATAAACCATGGATCCCATGTCAGCGCTTATAATTAGTGGGTTCTCTGATGGCATCACTTCAGCATTCATTGGGAAATGTGTATAATAAAACATGATGCCACCCACACACAGTACACACTGTAAATTGTTAAAGAAAACCTGCTGGTACAATTTGAACAGTATATAAGCACTCGGCCTGCAACCTCCTGCCCTTAAAACTTCTCAATAACTATCCTAATCTTTAAAATTGACAGCAGCAGCATATATTTACCATCATGTTTCTTACTCAGGGGTCTATTTACTAAGCAGTGTTAGGAGACAGAGTGAAAAGTGATAAGGTGCCAGCCAATCAGCTCCCAACTGTCATCTCACAGGCTGTGTTTGAAAAATGACAGTGGGGAGCTGATTGGCTGGCACCTTATCACTTTCTTATCACTTTTCACTCTGTCTCCTAACACTGCTTAGTAAATAGACCCCTCAATTTGGAGTTTACCATTACTGACTTATTAACTAGACTAGAGTTTCTGGTAGTTGTGATGCCCAGACCCGCATAGACATGCATAGTCTCAGGGCAAAGGGGTGTACGTCAAAACTCTCCATGGCATAGATTGCTTGCCCTAACCACCCTCCCCTCTCCCCGGAATATAGGCTACCTGTAGAGATGCCTTGCCATGGCTGTAGACTTACCATACGTTTGCAAATGTATCTTATACTGCTTTTATACCTAAATTGTGGGTCCGACCTGGAGGTTGGAACAGAGTTTCAAACCGGATCAGACCCAGAATTTAGCTGGCGCCTACCCAGGAAATTCCCGAGTCGGCGCCGTTCACACCGGAGCCGGGTCTGCAGTGACCCGGCTCTTCCGGTGTGGAAATGGACGCTTGGAGATTCCGTCATCTCCAAGTGCCACTGAAGACGGCCAGGATGCGGCACACTCCAGGTCATCCAACCCTTTCCCCTTTTACACCAAGGAGCTACCCGGGTTAACCCTGCAATAACCCAGGTTTTAGCTCTGGTGTAAAAGGGGTATAACTGAGATCTCTGCGTCTTCTATTATCATGTAAATGTGTACATTTCATTTATTGGCCTGTTTGCAGTGTACTGAAGGAATTTTGTTTTCCCTACTTGCCCTAACCACCCCACCCTTCCCCCGGGACTTAGGTTACCCGACTTGCCCCCAGCCAGCACCACACTACTCACTGGGCTGGTGATCACTGCTTTTGTCTCCTCCCCACACCTCGGCTCCCAGGAAAGAGGCAGCCTCATTTTGAATCCATGATGGCTGGTGTGAAACTGCTATATTCGTATATAGCAGTTTCACATCAGCCAACTTGGATTCAAAAAGAGGCTGCCTTTTCCCTGCGAGCCGGCTGAGATCCTGGATGGAGATGCTTTAGATAGGGATCGAGGCTGCACACCGTGTGCACAAGCCTTTGCAAATCAGTATTGAATAGCTCACAATGGAGGAGATGTACTAAGTTCTGGAAAGTGGCAAACTACCAACCACTCAGCTCCCAACTGTCGCTGTTTGAAAAATGACAGTTAGGAACTGATTGGTTAGGAGTTTATTACTCTCCAACATATCACTTTCCAGAGCTTAGTACTATTACAGAACAGCATATAGTGGCTGAGACAGAGTTGAACGCAAGTCCATTTGTGGAGCGTATCTTTGCACTTCGCACATGTCGGAACCAAGCGTATTATACACAGCTATGGGCAATGTAAAGTCGTATGCATCTTAAGCCGGGGTCTATTCATCATTACTTAATTTCTACAAAAGTAGGTGAAAATTAGGATTTTCATCTATTTTTGTATAAATTAAGTTTCAGGGTAATTCAACATTCATGTAACACAGGAGAATTCACTGATATCTCCTGGTTACAATTGTCCCCCAATAATTTCCACAGTCCCCATACTATAGTATGGGGATGTGGGAATTATTTATTTATTTCATCAAGTTCTGAAAAAGCATTTTTTTCGGAACCTGACAGTAATACTGTACGTCACCCTGAGATGTCGTACAGCACCTGATGCAGCAGAGAGGGATCTGAAAAGATCCCTCCCTGCTGCGTCCTCCTCTTACCTAAATGCAGCTTCCTTATGGCTCCCCGAGCAGTCCTCCTGTGAGCCGGGAGCAAGGGAGAGGGCACAGCAGCGTCGGCAGGGGACTGATGTGGCAGAGCTGCATGGCCTGAGCGGGCGTCGCAGACTCCCGCGATGGCTGCAGCTCTGTGGCGGCAGGGGGCGCGGGTTCAGGGGACAGATAGTGGGGTTGGCCGGGGGCGAGCGGGTGGGGGCTGGGTTCTCTGTCTTCTCTTCTGCTGCTTCACTGTCTCTTCGCAGCCTGTCATGCGCAGCTTCAAGACAGGCTGTGAAGAGTCCAGGCAGCAGGAAAAATGTGCCCTATTTCCGAAAAGCTGTCTTTGCAAAAGGAGCAGCTTTTCGGAAGTGATAATTAGGTATAGGAGGCATGATGAATGCCTCCAATACTAGGATTGAACTTGTAGCAAGTTCAATCCTTAATTATCACAGGGAATATTTTTATCTTAATAAGTGCATCTGGCATTCATTCAGTCCGCATTCAACACAAGCATCTACCATCTGGGCCGTCCTGCACTTTGCACCCATTCCAGCAGGTGTCCCACTATACATTTGTGCATCCATCTTCATTAAGGGGTAATCAATAAGCGGCCTCAAGGTCTCGTTCAGACCCGCTCACAAGCGCCTGAGCGCTCGCAAGCAGGCCAATGTTTTGCTTTGCTTACGTGCAGCGGACGCACTGCGCGTGCGCAAGCCCCAGAGCGAGAGAGAAATTCTCTCGCTCTGGGGCTCACTACAAAAGGGGCGGCTGTCGATCGACAGCTCGCCCCATTTTGTAGGCGTGGTGGGGGGGTGGTTTCACAAACAGAGGTGTTCCCAAGCGAACGCTTGCCGTTTGTGGGCGGCCCCACTGACATCACCAGCGATGATTAGAGCCGAAAGCTCTCTGGGGCTTGCGGCAGATGAGACCCTACCACAAGGGTCTCGTCACAATCCCCGATGGTCGCGATGGTCATGACCATCTCAACCATCATCCTGGCCGCTCGTTAAGGCTGTTGGTGGTAACCCACAGCCTAGCGAGCAGCCAGGAGGCTGGATCATTTTTTAGATGCAGCCGCCCTCATTCAGAGCGAGCGCTCGCATTTTGCGAGTGGCTCTGAATGAGGTCCTCAGTACTGTGCAGCACTCTAGAATTTTCATCTCCTGCAGGCTGACACCGGTACTACAAGCAATTTGCTGTGGTCACATTTACTGCCTGTCTCTGGTTACTACAGTTCTGAGTACAGTGCCATCAAGAGACTATTGACCTGATTCATAAGTGGACACAGTGTCGATGTCAGGTGCAGTACAGCGATTTCTGGCCACTGCGCATGCGCCAAAGCTGCACTGCCAAAGCGAGGAAATGGATTTCAGACAACGGTCGCACCGAGGATTTTTTTTGCAAAGTGAGTGACAGGTAGTCAGCGTTTGGGGGAGGTAACAGGTGGGGCTACAAAAATGCAGGCATGTCGGGACCGTTTTCTGGGCGTGCCCTAGTGAGCCTCTTCAAATTCATTCGCAGACGTAGGGACCCCGGCGTTTTAGGTGGAACGAACATTCTCGCATGGGGTTGCTCAGCTGTTCTTTGTGCGACTAATGTTCCCGATATTTTTTCTTTTGCATGCAAGCGGCAGATGTGAGATAGCAGAGGTGAGCGTGTCTGTGCACATGACATCAGCTATATCATTAGCGCACGGAATCACAGTCGCAACGGGATTTGCATGCTCTTCTGAATCAGGCCCTATATCTGTCATGTTTCCGGCACTCTACCAGTATTCTTCTAAGGACTGAATTATGGGCCTGATTCAGAGCCGGACGCTATTTGCGCTCGCTCGTTTAGAAAAAGGGGGTGGCTATTCAAATGAACCGTTCGCTCTTTGCGGTCTGTTGCCGCCTCCATGTCTGAATGAGCGAGCAAAACATACGCTCGTTTATTTGATAAAAATGCCCCTGGCCGCTCGCATCATACGTCATGTCCGCTATTTATTAGATTAATCGAGTACATCGAACAGCGTATGAACTGCTCGCTATTCTTGTGGTTGGTTTTTCCTACTACAATATTGCAAGCAGTTCTGGCTATAAAATAACCAAGTGACGTGGTCAATGACGCTGCTGTATTAATTATGCACACCCATAAAACACCCGCTTTGACCTTTAAGCACGCCTGCGTTCTGATCTCCACTCCCCGTTTTCAAGCACCTTCCCCTGTTACCACCCACATACGCCTCATTCTGTCACTCAAAATAGCAGGCATTCGCCATATAGCGAACAAACGATTTTCGGCCGCACTGACTGGTTCACGCATGCGTACTAAAAACCGTACGCATGCGCAGATATTGCTCGGAACGAGCGTACTGCTGCTTACGAGCGGCTCTGAATGAGGTCGTATATCTGTTCTTCTCAAGCACCCATAGATATCCTTCCAGTGGTCTAGATGAGTAGGAGCTTAATCGAGGCCCAAAGCTTCAGCTACTCTCCCATATACAAAGCTAACTCCAATGGTCTAGATCCGCATCTACAAAACCCCAGTGACATGACAATTACTACCTTGCATGCAATATATGGCCAATATATCTCTTCTCACTCACACTTGATGTTAATATCACTGACTTTGCACAACAGCAATTAATACACACATGTCTGTTGAGGGCAGTATAACATCTCTCTCTCTTTTTTGTTGGATAAACATTTGACGATATATCTTTCGGTCGATTCACGAGTGCATCGGTGAGTGTGTACATGAGATATGTCTGTGAACGACGTCGTTCACAGACATATCAGGTTGGCCCTGCAGTACAGTCGATGCATCTGAAAGAAGTATCAGTGCATCTACATGTGAGTACGGGCAACCCGCCGCCCACCCGTACAGTTGCTGGAGGAACCGCCGACACGGATATCTCCACTGGGCAGGCAAATTTAAATGCCCGCCCACGTGTGATGTCAGGCATGGCATATCGAGCGGCCGATTGGTAAGTGTGCATAGTTTACCAATCGGACGCTTGGATGGCGGATCGGTCTAATGACCGATCCGTGGTGTAAGTGTGTACCCAGCATAAGTCTCTCTTTTGGTGAACAAATAGGGAATAGCTCCTCCACAGGGCTTAGGACTGATGGGCTCCAGAAAGTCCTTATCTTTATTAGCATACTGTAGGTATTATATGGCACAGACAGGAATCCGGGCATGGGTATAGAAATATATTTCATGGGTCTTGTCTGTCTCAAATATGTAGTGATAACAATGAGTCCTTATTATTCCCTCTAATTAGTCTTTTAAGTGGCCACTGCAAATGAGGAGTTTTCTTGACACATTAATTGCATTATGGTCAGCACCGGACAGCTCCCAAGGCTCCAGCAGTCACAGCTCCCAAGGCTCCAGCAGTCACAGCTCTCCTCAGATTTCAGCAGGCTGGGTGCTGGACTTCTCCCTTCTCACCACCCACAGTGGAGCTGGTTCTGTCAGGACATCCTATGGAAAGGGTTCTCTTCAATACAACCTCCCACTCACAAGGCCTCCCAGAGTCTCCTCCGTGAGTTGATCTCTGCGCCGGCCAGATCCCGCCTCTCCACGACTCCCTCAGCGAGAGACTACGTCCCATTCCGCCCCTATTTAACACCTTGGCGGCATGCAGCATATTCTCCCACCTCCGGCGCTAGATGCCTACTGCAGAAGTTAGGGGCAGTTACCTTGGTAACTGGCGGGTGTCCCTTAAGCTGGGCACACATTACCCGACCCACCAATCCGACGCTCAATGGTGCAATGGAACAAAATATCGAGCGGTTGGTACACACTGCACGTTCCGGCGTCCGCCCGCCCAATACATTGGTCATCTGCACCATTCACCTTCCTGGCGTCGGCAGCTGGGTCGCTCCTTCTGCCATGCATGCACAGCCAATGGAACGCACTAGACGATCCGTGCGATATATATTTGTCCAGTTTGCCATTCTGTATCATCTGAGAAATTGTCTAATGTGTACCCAGCTTTAGTCACCGCTGTCACTGGGGCCTGGTATAATAAGTGATACCTTGCCACAGGAGGGGTATCATACCCATAGCAACCAATAAAATTCTAGCTATCATTTATCTAGTACATGGGATAAACTGATAGCTATAAGCTAATTGGTTGCTAGGGGTAACACCTCCACTTGTCCTCTTTAGAAGATCTGATAAGTCTCCCCCTAAACTTCCTAAAGCAGGAAATGGCTTTATCTCTTTTAAGTAAACCCAGCATACAAAATGTCATTTAATTTTTCCACTTTAGTGTAAAAATTGTCTCCTCCGATCAGCCAACTTGGTCCAAAGTCTCTGCATTTCCCTATATGACCGTAAGAAAAATAGGTACGAGATGTCGCAACACGGGATGTTACAACATGGGATGTCACAAAATGGGATGTCGTAACATGGGATGTCGTAAGATGGGATGTCACAACACGGGATGTCACACAACACGGGATGTCACAACATGGGATGACGCAACAGAGCTGATGGCGTAATGGCGTTTGATTACCCTATCAGACAAATCCATTAAGTTGGATTTATTAAAAATAAATTTTATATATATATATATATATATACATACATATATATATATATATATATATATACACACATACACACACAGTATATAGATAGATAGAAACAATCCAGAACTCCCAGACAATCTGAACACCCACATGAGTGCTACAGTGACTAGAAAGAAACATGGGCAGTGACATGATGTAAGGCAGGGAATGGAGGCTGCAAGAAGCCACAGACTGTGAGTTATACAGTTAAAGGAGCAGGGTACTTCAGCAGCACAGAGAATATCAGGAGATGAGTGATGTGCTAGTGAGGATAGGGCTGCATGTGACAGGGGCAGTGACATGATGCATACCTTCCAACATGACCCTCTCCAGGAGGGACACAATGCTCTTGCCCTGGGCTTCCCTGGTAATTTATGATTGGTGGCGGCTCCAGGGGCGGGGCTGCAGCACAGTACAAAATTCAAATAGGGGAGTCACACCAACTGCCAGTGAGTCCCAGCCAGTGATGTTTGGCAGTGTGTGAAATGACAGTTGGTGTGGCTCCCCTATTTGAATTTTGAACTGTGCTGCAGTCCCGCCTCTTACCAGAGAAGTCCAGGACCAGAGCATTGTGTCCCTCCTGGAGAGGGACATGTTGGAAGGTATGCATGATGTGAGGAGGGGAATGGGGGTAGCAGCACAGAGTATATCAGTGAGGACAGGGCTGCATGTGACAGGGGCAGTGACATGATGTGAGGAGGGGTGTATGACGGCCGCATGAAGCCATGGACTGAGAGTTATATCATACCTCCCAACTGTCCTGCTTTGGGTGGGACATTTTGGCTTTACGGACCCTAGGGTCTTGTAGGGGAGTGGATGGAGCGTTCTCACCACGGGTGAATGGATGCTGTGATGACATGACGGGAGGAGGAGAATGAAGGCAGCAGACAGCCAAAGACTGATAATTACATGGATGAATTAGGGTTCTCATATACAGTAGCACAGACAAACGTTGAAGCTCCTGTTACACCAATGAGAACTCTGAGGTGTGAAACACACCCCTATATAATTAAAAACATAGAATCATCAAGTCACATCTCCAAAATGTTATTCTGACCATGTTTAGAAAATAGTGCCCAGAGCTAAAGTTCAGGTGCTATAACCAAATTACCGGTATCCATGGGCATATATACCATAGGTGCAAGGGGTGTAGCTGCTATGGGGCCCAGAGCTGAGGGGGGCCCATCTTCCTTGTCATAGCTACATGTGTTATATCCATTTTTCACAATTGGGTGGTACATAGGAGCCCTTACAAACTTTTGCTATGGGGCCTTCAAATTCCTGCCGGTATCTATTATATTGCCATAATTTGAAAGTCAATATGTTCAGACGGTATGTAGTCCGGAAGCCGGCAGTCGAAATGCCGACCGCCGGCTTCCCGACTGTCAAATCCCGGCATGGGACTAATGATAGGCGTCGAAATCCCGACGCCTATCATTATCCACCCGCCGAAATCCTGTCAGGACCTCTTAGCCATGGTAGGGGGGGTTTAGGTTTAGGGACTTAGGGTTAGGCACCCCCCCGGGGAGGGTTAGGCTAGGGGTAGGGGGGGTTAGTTAGGCACCCCCCGGCGAGGGTTAGGCTAGGGGTAGGGGGGGGTTAGAGTTAGGCACCGCTGGGGGGAGGTTAGGGTTAGGCACCCCCTCAGGAGGGTTAGGTTTAGGGTGCGGGGAGGGGGGGTTAGGTTTAGGCACTAGGGGAGGAGGTTAGGGTTAGGCTCCCCTAAGGGAGGATTAGGGTTGGGGGGGCAGAGGGTAGGTATAGCCTACTTACCTCCGCTGTCGGGATCTTCACCCATCGGGCTGCCGGTGTCGGGATTTCAACCGCCGGCCTTACATCCGGCGGTCATACACACCGATTCCATTCAGACATCTTTTAATGTCTATTATCTCCATTACTTGGAAAAGGTTGAGATTTTGAATTTATCTTTTCTTTTCGGCTCCCTGATCTGTGATCTTACATGAAGCATAAATCCTGACGCCGGTTAGACTAAGATTTTACAATTGTTTACAACACAAACTCCTGTTTCCAGGTGCAGAATCAGTCAGACACAGAGGAGAGAACACAAGGGAACTGAACAGATGGGGCTGCCCGGGGACTGGGAGAAACGCATGGAAGAAGGCAGTAATTGGGCGGAAGGCGCAGTTCTCAGATCAGTGATGAAGGTAGGGAGGGGGGGTTTGTGTGCTGATGGTAGATGTGGGTGGACTGAACTCTTCCTAATACCCGTGTGCAGTGTCAGCCTTGTCACTTCATCTCCTGGAGCCTCAGGCTGTGCAGAATGTGCCGTCCTCATTGCAGGTGTTTGTTTCCCATAAATGTGCAGCTCTGTGTTATCTGTCAGTTATATCTATAAATACACCGCGATTATTACCCGCATGTGCGTAATAACATTGATCTATATTTCTCAGTTCCTTCACAAATTGATAATTCAGCGAAGGTCTGTGCCAGGCAAGACTTGTAGAAAGTGCTGAGAGGCAGAAAAGGGAGAGAGAATTGTGCCGGCTGCATTTTCATAGCTGCCGAGTTTAGGGACTTTAACCTGTCAGACAAATTCTGCCTCATACATCCTCCGAGCTGTCAGGGAAGAAATGTTCTTTTAAGTGGTTCATGGGGAGCCGAGGAATCTCCTTGGCTGGGATGAGAGAGCTGAGTTGGCTGCGTTGGATGAGGCGTTCCAGTCTCTCTGAGCTGCAGGTAGTCAGCACAAGACTAAAAACTTTCCTTCGATTGTTTCATGAAATATTTAATGACAGAGCAGATTTTATGGAAGCGGTTTCTAGACGAATGATTTGCAGCGGAGACCTCACCTCAGGCGCCGGAGGGGCCCGTCACATCACTGCAGTGCGGGGAGAATGAGATAAAGGTAGATGCTTTATGAGAGTAATATGCTCACCATCAAGATTATTTTATAGAAAATTGCCTAGAACCCTAGCAGGAAAGAGTTTCATAAACTTCTGAGATTGCTGTGTGAGGCCTTATTATTCCGCATGTGGGCAGAATACACATCGTAACCCCGAAATAAACAGATCATCACGTCGGTGTTTAAGCAGCTGTCCGGATAGGAAGCAGCCAGCGCAGGTATTTGCAGTAAAAAAAAAAAGTTAAATTCATAAAGTAGTTAGATACATGATTTTTCCATACTGAGTTTTTATTTAAGTTGAAGTTTCCCTAAAAAAAAACAACAATTTTTTTAGATAATATTAGCGATAGCACCAGCGCATGTAGTTCCCGATAGCACCAGCGAATGTAGTTCCCGATAGCACCAGCGAATGTAGTTCCCGATAGCACCAGCGAATGTAGTTCCCGATAGCACCAGCGAATGTAGTTCCCGATAGCACCAGCGCATGTAGTTCCCGATAGCACCAGCGAATGTAGTCCCCGATAGCACCAGCGAATGTAGTCCCCGATAGCACCAGCGAATGTAGTCCCCGATAGCACCAGCGAATGTAGTCCCCGATAGCACCAGCGCATGTAGTTCCCGATAGCACCAGCGCATGTAGCCCCCGATAGCACCAGCGCATGTAGTCCCGATAGCACCAGCGCATGTAGTCCCCGATAGCACCAGCGCATGTAGTCCCGATTAATCAAATAAATAGCAGAGATGACATATGATGCGAGCGGCCAGGGGGCATTTTTTCCAAAATAGTGAGCGCATGTTTCGTTCGCTCGTTCAGACATAGAGGCGTTAACAGACCGCAAAGAGCGAGCGCTTAATTTAAATAATATCACCAGCACATTTAGTTCCCCATAGCACCAGCGAATGTAGTTCCCCATAGCACCAGCACATGTAGTTCCCGATATCACCAGCGCATGTAGTTCCCGATAGCACCAGCGCATGTAGTTCCCAATAGCACCAGCGCATGTAGTCCCGATAGCACAAGTGCATGTAGTCCCGATAGCACAAGTGCATGTAGTTCCCGATAGCACAAGCGCAAGTAGTTTCCGATAGCACCAGCGCATATAGCCCCCGATAGCGCCAGCGCATATAGCCCCGGAGAGTGCCAGCGCATGTAGTCCCCGATAGCACCAGCGCATGTAGTCCCCGATAGCACCAGCGCATGTAGTTCCCGATAGCACCAGCGCATGTAGTCCCCGATAGCACCAGCACATGTAGTCCCTGATAGCACCAGCACATGTAGGGCCGGATTCAGAGCCGGACGCTATTTGCGGCCGCTCGTTCAGAAAAAGGGGCTGGCTATTTAAACTAAGCGCTCGCTCTTTGCGGTCTGTTGACGCCTCTATGTCTGAACGAGCGAACGAAACATGCGCTCACTATTTTGGAAAAAACGCCCCCTGGCCGCTCGCATCATACGTCATCTCCGCTATTTGATTAATCGAGTACATCGAAAGGCATCTGAACTGCTCGCAGTGCTTGTGGTTGGATTTTCCTACCGCAATCATGCGAGCAGTTCAGGCTAAAAGACAACCAAGTGACGTGGTCAATGACGCTGCTTTGTTAATTATGCACACCCTTAAAACGCCCGTTTTGACCGTTTGGCACGCCTGCGTTCGGATCTCCACTCCCTGTTTTCAAGCACCTTCCCCTATTACCACCCACAAACGCCTCATTCTGTCACTCAAACTAGCAGGCATTCGCTATTTTGCAAGCACACGATTTCCGACCGCACTGACTGGTTGGCGCATGCGCATTACAACCCGCACGCCTGCGTTCGGATCTCCACTCCCCGTTTTCAAGCACCTTTCCTTGTTACCACCCACAAACGCCTCATTCTGGGCTCTATTTACTACAATCCGCATTGGTAATGCAGATTGTAGTGTGATATTACCGACTGAATTCGCATTGCGAATTCAGGCAATATCACAGGGATGTACTACAAATCCCTTGCAGGGACAGAGCTTGCGATAAAGCTCTCTCCCTGCAAATCCCCCTCGGAGCCTTATCACGGTATTTTCGCAAAAAATACCATGATTAAGTGCCCGTGCATGCGCCGACCGGTCGCCGCTGCTACCCCCCACTGGCGCTAAGCCCCACCCCCGGTGCTAAGCCCCACCCCCCGCGATCGCGGATCCCCCCCCCTTCTCTCCTCCTCTCCGCCGTTGGTACTGAAGTTTCCCGCACAGCCGCGTCTAATTCAAGATGCCGCGAGTGGGCGGGGCTATGACACGGTGAGCCGCGATTGGCTTGTCGCGTCTGCCTCCTATTGGCTGCTGGACTGCGAGCCGTGTATGGCTCACGGCCAGTGCCAAACAACCGCCGCCGACCACCGCTACTTGGCTTCCGGGCAGCGAGCTCCCCTTAGCTTGCGTCCGGAGCCAAGCTACTCCCGCCGCCACTGGTGGAAGGGACCAGGCGGTCCCTTCACCAGGTACCCGCTCCAGTGGCTTACCCGGCGCTGGGAACAAACACACTGCCCCATCGCCGGGCACGGATGCAGTGCCGATGCTGGGATCAGACACTTGATCCCAGCACGGCTTTCCACAGCAGCAGCCAATGAGAGTCTGATTGACTCTCATTGGCTGCTCTAACAGACAGCGTTTTGTCTGTTACTGCAGGGGGACGCGCTGTGCTGCAGCCGTCAGGGATTGGCTACAGCTTAGCGCGTCCCCGAGGACCCGGTAACTTTAAAAAAGTGGGTCCCCAGTGCCCGACATCGGGTAAAATACGCGCTATAGCGCGTATTTGCGAACACTGATATAGCCCCCAATAGTACCAGCACATATAGCCCCCGACAGTACCAACACATATAGCCCCCAATAGTACCAGCACATATAGCCCCCGACAGTACCAACACATATAGCCCCCAATAGTAGCAGCACATATAGCCCCTGATAGTACCAACACATATAGCCCCCAATATAGTACCAGCACATATAGGAGCTCATTCAGAGTCGGTCGCGAGCGCTGAGCGCTCGCAACCGACTCGATGTTGGTCCACAGGGCATGCGCACGACGGAGACGGCTCCATTGTGCGCATTAGCGGGCTCGAAGCAGACGGAGCGAGCTGTCGATGTTGATTGACAGCTCGCTCCGTTTGCTGGACGGGCAGGAGGTGTGCCCGGCCAAATGGAGGCGTTCCTTTCGGAACACTTGCCGTTTTGTGGGCGTTCCCACTGACATCATCAGTGATGTCAGTGGGGAGTTTCCTGCTCAAACAGAGCAGGAAGCTCCCTGGGACTTAAGGTTGACGAGACCGTACCCTAGGGTCTCGTCATAAGCCCCGATGGTCGCTGTGTTAACCCACAGCCTAACGAGCGACATGGAGGCGGCCGTTCAGGATGCAAGCGGCCGCCCTGTTTCTGAGCGACCGCTTGCATCCTACGACCGCCTCTGAATGAGGCCCATAGTCCCCGATAGCACCAGCACATATAGCCCCTGATAGTACCAGCACATGTAGGGCCTGATTCAGACCCGGTCACAAGCGTTGAGCGCTCGCAACCGGGTCGATGGTGGCCCAGAGCACATGCGCACGTCAGTCGTGCACCTGGGCGAGACCCAGATAGCGACGGGCAATCCGTCGCTCCGGGTCTCGCACCAAAGGGGGCATGCTGTCGATGTTGAGTGACAGCACGCCCCCTTTGGTGGGCGGGTCGGGGGGATGGCTGCCTAGATGGAGGCGTTCCCATGAGAACGCCTACCGTTTGGGGGCGTTCCCATTGACATCACAAGTGATGTCAGTGGGAGAGCTTTCGGCTCTGTTTGAGCCGAAAGCTCTCTGGGGCTTGCGGCCATGAGACCCTACCACAAGGGTCTCGTCGCAAGCCGATTGTCGCGATGGTCTTGACCATCATCCTGGCCGCTCGCATTAGCTGTGGGTGGCAACCTACAGCAATGCGAGCGGCCAGGAGGCCGCTCCATAAAAAAAAAAAAAAAAAAACGCCCTGATTCAGAGCGAGCGCTCTGTCAGAGCGTCCGGCTCTGAATCAGGCCCGTAGTCCTCGATAGTACCAGCATATGCAGCCTCAGATAGCACCAGCCATGTCATGTAGTCCCTGATATGACCAGCGCATATAGCCCCCAACAGCACCAACCCATGTAGCCCCTGATAGTACCAGCATATGCAGCCTCAGATATGTCACGTAGCCCCTGATGCACCAGCGCATGTAGCCCCTGATAGCACCAGCGCATGTAGCCCCTGATAGCACCAGCGCATATAGGGCCCGATTCATTAAGGATCACAATATAGTGTACGCACGCAGTTTCACTACATATTAATGCTAATCCATAGCAATCGCAATGTCGCCACGGCACTTCATAAGGACGCCCACTTCACCTACACGCACATCCGGAATGTTTAGCAAGCCTGCGAAAACATCACTACAACTAAGTACCATCGGACCCGTACGCACAGTTAAAGCAGGTCAGACCTCACTCAGAAATTGCTAACTTCAGTGCACGCTATTTATGCATGCCCCTGCAACGCCGTTGAAACTCACTGGCAAGACTGAGTTCGCCCAACCACCCCCCGTCACCACCCACAAACGGCACTTCCTGTCAATCACTCTGCAATGGGTCTGTGTCGACACTGCGATGCACACGCATGTGCAGTACGCAACAATCGGCCAATTGCGCGTGTATAAGCAACTGCGATCTAACCTGAATCAAGCCCATTAGTATCCACGCATGTAGCCCCTGATAGCACCAGCACATGCAGCTGCATAGATCCCCCTGCTGGCTGCAGTTGCTGCCATGTAAATCTCTACAGGCTGCTATATAATGGGCAGCCTGTGAAGATTATCGGGGCCTGAACGCCATCTCAGAATGGCATACGATAAAAGCACCAAGTTCCCAAAAAAATGCTTTTGTCATGAATTAATGAATAGCCCTGACTATTATCTTCTAGAAGGTGCTAGTTAAATGTTAAGTAGAATCTGATTGGTTGCTATGGGCAACATCTCCATTTCTAAAAACTCTCACTTTAGTAAATATACCCCCTAATCTCTCTCTATATATAAGATAAAGTTCCAGGTTCTGGGGTTTGTTTGTTCGTTCAGGCAAATCCCTTGAACCACTGGATGGAATTTGATGGGGTTTTCACTATTCTATACAGCATTGGTCGAGAAAGGTTTAGGTGAACCATTTTTCTGTAACAGAAGGGAGCCGAACAGTCACGATTTTAATGAAGTCACAGATTAAAAAAAAATATTGCACCAAGCTGCTGTCTGAATAGGAGCTGGTCATTGTGCTGAAACAGTAAGAGAGCATATGAAACTGAGCCAATCACAACTAGCAATGTACCCTGTTGCTTAGCAGCAGCCTAGAAAGGGGAGGGAGTCAGGGACTGAGCAGGGTCACACCTGAGGCAGACAGAGAGTGAGAGACAGCCTCCAAAGAACCCATGAAGATTCTCTGATGCAGATACAGTAGCCAGGAAGAAGCCAGGGGAGGCATAGCTATCAGGAATTGAATAAACACAAACAACCATCGGAACACCATCGAATGATTTTCATTTGATGGTGGCAAGCATTGAACCACCACCATCAAATGGTACAAACACTATCATGGGAACAAAAACATTGATAGTTAGTAACCATCGGATTCCGATGTCCATCCCTACGCTGAACCTCCAGGAGGACTCCGACCACCACTCCTCCACCATGAAGTGCTCCCTCTCCAGTATGATGTTCCCACTTAGCCACACATCCTCAGTAAACAGGAGGCATCTCTCATGGAAGTCAGCGCTGTTCTTGGACAGGGGCACTATGATGAGAAAGCTCAACAGAAAGCCCCTGGAAATACAGGGTACAATGTGAAAAGAGGACATTGCTCATCGCCATGTTCGGTAGTTGTGGAGGGGTGCGCATGGAGGCTGGTGCCCCAGCCCCGGGGACACGCTGCTGATAATGCTTATGGTGGCTGCAATACAAATCTCCCATCCATGATCCTCCTGCCGTTCCCAGCACATGCCAGTGGCTGGGCTCCAGCTAACTGCAGGGCAGCAGCAGTGGGGGTTGCGATGACACTGGTGAGATGCAGGAGGCAGGAGAAAGAAGCAGGGGTCTGTGGTGAAATATAGGAGGTTGTGGTGAAATATAGGATGCTGTAGTGTAATGCAGGGGACAGGAGGCTGTTATGGGATGCAGGGTACAGGAGTAAGAAGCAGGAGGCTGTAGTGAGATGCAGAGGGCTGTGGTGACATGGCGTAGGTTGTTATGAGATGCAGGGGACTGGGGTGACATGGTGTAGGATGTTATGAGATGCAGGGGGCTGTGGTGACATGGTGTAGGTTGTTATGAGATGCAGGGGACAGTGGCAACATAACGTAGGTTGCTATGAGATGCAGAGGGCTGTGGTGACATGGTGTAGGTTGTTATGAGATGCAGGGGACTGGGGTGACATGGCGTAGGTTGTTATGAGATGCAGGGGGCTGTGATGACATGGTGTAAGTAGTTATGAGATGCACGGGGCTGTGGTGACATGGTGTAGGTTGTTATGAGATGCAGGGGGCTGTGATGATATGGTGTAAGTTGTTATGAGATGCAGGGGGCTGTGGTGACATGGCGTAAGTTGTTATGAGATGCAGGGGACTGTGGTGACATGGTGTAGGTTGTTATGAGATGCAGGGGGCTGTGGTGACATGACGTTGGTTGTTATGAGATGCAGGGGGCTCTGGTGATATGGCATAGGTTGTTATGAGATGCAGGGGGCTCTGGTGACATGGCGTAGGTTGTTATGAGATGCAGGGGGCTGTGGTGACATGACGTAGGTTGTTATGAGATGCAGGGACTGTGGTGAGATGCAGGGGACTGTGGTGAGATGCAGGGAAACTGTGGTGAGATGCAGGGGAACTGTGGTGAGATGCAGGGGGCTCTGGTGAAATGGCGTAGGTTGTTATGAGATGCAGGGGACTGTGGTGACATGGTGTAGGTTGTTATGACATGCAGGGGACTGTGGTGACATGACGTAGGTTGTTATGAGATGCAGGGACTGTGGTGACATGACGTAGGTTGTTATGAGATGCAGGGGGCTGTGGCGAGATGAAATTGCTCCTGTGTGAAGCCGGGGTGGGCCGCTCGTATTAAATATAGTAAGAAAGCACTGGAAGAGCTCCGGATGCATTATGCATTCCTGCAGATACGCTATCAGCACATATGTTATATACGTCCTCCTACCACTTTTGCTTCCCTCATTGGTTTCCTCCCCTCCTACCTGATGCCAGAAATGAATTCCCCCATTCTAATACAAATCTACATTTCTACCATTTTCTTTTCCTGTGTGTTTCTCGCAGGTCTTAGTAAACGTCACAATAATTGAAGTGCGGCTCTGTGTAAGTTTGGCACCAAGCTCTATGCCGTCTGATCGAGCACATTGTGATTTGCCGCTGTGGGACAATCTCATACATTGAACTATATCTTTTTATGGCCATCAAAGGTGTAGAGACATTTGTTATTTCCACAGCCTGGCATACAGTAGGTGAACATGATGTGTCCGGTTATTGGTGGGTCTCAGGAATATTAACTCTCTCCGGATGAAGTCCGGGAACTTACAGAGAGATAATTCACCACAGTATTGAACATGGAGAAATCTTCGGTGAGGTTATAAATATTTCAGGTCCAGCTGAACATATTTCTAAAACCATTTCTCTCCTGTCTTGTTCTCAGTGCTGGTAAATAAAGATGTTAGGGGATAGCGTTGTGCACCAAACCCTCCAGTTTTCAGCGCAATTCCAGTATACCTTACATATAAGTTACGCTTAATTAACAGTATATTCCCGTAAATTCATTAAGCTTTGGCTGCAGATGCATCTTGTGGTTGCAGTCGACTGCTCATCCACCGCAAAAATGGCAGAATGCGCATGCACCAACATACAGGGGTGCTGACAGCTGCAGCGGGCATAGGTGGAAGGGGGCGTGGACTAATCAAGGGAGGCGTGGCCAATCCCCCTTAGTATTATAAAAATTATTTAAAAAAAATTCAGCACTGCGTGCCGAGGAGGGGGCGCTGTGGGTCCGGTGCAAAGCCAGGAAGGGGCGTGATCAGTGTGATCGCTCCCCCACACAGGCATAGATAGGAGACTGCTGCAGCCCAGCAGGGAGGGGAAGGGAGGGGTGGCGCTGGACCCGGGCCCCTCCAGCAAGCCCAAACCCTGGTGATTAGTAGACTACTAATACTTCAGGGAGTCTCCCTGACAATCGGGGAGCGTTGGTCAGTATGAGTTTGAAGCGTGTATCTGACTGATCTTTTAGCACCAATACTAATGACGACAGTTGTTGCTGCAGACGGAAGGACAGTGGGCAGTGAGACCACATACATGAAGCTGTACGAATATTCGCATTAAGCACAGGGAACCAAAGCTGGCTGGCCATCCGCCCTTGTGGCCTATTTGTGTCCCACTCAGAATCAGGCCCTCATAGTGGCAGGCCATTAAGTCAGGACTAATTACACATGCAAAAGGGGGTGTGGTCTCGTGTCTGCTAGGTCATGCCTCCTATCATGTGACACGCCCCCATTTCTCATCAGGCTGCGGGTGAGCCCGGCACTCTGGCAGCTCCTGGGCTGCCCCCAGCCTATCAATGAACGCCGTGCATGTGCAAGTGGCATCCATTCAGCACTGCTCTTCGACTAAAGCAGTGGTGGCAGAGTCTCCCCTAACCTTTCCGACCACCGTGGGACACTGCCGGAAAAGCGGGACTGTTCTGCTGAAATTTGGACGGGTGGGAGGTAAGTAGTGGTGCAATTAATATGTGACTCTCAAAGTCCCAGCTTATCACTGGATTTGGCAGATCTTTTAACTTTTACCAGCTATCTATGGGGCAAAATTGGATATTTTTTATTATTAAACTCTGCACGAAACATTAATAATGACACACAGCTTTTCTGTATTTGTCCAAGATAAGCATGTAGGCTGTAACAGGAACATGAAAGAAATATGGCAACATGCAGCGAGCAATTCAACAATTTTCAGAGTGGACAGAGCTTTTATCACATTTAAGGAATCAGAAGAGAGGATAAATCACATCTGCAGTACAAGGTATGTTTGAGTTTAGTCATAGTTGCGTAATTTTTATGACACTAGCAAAGAGAAGCCTGGGGAGGAGATGCATTCGGATCCCTCCCAAGTGAAAGTGCTCTGACAAGAAGCCCATAGGCTTCTATTGGGTTACCCCACCTGAAGGTGGCGTTCCCCACCGGGACGATGCATTCCGGTGCTTTGTACATATGGGGAATGTGGTAAAACCCCTGAAAACTGCAATATCGGGGGTTTTACCACATTTTCATCATTAATACATCCGGCCCTATCTCTCTCCAAGGCTTGATACATCTCCCCTGACTGACGGGGCACACATAAACCTCGGTGAGAATCCGGTATATTCCCTGGCCCCTCCGCGCCTCGCTTTATCCCACACTCTGACCCTGTGCAATGAAGACCAATTTCCTGCTTGATAAAACATGAGCCTGCTGGTGAGAAATGTACAGATCAAACAGCACAGAGAAATCCATAATATTCCATCAATATGTAAAAGGGAAAACTTAAATTGCTCTTATAAATGAGGGGTCAATGGACAGAGCTATTTATTGTCACTATAACATGTGAATATATATAGTTAATTTCTCTTATACATTATACTTTATAAAATCCAGTCTATTACAGGGCTTGGAGTAACTACTTATATTATAGGTCAGTCATAGGGCTGCTGTGGATTTTCCTGGCCCTTATAATAACCTTTAATGGGACATTAAAGCTGGAACATTGCAAGTTGGCAAAACAATTCATTTTTGCAGATTATTCTTTATCAATAAACTTGAGATTTGCTTTGTTGAGACACACTGTTCACTGCATTGGGTTCTAGATAGAGTCACGCTGCCGTCCTTGCTTTCTCCTAAAAAAAAAAATGAGGACTCATTTGGTGTAATGTGTCCATCAATTAGTGAAAATATATTGTCATTTAACACCTATGTTATACCCCTTTTCCACTGCTGTAATAACCCGGGTTCTTGCTGGGTCTATCCGGGTCGCAGCTCAGTGGAAAAGGGTCCCTGAAAAATAACCCGGGTCACGTTACCCGGGAATCCAACCCAGGTAGCTTCCAAGGTCGGACCCCGATAATGATGCAGTGTAAACGGCGTGACCCGGGTTATCTGATCTGGGTCATGCCTAAAATGAGCTGATTGGTGATCGTGGAGCAGTCACTGCCCACTTTTTATGACATCACAAGTTTAGCAGGGCAGACCTGGGGTCAGTTTGAACAGGGCTGACCTGGGAATAACCCAGATTGATGGTGCTGTGTAAACGGTGTCTGACCTGGGTTGGAGTCATGTCAGAAAACCGAGGTTGGACCCGGGTTTTTTTGGTGGAAAATGGGTATCAGTACTTAGTGAATTTGCTACATCCACTCGCTTAAAAATATGCAGAAATTGTATGTCTAATACCAGTCCTTTCTGCAGGCAGCTTCCTACCTGCTTCGAATATATGATGCACCTGCCAACACACCTTCCATGTTATTACCTGCTTCATAACACACCTGGGGCAAGACATTATAGTAACACACCTTCCATGTTATTACCTGCTTCATAACACACCTGGGGCAAGACATTATAGTAACACACCTTCCATGTTATTACCTGCTTCATAACACACCTGGGGCAAGACATTATAGTAACGCACCTTCCATGTTATTACCTGCTTCATAACACACCTGGGGCAAGACATTATAGTAACGCACCTTCCATGTTATTACCTGCTTCATAACACACCTGGGGCAAGACATTATAGTAACACACCTTCCATGTTATTACCTGCTTCATAACACACCTGGGGCAAGACATTATAGTAAATGTAATTAAATCATTAACAAATCTGGTTTATTAAAAAAGCATTGTCAGTGTCAGCTGATTCCTTTCATTTTATTAAATCAAAATATTGTTTCCTATATAATCCCCAGTGCAAATGTTCAACATCTTATAAGAACCCTCTGAAATCAAACTGCTTACCACACATTACACTGAAATCAGGACATAAATAAAGGTATCCTGACATGTCGATAACACATACTGAGGTCTATTCACTAAGCCTTGGAGTGAGATAAAGTGAAGGGTGATAAAGTACAAATGAATCAGCCCCTGTCATTTTTCAAACAGCCTGTAAAGTGACAGGAGCTGATTGGTTGGTACTTTATCTCTGTTCACTTTATTCTCACTCCAAGGCATAGTGAATAGACCCCACTGTATACAGTCTGATCTGAGTTGCACATAAGATGCCAGCTGTTAACAGAATGTAAACTCAGGGCCTGATTCAGCAAAGATCACAATTGCAAAGCTGCATGCAGGCTATAGATATGAGTGCATAATATGCATAATAGCTTGTGTGCATAATATGATTTATGCACACAAGGTATAGATATATGATTTATGCACGCAGGCTATAGATAAATGATGTATGCTATAGATATATGATGTATGCACGCAGGCTATAGATATATGATGTCTGCATGCAGGCTATAGATATATGATGTCTGCATGCAGGCTATAGATATATGATTTATGCACACAGGCTATAGAAATATGATGTAAGCATGGAGGCTATAGATATATGATTTATGCATGCAGGCTATAGATATATGATGTATGCATGCAGGCTATAGATATATGATTTATGCACACAGGCTATAGAAATATGATGTAAGCATGGAGGCTATAGATATATGATTTCTGCATGCAGGCAGCTTTGCAAATGCGATCCTTGCAATAATGCGAATGCAGCAAGAGGTGTATGACACCGCCTGCTGAATCTGCGATCCCAGCACTGCGACAGAGGTCGCAGGCTGGGATCACCATCATGACCATTGCGACCAACAGTGATTGATGGTCGCGATGGTGGAAGGCGCCGGGCGGGCGGCTTGCGAGCCCAGCAGACTGCATACGTCCATGCAGTCCCTGGGCTGGCCACTCCCGGAAAATGGTCAGACACGCCCTGCCCCTGAAATGCCTCTGCCTGTCAATCAGGCAGAGGCATTCAAGGGCTTGCGTGCTTCTTAGCAGGACCCATTCTGCACACTCACAGAATGGGTCCTGCGCACTTGCAGATTCCCAATAGACGGGAATCTGCGTTCAGCAGTGCACTTGTGCTCAATGCTAAATCAGGCTCTCAGTGGTAATCCGACTATACACACGTATCATACATATCTATGCGATGGCACCGCCTCACCCTTCCATCTACGAGACTATTTATCATCATTATCATCAGCATGCTAAGGGCAGGTACAGGCCAGTTGCTCAAGAGTTTGCCTGACCTATATGTGTTTTCTTTGGGGATCCTCTGAGCCCCCACAGTGTCCCTCCATGCCCCACTCTTACCTTATTCTATGTCTGCCTGCCGCGGCTTCTCTACCTGGGTGTCTTTTCTTTGGGTCAGGGCCACTCCTCAGCTCGCCAAGCGCCGAATCCTCTCTTACCTCTTGGTGCTGGTATGACTCCACTGGCTACTTGATTCTTTATGGACTTGACCTAAGCAGCATGGGGACTGGTATTAGCTCCTTTGCATAAGCATACTTATATACAGATCCAATGATTGGCACTCCCATATATATGTAATTCCTGCCCAGGTACCAGCCCAAAAAATTATCAGTACATAGATTAAAATGCGCGGCTCTCCTGGGTCTGCGTTGCAGAGTTAAATGACAGATAAAAAGCCATACATGTGAACCAACGTTTCGGGTGTTAATTAACCCTATTTCCTTAACCATTGTTCCTTAAAAAAGGGTTAATTAAAACCTGATACGTCGGTTCACATGTGTGGAGTCATTTAATGCTGCAACGCAGACCTAGGAGTGCCGCTCGTTCCATCCAACACTATACTCTCTCATCCCCCATCCCACACTGTGCTCCCCCATCCCCACTGTGCTATCCCATCCCCACTGTGCTCTCCCATCCCCCATCTCACACTGTGCTCTCCAATCCCCATCCCCACTCTGCTCTCCCATCCCCATCCCCACTGTGCTATCCCATCCCCACTGTGCTCTCCCATCCCCCATCTCACACTGTGCTCTCCCATCCCCCATCTCACACTGTGCTCTCCCATCGCCCATCTCACACTGTGCTATCCCATCCCCATCTCACACTGTGCTCTCCCATCCCCCATCCCACACTGTGCTCTCCCATCCCCATCTCACACTGTGCTCTCCCATCCCCATCTCACTGTGCTCTCCCATCCCCCATCTCACTGTGCTCTCCCATCCCCCATATCACTGTGCTCTCCCATCCCCCATCTCACACTGTGCTCTCCCATCCCCCATCTCACACTGTGCTCTCCCATCCCCCATCTCACTGTGCTCTCCAATCCCCTATCCCCACTGTGCTCTCCCATCCCCCATCTCACACTGTGCTCTCCCATCTCCCATCCCCACTGTGCTCTCCCATCCCCCATCCCACACTGTGCTCTCCCATCCCCATCCCCACTGTGCTATCCCATCCCCACTGTGCTCTCCCATCCCCCATCTCACACTGTGCTCTCCCATCCCCATCCCCACTGTGCTCTCCCATCCCCATCCCCACTGTGCTATCCCATCCCCACTGTGCTCTCCCATCCCCCATCTTACACTGTGCTCTCCCATCCCCCATCCCCACTGTGCTCTCCCATCCCCCATCTCACACTGTGCTCTCCCATCCCCCATCTCACACTGTGCTCTCCCATCCCCATATCAGACTGTGCTCTCCCATCCCCCATCTCAACTATGCTCTCCCATCCCCCATCTCACACTGTGCTCTCCCATCCCCCATCTCACACTGTGCTCTCCCATCCCCCATCTCACACTGTGCTCTCCCATCCCCATATCACACTGTTCTCTCCCATCCCCCATCTCACACTGTGCTCTCCCATCCCCATATCAGACTGTGCTCTCCCATCCCCCATCTCACACTGTGCTCTCCCATCCCCCATCTCACACTGTGCTCTCCCATCCCCATCTCACACTGTGCTCTCCCATCCCCATCTCACAGTGTGCTCTCCCATCCCCCATCTCACTGTGCTCTCCCATCCCCCATCTCACTGTGCTCTCCCATCCCCCATCTCACACTGTGCTCTCCCATCCCCCATCTCACACTGTGCTCTCCCATCCCCCATCTCACTGTGCTCTCCCATCCCCCATCTCACACTGTGCTCTCCCATCCCCCATCTCACACTGTGCTCTCCCATCCCCATCTCACAGTGTGCTCTCCCATCCCCCATCTCACTGTGCTCTCCCATCCCCCATCTCACTGTGCTCTCCCATCCCCCATCTCACACTGTGCTCTCCCATCCCCCATCTCACACTGTGCTCTCCCATCCCCCATCTCACTGTGCTCTCCCATCCCCCATCTCACACTGTGCTCTCCCATCCCCCATCTCACACTGTGCTCTCCCATCCCCCATCTCACTGTGCTCTCCCATCCCCCATCTCACACTGTGCTCTCCCATCCCCCATCTCACACTGTGCTCTCCCATCCCCATCTCACATTGTGCTCTCTCATCCCCACTCAGTCATTACATTGTGACGTCGGACCCCTCGTGACCTCAGTCTCAGAGGATGAGTTAAGGGGAGGAGATGACATGATAGGGGTGGAGAGGAGGCAGCCCGGACACCTCCTCCTTCTTTGTTATGGCCGGCTCAGCGCTATTAGCACTGCTGTCAATGCTGCCGTGTTAGTCCCTTCATTGCCACGGGAACGGCGGGCAGCGGTTCATGCAATGCACCGCCGATTTGTCCGCCACTGAGTCTGCCAGATGCTCAGGCCTGGATTTCGGGGGACCCATCAGCCCTGAAGGGGGCACCTGGCTCCATTGTCCCCGGGAGCTGCAAGGAGAAGGAGCGCCACTGATCGGCGTAACTACAGAGGGTGCAAGGGGTGCGGTCGCACCCCCTGCACCCTCCATTTGCCGGGTGCTTGCTGAGTGTGTTACCAGCGGGCGTCCGGCTCCTATTCAAACCCCCGGCGGCAGCCGGAGGACGGAGCTCCCTCCGTCTTCTGGGTCCCGCAGTGTACTATGGGAGTGACGTCATAACGTCACTCCCATAGTGCCGAGGAGCGGACGCCGGGGACGGAGCTCAGGAGTGAGCTCCATCTTCCGGGTCCCGCAGTGCACTATGGGAGTGACGTAATGACGTCACTTACATAGTGCCGAGGAGCGGACGCTGGGGATGGACGGCAGCAGCCTGGAGCGGGGATAAAGGTAAGTGTTTGTTTGTTCGTTTTTTTTGTGTGTGTGCGCGCGCGCGGTGGGGGCCATCACTACTGGGGGCAACTACAGGGGCCTCACTAGTGGGGGTAACTACAGGGGCCTCACTACTGGGGGTAACTACAGGGGCCTCACTACTGGGGGTAATTACAGGGGCTAACTACTGGGGGCAACTACAGGGGCCTCACTACTGGGGGCAACTACAGGGGGCTCACTACTGGGGGCAACTACCAGGGGCTCACTACTGGAGGTACTGCATAGGGGGACCATTACTGGGGAGCACTACATAGGGGGACCACTATATGGGGGCATTATATAAAAGGAACTGCATAAGGGGGGTGGCAGCAGCTGGGGCTGGCATAGGTGCTGGGGGGTGGTACATTTTAGTTTGGGGGGGGCACCAACATTTATCTTGCCTCCGGGCACCTGGGATGAAGTTACGCCACTGCCGAGGAGACAGTTCAGCTCACATCAGACTCCACGGATCACTGGCTTGGAGATCGAGGAGTGATCAGGCAGCAGCCCCACCCCCACCACAGTGTTGACTGAGCTTCTCCAAGCCCCGGCGGCCAGCACTGACCGCAATGAGTGACACAGACCGGCCAGCCCTGCTGCTATGTGTGCGCACAGCTTGCGTCCTGCTGCAGTTAATTTCTACTTGGTCCCCCTCGCCACTACTAGACTTGCTGCGGTACACTCTGGGGCCCCCTAGGACCTTTGGGCCTGGTACAGTTGTACCCTAAGGCCCCCCTGTCGCCGGGCCTGCATGGGACAGCAGTATACAGACTTCTAGAATACAGCTCTGATACTCTCAGCAATGTGCTCCCGTCTGCAGTCCACCCCTTTCCTACAGCCACGCTGCTCCAACAGTGACCCTCCTCTAATGTCTGCTGGGGGCTTTTAGCCATTAGGGCAGTGGTTCTCAAACTCAATCCTCAGGACCTCACACAATTCATGTTTTCCAGGTCACCCAGCAGGAGCACAGGTGTAGTCATTACTCACTGGCACATTTTAAAAGATCCACAGGTGGAGATAATTATTTCACCTGTGATTATGTGAGGAGACCTGGAAAACATGCACTGTTTGGGGTCCCGAAGACCGAGTTTGAGAACCTCTTCATTAGAGACTCCAATTCCCCCTTTGCAATACCTCTACCTCTACAGCATATACACAGTGTGATCGGGTGGCTGACCACCCGATATGCCGGCTCCCCCCTCCCCACCCGCATAGCGCTGCATGGGATTGCACATCACATTCCCAGATCTACTGAACCTGCAGTAAGATCTTGGTGTGTGATGTACGACCCCACGGGTGCGCGCTCTGTCCGATATCATGCCCATACACGGTACGATATAGCAGCCAAATCGTATCAATCCATCGGATCGGCTGCTTTATCGCACCTTTACCCTCTCCTGGGTGCTACATGATGGGGCCGACATATCGGGCGGTCGGGCAGCAGGTCGCTCCGTGTGTGGGTACCGCCTCATATGTCGGCTGTCGGAGCGTGCATCGCATCGCTGGGTGCACATCGCACCATGTATGGGCGATGGTTCAATTTTGGTTCCATTTAAAATCCACCAAAATAGAACCAACATCCCCACAAAATCAACCACAGTGTTTCTATTCAAAATAGATAATTTGCTAACATTCGATTTTGGGTTCCATTCTGAGTTCAATGGTGCATTGGTTTCTATTCGAAGTTCTATTTGAAGTTCTAAAATCTAAATGTATTCTATTCACCCTCAATAGAAGCCAAAATTGATTCAAAATAGACACAAAATAAGCAATCCTATTGGTCAAAACATGTCACATGTACTGTATTACCCACAAACACCTTCATCCCAGTGCTAATTTGGATATTCATGATTTTTGAAACGTCATTGCTATGCCTTTTAAATGCCTGATTTATACTAGGGATGTGCAGGCTTGGATAGGTTTGAGTTTGCACGTTGAGTTCGGATTTTTCCCTCCAAAAAAACGGAACTCAGAAAGAGGCTAAACGTCATCTTACATGGACGAACATCATCATTCCTGGACTTTTGTCCAGGAATGATGATGTTCGTCCACGTAAGATGACAGGAATGATGATGTTCGTCCATGTAAGATGACAGGAATGATGATGTTCGTCCATGTAAGATGACGTTTAGCCTCTTTCTGAGTTCCGTTTTTTTGGAGGGAAAAATCCGAACTCAACGTGCAAACTCGAACCTATCCGAGCCTGCACATCCCTAATTTATACAGCCAGAGTGCCCAACATGCTTCTCTCCCATGTTTTTTTTCCCATCATATTGAGTTTTTAGACAATTCTAGATTATTTAAAATCATATAGAACTGTTTCTGATGGCTCTATTAAAAAAAAGGTGATTTGGGGTCGATTTTTGGTCTAGTTTCAAAACGACTGTTAGTAAATAAGCTTGTTCTACTGATGGCTATGGGGAAGTACTGATGGTCTATTTGAAGTTTTATTTGTGTGTGAAGTCAAATTTCTGGGGATTGTCAAAATCACCACCAATTCAGCTCAATATCACCACAAAATAAAATGGAACTGAAAATTGACCCTTATTAATTTACCCCCAGGTCTCTCTGCAGACCTAGATAAAAAGAAAAACCCGACGCTAACCTTTTATGCGAATGATGGGCCTGATTCAGACCCACTCGCGAGCGGCTGCCCGCTCGCAAGTGGGTTGATGGTCTGCACTGAGCATGCGCACGACGGAGGGAGCTCCGTCGTGCGCATGCGCCAGACACGACGAGCGAAGGACTTTCCTTCGCTCGTTGTGTCTGATCAAAGGGGGCGTGCTGTCAATGTTGATTGACAGCACGCCCCCTTTGGTGGGCGTGCCTCCCTGACGGGGGCGTTCCCATGGGAACGCCTCCCATCAGAAGCCGGCCCACTGACATCACTAGTGATGTCAGTGGGAGTGATTTTGGCTCTGATAGAGCCAAAATCACTCCGGAGCTTGCGGTTGAAAACCTCAACCGCAGGCTCCGGCTCGCAATTTCGATGGTCGCGATGGTCACGACCATCGCGGTCATCAAAATGCACGCTCGTATAGCCTGTGGGTGGTGACCCACAGCTATACGAGCGTCCAGGAGGACGCTCCATGAAAATGGAGCCCGGCCCTCATTCAGAGCGTGCGCTCTGCTCAGAGCGTACGGCTCTGAATGAGGGCCCATGATACAATTTAAAACAATTAATACGTTATACAAAATGTGTCAGGACTGCAGCTTCAAAATCAGTGTGGGGAATACAAATGACCCAAAAGTAATAAAATACCTAGTAAATAGAATGAAGCGCTGTCGATTTACACATTTATTAAATATTAGAGGCACATATAAAATAGTATACAGCGGTTAGCAACCAATAAAATCACATATAAAAATTGTCTCAATTTTCCATTATATATACAGAGAAATCCCATTAAGTTGCTATGCACCATGCACAGGTAAAATCACAATTTATTTATTGCACTGTGTTTTCCAGGTTTTTAGGGTCCGTGTTTTTCAATTAGACATATTTTAGCCAATTTGTTTGCATGTATTTGATACACTAGAATCCCTATTTGGAGACAAAGTATTTCTGTATCACTTCTCACTTGGTGCAATGTATCACTTATTTGGGGAACGTGTTCTTATTTAATTGTATCCTGTACAGTTTGCCTATGATAGTTTATACACTCAGGGCCTGATTCAGACCTGCTCGCGAGCGCACAGTGCTCGCAAGCGGGTCGATGGTCCCCCACTGCGCATGCGCACGCCGGGGCCGGCTCCGGTGTGCGCATGCGCGAGCCTCGGAGTGAGAGAGAAATTCTCTTGCTCCGGGACTCACTACAAAAGGGGCGGCTGTCGATGTTGATCGACAGCTCGCCCCATTTTGTAGGCGGGGCAGGGGGGTGGCTACACAAGCGGAGGCGTTCCCGAAGAAATGCCTGCCGTTTGGGGGCGGTCCCACTGACATCACTAGTGATGTCAGTGATGAGCTTCCAGCTCTATTAGAGCCGGAAGCTTACTGGGGTTTGCGGCAGACGAGACCCTACCACAAGAGTCTCATCGCAAGCCCCGATGGTCGCGATGGTCGGGACCATCGCGATCATCACGTGGCCGCTCGCTAAAGCTGTGGGTGGACACCCACAGCTTAGCGAGCGGCCAGAAGGCTGGCTCAAAAAAAAATATGTCGCCCTGATTCAGAGTGAGTGCTCTGACAGAGCTCTGAATCAGGGCCTCAATCGCTTCAATGAACAAAGCCCAGTAGCAATCAGTCTGTCACAGGAGAGGGGATTATAAATTGTAATCCTTAAATATGGATAACACAGATGGTGTAGTGGTTAGCATTACTGCCTCACAGCACAGAGGTCGTGAGTTTGATTCCCACCATAGCCCTGTATGGAGTATGTATATTCTCCTGAGCTTGCGTGGGTTTCCTCCGGTTTCCTCACACACTCCAAAAATGTACCAGTAGGTTAATTGGCTCCCAACAAAAATTAACCTTTGTGTAAATCCCTAATAAATCCAGACCAACAAAACAAAAGGAACTCAGCATTGTTTCCAAATGACGTCTCTACGCGTTTCTCCACCTATCCAAACTCTACTTCTCTGTCTCCATAGGCGTTAAATGAGCATTGTGGCAACTGCTGGGGCCCACCCTTCTACCCCACCAAGGGAGCTCCCTCCCTGCTCCCCAACTCTAAGATGTCCCTCCTCTGGGGTTTCCCAGCTTCCACACACACAGTTAGGCTCCACCTAGTGCCTTATCTCACTTCCAGAATTCTCCTGCTTGGCTGTTTTTTCTGCAAAACCCTCCCAGGGTCTCTGGCTGCATTATCTGCAATAGGCAGCAGCATTTAACACTGAAAAGGGGTGTAATTATTTCACTATTCTAAAATCTGTAGAGGGACAGAGGCCGCTCACTTTTGGGGGGCACTTTTTCTATGGTTTTTATGCAATTTTTTTGCATCCGTTTTCAAACCCACTCCTTGATTTGGTGGCCGACATTCTTTCAATATTAAACAATCAGGACAGTGAATTGTGGTCTAAACGGGGTTTGGCTGCATTTTTGGTGGTTTTGTTCTTAGTAATTTTGTCAGAATCCGTAGCCACCAAGAAAACGCCAAAATCTCGACTATTCTGCAAACCTGCAGCTTATTAAATGTATCCATGAGGCATTATTATAAAAAGTTGCTAGGCAGATAAATATTTACATTTTGCACAAATATAAATGCACTGTGCATCCAAATATAAACAACAATATAATATATACAGTAGTATACAGTAAATACGATAGTTGGTCCCATATTTCCAACTTCAGGTTTCTCTCTCTAGCCATAATTTTCTTGGCAAATATTTCTCAGTAGCTGAATAACCAGATGCCTGCTTGGACATTAATTTTCTGCGGAAATTAACTTTTCTTTTTCCTTTTACTACAAACTTCAACTTAATACTAATAAGATTAAATATTGAATCAGCCTCCGTCTGTTAATGTGGATGGTGCCATATAAATTATAGCTCTTGAAATCATTCAATATATTCTTCCAAAAAAGTAAGTTAATGAAAATCTTTTTTTTTACCTTCAATTCACATTTCTTTCATTAATGGTTTAATTAATTTGCAGAGAAAAAATGCCTATGGTAAAAGCACATAAAAAAAAAAGAAATGAAACTGACATATTTCTAAGTAGACAGCACAAAGTTCTTCTTTATCAGGCTGTACGATCAGTACTACAAGCTCTAGGGAATGTGTCTTAGCCTAGTTTACAAAAGGCAAAACGACTGACGCACAGCGCAAAATTGCATTTAGTGACATCAGTACTTCCCTGCCAAGGTATAACTAGAAGATGTAAACTGCGTCCATTTAAAAACTTTGTGCACGATCTGATTTCCTTTGAAATTCAATTGTAGCAAAGTTGTAATGGCCGAATCATGTTGTGCAAAGCAAACGTGCGCAGTTTTCTGTGAACAATTATGCCCAAATGCACCTGGAGAGTCAGCACTGGGGAGGGAAGGGGTGTATTAATTAGGGTTACTACCTAATTAATACACCCCTTCAGGGATTACTCCGGACAGTTCGGTAATAGCAAAATCTGTTTGGAATCTGGGAGTAGCCTGACCCCAGATTTAATTTCTGGGATGGCTAATTAAAACTACAAGCCCCGGCAGCCTCCTGCTGTTCAGAATGAGACTGCACCTGCTGTTGCTCTCGTAAAATGAGCTGGTGCGATACGTGAGGAGGACCAGCTGTAGGGAGCTGTCATTAGTGCTTCAATAGTTGGGCACACAAAGCTATGACTGCCTAATCCTAGCCTAAATAGCTTTTTATAAGCGTTTTTCAACTGCTGTGCCGCGAACGGTTCCCAAGTGTGCCGCTATGATCCGATCCCAAGTGCTGCTGCTGCAATCATTATTACCGCAATATCAGTTTTGGGCAGTGCTGCGGTTTTTCAGGCACCCAGACACCACGCGAGCCGACCCATAACCTATGACTCATAGGTCAGGCTTGTCACGTCGCCTTCCCAGCCACCCAGGGCTGCTCCTTGCCTTCTCACCTGCCCAGGCTAGTGCTGCTCCTGCTCCAATGGAAGCAGCTAGATCCCCTTCCATAGATTGACCATGACGTCATCAGCCAGTGTCCATCATCATTCCCTACCATCTAAGTGGGCATAGAGGGGGAATATAACCACGTGGCGAGCATAGCAAGCCACCGTGCCCGAATCGTGGCGAGGGGTTAACTTTATTTTTTTGGTGGACTGTGTGGGCAGGAAACTACACTTCCGCCCTCAGTGCACGTCACTTCCAGGTACAATATCTGAAGTGGAAATAGTCTCTACCCTGCTCCAATGCTCCGTAACCAAGAAAGACAGGCACTCTGACACTCCCTATTTATTTTATTACTGTGGGGGACAATGTGTGTGTTATTACTATGGGGGGCCAAAGTGTTTATTTTATTACTGTGGGGGCCAATCTGTGTAATAACTGTACTGTGGGGGCCAATGTGTGTAGTTACTGTACTGTGGGGGCCAATATGTGTGCAACTACTGTGGGGGCCAACTTTGTTATTACAATGGGGGCCAAAGTGAGTGTAATTACAGTTGGGGACAATTACAGTAGGGGACATTTCTTTATTACTGCAGCGGCCATGTTTTTGCTATAGGGAGGCAATGTGTGTGCTTGTTTTTCTGTGGGGGCCAATGTGTGAGTAACTTTTTCCCATCTGGGCCAACGTGTGTGTGTGTGTTTTTTCTCAAGGGGTACAATGGGTGTGTTTTTTTCCCATGGAGGACTGATGGTGTGCCCCAGCAATTTTAAAAACTTTTTCGGTGTGCCGCCAGTTGAAAAAGCTTGAAAATCACTGGCCTACAGGATACATCACGCTGCAAGCTAGGGACTCTACACATCATTGCATGCTGTCATGTGTAATCTGACATGTTATCTACAATTAGGAACTTTTTACCTGAAGTGTGTAACGTTAGGATGCATCGAAGGAGGGGGGAGGGGGGCTCTGCAATTGGGGTAGAAATGCAACCTTAGTTAAGAAGATTGGACTGCATCAGGTGGTGATCGTTAATCTAAACTCACAATGGACTACATTATGTGAGAGGGCAATCTTCAGTCTAAATTGACTCTGTATTGCATTAGATGAGAGGTGGTCTGTAATCTTAGGTCATGCTGGACTGTGTCAGGAGAGGAGCATAGTGATGTAATCTCAATCTGAACTATGCTTGGTGGGGGAATGTAAAGGGAATAATGCATAAAGGGGTATCTGATGGCATGTAAGGTTCAGGAGGAGCATGAGGGGTTCTGATGGCATACAAATTGGCATGTAGGAGCGGTATTGGCTTATAAAGTGCATGTGGAAGAAATGGCACTTAAAGTGGCAAGTGGGGTGCCAGAAAACTAAGAAATTAATGGTTGTAAGCCTATGTGGTTTTTGCCATGCCACCTTGTCATGCCCCATGTCTTGGAATTTGAAAATGAAATGGTGGTAACTCTAGGACTAATGTAGGCTAAGTACAGTAAGTCTGTGGTCACATAATTGCGAGCAGATGCAGATTGGCACAGAGATGTGCATTGGAATGTCCAAGCAATATTATTTGTAGTTGCCTGCAGACGGGTGATGGTGGCAGTCACCAATTCTCGTGAACCGCTTGTGATTGGATGACTGCAAATGCAACCAGCCCCGTGTCTGGATGGCAGTGCACCCTGTGCTGCACTACCACCCCTCGCACCCCCCCCCCTGCCCTTCTCCTCATGAGTGCAGTGGCGTATCTATAATGGGTGCAGTGTGTGCGGGGTCCAGGGGGGCCCCGCACCGCACAACCTGCACCCATATTACTTTAAACTTACCTGTCCGTGGTCCCGCGGCGGGTGCCAGCGCTGCTCAGAACACCGGAAAATGGCAGCTGCGGCCATTTTTCCAGTGTTCTGCGCATGCGCAGTAGACTCTGGGAACACTCTAGTGCCTGGAGTCTACTTATGGTCCGGTGGCTGGCCAGCCACGTCAGTCGGCTGGCAGTCAGCGTGGAGGGAGGAGGGGGCCCTGCACGGGGAGTGCACACGGGCCCCCTCCTCTCTTATATACCTATTTCCACCTGGGGGTGGGTGGAGGGTGGGGAACTTCTTCAGCGTTGCTCTGCGAGTGCCAAGCAGCACTGCAGGAGGTCTCTCTACAGACCTCTGGAGCCGGACAGGTTGCGGCCGGTAAAATTGGATGCTTCCACCCTGTGCGGAGGCACCGGCTGCACCACCTTCCCTACGGCTGTGAATGCAACGCTGATGTTGGCTGATGCTTTCTTTATGTGCATATATTATTCAAAAATCAAATACAAAAAACTAGGGGTGAGCGGGTTCGGATTTCTGAAATCCGAACCCCCCCGAGCCCCCCCCGATCCGAGTCCAATCCGAGTCAGGCTCGACTTTTCCCGCCTGACTCGGATCTGAAATCGAGGCAAAATGTCATCATCCCGCCTTCCGAGTCTCACAGGTTTTGGATCCTATATAAGGTACCCGCGTCGGCGCCATTTTCTCACTCGGCTGTGGACAGTGAAGAGGGAGGGTGGGAGTTAGGGCTGGCTGGGCTGTGTAGTGTAGTGCAGTGTAGTGCAGAGTAGTGTTGTGCTGTGCTGTGCTGCGCTGTGCTGCTGTTGTCCACTACTTCAAAGTCCATAGGGGCTGGCTGTGTTGTGCTGTGCTGCTGTTGTTAATAGGGGCTGTGTCCACTACTTCGAAGTCCATAGGGGCTGGCTGGACTGTGTTGTGCAGTCAGTTCTCCATAGGGGCTGTGTCCACTCCAAAGTCCTGTGCAGTGTCCCAGTCCTAAAGGGGTGCTGTAGTGTTGTCCAGGGGATGCTCTGTCCATCAGGGGTGCTCCCCCCAAGTGCTAAAAAAATAATATATTTTCTGTGTTTGTGAATTGTGTGCGCAGTAGCCGCACGTGCATCAACAAAGTAGTGCCAAGCGTGCACCTGTGTCATAAGTAAAGGGCCAGCTGGCTTGACCGTTAAAGGGTGCTGTAACCCCCAAAGTACACTCCAGTCCAAACCAAAAAAAAAATTATTTTCTGTGTTTGTGAATTGTGTGCGCAGTAGCCGCCCAAGCATCAACAAAGTAGTGCCAAGCGTGCGCCTGTGTCATAAGTAAAGGGCCGGCTGGCTTGACCGTTAAAGGGTGCTGTAACCCCCGAAAGTACACTCCAATCCAAACCAAAAAAAAATTATTTTCTGTGTTTGTGAATTGTGTGCGCAGTAGCCGCACGTGCATCAACAAACTAGTGCCAAGCGTGCGCCTGTGTCATAAGTAAAGGGCCGGCTGGCTTGACCGTTAAGGGTGCTGTAACCCCCGAAAGTACACTCCAGTCCAAACCAAAAAAAAAATTATTTTCTGTGTTTGTGAATTGTGTGCGCAGTAGCCGCACGTGCATCAACAAAGTAGTGCCAAGCGTGCGCCTGTGTCATAAGTAAAGGGCCAGCTGGCTTGACCGTTAAAGGGTGCTGTAACCCCCAAAGTACACTCCAGTCCAAACCAAAAAAAAAATTATTTTCTGTGTTTGTGAATTGTGTGCGCAGTAGCCGCACGTGCATCAACAAAGTAGTGCCAAGCGTGCGCCTGTGTCATAAGTAAAGGGCCGGCTGGCTTGACTGTTAAAGGGTGCTGTAACCTCCAAAGTACACTCCAGTCCAAACCAAAAAAAAAATTATTTTCTGTGTTTGTGAATTGTGTGCGCAGTAGCTGCACGTGCATCAACAAAGGAGCAGCGCCAAGCGTGCGCCTGTGTACCATAAGTAAAGAGCCGGCTGGCTCATTTCTTAAAGGCTGGTGTAACCCACAAAGTGCACTACTCTCCAGCAAAAATAAAGAAATATTTTCTGTGTTTAGCCGCACGTATATATCAAATCGATATAACATAAATGGAGGACCAAACTTTCTCCGATAAAAATAAAATAGAGAAAGATCAAGAACCACTTCCTCCTAGTGCTGAAGCTGCTGCCACTAGTCATAACATAGACGATAACATGCCATCAACGTTGTCTGCCAAGGCCGATGCCCAATGTCATAATAGAGGGCACATACAATCCCAAATGACAAAGTTCAGGAAAATGACCTTGAAAAAAACATTTAAATCAGCTGAAGAGAAACGTAAACTTGCCAATATGCCATTTACGACACAGAGTGGCAAGGAACGGCTAAGGTCGATCCCTAGTATGTTCATGACTAGTGGTTCAGCTTCACATGACGATGGAAGCCCTCCTCCCACTAAAAAAATCAAAAGAGTTAAGCTGGCAAAAGCACAGCGAAGAACTGTGCTTTCTAAGATATCACAAATCCCCAAGGAGAGTCCAAGTGTGGTGGTGGTTGCGATGCCTGACCTTCCCAGCACTGGACGGGAAGAGGTGGCTCTTTCCACCATTTGCACGCCCCCTGCAAGTGCTGAAAGGAGCACCCACAGTCCACTTGCTGATATGCAAATTGAAGATGTCACTGTTGAAGTACAACAGGATGAGGATACTGGTGTAGCTGGCGCTGAGGAGGAAGTTGGCGAGGAGGATTCTGATGGTGATGTGGTTTGTTTAAATCAGGCTCCGGGGTAGACAGTTGTTGTCCGTGGGATGAAAAAGCCCATCACGGTCATGCCTGGGCAGAAGACCAAACATTCCACCTCTTTGGTCTGGCAATATTTCTATCCAAATCCAGACAACAACTGTCTTGCCATATGTACCTTATGTAAAGGTGGAATAAGTAGGGGTAGGGACGTTAACCACCTAGGAACATCCTCCCTTATACGGCACCTGCAGCGCGTTCATAATAAGTTACTGTCAAGTTCAGAAACTTTGGCTAAGACCGTAAGCAGTCCAGGGACACCTAAATCCCGTTGTCCTGTTGTATCCAAGGGCCTGCGAACCACACCGTCAACTCCCTCCTCGTCAATTTCCTCCTTAGTCAGGATCGTAAGTAGTCCTGCAGGCCATGTCACTGGCATGACTGACTCTCCTATCCCAGATTCCTCCGGAGGATCCTGCATTGCTACGCCTCCTGCTGCCGCTGCTGCTGTTGCTGCTGCTGGGAGTCGTTCATCATCCCAGAGAGGAAGTAGGAACACCACTACTTTTACTAAACAATTGACCCTCCAACAGTCCTTAGCGAGGAGGATGAAGTACGACAGCAGTCATCCTGAAGTAAAACGTATAACTGAGGCCTTGACTGCTATGTTGGTGTTAGACGTGCGTCCGGTATCCGCCATTAGTGCAGTGGGATTTAGACAATTGATGGAGGTAGTGTGTCCCCGGTTCCAAATCCCGTCTAGATTCCACTTCACTAGGCAGGCGATACCGAGACTGTACAGAAACGTCAGAAAAAGTGTCCTCAGTGTCCTGAAAAATGCCGTTGTACCCAATGTCCACTTAACCACGGATATGTGGACAAGTGGAACAGGGCAGACTAAGGACTATATGACTGTGACAGCCCACTGGGTAGATGTATCACCTTACGCAGCAACAGCAGCAGCGTCACCAGTCACAGCATCTCAGAAATGCCAGCTCGTTCCAAGGCAGGCTACGCTGTGTATCACCGGTTTCAGTAAGAGGCACACCGCCGACAACCTCTTAGAGAAACTGAGGGAAATCATCGCCCAGTGGCTTACCCCACTTAGACTCTCCTGGGGATTTGTGATATCTGACAACGCCACCAATATTGTGCGGGCATTACATCTGGGCAAATTCCAGCACGTCCCATGTTTTGCTCACACAATAAACTTGGTGGTGCAGAATTTTCTGAAAAGCGACAGGGGCGTGCAGGAGATGCTTTGGGTGGCCCGAAAAATTTCAGGCCACTTTCGCCATTCAGCGACTGCGTGCCGAAGACTGGTGCGCCAGCAAACACTCTTGAACCTGCCCCGCCATCACCTGAAGCAAGAGGTTGTGACGCGGTGGAACTCAACCCTCTATATGCTTCAGAGGATGGAGGAGCAGCAAAAGGCCATACAAGCCTATACATCCACCTATGACATAGGCAAAGGAGGGGGTATGCACCTGACTCAAGCGCAGTGGAGAATGATTTCCGTGTTGTGCAAGGTTCTCCAGCCCTTCGAACTTGCCACACGTGAAGTCAGTTCAGACACTGCCAGCTTGAGTCAGGTCATTCCCCTCATCAGGCTTTTGCAGAAGCAGCTGGAGAAAGTGAAGGAGGAGCTAAGACGGAGCGATTCCGCTCGGCATGTGGGACTTGTGGATGAAGCCCTTCATTCGCTTTGCCAGGATTCCAGGGTGGTCAATCTGTTGAAATCAGACCACTACATTTTGGCCACCGTGCTCGATCCTAGGTTTAAAGCCTATGTGGTGTCTCTCTTTCCGGCCGACACAAGCCTGCAGAGGTGCAAAGACCTGCTGGTGAACACACTGTCAGCTGAAGCGGAACGTGACACGTCAACAGCTCCTTCTTCATTTTCTCCCGCAACTGGGGCTGCCAGGAAAAAACTTAGGTATCCTAAGCAACCCGCTGGCAGTGATGCAGGGCAGGCAGGACCAAGTTTGGACATCTGGTCCGGACTGAAGGACCTGGCAACAATTTCTGACATGTCTACTGTCACTGCATATGATACTGTCACCATTGACAGAATGGTGGAGGATTACATCGGTGACAGCATCCAAGTAGGCATGTCAGACAGTCCATACCTGTACTGGCAGGAAAAAGAGGCAATTTGGAGGCCCCTGTACAAACTGGCTCTATTTTACCTGAGTTGCCCCCCCTCCAGTGTGTACTCCGAAAGAGTGTTTAGTGCAGCCGGGAACCTTGTCAGCAAAAGGCGTAGGAGGTTGCTTCCACAGAATGTGGAGAAGATGATGTTCATCAAAATGAATTATCAGCTCTTCCAGGGAGACCAGCCTCCAGAATGTACAGAGGGACCTGTGGTGGTGGATTCAAGTGGGGACGAGTTAATACTTTGTGAGGATGAGGATGTACACACTGAAGAGGGTGAGGAATCGGTGGATGAGGAGGATGAGGATGACATCTTGCCTCCGTAGAGCCAGTTTGTGCAGGGACACATTAATTGCCAGCTTGTTTTGTGGGGGCCCAAACGAACCAATCATTTCAGCCACAGTTGTGTGGCAGACCCTGGCGCTGAAATGATTGGTTTGTTAAAGTGTGCATGTCCTGTTTATACAACATAAGGGTGGGTGGGAGGGCCCAAGGACAATTCCATCTTGCACCTCTTTTTTTTCTTTGCATTATGTACAGTTTGGGGCCTAGTTTTTCAAACTGCCATCCTGTCTGCCACTGCAGTATCACGCCTAGATGGGTCACGTGTTTGTGCCGCCCACTCGTGTCGCTTAGCATAGTCATCCAGCTACCTCGGTGCAACCTTTTGGACATAAAAACACTATTGTGAGGTGTTCAGAATAGACTGGAAATGAGTGGAAATTAAGGTTATTGAGGTTAATAATAGCATAGGAGCAGAAAAACACACAAATTCTGTGATTTTAGCTGTTTTTATGCTTTTTTAAAAAAAAATACAGATCCAAAACACAAAACCCAGAACCCAAAACATGGAAGGGTGGTTTTGGCAAAACCAATCCAGATCCAAAACACGAAGAAAGATCCAGATCCAAAACCAAAACACGAAAAGTGGCCGGTGCACACCCCTACAAAAAACCTTTACATAACACTGTCCAGTCACCATTCCCTGTTGTGTGTACAGCACTTCATTACATTATTGTATTGTATTATATTGTATATTGTATACAAATTGGGTAATGAGGACTATTACATTTGCTGTTAACACTTTCAAGCAGATTCCCTGTGCTATTGTTTGTCATAATGCCCATCGGATTTCTCCACAGGCCCCTTAAATGCCCCTCAGACCTCCACTACATATCTCTCACATTTTCTCAACATCCCCCCCAGACATCATTATACGCCCCAGAGATATCCCCAACATGTCCTTTAGATCTTCAGCTTATGCCCATTAGACCTCCCCACATGCCAACCACACCTCCTACACTTTTACTTACCTTTACTGCTAGTTCAACTAGGTACTACTATCTGTCCTTCCCCTCCTCCTCCCCTGGTATGCCGTGTGACCTCCCTGCTCATGTGACACAGTCCTATCTTATTCTGTGCTTTAAAACAAAGCAGAGAATAAGTCAAATTGGAAGCAGCCAACTGGGCGCCAAAGTCAAGCCACCTAGTGCCCACCCTTGTTCTATGTACTCGCCATCAACAGAGGCTGGTAAGCATCTGTCTTAAGAGCAGCTCCTATTCAACCTCCTCCTCAATCTTATTTTAAGAACGTACACTCATATATATAAAAAAAAATATGTATAAAAACAACTAATGCAAAGTTAATGTCCTATAAACAACTATCTAAAGAAAAATTACCAAAAGAAAACAAAGCAAATTAATTAATTACTAAACATATGAGCATAGTTGCCGACTTTCTGGCTGCTCCTTCCGGGAGGGAGCAGCCAGATCGGCAGGGCAGCGGGGGCGTGGCTGGAAAAGGGGGCGTGGCCGGACGGGTGCCTGCCGTTTGTCGGCATGATGGAGGCGGGGCCACGCGATCGCGTCATTTTGGCCCCGTCCCCGCTACACAATGCCGATAATACAGGCATTGTGAAGCAGGGGACGGGGCCAAAATTACGCGATTCAGCGTGAATCGCGTCACTGGCCGCCCTCGCAGCAGGGGTCTGACAGTGAATTGCACGGTGTGTCGGGGGGGCGGTGGCAGCCGGGAGGCTTGCCTGCCTTTCCGGGGGGCCGGGAGCTGCACCCGATTATCGGGAGGCTCCTGGCCAAATTGGGAGGGTAGGCAACCCTGCGATATGAGAGAGACATAAAAACATCAATATACAGTATGTCTGTAAATACAAACAGACATAATTATAACTAAGAAGAACACTAAAACTGTAATAGCATTTTAGCACCCTCTTTAGCTTTTAGTAGATATATCCCTACAGAGATTGCAGATAGCCTACAGGCCAAATCTGAACTAGGGTCCGATGAATCTGAGTAAATAAGAGCAAAACAAAAAGTTATTTTGTTGTGTTTAATGTATTCTGAGTCTATGGGGTATATTTACTAAAGTTCAGGGTTTTTAGAAGTGGCGATGTTGCCCATAGCAACCAAACAGATTCTACTTATCATTTATCTAGCACCATCTAGAAGATAGTAGCCAGAACCTGATTGGTTGCTATGGGCTACAACTACACTTCTAAAAACCCGCACTTTTGTAAATATACCCTTAAGGAGCCTATTTATCACAGCTTTTTTTTATAAAATTATGCAAAATCTGGAGTTTCTGCATAATTTTATGTATTATTGCTATGTACTAATAGCCTAACGCAGGAGATCTCCTGCAAAGGGCTACTTAGCACTGCAGATCGCAGTCTCCATTATTATCAATGGGGCTACAGTCTGATTCTCATGCACCAAACTCAAAAAAAGTAGCTTTTTAGAATTTGGCCCCATTGGTTAATGACAGTGGTGGCGCCAGAGGTGGGACAGCAGGGTAGTAAAAAAATCAAGTAGGGGAGCCACACCAACTGCCACCCCAAAAGCTGCCAAATATTTGCGGCCCATACTTACTGACACTTGGTGTGGCTCCCCTATGGAGCTGCCGCTCAGAGCCGGATTTAGACCTCATGGGGCCCTAGGCAAGATACTAGTTTGGGCCCCCCTCCCTCAAACAATCCATAGCACTATATCTGTGTGAATATATCTCAATTATGGGAATGATCCATTTCCTATGAATATATATATATATATATACTGTATATGTGTATATATATATATATATATATATATATATACACATATATATATATATATATATACACATACACAAATAAAACTGCGGCACTCCCAATAATAATGAAGAAAAATATGCTGTATTTGGCATGTAGCTGCCGATGTTTCAGAGCCAATGCTCTTTTTTTAAGGCAGCCAGATACATCAATCACAATGATAAGGAAAAAAGCATTTTATATATACACACATATATATATATATATACAGTATATATATGTGTGTGTGTATATATATATATATATATATATATATATTAGGGGTGAGCGGGTTCGGATTTCTGAAATCCGAACCCCCCCGAGCCCCCCCGATCCGAGTCCGATCCGAATCAGGCTCGACTTTTCCCGCCTGACTCGGATCTGAAATCGAGGCAAAACGTCATCATCCCGCCTTCCGAGTCTCGCGGGTTTTGGATCCTATATAAGGTACCCACGTCGGCGCCATTTTCTCACTCGGCTGTGGACAGTGAAGAGGGAGGGTGGGAGTTAGGGCTGTGTAGTGTAGTGTAGTGTAGTGCTGCTGTTGTCCACTACTTCAAAGTCCATAGGGGCTGGCTGTGTTGTGCTGTGCTGCTGTTGTTAATAGGGGCTGTGTCCACTACTTCAAAGTCCATAGGGGCTGGCTGGACTGTGTTGTGCAGTCAGTTCTCCATAGTGTCCACTCCAAAGTCCTGTGCAGTGTCCCAGTCCTAAAGAGGTGCTGTAGTGTTGTCCAGGGGGTGCTCTGTCCATCAGGGGTGCTCCCCCCAAGTGCTAAAAAAATAATATATTTTCTGTGTTTGTGAATTGTGTGCGCAGTAGCCGCACGTGCATCAACAAAGTAGTGCCAAGCGTGCGCCTGTGTCATAAGTAAAGGGCCAGCTGGCTTGACCGTTAAAGGGTGCTGTAACCCCCAAAGTACACTCCAGTCCAAACCAAAAAAAAATTTATTTTCTGTGTTTGTGAATTGTGTGCGCAGTAGCCGCACGTGCATCAAGTAGTGCCAAGCGTGCGCCTGTGTCATAAGTAAAGGGCCGGCTGGCTTGACCGTTAAAGGGTGCTGTAACCCCCGAAAGTACACTCCAGTCCAAACCAAAAAAAAAATAATTTTCTGTGTTTGTGAATTGTGTGCGCAGTAGCCGCACGTGCATCAACAAAGTAGTGGCAAGCGTGCGCCTGTGTCATAAGTAAAGGGCCGGCTGGCTTGACCGTTAAAGGGTGCTGTAACCCCCAAAGTACACTCCAGTCCAAACCGAAAAAAAATTATTTTCTGTGTTTGTGAATTGTGTGCGCAGTAGCCGCACGTGCATCAACAAAGTAGTGCCAAGTGTGCGCCTGTGTCATAAGTAAAGGGCCGGCTGGCTTGACCGTTAAAGGGTGCTGTAACCCCCGAAAGTACACTCCAGTCCAAACCAAAAAAAAAATTATTTTCTGTGTTGTGAATTGTGTGCGCAGTAGCCGCACGTGCATCAACAAAGTAGTGCCAAGCGTGCGCCTGTGTCATAAGTAAAGGGCCGGCTGGCTTGACCGTTAAAGGGTTCTGTAACCCCCAAAGTACACTCCAAACCAAAAAAATATATATTTTCTGTGTTTGTGACTTGTGTGCACTGTGGCTGCACGTGCATCAACAAAGGAGCAGCGCCAAGCGTGCGCCTGTGTCCCATAAGTAAAGAGCCGGCTGGCTCATTTCTTAAAGGGTGGTGTAACCCACAAAGTGCACTACTCTCCAGCAAAAATAAAAAAATATTTTCTGTGTTTGTGTGCGCTTTAGCCGCACGTATATATATCAATATAACATAAATGGAGGACCAAACTTTCTCTGATAAAAATAAAATAGGGAAAGATCAAGAACCACTTCCTACTAGTGCTGTTGCTGCTGCTGGGAGTTGTTCATCATCCCAGAGAGGAAGTAGGAACATCACTACTTTTACTAAACAATTGACCCTCCAACAGTCCCTAGCGATGAGGATGAAGTACGACAGCAGTCATCCTGAAGCAAAACGTATAACTGAGGCCTTGACTGCTATGTTGGTGTTAGACGTGCGTCCGGTATCCGACATTAGTGCAGTGGGATTTAGACAATTGATGGAGGTAGTGTGTCCTCGGTTCCAAATCCCGTCTAGATTCCACCTGCATCCTCAAAGCAGCAGAGACAAGCGTGCGTCTGTCTGTTAAAGGGTGGTGACACCCTCAAAGTGTGCTACACAAACAATTAAAATATTGTTCTTTTTTTTTCTGTCTTTGTGAAATGTGTGGGCTGTAGCCGCACCTGCATCCTTAAAGCAGCAGCGACAAGCGTGCGTCTGTCTGTTAAAGGGTGGTGACACCCTCAAAGTGTGCTACACAAACAATAAAAATATTCTTCTTTTTTTTTCGGTCTTTGTGAAATGTGTGGGCTGTAGCCGCACCTGCATCCTTAAAGCAGCAGCGACAAGCGTGCGTCTGTCTGTTAAAGGGTGGTGTAACTCTCAAAGTGCTCCAAAAAATAAAAAACTATTTTTTTAATGTGTTTGTGACTTGTGTGCGATGTAGCCACACTTGCATCCTCAAAGCAGCAGCGACAAGCGTGCGTCTGTCTGTTAAAGGGTGGTGACACCCTCAAAGTGTGCTCCACAAACAATAAAAATATTCTTCTTCTTTTTTCTGTCTTTGTGAATTGTGTGGGCTGTAGCCGCACTTGAATCCTCAAAGCAGCAGCGACAAGCGTGCGTCTGTCTGTTAAAGGATTACATCGGTGACAGCATCCAAGTAGGCATGTCAGACAGTCCGTACCTGTACTGGCAGGAAAAAGAAGCAATTTGGAGGTCCCTGTACAAACTGGCTCTATTTTACCTGAGTTGCCCCCCCTCCAGTGTGTACTCCGAAAGAGTGTTTAGTGCAGCCGGGAACCTTGTTAGCGAAAGGCGTAGGAGGTTGCTTCCACAAAATGTGGAGAAGATGATGTTCATAAAATGAATGATCAACTCTTCCAGGGAGACCAGCCTCCAGAACGTACAGAGGGACCTGTGGTTCCAGCAGGGACGAATTAATACTCTGTGAGGATGAGGATGTACATAACACTGAAGAGGGTGAGGAATCTGTGGATGAGGAGGATGAGGACGACTTCTTGCCTCCGTAGAGCCAGTTTGTGCAGGGACAGATTAATTGCCAGCTTGTTTTGTGGGGGCCCAAACGAACCAATCATTTCAGCCACAGTTGTGTGGCAGACCCTGGCGCTGAAATGATTGGTTTGTTAAAGTGTGCATGTCCTGTTTATACAACATAAGGGTGGGTGGGAGGGCCCAAGGACAATTCCATCTTGCACCTCTTTTTTTTCTTTGCATTATGTACAGTTTGGGGCCTAGTTTTTCAATGCCATCCTGTCTGCCACTGCAGTTTCACGCCTAGATGGGTCACGTGTTTGTGCCGCCCACTCGTGTCGCTTAGCATAGTCATCCAGCTACCTCGGTGCAACCTTTTGGACATAAAAACACTATTGTGAGGTGTGAGGTATTCAGAATAGACTGGAAATGAGTGGAAATTAAGGTTATTGAGGTTAATAATAGCATAGGAGCAGAAAAACCTACAAATTCTGTGATTTTAGCTGTTTTTATGCTTTTTTTCAAAAAAATACAGATCCAAAACACAAAACCCAGAACCCAAAACACGGAAGGGTGGTTTTGGCAAAACCAATCCAGATCCAAAACACGAAGAAAGATCCAGATCCAAAACCAAAACACAAAACACGAGAAGTGGCCGGTGCACACCCCTAATATATATATATATAGCGGGTCAAATCGGTGTCACTCTTTGGGCTTGAAATGAACAAAAACTTGCACAACTGCCAGACGTGAAAGTCAACGTTTCAAGTTTAATCACTCGTCATCATGTCCTGATGACGAGTGATTAAACTCGAAACGTTGACTTTCACGTCTGGCAGTTGTGCAAGTTTTTGTTCATTTCAAGCCCGAAGAGTGACACCGATTTGACCAGCTGTTTATCTCCACTGTGTGTGCACCACGGCAAGTACTTGTTAGTTACAGGAGTGCCTGCACTCTCGAGATTATATATATATATATTAGGGGTGTGCACCGGCCACTTTTCGTGTTTTGTGTTTTGGTTTTGGATCTGGATCTTTCTTCGTGTTTTGGATCTGGATTGGTTTTGCCAAAACCACCCTTCCGTGTTTTGGGTTCTGGGTTTTGTGTTTTGGATCTGTATTTTTTTTTAAAAAAGCATAAAAACAGCTAAAATCACAGAATTTGTGGGTTTTTCAGCTCCTATGCTATTATTAACCTCAATAACCTTAATTTCCACTCATTTCCAGTCTATTCTGAACACCTCACACCTCACAATAGTGTTTTTATGTCCAAAAGGTTGCACCGAGGTAGCTGGATGACTATGCTAAAAGATACGAGTGGGCGGCACAAACACGTGGTCCATCTAGGAGTGACACTGCAGTGGCAGACAGGATGGCAGTTTGAAAAACTAGGCCCCAAACTATACATAATGCAAAGAAAAAAAAGAGGTGCAAGATGGAATTGTCCTTAGGCCCTCCCACCCACCCTTTTGTTGTATAAACAGGACATGCACACTTTAACAAACCAAACATTTCAGCGCCAGGGTCTGCCACACGACTGTGGCTGAAATGATTGGTTCGTTTGGGCCCCCACAAAACAAGCTGGCAATTAATCTGTCCCTGCACAAACTGGCTCTACGGAGGAAAGATGTCGTCATCATCCTCCTCATCCACCGATTCCTCACCCTCTTCAGTGTTGTGTACATCCTCATCCTCACAGAGTATTAATTCGTCCCCGCTGGAACCACAGGTCCCTCTGTACGTTCTGGAGGCTGGTCTCCCTGGAAGAGTTGATCATTCATTTTATGAACATCATCTTCTCCACATTTTGTGGAAGCAACCTCCTACGCCTTTCGCTAACAAGGTTCCCGGCTGCACTAAACACTCTTTCGGAGTACACACTGGAGGGGGGGCAACTCAGGTAAAATAGAGCCAGTTTGTACAGGGACCTCCAAATTGCTTCTTTTTCCTGCCAGTACAGGTACGGACTGTCTGACATGCCTACTTGGATGCTGTCACCGATGTAATCCTTTAACAGACAGACGCACGCTTGTCGCTGCTGCTTTGAGGATTCAAGTGCGGCTACAGCCCACACAATTCACAAAGACAGAAAAAAAAAAAGAATATTTTTATTGTTTGTGGAGCACACTTTGAGGGTTACACCACCCTCTAACAGACAGACGCACGCTTGTCGCTGCTGCTTTGAGGATGCAAGTGCGGCTACAGCCCACACAATTCACAAAGACAGAAAAAAGAAGAAGAATATTTTTATTCTTTGTGTAGCACACTTTGAGGGTGTCACCACCCTTTAACAGACAGACGCACGCTTGTCGCTGCTGCTTTAAGGATGCAGGTGCGGCTACAGCCCACACATTTCACAAAGACCGAAAAAAAAAGCACAATATTTTAATTGTTTGTGTAGCACACTTTGAGGGTGTCACCACCCTTTAACAGACAGACGCACGCTTGTCGCTGCTGCTTTAAGGATGCAGGTGCGGCTACAGCCCACACAATTCACAAAGACAGAAAAAAGAAGAATATTTTTATTGTTTGTGTAGCACACTTTGAGGGTGTCACCACCCTTTAACAGACAGACGCACGCTTGTCGCTGCTGCTTTGAGGATGCAAGTGCGGCTACATCGCACACAAGTCACAAACACATAAAAAAAATAGTTTTTTATTTTTTGGAGCACTTTGAGAGTTACACCACCCTTTAACAGACAGACGCACGCTTGTCGCTGCTGCTTTAAGGATGCAGGTGCGGCTACAGCCCACACATTTCACAAAGACCGAAAAAAAAGAACAATATTTTAATTGTTTGTGTAGAACACTTTGAGGGTGTCACCACCCTTTAACAGACAGATGCACGCTTGTCGCTGCTGCTTTAAGGATGCAGGTGCGGCTACAGCCCACACAATTCACATAGACAGATAAAAGAAGAAGAATATTTTTATTGTTTGTGTAGCACACTTTGAGGGTGTCACCACCCTTTAACAGACAGACGCACGCTTGTCGCTGCTGCTTTAAGGATGCAGGTGCGGCTACAGCCCACACATTTCACAAAGACCGAAAAAAAAAAAACAATATTTTAATTGTTTGTGTAGCACACTTTGAGGGTGTCACCACCCTTTAACAGACAGACGCACGCTTGTCGCAGCTGCTTTAAGGATGCAGGTGCGGCTACAGCCCACACAATTCACAAAGACAGAAAAAAGAACAATATTTTAATTGTTTGTGTAGCACACTTTGAGGGTGTCACCACCCTTTAACAGACAGACGCACGCTTGTCGCTGCTGCTTTAAGGATGCAGGTGCGGCTACAGCCCACACAATTCACAAAGACAGAAAAAAGAAGAATATTTTTATTGTTTGTGTAGCACACTTTGAGGGTGTCACCACCCTTTAACAGACAGACGCACGCTTGTCGCTGCTGCTTTGAGAATGCAAGTGCGGCTACATCGCACACATGTCACAAACACATTAAAAAAATAGTTTTTTATTTTTTGGAGCACTTCGTGAGTTACACCACCCTTTAACAGACAGACGCACGCTTGTCGCTGCTGCTTTAAGGATGCAGGTGCGGCTACAGCCCACACAATTCACAAAGACAGAAAAAAGAAGAAGAATATTTTTATTGTTTGTGTAGCACACTTTGAGGGTGTCACCACCCTTTAACAGACAGACGCACGCTTGTCGCTGCTGCTTTGAGGATGCAAGTGTGGCTACATCGCACACAAGTCACTAACACATTAAAAAAAAATTTTTGATTTTTTGGAGCACTTTGAGAGTTACAACACCCTTTAACAGACAGACGCACGCTTGTCGCTGCTGCTTTGAGGATGCAAGTGCGGCTACAGCCCACACAATTCACAAAGACAGAAAAAAAAGAACAATATTTTAATTGTTTGTGTAGCACACTTTGAGAGTGTCACCACCCTTTAACAGACAGACGCACGCTTGTCGCTGCTGCTTTAAGGATGCAGGTGCGGCTACAGCCCACACATTTCACAAAGACAGAAAAAAAAAGAACAATATTTTAATTGTTTGTGTAGCACACTTTGAGGGTGTCACCACCCTTTAACAGACAGACGCACGCTTGTCGCTGCTGCTTTGAGGATGCAGGTGGAATCTAGACGGGATTTGGAACCGAGGACACACTATCTCCATCAATTGTCTAAATCCCACTGCACTAATGTTGGATACCGAACGCACGTCTAACACCAACATAGCAGTCAAGGCCTCAGTTATACGTTTTGCTTCAGGATGACTGCTGTCGTACTTCATCCTCATCGCTAGGGACTGTTGGAGGGTCAATTGTTTAGTAAAAGTAGTGATGTTCCTACTTCCTCTCTGGGATGATGAACAACTCCCAGCAGCAGCAACAGCACTAGTAGGAAGTGGTTCTTGATCTTTCCCTATTTTATTTTTATCAGAGAAAGTTTGGTCCAACATTTATGTTATATTGATATATACGTGCGGCTAAAGCGCACACAAACACAGAAAATATTTTTTTATTTTTGCTGGAGAGTAGTGCACTTTGTGGGTTACACCACCCTTTAAGAAATGAGCCAGCCGGCTCTTTACTTATGGGACACAGGCGCACGCTTGGCGCTGCTCCTTTGTTGATGCACGTGCAGCCACAGTGCACACAAGTCACAAACACAGAAAATATATATTTTTTTGGTTTGGAGTGTACTTTGGGGGTTACAGAACCCTTTAACGGTCAAGCCAGCCGGCCCTTTACTTATGACACAGGCGCACGCTTGGCACTACTTTGTTGATGCACGTGCGGCTACTGCGCACACAATTCACAAACACAGAAAATAATTTTTTTTTTGGTTTGGACTGGAGTGTACTTTCGGGGGTTACAGCACCCTTTAACGGTCAAGCCAGCCGGCCCTTTACTTATGACACAGGCGCACACTTGGCACTACTTTGTTGATGCACGTGCGGCTACTGCGCACACAATTCACAAACACAGAAAATAATTTTTTTTCGGTTTGGACAGGAATGTACTTTGGGGGTTACAGCACCCTTTAACGGTCAAGCCAGCCAGCCCTTTACTTATGACACAGGCGCACGCTTGGCACTACTTTGTTGATGCACGTGCGGCTACTGCGCACACAATTCACAAACACAGAAAATAATTTTTTTTTTGGTTTGGACTGGAGTGTACTTTCGGGGGTTACAGCACCCTTTAACGGTCAAGCCAGCCGGCCCTTTACTTATGACACAGGCGCACACTTGGCACTACTTTGTTGATGCACGTGCGGCTACTGCGCACACAATTCACAAACACAGAAAATAATTTTTTTTTGGTTTGGACTGGAGTGTACTTTGGGGGTTACAGCACCCTTTAACGGTCAAGCCAGCCGGCCCTAGGGGTGAGCGGGTTCGGATTTCTGAAATCCGAACCCCCCCCGAGCCCCCCCGATCCGAGTCCGATCCGAGTCAGGCTCGACTTTTCCCGCCTGACTCGGATCTGACATCGAGGCAAAACGTCATCATCCCGCCTTCCGAGTCTCGCGGGTTTTGGATCCTATATAAGGTACCCACGTCGGCGCCATTTTCTCACTCGGCTGTGGACAGTGAAGAGGGAGGGTGGGAGTTAGGGCTGTGTAGTGTAGTGTAGTGTAGTGCTGCTGTTGTCCACTACTTCAAAGTCCATAGGGGCTGGCTGTGTTGTGCTGTGCTGCTGTTGTTAATAGGGGCTGTGTCCACTACTTCAAAGTCCATAGGGGCTGGCTGGACTGTGTTGTGCAGTCAGTTCTCCATAGGGGCTGTGTCCACTCCAAAGTCCTGTGCAGTGTCCCAGTCCTAAAGAGGTGCTGTAGTGTTGTCCAGGGGGTGCTCTGTCCATCAGGGGTGCTCCCCCCAAGTGCTAAAAATATAATATATTTTCTGTGTTTGTGAATTGTGTGCGCAGTAGCCGCATGTGCATCAACAAAGTAGTGCCAAGCGTGCGCCTGTGTCATAAGTAAAGGGCCGGCTGGCTTGACCGTTAAAGGGTGCTGTAACCCCCAAAGTACACTCCAGTCCAAACCAAAAAAAATTTTATTTTCTGTGTTTGTGAATTGTGTGCGCAGTAGCCGCACGTGCATCAACAAAGTAGTGCCAAGCGTGCGCCTGTGTCATAAGTAAAGGGCCGGCTGGCTTGACCGTTAAAGGGTGCTGTAACCCCCGAAAGTACACTCCAGTCCAAACCAAAAAAAAAATTATTTTCTGTGTTTGTGAATTGTGTGCGCAGTAGCCGCACGTGCATCAACAAAGTAGTGCCAAGCGTGCGCCTGTGTCATAAGTAAAGGGCCGGCTGGCTTGACCGTTAAAGGGTGCTGTAACCCCCAAAGTACACTCCAGTCCAAACCGAAAAAAAATTATTTTCTGTGTTTGTGAATTGTGTGCGCAGTAGCCGCACGTGCATCAACAAAGTAGTGCCAAGTGTGCGCCTGTGTCATAAGTAAAGGGCCGGCTGGCTTGACCGTTAAAGGGTGCTGTAACCCCCGAAAGTACACTCCAGTCCAAACCAAAAAAAAAATTATTTTCTGTGTTTGTGAATTGTGTGCGCAGTAGCCGCACGTGCATCAACAAAGTAGTGCCAAGTGTGCGCCTGTGTCATAAGTAAAGGGCCGGCTGGCTTGACCGTTAAAGGGTGCTGTAACCCCCGAAAGTACACTCCAGTCCAAACCAAAAAAAAAATTATTTTCTGTGTTTGTGAATTGTGTGCGCAGTAGCCGCACGTGCATCAACAAAGTAGTGCCAAGCGTGCGCCTGTGTCATAAGTAAAGGGCCCGCTGGCTTGACCGTTAAAGGGTGCTGTAACCCCCAAAGTACACTCCAGTCCAAACCAAAAAAAAAATTATTTTCTGTGTTTGTGAATTGTGTGCGCAGTAGCCGCACGTGCATCAACAAAGTAGTGCCAAGCGTGCGCCTGTGTCATAAGTAAAGGGCCGGCTGGCTTGACCGTTAAAGGGTGCTGTAACCCCCGAAAGTACACTCCAGTCCAAACCAAAAAAAAAATTATTTTCTGTGTTTGTGAATTGTGTGCGCAGTAGCCGCACGTGCATCAACAAAGTAGTGCCAAGCGTGCGCCTGTGTCATAAGTAAAGGGCCGGCTGGCTTGACCGTTAAAGGGTGCTGTAACCCCCAAAGTACACTCCAGTCCAAACCGAAAAAAAATTATTTTCTGTGTTTGTGAATTGTGTGCGCAGTAGCCGCACGTGCATCAACAAAGTAGTGCCAAGTGTGCGCCTGTGTCATAAGTAAAGGGCCGGCTGGCTTGACCGTTAAAGGGTGCTGTAACCCCCGAAAGTACACTCCAGTCCAAACCAAAAAAAAAATTATTTTCTGTGTTTGTGAATTGTGTGCGCAGTAGCCGCACGTGCATCAACAAAGTAGTGCCAAGTGTGCGCCTGTGTCATAAGTAAAGGGCCGGCTGGCTTGACCGTTAAAGGGTGCTGTAACCCCCGAAAGTACACTCCAGTCCAAACCAAAAAAAAAATTATTTTCTGTGTTTGTGAATTGTGTGCGCAGTAGCCGCACGTGCATCAACAAAGTAGTGCCAAGTGTGCGCCTGTGTCATAAGTAAAGGGCCGGCTGGCTTGACCGTTAAAGGGTGCTGTAACCCCCGAAAGTACACTCCAGTCCAAACCAAAAAAAAAATTATTTTCTGTGTTTGTGAATTGTGTGCGCAGTAGCCGCACGTGCATCAACAAAGTAGTGCCAAGCGTGCGCCTGTGTCATAAGTAAAGGGCCGGCTGGCTTGACCGTTAAAGGGTTCTGTAACCCCCAAAGTACACTCCAAACCAAAAAAATATATATTTTCTGTGTTTGTGACTTGTGTGCACTTTGGCTGCACGTGCATCAACAAAGGAGCAGCGCCAAGCGTGCGCCTGTGTCCCATAAGTAAAGAGCCGGCTGGCTCATTTCTTAAAGGGTGGTGTAACCCACAAAGTGCACTACTCTCCAGCAAAAATAAAAAAATATTTTCTGTGTTTGTGTGCGCTTTAGCCGCACGTATATATATCAATATAACATAAATGGAGGACCAAACTTTCTCTGATAAAAATAAAATAGGGAAAGATCAAGAACCACTTCCTACTAGTGCTGTTGCTGCTGCTGGGAGTTGTTCATCATCCCAGAGAGGAAGTAGGAACATCACTACTTTTACTAAACAATTGACCCTCCAACAGTCCCTAGCGATGAGGATGAAGTACGACAGCAGTCATCCTGAAGCAAAACGTATAACTGAGGCCTTGACTGCTATGTTGGTGTTAGACGTGCGTCCGGTATCCGACATTAGTGCAGTGGGATTTAGACAATTGATGGAGGTAGTGTGTCCTCGGTTCCAAATCCCGTCTAGATTCCACCTGCATCCTCAAAGCAGCAGCGACAAGCGTGCGTCTGTCTGTTAAAGGGTGGTGACACCCTCAAAGTGTGCTACACAAACAATTAAAATATTGTTCTTTTTTTTTCTGTCTTTGTGAAATGTGTGGGCTGTAGCCGCACCTGCATCCTTAAAGCAGCAGCGACAAGCGTGCGTCTGTCTGTTAAAGGGTGGTGACACCCTCAAAGTGTGCTACACAAACAATTAAAATATTGTTCTTTTTTTTTCTGTCTTTGTGAATTGTGTGGGCTGTAGCCGCACTTGCATCCTCAAAGCAGCAGCGACAAGCGTGCGTCTGTCTGTTAAAGGGTGTTGTAACTCTCAAAGTGCTCCAAAAAATCAAAAAAATTTTTTTTATGTGTTTGTGACTTGTGTGCGATGTAGCCACACTTGCATCCTCAAAGCAGCAGCGACAAGCGTGCGTCTGTCTGTTAAAGGGTGGTGACACCCTCAAAGTGTGCTACACAAACAATAAAAATATTCTTCTTCTTTTTTCTGTCTTTGTGAATTGTGTGGGCTGTAGCCGCACCTGCATCCTTAAAGCAGCAGCGACAAGCGTGCGTCTGTCTGTTAAAGGGTGGTGTAACTCACGAAGTGCTCCAAAAAATAAAAAACTATTTTTTTAATGTGTTTGTGACTTGTGTGCGATGTAGCCGCACTTGCATCCTCAAAGCAGCAGCGACAAGCGTGCGTCTGTCTGTTAAAGGGTGGTGACACCCTCAAAGTGTGCTACACAAACAATTAAAATATTGTTCTTTTTTTTTCTGTCTTTGTGAATTGTGTGGGCTGTAGCCGCACTTGCATCCTCAAAGCAGCAGCGACAAGCGTGCGTCTGTCTGTTAAAGGGTGGTGACACCCTCAAAGTGTGCTACACAAACAATAAAAATATTCTTCTTCTTTTTTCTGTCTTTGTGAATTGTGTGGGCTGTAGCCGCACCTGCATCCTTAAAGCAGCAGCGACAAGCGTGCGTCTGTCTGTTAAAGGGTGGTGTAACTCACGAAGTGCTCCAAAAAATAAAAAAATATTTTTTTAATGTGTTTGTGACTTGTGTGCGATGTAGCCGCACTTGCATCCTCAAAGCAGCAGCGACAAGCGTGCGTCTGTCTGTTAAAGGGTGTTGTAACTCTCAAAGTGCTCCAAAAAATCAAAAAAATTTTTTTTTATGTGTTTGTGACTTGTGTGCGATGTAGCCACACTTGTATCCTCAAAGCAGCAGCGACAAGCGTGCGTCTGTCTGTTAAAGGGTGGTGACACCCTCAAAGTGTGCTACACAAACAATAAAAATATTCTTCTTCTTTTTTCTGTCTTTGTGAATTGTGTGGGCTGTAGCCGCACCTGCATCCTTAAAGCAGCAGCGACAAGCGTGCGTCTGTCTGTTAAAGGGTGGTGTAACTCACGAAGTGCTCCAAAAAATAAAAAACTATTTTTTTAATGTGTTTGTGACTTGTGTGCGATGTAGCCGCACTTGCATCCTCAAAGCAGCAGCGACAAGCGTGCGTCTGTCTGTTAAAGGGTGGTGACACCCTCAAAGTGTGCTACACAAACAATAAAAATATTCTTCTTTTTTCTGTCTTTGTGAATTGTGTGGGCTGTAGCCGCACCTGCATCCTTAAAGCAGCAGCGACAAGCGTGCATCTGTCTGTTAAAGGGTGGTGACACCTTCAAAGTGTGCTACACAAACAATTAAAATATTGTTCTTTTTTCTGTCTTTGTGAATTGTGTGGGCTGTAGCCGCACCTGCATCCTTAAAGCAGCTGCGACAAGCGTGCGTCTGTCTGTTAAAGGGTGGTGACACCCTCAAAGTGTGCTACACAAACAATTAAAATATTGTTCTTTTTTTTTCTGTCTTTGTGAAATGTGTGGGCTGTAGCCGCACCTGCATCCTTAAAGCAGCAGCGACAAGCGTGCGTCTGTCTGTTAAAGGGTGGTGACACCCTCAAAGTGTGCTACACAAAGAACAAAAATATTCTTCTTCTTTTTTCTGTCTTTGTGAATTGTGTGGGCTGTAGCCGCACTTGCATCCTCAAAGCAGCAGCGACAAGCGTGCGTCTGTCTGTTAGAGGGTGGTGTTACCCTCAAAGTGTGCTCCACAAACAATAAAAATATTCTTTTTTTTTTTCTGTCTTTGTGAATTGTGTGGGCTGTAGCCGCACTTGAATCCTCAAAGCAGCAGCGACAAGCGGCGTCTGTCTGTTAAAGGATTACATCGGTGACAGCATCCAAGTAGGCATGTCAGACAGTCCGTACCTGTACTGGCAGGAAAAAGAAGCAATTTGGAGGTCCCTGTACAAACTGGCTCTATTTTACCTGAGTTGCCCCCCCTCCAGTGTGTACTCCGAAAGAGTGTTTAGTGCAGCCGGGAACCTTGTTAGCGAAAGGCGTAGGAGGTTGCTTCCACAGAATGTGGAGAAGATGATGTTCATAAAATGAATGATCAACTCTTCCAGGGAGACCAGCCTCCAGAACGTACAGAGGGACCTGTGGTTCCAGCAGGGACGAATTAATACTCTGTGAGGATGAGGATGTACATAACACTGAAGAGGGTGAGGAATCTGTGGATGAGGAGGATGAGGACGACTTCTTGCCTCCGTAGAGCCAGTTTGTGCAGGGACAGATTAATTGCCAGCTTGTTTTGTGGGGGCCCAAACGAACCAATCATTTCAGCCACAGTTGTGTGGCAGACCCTGGCGCTGAAATGATTGCTTTGTTAAAGTGTGCATGTCCTGTTTATACAACATAAGGGTGGGTGGGAGGGCCCAAGGACAATTCCATCTTGCACCTCTTTTTTTTCTTTGCATTATGTACAGTTTGGGGCCTAGTTTTTCAATGCCATCCTGTCTGCCACTGCAGTTTCACGCCTAGATGGGTCACGTGTTTGTGCCGCCCACTCGTGTCGCTTAGCATAGTCATCCAGCTACCTCGGTGCAACCTTTTGGACATAAAAACACTATTGTGAGGTGTGAGGTATTCAGAATAGACTGGAAATGAGTGGAAATTAAGGTTATTGAGGTTAATAATAGCATAGGAGCAGAAAAACCTACAAATTCTGTGATTTTAGCTGTTTTTATGCTTTTTTTCAAAAAAATACAGATCCAAAACACAAAACCCAGAACCCAAAACACGGAAGGGTGGTTTTGGCAAAACCAATCCAGATCCAAAACACGAAGAAAGATCCAGATCCAAAACCAAAACACAAAACACGAAAAGTGGCCGGTGCACACCCCTACTTATGACACAGGCGCACGCTTGGCACTACTTTGTTGATGCACGTGCGGCTACTGCGCACACAATTCACAAACACAGAAAATAATTTTTTTTTTGGTTTGGACTGGAGTGTACTTTCGGGGGTTACAGCACCCTTAACGGTCAAGCCAGCCAGCCCTTTACTTATGACACAGGCGCACGCTTGGCACTACTTTGTTGATGCACGTGCGGCTACTGCGCACACAATTCACAAACACAGAAAATATTTTTTTTTTTGGTTTGGACTGGAGTGTACTTTCGGGGGTTACAGCACCCTTAACGGTCAAGCCAGCCGGCCCTTTACTTATGACACAGGCGCACGCTTGGCACTACTTTGTTGATGCACGTGCGGCTACTGCGCACACAATTCACAAACACAGAAAATAATTTTTTTTTTGGTTTGGACTGGAGTGTACTTTCGGGGGTTACAGCACCCTTAACGGTCAAGCCAGCCGGCCCTTTACTTATGACACAGGCGCACGCTTGGCACTACTTTGTTGATGCACGTGCGGCTACTGCGCACACAATTCACAAACACAGAAAATAATTTTTTTTTGGTTTGGACTGGAGTGTACTTTCGGGGGTTACAGCACCCTTTAACGGTCAAGCCAGCCGGCCCTTTACTTATGACACAGGCGCACGCTTGGCACTACTTTGTTGATGCCCGTGCGGCTACTGCACACACAATTCACAAACACAGAAAATATATTATTTTTTTAGCACTTGGGGGGAGCACCCCTGATGGACAGAGCACCCCCTGGACAACACTACAGCACCTCTTTAGGACTGGGACACTGCACAGGACTTTGGAGTGGACACAGCCCCTATGGAGAACTGACTGCACAACACAGTCCAGCCAGCCCCTATGGACTTTGAAGTAGTGGACACAGCCCCTATTAACAACAGCAGCACAGCACAACACAGCCAGCCCCTATGGACTTTGAAGTAGTGGACAACAGCAGCACTACACTACACTACACTACACAGCCCTAACTCCCACCCTCCCTCTTCACTGTCCACAGCCGAGTGAGAAAATGGCGCCGACGTGGGTACCTTATATAGGATCCAAAACCTGCGAGACTCGGAAGGCGGGATGATGACGTTTTGCCTCGATTTCAGATCCGAGTCAGGCGGGAAAAGTCGAGCCTGATTCGGATCGGACTCGGATCGGGGGGGCTCGGATTTCAGAAATCCGAACCCGCTCACCCCTAATATATATATATATATATATATATATACATACATAAACAGTATAGATATAGAGATCTCTCTCTCACTCGCTATATATATATATATATATATATATATATATAGTGTGTATATGGCATGGTAATTAATACAGGTCCCGGCCGGTGAGTTACACTTACTTGAGTCTGCTCTGCAGTCACAGTGTGCCGCGCGCAGGCTGACAGCCGGGCCGCATATAACAGTCTCTCTGTCTCTCTCATCCACGTGGGACTCTGGGATTTAGAGGCGGGACCGCGTGATGTCATGACGTCACACGGTACTCGCGCAGTGCTCCTCTGGGAGCGCTGTGAAGTTGTAAACGGCCGGGTGGGGGCCTGTCCACGGGCCCCTTGGATCCCGCCAGGCCCTAGGCGAGCGCCTAGGATGCCAAGTGGGAAATCCGGCCCTGCTGCCGCTGGTTAACTCCATTCTCAGTTGCGATTAACTACTTTATGCCTATGGAGGCATTCTCTCCCGCATCCTCCGACTGGCTCTGGTAACAGAAACAGGAGGAGTCTTTCAAAAACGTGAAAGACTCCTCCCATGTGGCCGGAATGTAACTATCAAAGTGCTCTCTATCACTGTCCTTGGGTGGGATGTACTAAGCATCGCTTTCCCGATGTGGTACATCCCGCCTGTCGTCTTCGTGTACATACCGTGGTTCATTATCACGGTATGTACTTAGAATATCGCAAAGGACAGTTCTCTTGACAAGAGCTGTCCTTTGGCGTCCTCCTGCGCATGCTGTGGGGGGTGATGGGGGAGCGTCTCGATAAGAAGTCCATGGCAATACTGAGACGATGCATTCTGCTGCTTTGTACATATGGGGAATGCAGTAAGCAAAAAACAGAAAATGGCATTTTCTTGTGTTTTACCGCATTTTCCCCATTAATTACTCTGCCCAGTGAGATAATTTGGCAGATGTAATAAGCCTTGTAGAGAGATAAAGAGGAGAGAGATAAAGTACCAACCAATCAGCCCCTAACTGACATTTTTCAAACACAGCCAGTAACATGACAGTTAGGAGCTAACTGGTTGGTACTTTATCTCTCTCCAAAGCTTAGTACATCTTAACCATAGCGGTGGTAATTGAATTAAAAATATCCCCCCAAATACTGACTGTTAATAATCACACCACTATTGCGATTATTAATACATAGGCCCTATAGTTCCCAGCACTTCTAACTAAAGTCTTTGCAATTATCGCTGAACTCTCCTGGTTTCCTATTAAGTTCTGAACCAATTGTGTTTTTTTTCTCATTTGCGGTTTAAGGAAATTTCCAACAACAGGCGACACCTGTAGAGCTGGTGTTTTTATGGGGTGCTTATAAATATGGAGCGTTTTATTTTTTTATTTTTTTAGCTGCAACCTATTAAGATGGTTTTTGCAATCTTGCTGTGCAACGATATCTATAAATTTCCCCTGGAGTTTGAGACAGCCAGAGAAGCATTTATTATGGACGTGTAGATGCCGATTATTATCTAGTGCAAAGTGTCTGCTTTTGATGTTCTTGATTAATAACATTCTGACTTCCTGCTTCCCCAGCAGCAAAATAAGTTCACGTGGCCAACGTGGTAAGAATAAAAATGTCTCATCACCTCAAACCTCCGTACCTGGCAGCCAAAACTCTGGAATTCAAATTAACAGTAGCCTCCATGATCCCTCCACAGTCTTCCTTGAGGCTGCCCAGAGGTAAAGTCTAAAGTGTTTGGCCCATGAAGATAAATGGTGGGTTTAGAGGCTACAAGAACAAAGGATCTGAGCCGGGAGCAGAGAACAGCCACGTTATAAGGTCTAGAAAACAGCTCCAGGAATTACGTTGACATCCGACTCATTTCAAATGAATGAGAAATATCTGCAGCTGAGAAAACTGATCCTAAGCAACATACAGTATTAAACATAGCTGGTGAGAAGCCTGCAGACATCTGCATAGGACACTGGGTTAAATGCATCACATTATATAGGGAACGTGTCATACAGTACATTGGGGTCAGCGGTTCGGATTCTGTGGACAGCGGGAATCCGAGTCCACCCGAGCCGCGGCTCGGGTGTTCCCGCCTGACTCGGATCCCATTGCGAGGCTGAAAGTCATCCTCCTGACGTCGGATTCTCGCGAGAGTTCTCTACATAAGGTGCTGAGACCGGGACCATTTCACTCCCATGCTCCGCACGCTGCGCACTGCTCTGCTGAAAGTGTACAAAGACTCACAAGTGGCTGTGCTGGCAAAGTGACTGTGTATAGGGGGCACACTGCACGCTGATGTATGCTGCGCTATACTCTGCTGATTAAAGTGATTGTGTCCAGACTTACAAGTGGTTGTGCTGGTAAAGTGACTGTGTATAGGGGGCACACTGCACGCTGATGTATGCTGCGCTATACTCTGCTGATTAAAGTGATTGTGTCCAGACTTACAAGTGGTTGTGCTGGTAAAGTGACTGTGTATAGGGGGCACACTGCACGCTGATGTATGCTGCGCTATACTCTGCTGATTAAGTGGCTGTGTCCAGAAACTCATAAGTGGCTGTGTTGGTAAAGTGACTGTGTATAGGCGGCACACTGCACTCTGATGTATGCTGCGCTATACTCTGCTGATTAAGTAGCTGTGTCCAGAGACTCATAAGTGGCTGTGTTGGTAAAGTGACTGTATAGGGGGCACACTGCATGCTGATGTATGCTGCACTATACTCTGTCGAGACTCACAAGTGGCTGTGTGTACAAAAAAAAGTTTCAAAAAGTAAAAGAAAAACTTTCAAGAAAGTTAAAATTTTAAAAAGTGAAAAAAATTAAAAACTTATTTTTTGGTGCTGTACCCCACTGTGTATACAGGCACCGTGACTCCTTGGGCCTTAGCACTCTGTGTATAAAGGCATTGTGACTCCTTGGGCAGTAGCCCTCTGTGTATAAAAGTACCGTAACTCCTTGGGCCTTAGCCCTCTGTGTATACAGGCACCATGACTCTTGGGCCTTAGCCCTCTTGTATACAAGCACCGTGACTCCTTGGGCCTTAGCCCTCTGTGTATACAAGCACCGTGACCCCTTGGTCCTTAGCCCTCTGTGTATACAAGCACTGTGACTCCTTGGGCCTTAGCCCTCTGTGTATACAAGCACCGTGACTCCTTGGGCAGTAGCCCTCTGTGTATACAAGCACCGTGACTCCTTGGGCAGTAGCCCTCTGTGTATACAAGCACCGTGACTCCTTGGGCCTTAGCCCTCTGTGTATACAAGCACTGTGACTCCTTGGCCAGTAGCCCTCTGTGTATAAATTAAAAGCACCATGACTCCTTGGGCCTTAGCCCTCTGTGTACACAAGCGCCATGACACCTTGGGCCTTAGCCCTCTGTGTATAAATTAAGCACTGTGAACCTTGGGCAGTAGTACTGTGTGTATAAATTAAAAGCACCATGACTCCTTGGGCAGTAGCCCTCTGGGTATAAATTAAGCACCGTGACTCCTTGGGCAGTAGTACTGTGTGTATAAAATAAAAGCACCGTGATTCCTTGGGCAGTAGCCCTCTGTGTATAAATTAAAAGCACCGTGACTCCATGGGCCTTAGCCCTCTGTGTATACAAGTACTGTAACTCCACAGTGAGTGGTGATTAGTAAATACATAATACTAAAAGTAGTAGTAAGTAGTTTTTGTAAAACTTGAGTGTGTTTACCAATATGGATCACGACAACCAACTGAGAGGAGAGCAGAAGCAGCAAGCAAATGCTAGCACTGCAGCTGCTGGAACCAGTCATGATGATGATACTAGTCCTTCACTACCATCTAAAACTGATGCTCAAGGGCATAGAGGCTTTAAAATATAAGGGTATTTGAAATAAAAAAATTGAGATTTCATGGGGGTAAAGACAAAGAAACGGTTAGTGCAGAAAATCAGAAAATTGGCAACATACCATTCACCACACGCAGTGACAAGGAAAGGCTCAGGCCTTGGCCTTTATTTCTAAGTGGTGGTTCTGCAACTGTCAGTGAGGCATCTTCTGCCTCTCATGACAATGAAATACCTTTTCACTTAGACTATAGAAGAAGTGTAAAAAAACTGAAAACCACTAAGGCAGTAGATCAAACTGTGTGTTCAGAAACACAAATGTCAGAAATCCCTGAGGAGAGTTTGTGTGTCCACGAGTGCTATGTGTGAGCCTGACCTTTCAGAGAAGCCACCTTCCACAGTTTCTACTCCCTCTGTATTTGTGGGGATGAGCAGCAAAAGTATTGCTGATGACATAGAAATTGAGGATGCCAATGTGGAATTGCAAGAGGATGAGGGGGATATTTCTGTAGCTGACGCTGGCACTAATGAGGATATTGAGGATATTGTTTGTGTAAGTCAGGCACTTATGGAAGCAGCGCTTGGTCATTATAAGAAGGCCATTGTCATGCCTGGCATAGGACCAACAAATACACCTCTTATGTCTGGAATTACAGTATTTTTACCCAAAACCTGATAACATTTGTCAAGCCATCTGTAGCCATTGTGGAACCACAGTAAGTAGAGGTAGGGACGTTAAGCATCTAGGAACCTCCACGCTATTACATCATCTGCAGCGAGCTCATGACAAGTATTTTATAACATCACAAACTGGTGCTAAAAAAATAACAACAAGCAGTCCAGCATCAGCTAGCTCCTTTCTTTCTACTAGATCGCAGCATCTACAATCTCCACCACCAACACCTTCATCCTCAATATCCATAGTAATGATTAGAGGTAGTCCAGCATCCAATTTGCTAGGTGACTCACCCCCTTTCCAGGACTCCTCAGAAGAATCCTTGAGCGCTAGGCCTGCTGCTGCTGGGCATGGATATTCATCCTAGAAGTGGCCCAAGAAGACTACTAGTAGTAGTTTAACAAAACAATTGACTGGTAAACAATCTCTTGCAAGGGGAAGCAAGTAAGACAGCTCTCACCCAGTCGCACAGCAGATCACTGACTCCATGACAGCTATGCTAGTATTAGATCTGCGTCCAATATCTGCAATTAATGCAGTGAGTTTTACAAAGTTAATTGAGGTCCTGTATCTCCGGTACCAAATTACATGTCAGTTTAATTTTACCTTAAAAACCATTCCTTGGCTGTGCTAGGATGTTACAAAGAACCTAATTATTGCCCTACAAAATGCCATTGTAACAACTGTCCACTTAACCACAGATATGTGGACAAGCGGTAGTGGGCAAACTAAAGATTACATGACTGTGACGGGCCACTGGGAGGGTGAATCGCCTTCAGCAGAAGCAGTATCTTACAAACAACGCCAGCTCATTTAGAGGCAGGCTACTCTGTGTATCACGGATACAATAAGAGGCATACCGCTGACATCCGCTAAGAAAAACTAAGAGATGTCATAGAAACATGGCTTACCCCACTTGGACTTTCCTCAGGATTTGTCATTTCTGATAACGTCACAATTATTGTGAAAGCATTACAGCTTGGTGAATTTCAACACCCCCCCTCTTTTGCTCACACAATCAACTTAGTGGTGCAGGGTTTTTTTTTTAAATGACAGGGGCGTGCAGGAGATGCCTGTGGCCTGAAATATTTCAGGACATTTTCGGCATTCAGCAACCGCATGCAGCAGATTGCATACCTGCAAGAACAGTTTAATTTGCCCTGCCATCAACTGAAGAAAGAGGTGGTAACAAGGTAGAACTCCACCATTTATGTGCTTCAGCGGATGGAGGAACAGCAAAAAGCCATCAATAGCTATACAATAAGCCATGACATTGGGAGTGGAGGGGGAATGTACCTTAGCCCAACACAGTGGAGAGTACTTTCTGTCTTGTGCAAAGTGCTCATACCATTTGAAGTAGCCACATGTGAAGTGAGTGCTGACACTGCTAGCTTGAGTATGGTGATTCCTTTAATTAGGCTTTTGGAAAATCAGCTGGAGAAACTGAAGGAGATTAAACAAAGCAAATCCGCAAAGTATGCCGGACTTGTAGATCTAGTCCTTTATTCGCTTCACCAGGATCCACGGGTGGCCATGATCTTGAAATCTGATCACTACATTTTAGCAACAATGTTTGATCCTAGGTTTAAGTCGTATGCTGTGTCTTTCTTTCCAACTGACCCAGATCTTAAAATATGGAAAGAGCTACTGGTGAGCAAGTTGGCAAGTGTCACAAGTACTACAACGTCTCCTCCTTCAGTTTCTTCAGCAGCAGCCAGAAAAAAATTCAGCTTTCCCAAAAGACCTAGTTGTGATGCAGATAAATCAACCCAACATTTTGACATCTAGTCTGGTCTAAAAGAATTGCACAACATTAGTGACAATTCTACCTTAACTCCATCTGATATGATCAGCATCCAAAGAATGGTGGAGGATTATTTTCATGACACCGTACAAATAGCCGTGTCACAGAGAACTTCATTCAGAGTCGGTCGTAGCGGCCGCACGGTCGTACGCCACCGATGTTCACTAAACTGCGCATGCGTAAAGTTCGCAATGCGCGTGCGCAAACTACCTGCTACGATCAGAAATTTCTCTCTCCTTGAACACAGCCAGGTCGGTAGTTTGAGTGACAGATTGAGGAGTTTGTGGGTGGTAACAGGGGAAGGTGCTTGAAAACGGGGGAGTGGAGATCCGAACGCAGGCGTGCCTAATTATGCAAACGGCATTTTATGGGAGTGCATAATTAACAAAGTAGTGTCATAGAACACATGACATGGGTGGTTTGTACACTGACATGATTGTAGTGCTTAAGAGAGGGTATGGTCAACCTTAAGCTCTATGACCAGTTCCGACGGTTCCCGATGGTCTCGATTAATCCTTATATGCCCGGACATGACGTGTAATGCGAACGAGAAGGGGGCGTAGTTTTTGTCTTATGGCCGCATCCTCCCCTTGGTCGGCCAGCTAACGATCCGATCTCAAGGACGCAACTTGCGAGGGCATCATTTGCATATCCGGCCCCTTTTCCCTTACGACCGTGCGGCTGCTACGACCGACTCTGAATGAGGTCCAGAGTCCCTTCGAGTATTGGATGGAAAAAAAAGCAATTTAGAGGCCCTTGTATGAACTGGCTTTGCATTACTTAAGCTGCCCACCCTCCAGTGTTTACTCAGAGAGAGTTTTCAGCACAGCCGAGAACCTTGTGAGCGAACGGCGTAGGAGGCTACTCCCTCAAAATGTGGAAAAGATGATGTTCATCAAAATGAAATTGAAATTCCACGAGGAAGACATTTCCCAGAAATTACATCTCAGTACAGTGTCTTCTGTATTGGTGGATTCCAGTGTGGATTAATTAATAATGTATGAGGATGATGTACACATTGATGAGGGTGAGGATGGCAATGACGGTGGCATCTTTCCACTGTAGAGCTGTTGCCTTAAGCCGATTGGTTGCTTGTTTTGTGGGGGCCCAAACAAACCAAGCACTTCTGCCACAAAAGTGGCAGTCCCTGTTGCTGAAATGCTTGGTTTGTTAAAGTGCGCATGTCCTCCCACCCACCCTTATGTTGGATATTAAAAAGGACATGCGCACTTTAACAATCCAAGCATTTCAGCAACAGGAACTGCAATTTCCTTGGGCAAAATTCCATCTTGCACTACCTTTCATTTCTGGCAATGTTTCATAAATGTGCTTTAAACTGTAGTGTCTGCGCCGCTGCTCTGTCGCTTAGTAACCAGCCAGCTCACTGCAGCCTTTGGCCAATAATGGTGGAAACAATATTGTAAGCTGTGAGGTGGTCTAAATTGACTGCAAATGACTGGAAATTAATGTTATTGAGGTTAATAATACTCTAGGAACAAAAATAAGCCAAAATTATGTGATTATAGCTTCTATTGCTAATTTTTGTAAAAAATCCAAATCCGAAACCAGTCTTGGCAGGTTTGGCAAATCCAAAGCCGGACGATGTATCAGAGCCAAATCCAGCCAAAATGGTCCGGTGCACATCCCTAACAGTATATAATATGGGTGATCGTGTACCTATAGGAACATAGAACAATCACGTAATGTTAGTAATATAAAAGTAAGATGACAACAACAGTGGGGGTATTTATAAAACTTCTGAGGTATTCAGTGAACGCAAATAAAAGCAACATTACAATAATCAAATCAGAGTTGAAAGTCCAAAATGGGGTGTAGGCATGAAGTACTCCCTAATTAAAACCCGTGTCCAGAGACATATCCAAAAACACAACCATAACTATCCTCTTTGCACTTTGGTTCCTCACATAAGTAGGACCTCATCTCTCAATATCATCCTCTAATGACCTCCATATGGTATGGGCTCCATTTACTAATGAAGCATAACCCCTTTAGCACTCGTTAAAGAGGTTATGCCACCTTTCTGCATTAAATAAACAGCGGTAATCTAAGATTAACGCTGTTTTCACAGCATCGCTCTCCTCATCTTTTAGATGGCGAGAGCGATGCAGTCCCCTTTGCCGACAATGGAGACCCGGCGGTGCCTTTCTGGCTTCAGAGAAGCCTTCCAGGTACTGCCGGGTTCCCATTTCATGCACATGAGCAGACGGACCGTCGCGCATGCGCATAACACTGGGGCCCCGTTGCTGGCAGCGTTAAGCTGCCAGCAGCCCAGCGGAGGACCTTGCCGAGAACTTCACGGGACCTCGCCGGAGGGGTAAGTATTAATAAATACTAGTGGCATTTTCCTTTGTATCACAGTGATACTAAACGAAAATTGTCGCTGGCATTTTGGTTCATTTAGAAATGGGGCCCTAAGTCTTTAGGGGGCCTGAAGCACTTAAGACCACCCCTATTCCTCCCCTAAACTCAGCACCACCCCCACTTGTCATCTGGCTCACCGCCACTTGTTGTCCGGCCCCCCGCAACTCCTCATCCAGCCTACCCATACTCATACGGTCCACCCCCACTCATCGCCCAGCCTGGCCCCACTTATCATCTTAAAAAATGCATAGTACTGCACAGTGCAGTAGTGTGCCCCGGCCCACGGTGCCCTTCCCCCCCACTGTGACCTCCCAAGGAAGGGATAACCCACATAGACCAGGAATCTCAAATTACAGAGAAGATCCTTCAGGTAAAATTAAACTTATTCAACAGTTACAGCATCTAATGCCCTCAGTGATCTCTGTAAGTAAAGTCTGCACATTATAGAGAGATAAATGGGCATGGCAGCCTGGGCATCCTTACCCAGGGCCACCGCACAACAGGCCCACACACAGACTCACTGGCCCCACATAACAAAACAGCAACATTAAGTGGCCGCAAGAAGGTATGGGTGACTGTGCAGATCAACAGGAACCCGCCAGTCGAGAGATTATTATTATTATTATTATCCTTTATTTATATGGCGCCACAAGTGTTCCGCAGCGCCTTACAAAGTACATAAACAACTGACTTACAGTAAAAAATAGGACAAGGACATGGATAATATACATTGATACATAAGTGACCATAACACCTAGATATGCAACAGAGCGTAAGCAACCAAGTGTTAGGTGCCCTGGTGGGGGGTAAGGAGTAGGTGAAAGTAAAGAAAGGAGAAGCACAAGAGGTTAGAGGCCCTGCTCGTAAGAGCTTACATTCTAAAGGGGAAGGGCAGACAAACAGGTGTGACACAGATGGGGTAAACGGAGGAAGGAGCATGTTGCACCAAGTTAGGATGGGAGCTGGAAGGCTTTGATGAAGTAGTGAGTCTTGAGAGCCCGTTTGAATGATTGTAAAGAGGAGGAGAGTCTGATAGGGAGAGGGAAGAGTTCCAAAGGTCGGGAGCAGCACAGGCAAAATCTTGGAGGCGGGAGTGGGAGGAAGTAATCAGTTGGCATGAGAGGCGGTGTGCATTGGTTGAGCGAAGGGGGCAGCCAGGAGAGTGGAGGGAGATGAGGTCAGAGATGTAAATGGGAGAGGAATGGGTGAGGGCTTTGTAAGCAAGTGTGAGAACCTTGAATTGGGTTCTAAAAGGGAAGGGGAGCCAGTGGAGTGCTTGTAGGAGAGGGGAGGCAGATGTAGAGCGTTTGGAGAGGAAGATGAGTCGAGCAGCAGCATTGAGGACAGACTGGAGAGGAGAGAGATGGGAGTTGGGGAGGCCAGATAGGAGAAGGTTACAGTAGTCCAATCTGGATATGACCAGTGAGTGTATGAGGGTTTTGGTGGCATCCTGGGTGAGAAAGAGTCTAATCTTGGAAATATTTTTGAGGTGGAAGCGACAGGACTGTGAGATGCTCTGGATATGTGGTTTGTAGGAGAGGGAGGAGTCCAGGATAACTCCAAGACAGCGCACTTTGGGGCTAGAAGAGATAGTTGTGCCATCAATTGATAAAGAAATAGTGGGAAGTGAGGTTATGTTGGAGGGTGGAAAGTGAAACATTATCAGCTCAGTCTTAGACATTAAGTGTAAGAAATCGCTGGAACATCCAGGAAGAGATGGCAGAGAGACAGTTGGAGATACGAGTCAGAAGAGAGGGGGAGAGATCAGAGGAGGAAATGTAGATCTGAGTATCATCAGCATAGAGATGATAATGGAGGTCAAAAGAGCTGATGAGTTCACCTAGAGAGGACGTATAGAGGGAGAATAGTAGAGGTCCAAGAACGGAACCTTGGGGAACACCTACTGTAAGAGGCTGTGGTGGGGAAGAGGAGTCATGAGAAGAGACAGAGAAGGACCGGTCTGATATGGGGCTCATATGCTGAGAATGATGGACGTAATCTCTTGTTCCTTGCAAAATGCCTCTTTTTCAACTGAGCACAAGTTCAAAAAGATCTTATAACTTCTACGGTGAACAGGACGGGTGTTGGCGGGGGCGCGCAAGTACAGTAGGCATCCCATGCTGGCCACCCCGAAAGAAACAGATGTTCTGGAGATGGGTCACTTGTGGGTGCTCGACCCCTGGAGTAACTTAGGAGCCTAATGATGCTGGCAACCAGCAGATACTTTTGCTTGGCTGAATCCCTCTTTTGAAAAGGGACAAAATGATTAATGTGTTATGTGTAGGAAGTGGGCGCAATAAAAGCTAATTCTGTATTTGCAGTTCGGGCTGATGGAATTTCACATGCAACCTTATTAGGTAGTCGTCATCACACTATCTAGTCATGTCCTATATTGCGTATAGGTTGTGCAGCCACATATGCTGGCGTAAATCCAGGTGCTTTTACTGCTCTGCAATGCAGGGGGAAAGCAAGCGCATACGCTGAGCTGGACGCATCTTGTGTATACAGCCAGCTCTGTATAGAAGGCAAAATGCGCCTATTGTCCGGGAACATTTGATTCTGAGTCAGATGCATCCGCGGCTGCTTTCCAGTCCTGCCACAGCAGTCAAAAAACTACCCTATGCTAATGTGAGAATCCGCCCGTCTATGCGAGTACCCATACGTCTTCATGCGGATAAGCATGCTGCCCGCTAATTTCCGGCTGCGCCTGCCACCATTAGTATCGGGGATTACACCCATCCCATGCTGGGTACAAGAGACCTGCCCGTGTCCCATCCACGTCCGCATGCCACAAATGACCACGGAAGTCGGCCTACCCACCCACGGCACACCCATGATACTCCCAAGAAACGGATCTGTTCGGTGCTTCTGCACAGCAGCCACCCAGAAATGTCCGTTACATTAACAGCGAGATCGGACATTCTAAGGTAAATGAACTAAAGTGCGGGTTTATAGAAGTGGACGTTTTATCCATAGCAACCAATCTGATTCTAGATATTATCTTCTAGAAGGTGCTAGATAAAGGTTAAGTAGAATCTGATTGGTTTTTATGGGCAACGTCTCCACTTCTAAAAACCCACACTTTAGTAAATATATCCCTAGACTGCATATTCATGGCGCACAGCATGCGCAGTTTGCAGATAGCCATGGAACCCGTTTGCATTTGGACCTGTGTCCGTCACAAGGCCCTTAGATTTAAATTACACCCAGCTCTGTTTAAGTCCCTGACAGAGGGCAACCAAACGTCACCTGTCCTGGGGATACAACAAATCCTAATCCGGTACTGCCAGAATCTCCCATTACAGCCCTCCTACATAGTCATGGAAGAGAGCTTACATTCTGGGACTAGTAATATTAAGAGCCCGATTCAGAGGTGCACACTATTGCAGCCGCAACTGCTGGTGGGGTTCTTACAGAGATGCCCACCAGGGCTAAATGATGCATTTTTGCATCATTTAGCTCTGCCCTCTCCATATGGAGCCGCGGTTCCCGGCAATAGTCTCCCCATCCTGCCCACTTCACTAAAGAGTGGGTGGGATGCAGGAGATCCGGACACTCTTCCGGGGCTGCGGGGGGCTATCCGAAAGTTCAGGAGCCTATCGCAACTTCTGGGATCGTAGGTAAGTAATGAGTAACAATCGGAATGCACGCGCAGTGTGGCTCAAACACATGCGCAGACTGAAAACATTGGCCACTTGGGTCCAATATGGCCTCTGTGAATCAGGCCCAAAGAGACTCTCATTAGTGCTGCAGATAAGTATTTTGACAATACCGTTCCCCAGCCACCGTCTTAGCGAGCATCGCTTTGTACATAAGGTACAGAGGACACAGCCTGTCTGATTGGTAAGCCATCCTGATCCGATTCTTTTTACATATCAGACAAATCCGTACTCATCCTGACATTAAATACTCCCGGATAAATTCTACCTGTTTTGTCAACAGTAACTTTTTATTTTTGGAATTCAGGTTAATCTGCTCATCTTCCCTGTTCTGGGCTGGAATCCAGATGGAACAGACGGGCACTTATCTTGTGCAGATACAGAATGCCCCCGTTCCAGCATCCACGTTTATGCTTCTATCACAGTCTGTTTGCAGCACCATTTAATAACACAAGGAAACATAAGACGCTGCTTAAATGTTACAGCGATGTATGTTTTGTTTTGTCACAGGAATTAGACTGCAGCAATTACAGGACATAGAAAAGCTGCTCAAACCCTAAACGGAGCCATTTAATCAAACATAGGAAAGAACTTGTAAATATTTTCCTTCAGTCTTTTGCTTTTTATTTTACGAATTAATATTATTCAATAATTTTTATGATCACTAGCTGATGTGATATATTATGATGTAAAATAATTTACATTTGCAATTCATTTCCCCAAGATGGTCATTTTGTGGGCTGAATCGTAATTCATGGAAACCAATAACATCACTGAGATTGCAGCCTATCCATTCACTTTGAATCAGTGACATCACTGAGAATGCAGACTATCCATTCTCTATGAACCAGTGACATCACTGAGTATGCCGCCTATTCATTCACTCGGAACCAGTGACATCACTGAGAATGCCGCCTATCCAATCACTAGGAACCAGTGACATCACTGAGAATGCCGCCTATCCATTCACTAGGAACCAGTGACATCACTGAGAATGGCGCCTATTCATTCACTCGGAACCAGTGACATCACTGAGACTGCAGCCTAAACAATCACTAGGAATCAGTGACAGGAGAGTGAGAGAGCTTTGAAAGTTAGGGTGAGAAGTTTGAACTGGATCCTGTTGGGGACATGGAGCCAGTGGAGGGCCTGGCAGAGAGGGGAGGCAGAAACAGAGCAGTGTGATAAAAAGATTAGTCTAGCAGGTGTGTTAAGGAGAGATTGGAGGGGGAGAAGTGGTTGAGAAGAATACCGGCAAGAAGAAGGTTGCATTAGTCAAGTCGTGAGATGATGAGGAAATGGAGAGCAGTTTTTGGTGGCATCGAGAGAGATGATGGGGCAATTCTGACAATGGCCCTGATTCAGAGCCGGACACTCGTTCTGAATCAGGGCGGCAATTTTTTTTTGTGCCGGCCTCCTGGCCGCTCGCCAAGCTTTGGGTGGCCACACACCGCTTTTGTGAGCGGCCAGGTGATGGTCGCTATCATCGCGACCATCGCCCTTGCGACGAGACCCTTGTGGTAGGGTCTCGTCCATCGCAAGCCCCAGTGGACTTCCTACTCTAATAGAGCAGGAAGTCCACCTACTGACATCACTAGTGATGTCAGTAGGGGCGCCCCTTGGGAACGCCTCCATTTGTCCAGCCACCCCCCCTGCCCGCCTCCAAAACGGGGCGAGCTGTCAATCACAATCGACAGCCGCCCCGTTTTGGTGCGAGACCCGTAACAACGGAGCGCCTGTCGATGGCCGGGTCTCGCGCATGCACACACTGGAGGCGGTGCATGCGCAGGGGGTAAACATCGACCCGCTTGTGAGCGGGTCTGAATCAGCCCCAATGTTCTTGCTCTTGGAAATGCTGAGTTTGAAAAGTGTTGATACGAGGGTTGTCCAAAAAGTAATGCCTAAATGCTCATAACTCTGAAATAATATGCAATATTTATTTGAAACTTTGTCAGTTTGTAGTTTAATATGGCTGCTAGCTATATATGTAGTTTTGTTTAGGTTGTCCAAGAAATACCATGGAATCCAAGATGAAACAAAGAGCCGTCATTGAATTTCTGGAAAAAGAAGGCTGCAGTGCTACAGAAATCCACAGAAGACTGAAAAAAGTGTATGGTGAGCGTACAATTGACTATAGCAATGTCAGAAGGTGAATGAAGCATTTTCTATTGGGAGAATCATCCGTGTGCGACAAACCTCGTGGTGGCAGACCATCAACTGCAGTGACAGCAGAGAACCGACACAAAGTCGATGCCATGATTCAGAAAGACCATCGTGTGACCATCAGAGATGTCAGTAATGAACTTGAAAGTAGCCATGGCACTGTAAAAACACTAATCAATGATTTGGGATATCGTAAAGTGTGTGCTAAATGGGTTCCAAAGCAATTAACCAGGGATCATAAGGCCCAGAGGGTGGAAGTGTGCAATGACCTTTTGACCAACTTTGAAACCAAGCCTGAGACGTTTTTGGAAAATGTCATTACAGTAGATGAGACCTGGGTATTCCTTTATGACCCAGAAACAAAGGCCCAATCAAAGCAATGGAAACACCCAAGTTCACCTAGGCCAAAAAAGTTTAAATCACAGCGATCTGTAAACAAAGTCATGGCCACATTCTTCTAGGATTGCCGAGGTGTTATTCTCATCGATTACTTGGAACCAAACCAATCAACAGTGATCGATACATTATTACACTTAAGAGGCTGAAAGAAGCCATTGATCGATACATTATTACACTTAAGAGGCTGAAAGAAGCCATCCGCAAAAAAGGTCAACAATTCCACTGTTAAATGTCATCTTACACCACGACAATGCCAGACCTCACACATATGTGGCCATTCACCATACAGTCCTGATTTGGCCCCTTCTGACTTTCCTCTGTTTAGCCCTCTCAAATACTGCCTCCAGGGTCAACATTTTGAAGACATAGGGGTTGTTAAAGATACCATATGTTCCTGGGTCAAACACCAAAAACTGGAATTTTTCCAAAGTGGATTCACAGCTTGGGTTGAGAGGAGGAGAAAATGTTTGAGGGCAGATTGTGAATTTTTTGAGTAGAGTCATTCTGTTACTAAGACTTCAAAGTATTTTACTGCAAATTTTAAAATCTATATCTATAATAAAATTTGAGTTGTGAGCATTTAGGCATTACTTTTTGAACAACCCTCGTACATCCAAGAGGAGTTAGTGGATAAACAGAAATGTGTGAGAGGAGGGTAGGAGACAGTGGAGGGTAGGTAGATTTGGGACAGCATAAAGATGGTACTGAAGACCAAATGGGCTGATAAGATTGCCAAGTGAGGACATGTAACATGAAAACAGTAGGAGGCCTAAGATAGTTAACTGTGTCAAAAGGTGCAGAGTGTTCAAGAAGGATGAGGAGAGAGAAGTGACCATTGGATTTAGTGGGGAGTCACTGGTGACTAGAATCAGGATGGTTTCAGTAGAGTGATGTGGGTTAAGAACAGAGGGCCTGATTCAGACCCGCTCCCGAGCGCTGAGCGCTCACAAGCGGGTCGATGGTGCCCTAGTGCACATGCGCACGACGGAGGGAGCTCCGTCGTGCGCATGCGCGAGACCCGCATAGCGACGACCAAGCCGTCACTATGGGTCTCGCACCAAAGCGGGCATGCTGTCGATGGTGAGTGACAGCACGCCCTCTTTGGTGGGCGTGCCAGGGGCGTTGCTGCCCAGATGGAGGCATTCCCATGGGCACTCCTACCGTCTGGTGCCGGCCCCACTAACATCAGAAAGAGCCAAAAGCACTCCTGGGCTACCGCAGGGTCTCGTCACAAGCCCGATGGTCGCGATGGTCTTGACCATCGCGAACATCTTCTTGGCCGCTCACATAAGCTGTGGGTGGTCACCCACAGCTATGCAAGCGTCCAGGAGGCCGCTCCAATTTTAGGTAGGAGGGCCCTGATTCAGAGCAAGCGTTCTTGTCAGAGCGTCCGGCTCTGAATCAGGCCCAAAGAGCGCTCGCTCTGAATCTGGGCGTTTTTGTTTTTTTTTTTGTGCGGCCACCTGGCCGCTCGCATAGCTGTGGGTGACCACCCACAGCTATTGCGAGCAGTCAGGTTGATGGTCACGATGGTCAAGACCATCGCGACCATCGGGCTTGCGACGAGACCCTTGTGGTAGGGTCTCGTGGCCGCAAGCCCCAGAGAGCTTCTGGCTCTAATAGAGCCGGAAGCTCTCCCACTGACATCACTGGTGATGTCAGTGGGGACGCCCCCAAACGGCAGGCATTCCTTCGGGAACGCCTCCGTTTGGCCAGCCATCCACCCTGCCTGCCTACCAAACGGGGCAAGCTGCCAATCACCATCGACAGCTCGCCCCCTTTGGTGCGAGACCCAGAGCGACGGAGCACCCGTCGCTAGCCAGGTCTCGCGCATGTGCCAGACGGTAAAAGGAAGGAGAGAGATAGGACGATAATTAGACAGAGAATTTTGGTGAAGAGAGGCTTTCTTAAGAATGGGTGACATGAAGTGCAAAATGCCAGGGATACAGGGAGAAATAAATGGAAAAATGAGAAGGTCAAATGTGCAAACTTTCCCAGCCAGACTCAGAATGGGGCAAATACTTTATGGAACAATTTTTACCTTTTTGCTCATCCGATATACTGTATATCTAAAAATAAGACAAAAACTAAAATATAACACAATTATATAATATACAAAAAAAACGAACATGATCGATTATGTAAAGAAATTAAATAAAAATTTAACAAATATCCTTATTTTAACTACAAATAATCCCTTTCAGTTATAGAAATACAATATACAGTGGAAAAAACGGTGCCCAGGAAATGTCACAAAAAGAATTAGGGGCCTATTCATTAAACCTAAAAATTCTCTGGAGATAATTAGGTTTAGAACTCGCATGGAGTTCTAGCTAATTATAGGTGGAATTCATCATTCCACCTCTCCATAAGTATCTATTCCGAAAAGCTGTCATTTTTGCGATGACAGCTTTTCGGGAAATAGATACTTTTCCCTGCCTACACTACCTTATCGCATCTGGAAACAGTGCTGCGCATGCGCTGTTACATCTGTAAAACCAGCGCATGCGCAGCACTGCCTACAGATGCGTTAAGTTTGTGTACCCCCCCACCCCCCCACCCCGACTTACCTGTCCGCGCAGCAGCCTCCGGCTCCTTCCTGCTGGTCTGTCATGTGGTTTCCCAGCAGACCACATGACAGATTAGAATAAAAAATAACATTTTTTTTTTTTTTTTGTCTAAACTTTCTTGTGCTCTGCTGTGGAGCACACGTCCGACCAGCCTCCGGAGCCTGAGGACGGAGCAGAGCGCCAGAGGGACTCATAGGGGGACCTGCACACGCGGATACAGGTAAGTTTCACCTGCTATTCGCCACCTCACAGTGGCGAATAGTAACTGCATCAAATTCCGAAAATTGATAATTTTCGGAATTTGATGAATACCACAATTTCCACATCCCCATACTAATGTACTAATGTATGGGGAGTGTGGAAATTAACGCAGGGGAACTTAGCAATGAGATATCTGTGATATCTCCTGTGCTAAGTGGCTACATGAATACCAAAATAACGTTATTTAAGGAAAATGTCCTTAAAAACGTTATTTTAGTGTTGATGAATAGGCCCCTTAGTCTGTGAAAAAATGTATTTAGTGCCTTTGACCCTGACCAGCCTTCCAGACCCGGTACTGCTGATGTTTATTTCCCTCCTCTTCTAGAGTCTCATTGGCTTCTATTAGGTCATAGTGGGATCTGGCTAAATCTGCCTTTTTATTTTCAGTAAGTGAGGTGTCTTCCCCTCTGTGTACAATATCCCCTAAAGCTATAGTACATTCTTGGAAAGGACATGACTTAGAACTTAACTCATAATCAATTTTGATCTGGCGTCATCTTGGGCTCTGATTGTATACTGCGGTAAGCCCCAGCTAGTTTTGACTCTTTTGAGGTCTCTGGGCGTACTAGATCTGGCGTCTGTGCCAGTAGCTGAACCACTGTACCACCAATTCTATGGAGGTGTCTATACTCCTATTAGTTCAGAGCATGTCCTGGCCGCGATCTGCACACCTTTTCATTAACGCTTACCTGCTCTCAACACACACGTAACTCATGCCCTCTGCCCTCCCTCTTTATCTCTTCCTAGATCACCCCACTCCTCTAAACTGCAACGGTAGGGTACAGCACTTGTGCAGCGGCCCCCTGCTCTGTGTAGTGCTCACCCCTTATACCGTATGCTGATGTCCATCTTTCATGTGATATTTTCAGAAGGATGGCGCAATCGCAGCAGATAGCAAAGGCACTGGCACAATGTCACTCTTTGTAATCTCCTGTGCCTTGGCCATCCTTTCCAAATATATATCACCAGAAAAATGGCTGTCGAGAAGCAACCAGTACAGGGGAAAGAGCCTCTGCTTGGCACATAGTGGGGTCTGCTTTAGGTGCAGGGAGTGTGGCACAGGGACCCATGTGACACAGGGGCCCGTGTGTACCACACATCCTGCACCAATTTTAGAAAATGCCGCCACTCACAGTTCATAACTCTGAAACCCCCTCCCTTAATTACACTTACTTGCAGTGTTCGGTGCCCCGGTGATGTCCTCCGTGACTCTGGTCAGCTGACATCCCATACTGCACTGGGACCCAGTCAGGTGACGACCGGGCACCAGTGCAGGCTGGGAGCCCAGCTGCCCGGAGGGAGGACAACACCCGGAGCCCCGATCAACGGTCCCTGGACTCTGGTAAGTTTTTTTTACTATTTTTCTTTTCTTTTTTTTACAGTGTATCAGCATGTGGTCTGTTTAGACCACACAGCTGATCACTGGGGCCGGCTCTGGGCTCTGCCCGTTAGAGCAGAGCAGGAGTACGGTAACCGGGGAAGACCCTGGATAACGCCACCTCCAGGTGGCTGTATTATTACAGGGCTTTCCCCGGTATTTTTTCACAATTTATATTTAGTAACTTTGGTCGGATCACATTTCCTATTACAATTATGGGAAATGCGATCTGCTTACTAAAAATAAGTGATACTTAGGGCTTGGAGTAGAATTTTACGAATTCTACTCCAATTGCCCTGTAATAACTATAGGTGATACTAAAATAATTTGAAAAGGGTGTGAAAACACCCTTTTTCACTTTATTTTAGTAAAAATAATGTCAATAAATAGAGCCCTATTTGGTTTATTCCCTATGTACTGTCTGAACCTTTTTATTAGAGGTGTGCGGTTCGGGTTTTCCTGAAATACGAACACATCCGACCTTAGAGGTTTCCAAAGCAAATCGAGTCCTAGTTCGGTTCTGCAGTCGGTTCGGAACTCGGATTTAAAAATCAAAGTTGAGTTTTGGATTGCATGTAAATAGGTCTAAAATATCTGTTTTATCGGTTTTTAATCGATTTTCATAGTTTTTTAAGGTATCCAAAACCGAATCCGACCCAAAACACTTGAAGGTGCTTTTGCCAAAACCAAAACATGATGATGAATTAGAACCAAAACCAAAACATGGGGATCTGCAAACATCTATACTTTTTATATCGTATTCATTGTTTTGCTATTTCCCTTGTCAGGTGCGTATCTAGAATGGGTGCAGGGTGTGCGCGGTGCACACGGGCCCCTGGGTCCAGGGGGACCCATACTGCACACCCTGCACCCATAGTCTTTATTTACCTGTCTGTAGTGCTGCTCTGCTGCTCAGAGCCGGTTCTGCAGAGCAGCAAAAGTCACTGGGAAAATGGCCGTGGCCATTTTCTCGGTGACTTGTGCAAGCACAGTACTGCTGTCCCGAGGAAAACATTGTGTGCGCCATTTTCCCGGAGACCTGCGCATTAACAGTAGATTCTGGCACTAAGCCAGAATCTACGGCACCACGGGACCATCAGAGAGAGGAGGGGGCCGGCACTGAGTCTGCACATGGGTATCCTCCCTTCTTAATATGCCCCTGCCCTAATACAGCACTACAGACACGTGGCACGACATAAAATAAAATATATTGGATACCAGCTCACGTATTCGCTTATTTCTTGTTCCTTGCAGACAAAGCCTTAAGGCTACATGTTAGCTCTCGATGGCGTCCAAGCTACACGTCCTAATTATTATTATGTAGACATTAATCTGAACTATTTGGAGACTCGATAGCGCACAAGGGTTTCCCCCTAATTCTTCCCTCTGCTTAAATACAACCAAACTTATATTTATAAGGCAAATTGATAGTTATCAAGAGCTAATTATTCTTATCATTCAGTAAAATGATGCCCAGTCTCCTGTAGGTATAATGAGGAGCGTTTTCATATGTAATGAGGATTATCTGAGGGGATTTCAGTTACTGGAAAACTTTAGATCCTGACGTGATGAGCGATTTAAATGAGCCTGAAGAATATGAGCAGAGACAGATTATTCCATGGAGAAAACGATGACTCTCTCAATACCGGCACAGACCGCAAATCCACAGTCACACCACATGGAGGTCTTCTGTGTGGGGAAACCAGGGGTTAACGTATTCTCAGAGAGCCCTGACAGCAAGCAGGGAAGTAGATGTGTATAACACCACCAAAGAGAGTTATCAATCAGGGTGACTTCAATACATGTGAACACATGCAGGTTTATTTAATAACATGGTGGAAAATGGCATATCCTATACTTATCAATCATTTCCTTTCATTACTGTAACTCGCCATGGCTTGCTGTAGGATGCAGCGCAGTCTTAGGAGATAAACCACACAAATAAAAAAGACATGAGCAAAATTTTGTAAACTGCTTCGCAATATTTTCGGCTCGTTCTGCGTTCAGCCGCTAAGGTTTTGCACATTCTGCTTGCGTAATGAATTGCTCAATATTTCTCCAACTCTGTGCCTAAATCATTACGGATAGCTATTGCGATCACGTACACAGACGGCCAATTGTTGCGTACTGAGCATGTGTATGCATTGCAGTGTGCGCGTGCGAAGGCTACACTGCAATCGCACCGCCATTGTAGAGACCACGTAGACCCACCGCAGAATGATCGACAGGAAGTGAGCGTTTGGGGTGTTAACGGGAGGGGGGGGAGAAACGCAGACGTGCCAGCGCGTTTGAAAGCCGTTGCATGGGCGTGCATAAATTAGTTACAGCGACGGCATACGCAGCGTGAGTATTCACTGTGTGCAGCAAGGTTAGCAATTTCTGAGTAAGGTCCAACCTGTTGTAATTGTGCGTGAGGGGCCGATGTTTCTCGATGTATGCGCAGGACTGTAAGGTATTAAGGATGTGCGAAAGCGGTAGTGGGCATCTCTATGCTGGCATTGTGATTGCAGTCATTGCCATATTTTTCGCAGTAGCCCTGCGTGCATAATCGCAACTGCGATCGCAATAGCGATCCGTAATGACTCAGGCCATCTGTTCACAGACTATGGGGTTTATCTATACAGGTAATAACATGCGGAAATGGCTGGGCAATTAAAGAAATTCCAAACGCAGAGATGTCTCCTGTGTTAGGCAAAGTAACGTTGCAGACTGCAGACCCCATTGTTCTCAGTGGGTAATGCAATCTGAGCAACCTACAAAGCATTGAAAGCTTAGCCATCCAGAGCTTGGCCCTATAGCCAGGGCCAATAGACTTCTGGTGGGCCTGGGGGCTGGAGGCGTTGCCTCACCAGGAGGTGTGACCATGCTCCCTCATTCTGTGCTTAGTTATGGGGGGTGCTGTTGCAAAGCAGCATTGCGCACACTGGTATGCATTATCACGGCTTCACAGGGACCAGAGTTACATATCCCCTGCACTCTCTGGTCCCTAGAGAAGCCTGGCTAATCTGTACATGCCCCCAACTCTTGGCACCTCTGCCGATAGCTAATGCCATCTGCAAATGGAGGGGATCAGAATGTTCCTCCCCAGTATCTACATGCTCATCCCCAATACAGTAACAGGGCTCATCTGGTGCCGTGTGCCGGCCACTTGACAATGTAACCATAGGATGAGCAGGAAGAGAATTCTGTCAGTGCTCATTTACACACACACATACAAGCCCCCCACCACCTACACACACATTCCCCCACCCATTAATCCTTTCTCCTCACTAAAAAGCCAGAACAGATATATATACCTTACCCGGCTCCATTTAGCTTCTTGTGTTGCCTAGGGGAGCTTCTTATGTGAGTGACAGGCTGTCATCCGGAGGGAAGGAGAGGACTGGAGGAGAGGGAAGGGCCAGCCACAACTGCTGATGACTACCGCACTGACAGGTGAGAGTGCAGTGCCGGAAGCTGAGGGAAATCCGGAGGCTTGCCACCTCGGCAGCATCAGGCTTGGTTATCACTAGTCCCAGTCAAGACTGAAAGAGACACCACCCTACAGTATCCGGTGCCCTTAGGCAGCTGCCTAAAGCTGTCTAATGGTAGTGCCGGCCCTGTGTGCAAGGCCACCAGAGATTAAATTAGTGTAAAGTTGGCACAAGGGACTGGTCTGGCTGTTGATGGAAACTGCAGTGGTGAATATCCTGCCCATCTAATCCCAAGTAAGGAGACTGTGGATTATCTTCTGTGTAATATATATATAGAAGTACATTTAAAATAAAATACTTTAGTCTAAATCTGAAGTCATTAGAGACCTAGGGGCCTATTCATCATCACTTAATTTTTACAAAAGCAGACGAAAACGAACATTTTTACCTGCAATTGTAAAAATTAAGTTATCTGGCCATTCATCAAGAACGTAAAGCAGGAGATATCATGGATACCTCCTGCTTACCTTCCTCTGGCAGAATGACCCGCTGTCCCAATACACTAGTATCACAGATATCTCCTGCTTACCTTCCTCTGGCAGAATGACCCACTGTCCCCATACACTAGTATGACAGATATCTCCTGCTTACCTTCCTCTGGCAGAATGACCCACTGTCCCCATACACTAGTATGACAGATATCTCCTGCTTACCTTCCTCTTGCGGAATGATCCGCTGTCCCCATACACTAGTATCACAAATATCTCCTACTTATATTCCTCTTGCGGAATGATCCGCTGTCCCCATACACTAGTATCACAGATATCTCCTGCTTACCTTCCTCTCCCAGAATGGTCCGCTGACCCCATACACTAGTATCACAGATATCTCCTGCTTACCTCCCTCTCCCGGAATGGCCCGCTGTCCCCATACACTAGTATCAAAGATATCTCCTGCTTACCTTCCTCTCCCGGAATGGCCCGCTGACCCCATACGCTAGTATCACAGATATCTCCTGCTTACCTCCCTCTCCCGGAATGGCCCACTGTCCCCATACACTAGTATCAAAGATATCTCCTGCTTACCTCCCTTTCCCGGAATGGCCCGCTGACCCCATACACTAGTATCACAGATATCTCCTGCTTACCTCCCTCTCCCGGAATGGCCCGCTGTCCCCATACACTAGTATCAAAGATATCTCCTGCTTACCTTCCTCTCCCGGAATGGCCCGCTGACCCCATACACTAGTATCACTGATATCTCCTGCTTACCTTCCTCTCCCGGAATGGCCCGCTGTCCCCATACACTAGTATCACAGATATCTCCTGCTTACCTTCCTCTGGCAGAATGACCTTCTGTCCCCATACACTAGTATCACAGATATCTCCTGCTTACCTTCCTCTTGTGGAATGTATTATTATTATGTATTATTATTATACATTATTATAGGGACAGAAATCATCAAGCTCCGAAAATACAATATTTTCGGAGCTAGAGTGATGTAGCTTGTTTAGCGAAACACCGCGTCGGTCAGCGGCGCACGTGCTGCACCTCCGATTACTATGTTATATTAACGTATTATCAATGAGATTTAATATGTGCCCCTGTCATTATCGGCGCTGCTATCTACAAGACAGCAGCGCTGATAGTCTGGGCAATGTATGAACAGTCAGTTCGCCTGACCGTTCTGCCCACTGCAGCTGTCACTATCTACAGTTACAGCCTGACGATGCCCTATGCCCACAGCAGGGACAGCGCTGTCCCTGCTGCAGGGGCTGCCGGCTCCAGGGCTGCACGTAAGTTCTCGCGATACTTGCGAGATCCCGCGTATGCTCAGTGAAGCCGGTCGGGCACTCTAGCGGGGATTGCCGGAGGGGAGGGTTAACACTCCCCCGCTTCGGCCGAAGAGATTTTCATACATCTCATCGTTAGTGCTTCCTGCTTCGCCTCGGTAAAGAGGCGAAGCAGGAAGCGATATAGCGTGCCACTATAATACATCCCCCCCCCCAAAATCATGAGGCTGAGGGACTCAGTGAATGAAGGATTTGATTAACAGTTACAATTAACTAATGTTATCTGCAGCTCTTTGCTACTATTAATACTGTTTATGCAAGATGTCAAATGCTGTATAATTGTGGGTGATTTTCTGACATTTCAATATATTGAAAGATTTATGTAGGAATAAATATAGTGGACCTTATTAATAGGACCCTGGAAAATATAACACATATAGGATCTAATATGGACCAATAGATATAGGACCCCACAATCCAATATGAGAGTGTCAAAGGGGTCTCTTAATATATGAGATTCTGAAACAATTGAAACAGCACTGTGCTGACATCCATATAAACCACTTCATTATAACTATCGGTGGAGGTGTGAGTGCGCCTGCTAATTTTTTATTCACTTATTTCCAACTTTGACACTACTCTATGAATTTTATTTCATTTTCGCTAGTCTTAAATTTGTGTTAATAATCATTGTGAAATAAAAGTTCATTTCTTGCTGTCCCCCCCTTTTTTTTGTTTGGTTCCTGAATTATATATGTCCTTGATAGTACCCCCAGTAATTTGACGTGAAATTGAATGGTGAATGTTTGTGAGAAAAAAATATAAAAAAAATTCTAACCATTGAATTATTGAATCTTCCTTGTGCGACCGAGAAGTATATGACTGTGGGGTCTATTTACTAAGCAGTGTTAGGAGACAGAGTGAAAAGTGATAAGGTGCCAGCCAATCAGCCCCTAACTGTCATCTCACATGCTGTGTTTGAAAAATGACAGTTGGGAGCTGATTGGCTGGCACCTTATCACTTTTCACTCTGTCTCCTAACCCTGCTTAGTAACTAGACCCCTTTATAATTTACTTATGCAAGGCAATGACCCGGCATCCATCGCACTCATGCGTTATGGGCCTGGCTCCGAGATGCACGCTACTGCCCAGCAGTTACAACTTTGTACGCAGTGGGCGTACAATAAAATGATAACTCCGCAGAAGGCGTCTTGTGTAAATAGATGGCTCCTGCCGGCTTCTGTGATCCGCTGCTTTGTCCAAGGACGCAGCCATCGGATCACTCTGTGTGACCATCGGTCATCTGAGGAGCCTTCACATTACACAGGCTGGCAGGTGTTCTCACGCAGCTGAAGCCAGTGAAGCAGTCTACGTACAATAACACGCAGCCACTGGTTTCAGCACGCCCAGAGAATGGGGCAGACACTCTCCTGCTCCACCCCCAAATGGGCACAGTGAGCTCGCAGGAGGAGATCTGCATGTGGGCAATAGGGTTCCTGCGCGGATCTTCAAACATCAGAGTTGTACGCAAACCAACTCTGAATCAAGCCCCATATTGGAGCTCTCTGGTACCCTCTTACTTCTCATACTGATAATCAGAGCAGGGTTTGGGGAGCATTGCTAAAGTGTTAGTAGGTTGAAGTCGGACTGTGAAAGGATGTTTTAGGCTTTTAGGGGTCTATTTACTAAGCAGTGTTAGGAGACAGAGTGAAAAGTGATAAGTCAGAGATAAGGTGCCAGCCAATCAGCTCCTAACTGTCATTTTCAAACACAGCCTGTGAGATGACAGTTGGGAGCTGATTGGCTGGCACCTTATCACTTTCTTATCACTTTTCACTCTGTCTCCTAACACTGCTTAGTAAATAGACCCCTTAGCCTTTCCACAATGCACAAAATCCGGCGGATCTGTAAACTTGCAAAGTTAGACAATCATTCTCACTGATGACTGATGACTGAATCTGAGATGCACGTAACTCTTTTATGCATGAATCTGGCACGTAACTCTTTTATGCATGAATCTGGCTGTTTTTCACATTGCACATGTTCCGCAGCAGAATATTCCCACCTACAGAGTTGCGTAGATCTCAGCCATGTCTCTACTTGCGTCTAAATGGAGAGATGCAATTTCTGTGGGCGTTTCAGGGAGACGGCTAGCCAGACGTGAGCTTCAGTGGTCGCGGTCAGTGACTGCTTCCAAAGACCCAGTTTCATTGACAACAGCGGCCCTGTTTGAAGGTGAAATTGCACCTACCAATCTTTGATGTTGTGACCGAGTGAGCAACGATTATGCAGCGACTGAATAATGCAGCTGCCAGTTGGCTGAGAATCGGTCGCCGGATTTGCATAAATGTGCAGACACTGTTGCATAACCAGGGCCAGTTTAACAATGGGGCAGATTAGGCTACAGCTCCAGGCCTCCACATAAAAAATAGTCCCATCATCACCATGATGGTGGACAGCTGCCTAGCTGGTCACACAGTTGGCCATAAATGATAACTATTAAAATAGCTTTTCTAATTTTCTTACAAAATTATGCAAATATTCTATTTTTATGTATTCAGGCCCTAAATACACAAAAATATAACATTTTAATAATTTTGTGAGAGTGTATAGGGTGCACACATGCACTTGGCACTGGCCACGCCCACACAGCACTGGTTACAGCTCCTCCCATTTTCATTACAGGCCCTTTAACATTTTCATCTCCAAGTAATGTACATGTGATCCCTAATCCAGGCTTTCTACCAAAGCTGAGTGACATCACAAAGGCTGTTATGATATAACAAGTCACATGGTTAGTATACTCATGAGAAAATTTACCTCCTGCATGCATTTTGCCATTGCTATCTAACTAATTATAATCAATTTACAATCAATCTATAATTTAAGTTAAAATAAGCTTACATTACAACAGTGGCGTAACTAGGGTATTTGGCGCCCAGGGCAAATTGAACAAATGGAGCCACTCCCCACGCTCCCCTCCCCATGTGCGCGCACGTTGAAAAATGGGCATGGTCACATGCCACAAGGAGAGTGGCCACTGAAAAATGGGGCATGTCAACATTATAAACACCCCTTTCTCGACACTCTGGGAACATTCCTTACCATTCCATATGCAACTTAATGCCCCGAGTAGTAGTGCCCCTCTTGCAATGCCCACTGTGGTAGTGCCCCTTATGCAGTGCCCCAGTAGTGCACCCTTATTCAGTGCCTCGGGTAGTGCACCCTTATACAGAACCTCCAGTAGTGCACCCTTATACAGTCCCCCAGTAGTGCCCTTTATACAGTGCCTCCAGTAGTGCCCTTTATACAGTGCCTCCAGTAGTGAACCCTTATACAGTGTCCCCAGTAGTGCCCGTTATACAGTGCCTCCAGTAGTGAACCCTTATACAGTGTCCCCAGTAGTGCCCGTTATACAGTGCCTCCAGTAGTGAACCCTTATACAGTGTCCCCAATGCATTGCCCCTTATACAGTCCCCCTATGCAGTGCCCCCAATAGTGGTCCTCCTTATGCAGGCCCCCAGGAGTGCCCCTTATACAGTACCCCCTGTATGCAGTGCCCCCAGTAGTGGTCCCTCTTATGCAGGCCCCCAGGAGTGCCCCTTATACAGTACCCCCTGTATGCAGTACCCCCTGTAGTGGTCCCCCTTATGCAGGCCCCCGGTAGTGCCCCTGATACAGTGCCCCCAGTAGTGATCCCCCCTATGATGTGCCCCTTATACAGTGCCTCCATTAGTGGTCCATTTTATGAAGGCCCCCTGTAGTGATCCCCCCTATGAGTTATTACAGTGCATTCTGTAGTGCATAAAACACACAGACATACATACATACACACACACACATATAACACTGACTTGACTTAACTGAATCCCTGCTCCTACCGCACCCGCCGATGTCGGCTCCTCCTTCCTCCCGCTGGGTCCCGCTCGGAACTATAGGAGAGACATCATGATGTCTCTCCCACCACCTACTGCAGGAGCCAGAAGTCAGAGCTCAAGAGTGAGCTCTAGCCCGGTTCCGGCAGTGGGCGCAGCAGCCAATGAGTATCGGCTGTTAGGCCGAAAGGCTGTTCGGGAGTCCAGTTTCTGGAGTGTTCAGTTATACCGAAGGAAAACAGATTGAAAACACACTGCAAGCCAACACTAACACTGATGGACTACACTCAAGCTACACAGTGAGCCGCCAAAAACATCAAAACAAACTTCTGCAGTCTGCATAACCTGCACACACTACACTGATCTCCCTGGTTTGGACACTGCATAACCTGCACATGCTACACTGATCTCCCTGGTTTGGACACTGCATAACCTGCACACACTACACTGATCTCCCTGGTTTGGACACTGCATAACCTGCACATGCTACACTGATCTCCCTGGTTTGGACACTGCAAAGCCTGCACACTCTACGCTGATCTCCCTGGTTTGGACACTGCATAACCTGCACACACTACACTGATCTCCCTGGTTTGGACACTGCAAAACCTTTCTCCTCAGCTGTAGCTTCTTGCTTTGAAATTTCAGATTTTGAAAAACCTCTGATTGCACATCCCAAATAATGTCATTTTGCTTTATATACACATGAATACCCTGTCTAAATCTACTTCTTACCAGTGTATTATTTCCTACTCATCATTTGACTTTTATTCCTCCAACACTATTTACCTAGTCTCTTCCACTACCTCACCACCATATCACACTTCCTAATTGTCTGCCTCCCCTCTAAGTAGCTGCATCCTTTGCTGTGCTTTCCTGCCCACCTCCTACTTGCTCTCTTGTCATCCTTCACTCTCCCTCCACCCTGAGTCAGCCACCATGCCTCATCGCCCCTGCCCCATACCAACCATATCCAACGGCTTACACCTTCCCCTTAGATTTAGCCCATATGCCCTCACCCACAACCCAGACAATCTCATCCACATATCCCCCGTCCCCTCCCTCCCATTCTCCTGTGCTCTCTGGAACACCAGATCTGTCTGCAATAAACTGACCGCTATCCACAACCTCTTTATTTCACATTCTCTAAATCTTCTCGCCATCACCGAAACCTGGCAATCCTCCTCCTATGACTGCAATCCAGGGGCCACTTCTCTCTGCTCATCCTCCTGGACCTCTCTGCAGCCTTCGACACCGTGGATCATACTCTCCTCCTCTGCACCCTTCAGACCTTTGGCATCTCTAACACCATCCATGCCTGGTTCACCTCTTACCTCACCAACCGCTCCTTCTCTGTGTCTGCCTCTGGCGCCACCTCCCTCCCTTCCACCCTTCCCATTGGTGTCCCACAGGGTTCTGTCCTGGACCCACTGCTCTTCTCCCTGTACACCTCTACACTAGGAGAACTCATCAGCTCCTTCGGCCTCCAATACCACCTCTATGCCGATGACACGCGACTATACCTCTCCTCTCCTGAGCTCTCCCCTTCTGTCCTCTCTCAGGTATCCGGCTGCCTCTCTGCCATCTCTTGGATGTCCGAGCGCTCTCTGAAGCTCAACATGGACAAAACCGAACTCATCATCTTTCCCCCTAATAGAGTCTCAACTCCAACCAATCTCGCTATCACTGTTGACAACACCATCATCTCCCCTGTCCCCCAACTTCGCTGTTTGGGTGTCACCCTTGACTCCACACTCTCCTTCTCCCCCCACATTCAAAATCTGGCACAATCCTGTCGGTTCCAGCTACGCAGCATCGCTCGCATTATTCCTCTCCCAGAATGCTACCAAACTGATTATTCATTTATTAATCATTTCTCGGCTTGACTACTGCAACCTTCTCCTTACTGGCCTCCCTGATTGCCATCTTGCCCCCCTCCAGTCTGTTCTCAATGCTGCAGCTAGACTTATCTTCCTCTCCTGCCGTTCCACTTCTGCTGCTCCCCTCTGCCAAAACCTTCACTGGCTCCCATTCCCCTACAGAATCCTCTTCAAACTCCTCACCTTCACATACAAGGCCTTCTCTAACTCTACTGCTCCCTTCATCTCCAACCTCATCTCCTTACATACTCCCTCCCGCTCACTCCGGTCTGCCAATGACTGTTACCTCTCCTCCACCCTGGTTACTTCATGCTTGTGTCCAAGATTTTGCCCGTGCAGCCCCCCTCCACTGGAATGAGCTTCCTCACTCGATAAGGCTCTCCCCGACCCTGCAAAGCTTCAAACGTGCACTGAAAACCCACCTGCTCATCAAAGCATACCCTTCCACCACATAACCATTTTACCAGGTCCCTCCCGCCTCAGCCATCTCTACCTTGCTTACTTCCTGCACTCAGGTCCCCCTCTACACACTCATGCCTCATGTCATCTGTCTGTCTCCCCTCTCCCCTAGATTGTAAGCTCCTAGGAGCAGGGTCCTCCTCCCCACTGTCTCACAGGCTTCTTCTCTAGCACTTCAGAGCTGTACTGTGTATGGAGAATTGTGTTGCTAACTGTTACTTGTGTTCTGTTTATATTTTAGTTACTGTATTGTAATGTAATGTTCTACGTATCCTTTACTGCATGTATGGCGCTGCGGACCACTTGTGGTGCCCTATAAATAAAATGTAATAATAATAATAATTGGCTGCTGAAACACACACATCACCGCAGTGCCAGCGGCAATGTGCGTGTAACAGTGTAGTGCGGTCCGCACTCACTGCGGTCTGTACTACACTGGCTGACTAGTGTGGGCCTTTACCGTGGCCGGCAGCAGGCAGGGTATGAGCTCCGGCGGCCCTGCCCTAGTTCCGCCACTGCATTACAAGGTCAGTTCTATAGCAAGTCACAAGATCAGCCTATTAAGGTTAAGGTCTATTTGCTATGCCTTGTATGGAGATAAAGTGAATGGAGATAAAGTCTCAACCAATCAGCTCCTAACTACAGTATAATTTTTCAAACACAGACTGTGACATGGCAGTTAGGAGCTGATTGGTTGGGACTTAATCTCTGTTCACTTTATCATCAGCCAAGGCTTGGTTGTATCAGGTACGACCATACAAGACTGGGCTTTACCTGACATGGTCGTATCTGATACGACCAGTCAGAAATGCCCACTGGGCGGCTGCGGGAAGCTAATCTTCCCGCAGCCGCCTATATCAGAGGGATCTCCCGGTCCTTCTGCACCTGTGTTCCCGATCACTGCTGGCCACAGTGATTAGGACCCACTGCACCTCCCTCCTGGCGCGGCTGCAAGGTTTCCATAGAAGCAGCAGTGGCGGCTCTTGGCAGCCGTGGCTGCTGCTGTGTCCTGATCACTGTGGCCAGCAGTGATCGGGTAGCCAGCGCCGCATCTTCCCCACCTGGTGCAGCTGTGTGGTCCACTCCCTCCTCCCGGCGCTGCGGCGACCCGTCCACCCCTCTCATCCGAGCGGCCGCTGATCTATGTCCCCGGCCGCCCCCCACCCACTCCTCCCAGCATTGCATCAACTCAGCCAGCCCTCTCTTCCAGGCAGCTACTCTGTGTCCCCGGCTGTCCTCCCGGCGCTGCGGCTGCTTGGCCAGAGGCCACCCCTCTCATCCGGATGATCAATTGTGGATAATTAAAGGAAACATCCATATGGAAATTTTCATTTAAACCATTGGGATATGTAACCCCCAAACGAGCTATCCATTTTGCTCTGCACTGAAGTAATTTCAGAGCTCGATTGCCCCCTCTAAGATTAGAGGCAATAAAATCTATCATCCTATAGCGGAGACTACTAAGTGAATGATGAAACTCTAGAAAATAACGAGCTACAGGTCACTCGCTTTTCCCCGTTGCAATAGCATTTCTAATAGCAGAACGGTGAGCTGCCATGCGCTCCTTAAATCTACGTTCCGTCTTTCCTATATAGGATAACCCACAGGGGCACAAAATTTGATATACAACATAACTAGAGTTACTAAATGGCGAATTTTAATACTCCTACCGGTCTGAGGATGATTTAAGGAGTCGCCTGGAATGAGGAACTGACATGTAACGCATGTACAACGAATACAGCCCAATCTCCCTTTTCCTTTAGTAAACTTATTTGTTTTATCTTTTAACGGATAGTGATAAAACAAATAAGTTTACTAAAGGAAAAGGGAGATTGGGCTGTATTCATTGTACATGCGTTACATGTTAGTTCCTCATTCCAGGCGACTCCTTTAATCTTCCTCAGACCGGTAGGAGTATTAAAATTCGCCATTTACTTGATTGTAACTCTAGTTATGTTGTATATCAAATTTTGTGCCCCTGTGGGTTATCCTATATAGGAAAGACGGAACGTAGATTTAAGGAGCGCATGGCAGCTCACCGTTCTGCTATTAGAAATGCTATTGCAACGGGGAAAAGCGAGCGACCTGTAGCTCGTTATTTTCTAGAGTTTCATCATTCACTTAGTAGTCTCCGCTATAGGATGATAGATTTTATTGCCTCTAATCTTAGAGGGGGCAATCGAGTTCTGAAATTACTTCAGTGCGAAGCAAAATGGATAGCTCGTTTGGGGGTTACATATCCCAATGGTTTAAATGAAAATATTCCATACAGATGTTTCCTTTAATTATCCACAATTGATCGTCCTCATTTTTTATTATTTTTTTGTTTTTTCTTGTTATTTTCTTGTGATTTTGAATGGATATCTATAGTTTTTTCTAAGTTCTATTTATTGTGTATTAAATTGATATTTCTCCTATTATTGCAAGGAAATAGCAAGCAAATATCTGTGAAATCTGATAGGATTGTTTTTCTTAACTTCGTTACTAACAGTTGCTATGGTGATGGTATTCACAGACTTCATTGTATACGTCATCGCGACTTACGCTTGTGTGATGACGTCACTGGAAGGCGTCCACGGACGGGTGAGCGGTCCCGCTCCGGGAAGCCGGCGTGATCCACGGGGGGTGAGTAATACATGTATAAAAGTATGTCATTTGTTTTAATCGTGTTGTAACTAGGGGTGAGCGGGTTCGGATTTCTGAAATCCGAACCCCCCCGATCCGAGTCCGATCCGAGTCAGGCTCGACTTTTCCCGCCTGACTCGGATCTGAAATCGAGGCAAAACGTCATCATCCTGCCTTCCGAGTCTCGCGGGTTTTGGATCCTATATAAGGTACCCGCGTCGGCGCCATTTTCTCACTCGGCTGTGGACAGTGAAGAGGGAGGGTGGGAGTTAGGGCTGTGTAGTGTAGTGTAGTGTAGTGCTGCTGTTGTCCACTACTTCAAAGTCCATAGGGGCTGGCTGTGTTGTGCTGTGCTGCTGTTGTTAATAGGGGCTGTGTCCACTACTTCAAAGTCCATAGGGGCTGGCTGGACTGTGTTGTGCAGTCAGTTCTCCATAGGGGCTGTGTCCACTCCAAAGTCCTGTGCAGTGTCCCAGTCCTAAAGGGGTGCTGTAGTGTTGTCCAGGGGGTGCTCTGTCCATCAGGGGTGCTCCCCCCAAGTGCTAAAAAAATAATATATTTTCTGTGTTTGTGAATTGTGTGCGCAGTAGCCGCACGTGCATCAACAAAGTAGTGCCAAGCGTGTGCCTGTGTCATAAGTAAAGGGCCGGCTGGCTTGACCGTTAAAGGGTGCTGTAACCCCCGAAAGTACACTCCAGTCCAAACCAAAAAAAAAAATATTTTCTGTGTTTGTGAATTGTGTGCGCAGTAGCCACACGTGCATCAACAAAGTAGTGCCAAGCGTGCGCCTGTGTCATAAGTAAAGGGCCGGCTGGCTTGACCGTTAAGGGTGCTGTAACCCCCGAAAGTACACTCCAGTCCAAACCAAAAAAAAAATTATTTTCTGTGTTTGTGAATTGTGTGCGCAGTAGCCGCACGTGCATCAACAAAGTAGTGCCAAGCGTGCGCCTGTGTCATAAGTAAAGGGCCGGCTGGCTTGACCGTTAAGGGTGCTGTAACCCCCGAAAGTACACTCCAGTCCAAACCAAAAAAAAAATTATTTTCTGTGTTTGTGAATTGTGTGCGCAGTAGCCGCACGTGCATCAACAAAGTAGTGCCAAGCGTGCGCCTGTGTCATAAGTAAAGGGCCGGCTGGCTTGACCGTTAAAGGGTGCTGTAACCCCCAAAGTACACTCCAGTCCAAACCAAAAAAAAAATTATTTTCTGTGTTTGTGAATTGTGTGCGCAGTAGCCGCACGTGCATCAACAAAGTAGTGCCAAGCGTGCGCCTGTGTCATAAGTAAAGGGCCAGCTGGCTTGACCGTTAAAGGGTGCTGTAACCCCCGAAAGTACACTCCAGTCCAAACCAAAAAAAAAATTATTTTCTGTGTTTGTGAATTGTGTGCGCAGTAGCCGCACGTGCATCAACAAAGTAGTGCCAAGCGTGCGCCTGTGTCATAAGTAAAGGGCCGGCTGGCTTGACCGTTAAGGGTGCTGTAACCCCCGAAAGTACACTCCAGTCCAAACCAAAAAAAAAATTATTTTCTGTGTTTGTGAATTGTGTGCGCAGTAGCCGCACGTGCATCAACAAAGTAGTGCCAAGCGTGCGCCTGTGTCATAAGTAAAGGGCCGGCTGGCTTGACCGTTAAGGGTGCTGTAACCCCCGAAAGTACACTCCAGTCCAAACAAAAAAAAAATTATTTTATGTGTTTGTGAATTGTGTGCGCAGTAGCCGCACGTGCATCAACAAAGTAGTGCCAAGCGTGCGCCTGTGTCATAAGTAAAGGGCCGGCTGGCTTGACCGTTAAAGGGTGCTGTAACCCCCAAAGTACACTCCAGTCCAAACCAAAAAAAAAATTATTTTCTGTGTTTGTGAATTGCGTGCGCAGTAGCCGCACGTGCATCAACAAAGTAGTGCCAAGCGTGCGCCTGTGTCATAAGTAAAGGGCCGGCTGGCTTGACCGTTAAAGGGTGCTGTAACCCCCAAAGTATACTCCAGTCCAAACCAAAAAAAAAATTATTTTCTGTGTTTGTGAATTGTGTGCGCAGTAGCCGCACGTGCATCAACAAAGTAGTGCCAAGCGTGCGCCTGTGTCATAAGTAAAGGGCCGGCTGGCTTGACCGTTAAAGGGTGCTGTAACCCCCGAAAGTACACTCCAGTCCAAACCAAAAAAAAAATTATTTTCTGTGTTTGTGAATTGTGTGCGCAGTAGCCGCACGTGCATCAACAAAGTAGTGCCAAGCGTGCGCCTGTGTCATAAGTAAAGGGCCGGCTGGCTTGACCGTTAAGGGTGCTGTAACCCCCGAAAGTACACTCCAGTCCAAACCAAAAAAAAAATTATTTTCTGTGTTTGTGAATTGTGTGCGCAGTAGCCGCACGTGCATCAACAAAGTAGTGCCAAGCGTGCGCCTGTGTCATAAGTAAAGGGCCGGCTGGCTTGACCGTTAAAGGGTGCTGTAACCCCCAAAGTACACTCCAGTCCAAACCAAAAAAAAAATTATTTTCTGTGTTTGTGAATTGTGTGCGCAGTAGCCGCACGTGCATCAACAAAGTAGTGCCAAGCGTGCGCCTGTGTCATAAGTAAAGGGCCAGCTGGCTTGACCGTTAAAGGGTGCTGTAACCCCCGAAAGTACACTCCAGTCCAAACCAAAAAAAAAATTATTTTCTGTGTTTGTGAATTGTGTGCGCAGTAGCCGCACGTGCATCAACAAAGTAGTGCCAAGCGTGCGCCTGTGTCATAAGTAAAGGGCCGGCTGGCTTGACCGTTAAGGGTGCTGTAACCCCCGAAAGTACACTCCAGTCCAAACCAAAAAAAAAATTATTTTCTGTGTTTGTGAATTGTGTGCGCAGTAGCCGCACGTGCATCAACAAAGTAGTGCCAAGCGTGCGCCTGTGTCATAAGTAAAGGGCCGGCTGGCTTGACCGTTAAGGGTGCTGTAACCCCCGAAAGTACACTCCAGTCCAAACAAAAAAAAAATTATTTTATGTGTTTGTGAATTGTGTGCGCAGTAGCCGCACGTGCATCAACAAAGTAGTGCCAAGCGTGCGCCTGTGTCATAAGTAAAGGGCCGGCTGGCTTGACCGTTAAAGGGTGCTGTAACCCCCAAAGTACACTCCAGTCCAAACCAAAAAAAAAATTATTTTCTGTGTTTGTGAATTGCGTGCGCAGTAGCCGCACGTGCATCAACAAAGTAGTGCCAAGCGTGCGCCTGTGTCATAAGTAAAGGGCCGGCTGGCTTGACCGTTAAAGGGTGCTGTAACCCCCAAAGTATACTCCAGTCCAAACCAAAAAAAAAATTATTTTCTGTGTTTGTGAATTGTGTGCGCAGTAGCCGCACGTGCATCAACAAAGTAGTGCCAAGCGTGCGCCTGTGTCATAAGTAAAGGGCCGGCTGGCTTGACCGTTAAAGGGTGCTGTAACCCCCGAAAGTACACTCCAGTCCAAACCAAAAAAAAAATTATTTTCTGTGTTTAGCCGCACGCATATATTTTATCGATATAACATAAATGGAGGACCAAACTTTCTCCGATAAAAATAAAATAGAGAAAGATCAAGAACCACTTCCTCCTAGTGCTGAAGCTGCTGCCACTAGTCATGACATAGACGATAACATGCCATCAACGTCGTCTGCCAAGGCCGATGCCCAATGTCATAGTAGAGGGCACATACAATCCCAAATGGCAAAGTTCAGGAAAATTACCTTGAAAAAGACATTTAAATCAGCTGAAGAGAAACGTAAACTTGCCAATATGCCATTTACGACACGGAGTGGCAAGGAACGGCTAAGGTCGATCCCTAGTATGTTCATGACTAGTGGTTCAGCTTCACATGACGATGGAAGCCCTCCTCCCACTAAAAAAATCAAAAGAGTTAAGCTGGCAAAAGCACAGCGAAGAACTGTGCTTTCTAAGAAGATATCACAAATCCCCAAGGAGAGTCCAAGTGTGGTGGTGGTTGCGATGCCTGACCTTCCCAGCACTGGACGGGAAGAGGTGGCTCTTTCCACCATTTGCACACCCCCTGCAAGTGCTGAAAGGAGCACCCACAGTCCACTTGCTGATATGCAGATTGAAGATGTCACTGTTGAAGTACAACAGGATGAGGATACTGGTGTAGCTGGTGCTGAGGAGGAAGTTGGCGAGGAGGATTCTGATGGTGATGTGGTTTGTTTAAATCAGGCTCCGGGGGAGACAGTTGTTGTCCGTGGGATGAAAAATCCCATCACGGTCATGCCTGGGCAGAAGACCAAACATTCCACCTCTTTGGTCTGGCAATATTTCTATCCAAATCCGGACAACAACTGTCTTGCCATATGTACCATATGTAAAGGTGAAATAAGTAGGGGTAGGGACGTCAACCACCTAGGAACATCCTCCCTTATACGGCACCTGCAGCGCGTTCATAAAAAGTTACTGTCAAGTTCAGAAACTTTGGCTAAGACCGTAAGCAGTCCAGGGACACCTAAATCCCGTTGTCCTGTTGTATCCAAGCGCCTGCAAACCACACCGTCAACTCCCTCCTCGTCAATTTCCTCCTTAGTCAGGATCGGAAGTAGTCCTGCAGGCCATGTCACTGGCATGACTGACTCTCCTATCCGGGATTCCTCCGGAGGATCCTGCATTGCTACCGCTGCTGCTGTTGCTGCTGCTGGGAGTCGTTCATCATCCCAGAGAGGAAGTAGGAACACCACTACTTTTACTAAACAATTGACCCTCCAACAGTCCTTAGCGAGGAGGATGAAGTACGACAGCAGTCATCCTGAAGCAAAACGTATAACTGAGGCCTTGACTGCTATGTTGGTGTTAGACGTGCGTCCGGTATCCGCCATTAGTGCAGTGGGATTTAGACAATTGATGGAGGTAGTGTGTCCCCGGTTCCAAATCCCGTCTAGATTCCACTTCACTAGGCAGGCGATACCGAGACTGTACAGAAACGTCAGAAAAAGTGTCCTCAGTGTCCTGAAAAATACCGTTGTACCCAATGTCCACTTAACCACGGACATGTGGACAAGTGGAACAGGGCAGACTAAGGACTATATGACTGTGACAGCCCACTGGGTAGATGTATCACCTTACGCAGCAACAGCAGCAGCGTCACCAGTAGCAGCATCTCAGAAACGCCAGCTCGTTACAAGGCAGGCTACGCTGTGTATCACCGGTTTCAGTAAGAGGCACACCGCCGACAACCTCTTAGAGAAACTGAGGGAAATCATCGCCCAGTGGCTTACCCCACTTAGACTCTCCTGGGGATTTGTGATATCTGACAACGCCACCAATATTGTGCGGGCATTACATCTGGGCAAATTCCAGCACGTCCCATGTTTTGCTCACACAATAAACTTGGTGGTGCAGAATTTTCTGAAAAGCGACAGGGGCGTGCAGGAGACGCTTTGGGTGGCCCGAAAAATTTCTGGCCACTTTCGCCATTCAGCGACTGCGTGCCGAAGACTGGAGCGCCAGCAAACACTCTTGAACCTGCCCCACCATCACCTGAAGCAAGAGGTTGTGACGCGGTGGAACTCAACCCTCTATATGCTTCAGAGGATGGAGGAGCAGCAAAAGGCCATACAAGCCTATACATCCACCTATGACATAGGCAAAGGAGGGGGTATGCACCTGACTCAAGCGCAGTGGAGAATGATTTCCGTGTTGTGCAAGGTTCTCCAGCCCTTCGAACTTGCCACACGTGAAGTCAGTTCAGACACTGCCAGCTTGAGTCAGGACATTCCCCTCATCAGGCTTTTGCAGAAGCAGCTGGAGAAAGTGAAGGAGGAGCTAAGATGGAGCGATTCCGCTCGGCATGTGGGACTTGTGGATGAAGCCCTTCATTCGCTTTGCCAGGATTCCAGGGTGGTCAATCTGTTGAAATCAGACCACTACATTTTGGCCACCGTGCTCGATCCTAGGTTTAAAGCCTATGTGGTGTCTCTCTTTCCGGCCGACACAAGCCTGCAGAGGTGCAAAGACCTGCTGGTGAACACACTGTCAGCTGAAGCGGAACGTGACACGTCAACGGCTCCTTCTTCATTTTCTCCCGCAACTGGGGCTGCCAGGAAAAAACTTAGGTATCCTAAGCAACCCGCTGGCGGTGATGCAGGGCAGGCAGGACTAAGTTTGGACATCTGGTCCGGACTGAAGGACCTGGCAACAATTTCTGACATGTCTACTGTCACTGCATATGATACTGTCACCATTGACAGAATGGTGTAGGATTACATCGGTGACAGCATCCAAGTAGGCATGTCAGACAGTCCATACCTGTACTGGCAGGAAAAAGAGGCAATTTGGAGGCCCCTGTACAAACTGGCTCTATTTTACCTGAGTTGCCCCCCCTCCAGTGTGTACTCCGAAAGAGTGTTTAGTGCAGCCGGGAACCTTGTCAGCGAAAGGCGTAGGAGGTTGCTTCCACAGAATGTGGAGAAGATGATGTTCATCAAAATGAATTATCAGCTCTTCCAGGGAGACCAGCCTCCAGAAGGTACAGAGGGACCTGTGGTGGTGGATTCAAGTGGGGACGAGTTAATACTTTGTGAGGATGAGGATGTACACACTGAAGAGGGTGAGGAATCGGTGGATGAGGAGGATGAGGATGACATCTTGCCTCCGTAGAGCCAGTTTGTGCAGGGACACATCAATTGCCAGCTTGTTTTGTGGGGGCCCAAACGAACCAATCATTTCAGCCACAGTTGTGTGGCAGACCCTGGCGCTGAAATGATTGGTTTGTTAAAGTGTGCATGTCCTGTTTATACAACATAAGGGTGGGTGGGAGGGCCCAAGGACAATTCCATCTTGCACCTCTTTTTTTTCTTTGCATTATGTACAGTTTGGGGCCTAGTTTTTCTAACTGCCATCCTGTCTGCCACTGCAGTGTCACTCCTAGATGGGTCACGTGTTTGTGCCGCCCACTCGTGTCGCTTAGCATAGTAATCCAGCTACCTCGGTGCAACCTTTTGGACATAAAAACACTATTGTGAGGTGTGAGGTGTTCAGAATAGACTGGAAATGAGTGGAAATTAAGGTTATTGAGGTTAATAATAGCATAGGAGCAGAAAAACCTACAAATTCTGTGATTTTAGCTGTTTTTATGCTTTTTTTAAAAAAAATACAGATCCAAAACACAAAACCCAGAACCCAAAACATGGAAGGGTGGTTTTGGCAAAACCAATCCAGATCCAAAACACGAAGAAAGATCCAGATCCAAAACCAAAACACGAAAAGTGGCCGGTGCACACCCCTAGTTGTAACCTGAAGACAGTTGTTAATACTGAAACGTTGTTGACATTATCCAGTCTATGTATCGTTATTTTTGTGTCCTGAGTGCCGCACCATCTACCTTCCTGTATATATATATATTTTTATTTTATTTTTTTTATTATTATTTTTTTTATTTTACAATTTTATTTGTTTTTCAATTTTTAACATTGATGTAATTTTATTTTTATTATTGCGGTCCAGTATCGATCAAGATATGAGGAAACATCAGTGGTTGCAGTCTCAAACCATCGATAGTTTCTATCAATGGTTGAACTCATTGGCCACCGATGGTACAGTTGTCAATGGCCATCACTATAGTATCCCATAACAATTGCTATTTTTATGGTATACGGTGTTTAAACATTTTTTTTGTTTATAAAATCGTGCTGGTAAAGTTTTAAAAAGATGTTCTTGGCCTAATTTAATCATAAAAAAACCTGACAATTTCTGAGTGGTTTTTGGAAAAATAATTTGTCAGTTAAGTGGTTAAAGTGAATGGAGGTAAGGTACCAACCAATCCGCTCCTAACTGCCATGTTTCGGTACTTGTGTACTTTACGGACTCATTGCAGAGAGAACCCAATGAGTATTTTAAATTGTACTTGTGTACTTTACGTACACAAGTACCGAAAGTTGTCCCCACCTAAAGAAGAAAGTTGTCCTCTCACGGGTTGTTCCCACCTAAAGAAGAAAGTTATCTTCTCACGGGCTCGCTGCGCTCGCCACGCTTCGTGCTCGGTGGCTCGCTACACTCGCCACAAAGTTATATTCCCCCTCTATGCCCACTTGGATGGTAGGGAATGACGCTGGACACTGGGAATGATGCTGGACACTGGCTGATGACATCAGGGTGCTCTCCGTGAAGGGCATTGAGACATTTCCATGATTGATAATAATGAGTATAGGGCACTTGGGTTCTCTCTGCAATGAGTCCGTAAAGTACCCATTTTTCAAACACAGCCTGTGAGATGGCAGTTAGGAGCTGATTGGCTGGTACCTTACCTCCGTTCACTTTATCTCCTAACAGAGCTTGGTAAATAGACCCCTTAGTACTGTAAATGGACCCCTAAATCACATCCTACCTGCATTTCCCTATTGCTACTATCTATCTAACATTATTTTCATATAACATTTAGGTTAAAATATGCATATCTAAAGCTGGCCATCCACTATACAATTTTCTGTCAGATATCTGTCCAATCTAGCTGGTTGGAATGAAAATCTGGTAATGTATGGGAGCCAATGACAATCGTCCATTTGCTCACAAACACTGGAAAATAGCCAAAAATGGTTGTTCAGACAAATTGGTTAAAACACACAAATTTAGCCAATTTGAACAATTTTTTTTGTCCTTTTTTCAGTGTTTAAAACCATATGATCAACTGTCATTGGCTCCCATACATTACCAGGTTTTCATTCCAACCAGCCAGATTGAACAGATATTTGACAGAAAATTGTATAGTGGATGGCCATCTTTACATTGTGAAATGTCATATAAGCAGATACAGTTGATAAGTGACAGTTCACTACAAAATGGTGACCTCTCTACCAAAGCTGAGTGACATCACAAAGGCTGTTATGATATAAAAAGTCACATGGTCAGCCAACTGGGGTGAAAGATCACATCCTACGTGTATTTTGCCATTGCTATCTATATATTTATAATGTATCTAATATCATAGCAGCAGATACAGTTGATAACTGATAGTTCTCTACAAAATGGCCAGGGCCAGATTAACAATAGTGCAGATGGATCTACAGCTCCAGGCCTCAACACAAAAATAGGCCCAGCATCAGCATGGTTACACAGTCAGCCATTCAATTATAAGCATTGAAATAGTTTTTCTAGTTCTCTTAGAAAATTATGCAGTTTTTCTATTTATGTATTTAGGGAGACAGTGGGGTAGATACAGGAGCGTTTCTAGAGAGGGGGGGCCCATGTGCAGTATCTGTCATGGGCCCCCTCCTCTCAGTCCGGCGGCCGGCAGCCCACTGAGCGCAGCGCTGCCCTGATAGACTCTGGGCACTGGGGTGTGCCCAGAGTCTATAGCGCATGCGCAGGTCACCGGGAAAATGGCAGTGGCGGGACTCCGGAGCGGCGGCCAATTTCCCTGTACTGTGCATGCGCAAAATGGTGGGAAAATGGCCGCGGTGGCCATTTTCCAGATGTTTTACAGCTCTGACACAGGCGCCGAAGTGGGACTACGGGGAGAGGTAAGTATAATATGGGTGCAAGGTGTGCGGTGCGGCCCACCCCTGGACCCAGGGGCCCGTGTGCCCTGCAAACCCTGCACCCATTATAAATACGCCCCTGGGTAGATAGTGTATGCTGCGTATACAGGCACTTAGCTTTGGTCACACCCACACAGCACTGGTCACATCCACACAGGACTGGCCACACCCACACAGCACTGGTCACACCCACACAGCTCTGGTCACATCCACACAGGGCTGGCCACACCCACACAGCTCTGGTCACACCCACACAGCTCTGGTCACATCCACACAGGACTGGCCACACCCACACAGCTCTGGCCACACCCACACAGCACTGGTCAGAGCTCCTCCCCTTCTCAGCATAGGCCCTTGAACATTTTCAGCCCCAGGCCCATGTGGCCCTTAATCCAGCCCTGTGCATAAGAGAAGCACTAGTGACTGCAACTGCCTCCATCTCTAAATCAGGCCTATAGTGGTGACGGCTACTCTCACGAGATGATGGATGGAGGTAGAGTGGCCGCATAGGTGGGTCCAACTCTAAATACGACTAGAGATCCGCACTTATTTCTGAGCCACATTTGACACTGACGTGCATGTAGATGAGGCCCAGAGTTCCACATTAGGGACATTACCTATCAGTGTATCGCTGCACGTAGGGCCTAATTCAGAAGTGGGCACAGTTTCATGTTCATTCACAAATGACTGTTGCCTTGTGGTCTGCGCATGCATCAGAGCCAGCACGGCGCATGTGCCACAACGGCCAAATGACCGTTTGGGGGAGTGGCAACAAAAACTCAGGCATATTGCGACCGTTTTGGGGGCGTGTAGCAGTCAGCGACTGCCTTCCTTAGACGCAATGTCACTAGCTCATGCTAGGCTTGCTCGGAAGTCTGCTGGTGCCACCAATGTTTCCGATGTTCATCCGATGTTGCGTCTTCGGAAGCAAGTGGCGGATCTGAGATGCCGACTGGTGGGCACCTGTTTCCAAAAGACGGCGACTGCGGCATTTGCGTAGCTTCTCAGATCCGCCGCGTGAATCAGCTCCCCGTGCTCAGCGTTGACAAGTCAGTGGACGTTAAATCGATACAGTAATACTCATCCTCTCATTATAAGCACAGTACAGCATCATGCAGGCGCCAGCATGCGAGCGCTGATGGCCTCTCCAGTCACCACTGTCACGGAGTCTTGCCCGTCGCCATGTGGGTGCTAGCAGGTAATTATCAGGTCTGCTGAGATGCACTCACAGATAATCAGCACAGGTGGCTGAAATCACTCTTGTCCTGTGATTAATGCCTCTCCTTCAATAACCTTTCTGGTGAGATGGACACTGTGTTCTAGGGCAGCGGTCAGAGAAGAATCCTGTCTGACAGCTGGAACTTGGTGTAACATATCTATTATGACCTGCAACCACTGTCAATAATATTATTGACCAGACGCTGCCGACTATCATGGCATTGCTGATTAGATAATCAGGTCAGGATGGCTTTCATGCTCTCAGCTTTGTGTGCAGGTCAGGAAGCCACACTCTCCAAAGTCCCTTCAAACACTACAATAATTCCAGAGGCTACAAAATAAAACTTTTACCTAGCATATGCTACAGACCAGGGGCGTATCTACAATGGGTGCGGGGTGTGCGGTTCACACAGGCCCCTAGGTCCAGTGGGGCCCACACCGCACACCCTGCACCTATATAGTTTTATACTTACCCATCCGTAGTCACCAAAGTGCTGCTCTGCAGTGGTAGGCGGTCATTTTCCCAGTGACTCTGCGCATGCGCAGAACTGCGGAGACCCGGGCATGCGCAGTAGATTCTGGCACTAAGGCCCGTATTCAATTAGAGGCGAAAAGCTGCGATCGGCCAAAAACATTTTTCGCCGATTCGATGTTTTCACCACTTGTGCGAAAACTCCATAGACAAAAACAGGCGTAAAAGTTTCTCCACCCAAAGGCAGGAGAAAAGATGTGCAAAATCCCTATTTTTGAGTAAAAATATGGGGACTTGGTTCAGAACCCTTTGGGCAACCCCCCTCCCACCTAATGACTAATAGAGGCAAAAAAAAAATTATCCTAATTCACCCCAAAAAAAGAGTCATGACATTTTTTGGGAGAAAAATTAAAACATTGTTTGAAAATGGGTTTTAAGTATTGGGTCGGGTGTTTTGGGGTGCTGTATGGATGGGTCAGGTGTTTTTAGGGTTGCAGGTGGCTGTAGCAGGTACAGTATTTTATTAAAATATGTTTCTAATACACTTTAGAGACACATAAATATGCTAGGACCCATTTTAATGTACCCCCAAATTAACTATCGCAATTATTTTTCTCCCAAAAAAATGCTTTTAAACATTTTTCCACACTTTCGAAAATATGCATATAACAGCCCTTTGACTCAATTTAAAAAACAAAAATACTTTTATTAGGGCTATTAATAGACTTCTATATTGAGTCCCCGGGTCAGTTAGACTTTTTAGGGGGTACAGACATGATTTCCCCAAAATAACCTGTCCTTTTCGCTAGTTTCGCTATTGGAATCGGTATGTGTTACCACCGGACCTAAGGTTCAAATCCCGATGTCGGAAGATTGGCCAGAGAAGAACCTGATGCGGTAAGTAATTAAACGATTCCTAACCCTCTCTACCCCTAACCCTCCCTTAGGGGTGCCTAACCCTAACCTCACCCCCTAGTGCCTAACCCTAACCTCCCCCCGTAATTGCCTAAACCTAACCCCCCCTCCCCGCACCCTAAACCTAACCCTCCCAAGGGGGGTGCCTGACCCTAACTTCCCCCCGGGGGTGCCTAACCCGGTATGCAATCGGGAAGCCGACTGCCTAAATACCGGCAGCCGGCTTCCCGACTGTCATATTCCGGCAAGGGTGAAATGCTGGGCGTATAGATGTAGATGCCTGGAATTTCCCCGACGCTGGGAGACCAGCGCCCGGCATCCCGATCGTTGTGATGCCGGGCGCCGCGAGCGGACAGCTGCGGGGGGAGAGGGTTAGGTTTAGGGCTCCTGGGGGGGACTTAGGGTTAGGCACCCCCCCGGGAGGGTTAGGGTTAGGCTAGGGGGAGGGAGGGTTAAGGTTAGGCACCCCGGGGGGGGACTTAAGGTTAGGCACCCCCTGGGGGACTTAGGTTTAGGCAGAGGGGAAGGGGGTGGTTAGGGTTAGGCACTTAGAGGGGGGATTAGGGTTAGGCACTTGGGGGGGAGGTTAGGGTTAGGGCACCCTTAAGGAGGGTTAGGTTAGACAATACTTACCTATCCACGATCGGGATTTCCAGCGCTGTCAGGCTTCCGCTGCCCGGAACTCTGCTGATGTCGGGCTGCTGCTGCCGGCTGTATTTCATACTGATTCCGCCTAACCCTAACCCTCCCTTCCCCTAGCCTAACCCTAACCCTCCTGGGATGGTGCCTAACACTAAGTCCTCCCCCCGGGAGCCCCTAACCTAACCCTCCCCCCGCGGCTGTCCACTCCCGGCACCCGACTTACCTTCGTTTGGTAGGGATAATGATAGGCGTCGGGATTTCGACGCCTATCATTAATCCCTAGCCGGGATTTGACGGTCGGGAAGCCGGCGGTCAGGATTTTGACCGGAGGCTTCCTGACTAGATACCTCGCTATTCGCTGCCTTCACACATATGCATTTAGCCTGTTTTACAATTGAATAGGGCGAAAAGCAGGAACACGCATTGTGTAAGTAAGCGTAAACTTCGCCTCAAAAAATTTAGAAAACATTGCGCTTATCCTCGATTGTGGCATTTGGCCTCTACTTGAATCCGGCCCTTAGCCAGAATCTACTGCACCGTGTTTGGCACCCGGCAACGCATGAGAGAGGAGTCTGCACATGGGCCCCCTCCACTCTTAAAACGTCGCCTGCTACAGACCCAGATGTGTGTATCTCGTGATGTGTAAATATACACATTTGTTCTCTTCTCGAAGCTTTTGGGCAATGTAGGCCCGATGTCATTCCAACTCCGCAGCAGGACCACAGAGGTTAATGGATGCTGGATCTTGTCACATAGAGAAATGATCATATCCAGAGAGACCTGGGACACAGCTAAAAATGAGATCCTCTTCTCATCTCGGGTGAGCTGTGCCTACAGAGGACAATGGTCGGGGCTCTCTCCCAGGTCTTTATGTTGTCTCCTGTAAGGAAGATACATCAAAACAAACTTTCCTAATCCGTGTTTTGGGAGATCTCTGTGGCAATCTGTAATCAATGAAATGAGATACATGATATGTTTCAACCATAAACAAGATTCTGATTAGGAACACTGAGAAACGATATACTGTATGTTCCTAAGGAATCTATATTTCAGATTTATTTACCTTATTCCCTTTAATATAAAAATAATTAAAAAAATCCTCTATGTTTTAAGAGAGAGAGATATCCCAGTTATCGAATTAATCACATCAAAAGTGCATTGTGAAAAAGACCAAGGGGGAGATGTATCAAAAAAGAGGGTAATGTGGAGAAGTTACCCATAGCAACCAATTCACTTCTAAATGTCATTTTATAGACTGTGATCAATAATTAATAGCTACAAGCTGATTTGCTGCTATAGGCAACTCCAATTTTCTCTTTAGAATGTTTGATACATCTCCCCATATAAAACTATTCATTATACAGATCCACACACCAGCGCACCTCTACCAGTCACATAGAGAGGGGAAGGGGGGTATTCAGAGGAAAAAATGGTTTTAAAATGATGGAAAAAAATTATGAAAGATGTTATGAGTCTCAAGAGCTGATTTAGAGTCGCACGTAGGAGCGTCTATTTATAGTCACCCATTTATGCAAATACCACCACAAACTCCTTCCCCTGTGTACATCTGTGCATCTGAATGTGCAAGGACTGAGATACCCACGTTTAGCACCCATGCATGCTTTAAATATGATTGTTGCCTACTTATACGCCCCCATCGGTCACACCATCAAAACTAAGGGCCTGATTCAGACCCACTCGCGAGCGGCTGTCCGCTCGCAAGTGGGTCGATGTTCTGGACTGAGCATGCGCACGACGGAGGGAGCTCCGTCGTGCGCATGCGGCAGACGCGACGAGCGAAGGAAAGTCCTTCGCTCGTTGTGTCCGATCAAAGGGGGCGTGCTGTCAATGTTGATTGACAGCACGCCCCCTTTGGTAGGCGTGCCGGGGGCATGCCTCCCTGACGGGGGCGTTCCCACGGGAACGCCTCCCGTCAGAAGCCGGCCCACTGACATCACTAGTGATGTCAGTGGGAGTGATTTTGGCTCTGATAGAGCCAAAATCACTCCGGAGCTTGCGGTTGAAAACCTCAACCGCAGGCTCCGGCTCGCAAATTCGATGGTCGCGATGGTCTCGACCATCGCGGCCATCAAACAGCACGCTCGTATAGCCTGTGGGTGGTGACCCACAGCTATACGAGCGTCCAGAAGTACGCTCCATTTTCATGGAGGCCGGCCCTCATTCAGAGCGTGCGCTCTGCTCAGAGCGTACGGCTCTGAATGAGGGCATAAGACCGATGCAGTTTCTCAGTCTGACCATGGCATCCTATCCTTGTATCTGTGTTTCTGTGAATGCAGCCACTGTCACTGAAACGCCCTTGACACTCCCAAAAGCTGACCATTTCTGCATACACTACTAGCCACCTCCCAGTCACTGCCCAGGAATGCCCATCTCTTTTTAGCAACATTTCTGCTACTGTCTTACCTGATCACAACAGCACCTTTGTACATACACTGTGTGTAACGCATGCTCCAGAGGAGTTTTCAGACATTTTTGCTATTGCGCAGTTGCAAATAATCACTCAACTATGTGAACATTGGAATTGCAATGTGCCTCAGAATCAGATACTCAGTCTTTTCTACTGATATCAGACATTCTAGCCTTACCCAGTAAAGAGAATACATAAGTTTATTCCTGTTTAAGAAACTGTTTTGCAATTATATTTCAGTATGTCATTTTGTTATAATTTTCACTGTATATGGTAAACATTGTGACTTTCTTTATCATATTAAATGCAATTTAATAATGTTCTGTCTTTCTGTTCTTAAATAATGATGTTAATAATGTTCTGTTTTTCTGTTCTTTAACAGGCATTGTGTTTGTGTGGACTCACATCAGGGTGAAACATTGGTTTGCAATATATTTGCATTATGATTGATTTTAGTGGATTTTATTTTATTAAAGTAACACATGTTGTTAATGAAACTATGAATATTCATTTGTGACCATTTATCATCAAAGCGCTACTATTCATTTCTGGTTTTTGTATCTATAAATTATTACAGGGAGTTGTTTGGATTCTGGTATATTGTATTTCTGGAAAAAGTTAGGAAGTAACGGGAGACTTCCTTAGAGTCAGCTTTGTAATTACTCTTACTCATGGTAAAACTGGTAATGAATGTGAAATATAATTTTGAAGAGAGTTTAGCCATTTGTAGACAAAACAGGTGGATTTGCTTTGTTCAACTCTTTCACATCCACACAGATGAGGCTTGTCATGTCAATTATTATTATTACTACTTTAATTTAGCAAGTTACTGAAATACACTGACTTAAATTATTACACATGTCAACATAAAAGTATAGACTGGCACAGTAGGATTTGCAGCTACTAATGAGCACCACAGTTTGTAAACTATTCTCAATATTACAAAAGTATTATATACCTATACATAGATACACTGCTAAGCCACATTATTGTATTATTACAATAACCTTCATTCAATTTTCACTGACAAAACATTTTAAATAAACTAACTGGTTCAATTGCTGACCAAAAATCTGAACCAGTGATCCAGTTCCAGAATATTGCTGCAAACAAAAACATGAAATGGGCTGATTATTGAAGAGTCATTTCTATTAATTAAATGGATCCTGCTGTGCCAATCTCGTTATTCTATATGTATCTGATACACAGCTCAGACGGAGTCCAGCCATGGACCTTGGCTTCCAGCTGAGACAGTGTTTAACATGAATGGTCCGGAGTCACAATATAACTGAGCGCAGTAAAATATAATCCCACATTCTTGTTTATTCTCTACCATAGAAGCGACACTGGCTGTAATTTGTGAGAAATTAATAGACTTTTTACCATGTTTTTTTCTTAATGATAAAGATAATTCTGCAACATCACTGGTGAAGCAAAATCATCTAGTAACCAAAATACAGTGTAACTTCCTTTACATGTGCTGGTTACAATGTATAGTAAAAAAGAAGGATGACCTACTTACAAAGGGGGCCAAAAACGTAATAATTATTTTACACTTTTAGTAAATCACATCTAGCTGATAGTTGCCATTTTTGATGATATTTACAATTCAGTTCTGAGTCTTCTCCCCTCTATCCAGTGTGCCTAGTACACTACTAAGGTTCAACTGCGTTGAGCCACTTATAGATGTACAAAGTTCAGCAATGGGTATTTACTGCACAAAATTACTCTTGTTGTAGGTACTATTCTCTCTGCGTTCCATGTATACTTCCCCATACAGATCAATTAATCCTATTTCATTTTTTTATAAAATTTTCCCCTCCCCCTTCTCTACTAATGTATCGTGTGCAACCAAAGGTCTGTCTGCTATTTCCACACTAATGTCCCACTGATACACACTCACACCTATCCTACTCACACCTATCCTACTCCTGCCAGAACTGGGGATACAGGATTATCCACGGGAGAGACCCAGATACTCGCTCTCTAGTAACTTGAGAGGTCTGAAGCAGGGACGGACGTCTGTAACACTTTCTCATAGGTGGTGTAGCTGATAAGTGTTCAGAGAGAATTGTAATGGTGACTGGATATGGGAAGCGGAGTGAAACACAATTGATCCACAGGGATACGACCCTGATTTGCCACTGTGGGATAATAGGGGATTCCCTGAGCTCAACAGTTTTGATGGCAAGACTTTTTGGCCCCGTTTTGGCGTGACCTCCTTAGGTCACATATATCAGGACTTAAAACCTTCGATCAGATTAAATCTGATTTTGGGGTCCCTGACTCTGCCTTTTTTCATTACCTGCAGTTACGCTATGCCTTGGGTGCCCAGTTTGGAGACCCCCCTTCCTCCATTCTGGATTCTCCTGTTGAAAAAATTATTGGTCTCCATAGGCAACCATAGAGTGGTGTCTGCTCTTTACTCTACTTTAAATGCATGTTCTTCCTTTACTGACCTCGAGAAGTCTCCAAGGCCTAGATGGGAGGCTGAGTTTGGTACTCTATCGGACTAAAAGTGGACATTCAGGAGGCTAGTGCCTGTATTCGCTACCAACGGATCATTTTTATATTTTTCATAGAATATATTATACTCCGAGTAGTCTCTTTAATATGGATGGGACTTCGAGAAGATTCCTCATGCTGTAGATGTGGTGCGAAGGAGGCGACCTACTGGCATCTCCTTTGGGAATGCCAGGCTGTGCATATTTTTTGGAACCAAATGTGGCATTGTGTCTGTATTACTTTACCAGCTTTGACCCCCCCCCCCCCCCTCCGACCCACTTATTTGTCTTTTTGGTTTCTCCTTTGAAGAATCGTTTAATATTATAATCTATCAGTATCTTTTTAAACTGTTGTCTCTGGCCAAGGTTATTATAGCACGGGCACGGCGGGTATTGGATCCTCCTTTTCATAGCTGGATCTCCCCGGTCAATGATATTGTTATAACTCGGGTAAACTGCGCTCTGGGAACTGTTGGACTAGGTCCACAATCTGTGCCAGCACCCAACAAAGAGGGGTCCACCTCTCTTAGACAATGGATTGATAGTATATATAGATATCAGGTGCGCTCTACTGATTGGAACTTGTGTTAAAGGAAACTAGCCTTAGGATGTAGTGTAAAAACAAAAAACAATTTATTAATTTGTACAATATCTAAATCTATATATAAAACAGGATAAGTGTGTCTGACACCTGTGACCTATTCTTCCCTTGCTCACTACGGGGGGATCAGTTTCTCTTGCAGGGATAAACTTCCGTATGATCTGTGCTATAAGCAGCTCTTATACGTTCCCCCGAAAGGTTATTAAGCCTTCTTCAGTGAGTACTAATTAAACAATCTAATATACAGTATATATTGGGTACTGCTCTCCTTGTTTCACTGTGGGGTGTCAGCGTCTCCTTCAGGGATAGCTCTCCGTGTGATCTCTGCTTAAAGGCTTTTATCATACGTCCCCCAAGGGTACTACTATGTAGATGTCAGTGAAGGCAGGGAGGTAAGGGAATAGGTGTCCCCTCCCCTGAAGAAAGCCAATCAGAGGCCGATACGCGTTGTGACACTTTGCACAGACCTAATACAGACACCACGGTATACTGACCTATATGGAGATACAGCACTGTCAGCAGAGGCGTGATTCTCAAATGAGCCTGATTCAAAGATCTGCTCCTTCCTGGAGGAGTGTTTGCGGTGACACCCATAATCTACCACCACCGCAAGCCTGTAGGAACCGGAGCGCTCTTAACGAAGGTTGCTACTGAAGCTTTGACTATATTGGGCAGATACCATCAGGATTATTACTCAAGACAACTGTGACACCAAGAGCACTTGCAACACTTTCCTTCAAGTAGCTTTACAGGTGAATACAAAGGGAGTGGTAAGTACAGTACATGTGCGGGATGCCACCTAAAGTATGTAACACCCACCTATTCCCTCACCTCCCTGCCTTCACTGACAACTACATCAGGACTGGGGATTCAGGATTATCCGGGAGAGACCCAGATACTCGCCCTCTAGTATCTCAAGAGGTCTGAAGCAGGGAAGGACGTATGTAACACTTTCTCATAGGTGGTGTAGCTCATAAGTGTTCAGACAGAATGGTACTGGTGACTGCAGGAATCTACAGAATAGGCACTCAGGACTTGGCAAGACAGTGCAGACTGGATATGGGAAGCAGAATGAAACACAACTGGAACCGGCTTGGTACCGGACTGGAATATAACTGAGACCAGATTGACCGGACTGGAGATCAAGTGGAATCGGGTTTGGACCGGACTGGAGTACAAGTTGGAACTGGATTGTGCCCGGACTGTAGCACAAACTGGAGCCGGATTAGGACTGGATTTAGCACAAACTGGAGCTGGATTGGGACCGGATTTAGACTATGCTGGAGCTGGATTGGGACCGGACTATAACACAATCTGGAAGCCGTTATTCCTCTCTAGCACACTGGACGGTTGTTAGTCACCCCACATGTGTTGGAAAAATGTGTGTACATGTGCGGTGGTACGGCAGGGTTATGTCACTTTAAATGACTCTGACCGATTGCCAGGGCAGACATGTGGCTTAAATGCAAAAGGGAGTGTGGCCGGAGGCCGACCACACGTGATTAAAATGGCTGCCAAGGCATTGAGGGGATTAACCCTCATGCCGTTGCGCCATTTTTAAAAGGACAAATGGTGCCAGGCGCCCATTGTAAATATGTACTCTGTGCTACGCGCCGAGTGTTTAAGCATAAAAACCTATTCAAAATGGTATGTGCAGCACTGAGCCAGGACATGTATTTAAAATATATGATTTTCAATGTAAAATGGGTTTAAATGCACTTTTTGTATATGACATGACCAGCCTCTGTGTCTGCAGAAACTAGATGCTGATTGTGATTTCTTAGCAGGAGGTCTGATGAATAGGAAGACCTGTTGTGGTCAGTGAACTCTGGCTGGAAGGTTTCTGTTTGAAGGTGTGAATGGTGTCATATAGCCAAACCCTTCAGTTATAGAACTTCCTTTGAAAAGACAATTTGTTTGTTTTTCAGAACCTTTTGGATGTCACAATGTTTTAAGGTTGGGAATTCCAAACTGATTGATACTTCCATTGGGAAGGATGAATGTCATTTACTATTTCCTTTGAAATGTAATATGTTGTTAAATTATATTATGTGAGACAGCATGATTGGTTGAGTCGAACCCAGGGCGGATTTACCCCTCTGTGATATTGTGTGTAAAAATGATATAAAAAGGAGCCCTGTGAGCCTGTATGTTGTACAACCCTGTTTATCCTTTGTGGAGAACTGCTGATATGATTCATGTATGTTAATGTACCCCTTCATTCGGAAGGTTGAGTCTTCTTTAAGACGGAGAGCAATAAACACCGTTTGCCTTTACTTCAATTGCCTCAATCCTGCGACCAAAAGAATTGCGCCAAATGCTATTCCGTTCTCCGGCTGTTCTGGGTAAGAGCTCCGTGTCTCCAAGTTCAAGCCCACTGCCAGCTACTGTGCAGACCTGGTCCATTGCAAGGGATCAGGTGGAATAGCCGAAACTAATCAGGGGGTGTGGCCGCAGCTAGTCAAATGCATACACAGCAGAAGCGGTTCTAGGTGCGGAGGTAGGAGCCCGAGTGTAACTAAGAAGCGGTTCCAAATGCCGATGGTAGAGTTTGGTGGTGGCAACATCGCTACACGCCCACAGTGCAGTGGGTGGAGTCAGTGACAGGCGGTCGCTGACGGTGAATGGGAGTCCAAAAGTGCTAACCTGTGACCAGGGCAGGCCTAGACGAAAGGCATCTGGTCACAGGGGCCAACTGGGGAATATAATTTAGAGTGTATTAATTATCACTCTTTTTAAAGGGAATTCAATAAAAGTTATACATTTTAATAATTTACTATTTATTATTTAATAATTATTTTTTGAAAAGTGCCCCAAAAAGCAAGTTTTTGTCTTCTGTTGTCCTCAGCAACAAGCCTTTGTATGTGTATTATACAAATTCTTTGGGTGCACCACCAATAGAGGGTCATCAAAAAATTAATATTGCACGATTGACCGTAATTTTGGTTCTTTCTAGATCTCTTTATTATACTTTTTATCTGTGGGAGGATTCTTCACATTTTTTCAAACAACTGGGGAATAACCTGGGTTCAAGGGGTAGTGTGGGAGGGGGTCACAGAGCTGTGACACCGGTTGAATCCGTGTTCAAAATTCAGAGTCGGAGACTCAAGTTATGGGGGAGATGTATTGAGCCTTGGAGAGTGATAAAGTACCAACCAATCAGCTTCTAATTGTCATTTTTCAAACACAGCTTGTACCATAGCAGTTAGAAGCTGATTGGTTGGTACTTTATCACTCTTCAAGGCTTAGTACATGTCCACCCATGTCTGAAAAGGGTTTTAGATAATGTAGCTCACAACATTCGTTATTGCATATTGTCTTAGAAAATATGGTTTAATCTTGTTCTAATATACAGTTACAGTATTTATAGGTTGCATTATGTCCCAGTAAATACAATTCTCTCGTCTTCTGTTATTGAGAAAGGCACAATGTGAACTATTCTGCATCCACCTAGGGGCCCATCGTCCGGCAGTTATATCACCTATTTCCTGCAAGGGACAGTCCTGCGGCTACACCATATGGTAGCACGGAGCCTGGCTATCACCTGTCAGACCCTGTGATGTCACCCTGCCTCCGCCAGGCTCCCGTCCATCGCCTGTCCTGTTATGTCAGTGTGATTTGTGTTATCAGAGGTGGAAGTGTGCCCTGTTACCAGTGTCATCTATGAGGCATGCGTTTAATAATAACAGGTAATAATATCCTCTCAGATGCAGCAAAAGTTCAGACTTCTCTGAGAAAACCATCTCCTGGTACTAAACAAATTACGTTGATACAAATCTGAAAAAGCATCAAACCGAAGGGACGGAGCGTGAAAATGGCTGGGAGAAGCCGCTTAATGTCACAGCTCCTGCTACATCTCATTTCGGTGCTAATAAAACCTGGCCGATAGGAAACGCTGCGCCTGGCCGGTAAATCCCTAACAATATCTGCTCCATTAATGACCACAGGGCCGTGGGCCTTCTGAGCCTGGTGTATGGAAAATGACCGTACGGTGAGTGGAGTCTGGAACCCAGGGAAGTAAAAAACAATTGACTGTAAGTGATATGTTAAGAATTATTAATACTAAATGGTTGAGAAACAGATTATGTGGTAATAAGTAACCAATCACAGTATATCATTGGGGTATTCTTTCTTATTAAAATACAGGAGTTACTGTACAGTATAATTGGTTCAGAAAGTGCTTATTGCTATCAGTCACTTCGAGCAATTGGCCATCAACACTATTTATAGTGGATTTAAGCTTTCACCAAAGGGCATATACATCAATTATCAGGTTTTAGACCTGATAAATGTAATTACTTATTGTCGCTATTCGTGGTATTAGGCAGGCCTCACGAAAAGTGTGACAAACTTCCCCATCCACAGTCCTAAGGTCTTCGAAGGAAGTAGAACCTGTAATGGTGTACAGCAAACTCCGGAGATCGAAGCATTCAAAATGTGTGGGATGTACAGTGTAGACACGGCCAAGAGCTTCTGTTGCTCTGATACCAGGATGACTGTGTAGTTCCTGGTTGCTGGATCGCACTATGAAATGCTCAGCAACTACTTCCAGTTCCTTGTGCAGCTGTTTCCGACATTCAGGGTCTCCACGGTGTATAAGATTCATCCAATCGGTTTTACCCTTCAGGGGGTGACAAAGGAATGAACCGGAAGTAGCCTCTGTGCATTCCATAGTGCGGTCCAGCAACCAAGGAGGTAGACAAAAAAGTTTGGTTGCCACTGTTGACACCATTTAGTTGTATAAGCTCATGCATGAGCAAGTATAAATAAACATTTGTACTGCAGAGCTGCGTTTTTGCATCCCAGTATAGTTGCCTTCTTTATGTGCCTGATTGTAAATTGTACCCGCCCCCCCCTCTCGGCGCCCCTGGCTGCAGATTCCATGCGGACTAGCCATCTGTATTGGACTCTGCTGATAACGGCCCTCCAAAAATGGCTGCCGCCTAGGAGGAGACAGGTGCTAGAGGTCTTACTGGACCTCTAGCGTCTGTTAGCTTCCAGAGGGGCCCGGTGGGGGCCCGGGTCCGACACCGCCCCTCCTACCTTCCTCCCTCCCTCGCAGCAGCCCAACACACAGTGTGTGCTGGGATGCAGTGGGAGATTGCTCGCGGCTGCTAAGCAGCAGCCACAGCAATCTCCTATGCCTGAGGGGGGGAGCGATTACACTGATCGCGCCCCCCCTGGCTTTGCCCCGGGCTGAGGGGCTTGCAGTGCCCTCTACGCAGCGCTGCAAAAGTATGTTTGTTTGTTTTTTTTCAAGGGGGTGCGGCCCTCGCCTCCCGTGATTAGGCCACGCCCCCTCTTTACCGGGGCCCGGCGGCACTCTCTACGCCCCTGTCTGCAGCCCCCAAGCCACCTCGACGCACAAGCCTCCACGCCCCCAAGCCACCGCGGGGTCTGGGGGGCAGTAGTTATGCCACTGCCTGGCTTAATTTCAATAGTGGTTATAAATTCATACAGCATTTAAAAGGTACTGTAAACTCCATGCGAGAGCCATAGTAAATGATGTTCAGAGACATAGATTATATGATATAGAATAACATTTCATAATTCCTTAGTATGTAGCAAAATGCATGTTATAAAATGAAATTATGAAATGAAACAAAAATAACATTTTAATATTTTTATTATTGAAATTGCAAATGGCCCAAGAAGAATGGTGTCCAAATCTGCATAATCCTTTTCTAATTCCGTACCTGACCTGTAGAGGGCGAATGCTATGCAAAAATTGTGTTTTTTAATGAATTAACACTAACACTAATTCATTTCGATTTCCAATTTTTTTAGTTGCCTCCGCCGTGTTTTATTACGCTCGTATGTAAAATTTTACGATCTTGGCTTGTAAACTGTGGATTTGTATAGAAAGACAGAAGGACAAATTTTTGCTTTTATATAGTAGATAATTATATACAATATTTTATATAATGGCTATTTCATATTAATACCATAATCAGTGCTGGTTTATTTTTGGGTTCCTATCCAGTTCGCCCAATTTACTTATATTGCACTACTTTTCTCTTTACAGTAGAATGACTCTAACGGGCCTCTCAGGAGATTAAAAGCACCATCTTCACTCCTTTATATGGTGAAACGCGTCTGGTTATTCAGCAATCTCATGTCACCTTACTGTCCTTGTAAGCACCCCATATAATCAATATGCCCTAGTTACATGGGTTTACAGATATACATAAAAGTGCAGCCGGTGGTGGATCTATAATGGGTGCAGGGTGTGTAGTCATACGAGGGTTGTTCAAAAAGTAATGCCTAAATGCTCATAAATCTGAAATAATATGCAGTATTTATTTGAAACTTTGCCAGTTTGTAGTTTAATATGTCTGCTAACCATATATGTAGTTTTGTTTAGGTAGTCCAAGAAATACCATGGAATCCAAGATGAAACAAAGAGCCGTCATTGAATTTCTGGAAAAAGAAGGCTGCAGTGCTACAGAAATCCACAGAAGACTGAAAAAAAGTGTATGGCGAGCGTACACTTGACTATAGCAATGTCAGAAGATGGATGAAGCGTTTACAATCGATAGAATCGTCTGTGTGCGACAAACCTCGTGGTGGCAGACCATCAACTGCAGTGACAGCAGAGATCCGGCACAAAGTCGATGCCATGATTCAGAAAGACCATCCTGTGACCATCAGAGATGTCAGTGATGAACTTGAATGTAGCCATGGCACTGTAAAAACACTAATCAATGATTTGGGATATCGTAAAGTGTGCGCTAAATGGGTTCCAAAGCAATTAACCAGGGATCATAAGGCCCAGAGGGTGAAAGTGTGCAATGACCTTTTGACCAACTTTGAAGCCAACCCTGAGACATTTTTGGAAAATGTCATTACAGGAGATGAGACCTGGGTATTCCTTTATGACCCAGAAACAAAGGCCCAATCAAAGCAATGGAAACACCCAAGTTCACCTAGGCCAAAAAAGTTTAAATCACAGCGATCCGTAAACAAAGTCATGGCCACATTCTTCTGGGATTGCCGAGGTGTTATTCTCATCGATTACTTGGAACCAAACCAATCAATCAACAGTGATCAATACATTATTACACTTAAGAAGCTGAAAGAAGCCATCCGCAAAAAAGGTCAACAATTCCACTGTTAAATGTCATCTTACACCACGACAATGCCAGACCTCACACTTCGATGGCAACATCTGCGGCCATTGCCAAAATGGGGTGGGCAATAATGCCACATCCACCATTCAGTCCTGATTTGGCCCCTCTGACTTTCATCTGTTTGGCCGTCTCAAATACTGTCTCCGGGGTGAACATTTTGAAGACATAGAGGTTGTTAAAAATGCCATACGTTCCTGGGTCAAACACCAACCACTGGAATTTTTACAAAGTGGATTCACAGCTTGGGTTGAGAGGTGGATAAAATGTTTGAGGGCAGATGGTGCCCATTCTGTTACTAAGACTTCAAAGTATTTTACTACAAATTTTCAAATCTGTATCTATAATAAACTTTTAGTTGTGAGCATTTAGGCATTACTTTTTGAACAACCCTCATATTTGTGCCGCAGGAAAAGGAAGGGGCCTGCACAGAGGCTGCACATGGGCCCCCTCCTCTCTTAATCCTACCCTGAGTGCAGCTTACCAACTATCTTCAGTAACGAGAACATTCCCAATTCTCCTCAATTGCTTTATGTTAACAACTAATCATGAAATTGAGGAAACACCGAATCTATCTGTATTACATGTGTCCTGAGAGTGAGGGGACACTGGGACTGTCTGTATTACGTGTGTCCTGAGAGTGAGGGGACACTGGGACTGTCTGTATTACATGTGTCCTGAGAGTGAGGGGACACTGGGACTGTCTGTATTACATGTGTCCTGAGAGTGAGGAAACACCGGATCTGTCTGTATTACATGAGTCCTGAGAGTTAGGGGACATCAGGACTGTCTGTATTACATGTGTCGTGAGAGTGAGGGGACATCGGGACTGCCTGTATTACATGTGCCCTGATAGTGAGGGGACACAGGGACTGTCTGTATTACATGTATCCTGAGAGTGAGAGGTCACTGGGACTGTCTGTATTACATGTATCCTGAGAGTGAGGGGACACTGGGACTGTCTGTATTACATGTGTCCTGAGAGTGAGGGAACACTGGGACTGTCTGTATTACATGTGCCCTGATAGTGAGGGGACACAGGGACTGTCTGTATTACATGTGCCCTGAGAATGAGGGGACATCGGGACTCTCTGTATTACATGTGTCCTGAGAGTGAGGGGACACTAATACAGTCTGTATTACATGTTCCCTGAGCGTGAGGGGACACAGGGACTGTCTGTATTACATGTATCCTGAGAGTGAGGGGACATAGGGACTGTCTGTATTACATGTGTCCTGAGAATGAGGGGACATCGGGACTGTCTGTATTACATGTGTCCTGAGAATGAGGGGACATCGGGACTGTCTGTATTACATGTGTCCTGAGAATGAGGGGACATCGGGACTGTCTGTATTACATGTGTCCTAAAAATGAGGGGACATCGGGACTGTCTGTATTACATGTGTCCTGAGAAGGAGGGGACACTAATACTGTCTGTATTACATGTGTCCTGAGAGTGAGGGGACACTGGGACTGTCTGTATTACATGTATCCTGAGAGTGAGGGGACACTGGGACTGTCTGTATTACGTTACTTTTTTGTGTTTCAAGTTTTTTAAATTGGTTCAAGTGCACTTAGAATTAAGCTTTCCCACACAAGCTATAGGATGAGTCCCGATCACTGAGTCCTAAATATAATGTATTTTATGAGTAGGAAAGATAGATGTCTCCACTGTAAAGATTCCTTCTCTGACCTTTATCTATTTCGGCAAACCCATCCAGCAACGGAAATCTAATTTGTGCATGTTGTCTACAACTATGGTAGTGCGACCACTGCCATGGCACAGGGCACCGCAGGGCAGGGGGCGCTGTTTGGGCCTGTCAATTTTCCTGTTTATTATCATTCTCACTTGTAGCTTCCTCTTCTTTTATTCCCAGTATCTCCTGGCCTCCCCTATCTCTTCCCTGGCCCTTCCACATGAAGCCATGCCCTTTATCAGGTGCAATATCTTATGTTCCTATTTAAAAAATGGGGGGAGGGGGCACCAATGCTCTCTGGCACAGGGCACCAAAAAGTCTATTTACGGCTCTGCAAAGTGGACTCGCACACCTAATCCACAGTGCACCAGGAACACCCCAACCCTACTTCGGAGGGTGCAAACTCCTTCTCCCCCACCTCCGCAGAGGCCATCGTCCTGTCCCATAAATCCATCAGCTTCTCTGTAAAACAGGGTGATGTTCAGCAAAAGTCAAATTTCTCTGCTGTTTTCTATTTCTAAATGACTATTTTTGGCTTTGACTCTAACAAACACTTGAATTTGATTGGTTATGTAACAGAGCTACTTACCATTCACACCCAATCACCTTCGGGATATGGTACCAGTCGCGGTCAGTCCTGGAAACGGAGTTCGAGACAACACTAGGTAGAGATAGACAGTGTGAGGACACGGAGAGCCCTCCATCAGATTAGGTAACTCATCATCATCATTAGCACAAGCGTTTCAGAGAAATGTTCTTAACATTATCCATAGGTATTAATAATAGTCACAAGTTACATACCTACTGGACCAGTATTTCCCAACCTCAGTCCTCAAGACGCACTAACGGTCCAAGTTTTAAGGATAGCCATACTTGAGCACAGGTGACTCAATTAGCACCTCAGTTATTTTGATTTAACCATCTGTGCTGAGGCATGAATATCCTTAAAACTTGGACTGTTAATGTGCCTTGAGGACCGAGGTTGGGAAAACACTGTACTGGACCGTGTATCTAGTAGCCAACGATTAGCTGTGACAGGCCTCAGAACAGGGGGCGTGGCCAAATCCAGAAACGTGGTCACGGCCCCTCCCAGAAACTTACGTAACTCCTATGCATGGCGCAGCGTGCTCAGCACAGGGCGGCGGCTCCATGGGAGGGGGTGATCAGTGTGGTTACCCCAGTGGCATCACTATGGTGGAGCGGGGGGTGCAGGCCGCACCGGGTGTCACCATTGGAGGGGATGACACCAAAATTGCGACTCCTCCTCAGTGACAGGAGATTGGTGCTGCAGTGTGACATTATCCTGCAGCACTTGGCTCCTGTCACAGAGGAAAAGCCGACAGTGCAGACGCTAGTCTCCAGAGGCAGCCCACCATGTCCAGAGATGCTGGGCACGCCCCTGGACTGACACCCAGACAAGTAGTACCTGCCCCACCTTCCCTCTGTGCTCCTGCCAAAGAGAAATCAGACCCTTGTTGCACCAGATTATTATACACCATCTAGCTTTCTCATTGGTTGTTCCCATATGGTGACATGATATCATTGAAGGACATAACTTTATATTTGCTGACACACTACTTGGCTAAAGGTTCCCTGAAGGCCCTAGCTGCTCTAAGGGGAGGTGGATCAAGCTTTGGAAAGAGATAAAGCACCAACCAATCAGCTTCTGTCATTTTTCGACCACAGCCTGTAAAATGTCAGTTAGGAGCTGATTGGTTGGCACTTTCTCTCTCTCTCTCTCTCTCTCCATTTTATCTTTCTCCAAAGCTTGATACATCTCCCCCACAATCTCTTATCCAGGATTTTCCTATGTCCTGAAGGCCTCATTGTATGCACACATGTCATACTCAGGAGGCGACAAACTTCTGCACATGGACAAAGCATTCCCACGCAATACAATTGCACAATCTAGTGCCCAAACCTTACCTACAGTATATGGCTGACCACTAGCAATGCGCCAGTTTATTGAACCTGCTGCACTACACCAAGATCCTGTCTAACTACCTCTCTGAGGGGTCTATTTAATAAGCAGTGTTAGGAGACAAAGTGAAAAGTGATAAGAAAGTGATAAGGTGCCAGCCAATCAGCTCCCAACTGTCATCTCACAGGCTGTGTTTGAAAAATGACAGTTGGGAGCTGATTGGCTGGCACCTTATCACTTTCTTATCACTTTTCACTCTGTCTCCTAACACTGCTTAGTAAATAGACCCCTGATTGTTTATCTGTGTTTGACCTTTCGGCTTTGGACAACTGACTTTCTGGCTCCTGACCCCTGGCTACTGTCTGGACTATTCTAATGGCGGATGTGCAAATGCCATTGTGAAATCCAATCTCTGCATACAGGTACTAAGACCAATATTATATATCCACCTGAAACTTACTGGTTAATATTCTGTCTTATTATCACAAAATATTCAAGACCTTCCAGGTACAGTTGGTGCCAGCTGGAAGTTATAAAGGTCCCTGTGTGTCTAGTGTTCCTAGCAACCAGGCTCTGATTAAATCTGTCTCTCTGGTGGATGTTGTTACGGAGAGAATTACCATTATATGGTCGATATACCCACAGTAACAAGTAAAACAAATCTTTAGGTGCTCTGTTACTTGGCAGCGAAACATGATGCTCGCAGCGAGACACCCTTTCAGTTTTGTAAAGGTAGATACTGAAGTAAGTTCTATGGTACAGGGGCAATGTATGGTAAAGATCACTCACACAATACTGGTTCCATAATACATATATATATTAGACTTCAGATCTCACAGGGGAGAATAAAGATTATTTAGTTCACCTTCAACTACAACAACTAAACAGTGCCATCTTGTGGCCAAATTCTGTATTGCTTGCTAGTGCAACTTTAAAGCTGATGCTTTCTCTTGTAGGGCTGCCGGTTACAGTGACAGCAACTCTCCCTTCAGTGGGCTTTTTTTGCAAGACAATTCAGTAAAGAAGAGAGCTCAAAACATTCTGGGCCTGATTCTGAGTCAGACAGATCTCTGGGAATCGGTATGTAATGCCGGCAGCTGAATAGCCGCTGGAACAAATACCGAAAGCGGCAGACTGACAGATGGAGGGTGGTAAGTACCCAGGGGCATATCTATAATGGGTGCAGGGTGTGCGGGGAACATGGGCCCCTGGGTCCAGGGGGGTCCCGCACCGCACACCCTGCACCCATAATATTGCTTATCTCTCCGGAGTCCCACGTCGGCGCGGGTGTCCGGCGCTGTAAAATGACTGTAAAATGGCCATATTGGCCATTTTCCCACTGTTTGCACATGCGCAGTACAGGGAAAATGGCCGCCGCGGCCATTTTCCCGGTGACCTGTACATTCATTATAGACTCTGGGCACACTCTAGTGCCCAGAGTCTATAACTTCCGACGCTGGCCGCGCACAGCTCAGTGCGCTGCTGGCAGCTGGGAGGCTGGGAGGAGAGGAGGGGGCCCGTGTCGGAGACTGCACACGGGCCCCCTCCTCTCTAGATACGCCCCTGTAAGTACCCTAACCCTCCCCTCTCCCTACCCTACCCCTCCCTTAGTGGTGCCTAACTTTAACCTCCCCCCCCAGTGCCTAACCCTAACCTTCCCCCGTTGATGGCTAACGCTACCCCCCCTTCCCCTAGCCTAACCCTCCCAGGGGGTGCCCGTGGGTCTCTAATCCTAACCCCCCCATGGCTAGAACCCATGACACCCGGCTTACCTTCGTTCGGTATGCCGGGTGTCGGGATTTCGTAGTGGGGCTAATGATAGGCGTCTATCTTTAGTCCCATGTCGGGCTTTCAGTGTCGGGATATCGGAGGACAGGAAAGCGCCCGCTGGTATCCTGACTACATCCCGATCTCGGTGCACTGTCACAAATGGCGAGTATATACTTATAATACAGGGCATGCGCTAGTACAAATTTATGCGGATTCTGTTTTCGTCAAACAGGGGGCAGGATCCGGAGAGTGATAATGTGATCGTGTGTGACCGTCCTGACTTGTGGGAAAGTATCAAAAGCTTCGTGCAGTTCAGAAGTCGTGCTTACAGGGAAGGTAAGCCTGTGTCTGATGGGTCTCTTGCAACTAGCAACTAGGTGGTTGGAGCAAGTGCAGATACTAAAGATGATGGTTTCGGCAGTTGGCGAAAATGAAATAGGCAGAACGGGTTTCCGCTAGCAGACGCACAAAACCCCACATTAGTTTTAAAATTACCTGTGTAAAAAAGCAGTTAGACTGTGCAACGAGCCTAATGCCTGACAACCCTGTGGTCCAGGAAGACTTATAGATATTTGTACTGGCCCAAAAGGCCGCCTTCCAGTATCATTGGAACAGGCTGCAGTGAGGAGCTTCGTATAGCTCTTTTGCATACCACCATTGCATTCCTTTCCGGTTCTCCGCTTAAGCTCCGCTCACTGCTGTCTGCCGCCATCCTCAAGGCACTGGCACAGAGTCTCTGTCTGTTCCTGTTGCGCTCGGTGTCTTCTGGTGTCTTCCGGCACCGCTGGAGCGCTTCTTTCTAGCCGCCAATCTTCACTGACTGCTTTCCGCCATCGGACTGAGCCGCCCTACTCTGATTGGCTTGCCCTGTGTCGCCACTCTCAGGTGGATAAGGAATGTGACCTGTATTTGGGGATTGGCGTGACCTATTTCTGAGGCACGGAGTCTAATGTGCCGGCGGTATTCACCAGGGACTCTTGCAAGAAGGTATGGGCTTGGCTGCGTCCAACACACAGGTCGCGGCTCTCAGGATAGGTTCCCCTATACAGGTGCTGGTGACCTCTGGATGGAGCGGAGGAGACTTCAGCGTAGTCGACAGGCCGGGTCAGAACCAAACAGACAAGACGGTACCAGGGAGCAGATGTATGCGGGTCATAGAGGAAAACGAATGTCAGAACCAGATATCAAACGCAGTACCAGGGAGCAGTCGTAATCACAAACAAGCCAAGGTCAGAAACGAGTAATGAATATTCTCAAGTATCACAAAATACTGTAAGAGAGATTGAAGAAGTAACTCTCTGGGAACCAAAATATATATATATATATATTTTTTTTTTTTTAATTGTAATAAAAGTGTTAAAGGGGAAATGAAAGATACCCCCTAATTCACAGGAACGCTGGAGTAAGGTAATGGAGCCTATACTCTGGCACCTGTCTGTTGCCAGAGATTTCCTTTTATAGGGAGGAGTTCAATTCACGTTTGGCGTGCCTGTCCCTTTAAATCTTACTGCAGGTCGGCGCGCGCGCTCCTAGGAGAGCCGCGGCCGCCTGCACTTCAGCAGCCGCACAGCGGGGGAAGCTGGACACATTGGCAGCGGGCGCCAGGGACTCCCCGCTCGCTGCCCGGGACTCTAGTGCCGCCGGACACGGTAAGTACAAGCCGTCTCCGGCGCACTGTGACGCCCTGGCATACTCTGGTTGGACGCTTGGCTGCGAGCCAGTATTAGCTCGCTTCCGGCGTCAAATTCAAGCTGCTGCAGCCTCATTGGACGAGTTTGAATGTTGGCAGACTGAAGCTCGTCCACGGCAGCACCACCTTGACCCTCCATGGCAGCCCCAGGAAGGAAGATGACGTCCCCCACTGGGTCACCTGACTACAGGAACAGGTGAGGGACCCCCATCCCATCCTCACTTCTGGGCATCTACTCAAACTTGCATTAGCAGAAGGTAGTGAATCTGCTTTCCGCAGCTGCCTGCAACTGCAGCCACTTCACGTGAGGCTCAGAAGCAGCCTCTCTTTTTCTAGCCCAAAGACCACTGAATATTCTCAAGTCTCACAAAATAAGGCAGGGTACACACCTAACTGACCGGCAATCATGCCGATGTTCAGGGCGATTTGCCTTCACCCTGGACATTGCATGATTGCCGGTACACACTTGAAAGATTTAATGAAAGACGGAACAATCACTGAGCCTGATTCAGACCCGCTCGCCAGCGCTCGGAAGCGGGTCGATGTTTGCCAAGTACACATGCGCACAACGGATGCGGCTCCGTCGTGCGCATGCGCAAGACCCAAATAACGATGGCCAAGCCTTCGTTATGGGTCTCGTACCAAAGAGGGCGTGCTGTCGATGGTGAGTGACAAAGGGGGCATGCCGGAGGCGTGGCTGCCCAGACGGAGGCGTTCCCATGGGAACGCCTACCATGTGCTCCCGGCCCCACTGACATCACTAGTGATGTCAGTTGGAGTGCTTTTGGCTGTGATAGAGCCAAAAGCACTCCAGGACTTGCGGCAACGAGACCCTACCGCAAGGGTCTCGTCGCAAGCCCGATGGTCGCGATGGTCTTGACCATCGCGCCCATCATTTTGGCCGCTCGCTATAGCTGTGGGTGGTCACCCACAGCTATGCGAGCGGCCAGGAGGCCGTTCTTAAATTCAGAGGGACGGCCCTGATTCAGAGTGAGCGCTCTGTCAGAGCGTCCGGCTCTGAATCAGGGCCACTGTTCCTTCCTTCATTAACATGTACAGGCTCACATGCGATATCGTATGATTGACTGTGCAGCACAGCCAATCACACGATATCGCATGCGACCGCCGGTACGCACAAATTGGGCATACACGTTGCACGATATGCCCAATTTGTCATTCCGATTTGGCTAAATCGGCCAAATCGGGCCGATATCGTGCAGGTGTGTATGCACCCTAAGAAAGATTGAAGAAGTAACTACCTGGAAACCATAAAAAAAACCAAAGATTTTTAATTGTAATAAAAGTGTTGAAGGGGAAATGAAATCACACCCCCAAACGTTTACCCTCCTGCAGAAATTAGGTGAGGCGCCTTATGACATCTACCATTACCTGATTTGAGTTTGACTACTGATAGAGGACGAAGCTTTCCATAATAGGACATGGGCAGGTTATTCAGATTTACTAAGACGGGATCAAGGATGTGATTGTAGGATTGCATTGGTCAGGTGCCCTCCAATCAGATGCCAGATGTAGTACACGCCTCCTGGTGAGGCAGAATTAATACTTAGGACGACTCAAGTTCTCCAGTGCTTAAAGTTGCATTCTCTCCTGGCTGAAAAACATCATCAGCTAACAACGGTCTTACCAAAATTATACAACCCCTTTTGGAGTCCAACCTAACGAGAGCACCTCCGGCTGTATGAAGAGTCTGCTGTTTAGTGCGACCCTGTATAATTACTAGTTTACTCATTTACTTTGATTTCCATATCACCGTGCTTTACAATCCACATTTTTGCACCTTTTGATTCCCTATTGTCCTTTTTTCTTGCATCCTGGATCTAACTAGATCAGGGGTGGGGAACCTTTTTTCTGCTGAGGGCCATTTTGATATATATATAACATTATTCGCGGGCTCGGTGCAGGCCACGCCCCCTCCACGTGATGTCACATTGGGGCGTGGCCACAATTGCCGGTGATTACAGCAATGCCCGGAGCATCCTCAGGAGCTGTGTGACCGTCTGAAGCGTCCTAAGGATGCCAAAGGCGACACTGCAGCATAGATTCTAGTTGCAGTGTGACATCCTACGCACCCCGCTAGCCAGATGAAGCTAGCACACAAGAGCTCCGAGGGCCAGACCAAATGATTCCGAGGGCCTGATACAGCCCCCAGGCAGGAGGTTCCCCATCCCTGAACTAGATAAACTCCTAATAGCTCCTAGAAATGTCTGACATATAAATTCACTATGATCTTATCCTTTCTGTGTTATTATGAATTTGTAGCTGTAAAGTTTTATGTCACGTTACATTTTATGTTCATTCCTGCCTTAGTTAGGCGAAATAGAAACAAGTGCACCTGCCTATTATACAGTGACGCTACATCCAGACAGGAAAATGTAAAAATATTATTTTGTCACAAGAGGAGGGGGAGGGGATGCAGTTACTCAGTGCATGGGTATACGTGCGCTTCATCAGTGTATGGGTAGACGTGTGCTTCATCAGTGCATGGGTGTGCGTGCGCTTCATCAGTGCATGGGTGTGCGTGCTCCTCATCAGTACATGGGTATACGTGCGCTTCATCAGTGCATGGGTGTGCGTGCTCCTCATCAGTACATGGGTATACGTGTGCTTCATCAGTGCATGGGTATACGTGTGCCTCATCAGTGCATGGGTATACGTGCGCTTCATCAGTGCATGGGTGTGTGTGCGCTTCATCAGTGCATGGGTGTGCGTGTGCTTCATCAGTGCATGGGTATACGTGTGCCTCATCAGTGCATGGGTATACGTGTGCTTCATCAGTGCATGGGTGTGCGTGTGCTTCATCAGTGCATGGGTGTGCGTGCTCCTCATCAGTGCATGGGTGTGTGTGCGCTTCATCAGTGCATGGGTATACGTGCGCTTCATCAGTGCATGGGTATACGTGTGCCTCATCAGTGCATGGGTATACGTGTGCTTCATCAGTGCATGGGTGTGCGTGTGCTTCATCAGTGCATGGGTGTGCGTGCTCCTCATCAGTGCATGGGTATACGTGCGCTTCATCAGTGCATGGGTGTGTGTGCGCTTCATCAGTGCATGGGTGTGCGTGTGCTTCATCAGTGCATGGGTGTGCGTGCTCCTCATCAGTACATGGGTATACGTGTGCTTCATCAGTGCATGGGTGTGTGTGCGCCTCATCAGTGCATGGGTGTGTGTGCGCTTCATCAGTGCATGGGTATGCGTGCGCTTCATCAGTGCATGGGTATACGTGCGCTTCATCAGTGCATGGGTGTGCGTGCGCTTCATCAGTGCATGGGTATACGTGCGCTTCATCAGTGCATGGTTATACGTGCGCCTCATCAGTGCATGGGTGTGCGTGCGCCTCATCAGTGCATGGGTATACGTGCGCCTCATCAGTGCATGGGTATACGTGCGCCTCATCAGTGCATGGGTATACGTGCGCTTCATCAGTGCATGGGAATACGTGCGCTTCATCAGTGCATGGGTGTGCGTGCGCTTCATCAGTGCATGGGTGTGCGTGCGCCTCATCAGTGCATGGGTATACGTGCGCCTCATCAGTGCATGGGTGTGCGTGCGCCTCATCAGTGCATGGGTGTGCGTGCACCTCATCAGTGCATGGGTGTGCGTGCGCCTCATCAGTGCATGGGTGTGCGTGCGCCTCATCAGTGCATGGGTGTGCGTGCGCCTCATCAGTGCATGGGTGTGCGTGCGCCTCATCAGTGCATGGTTGTGCGTGCGCTTCATCAGTGCATGGGTATGCGTGTGCCTCATCAGTGCATGGGTATGCGTGCGCCTCATCAGTGCATGGGTATGCGTGCGCAATGTCGGACTATGACATGAAGGGCCCACCAGGCGATTGCAATGTTAGGGGCCCTCTGCAAAACTGCCAATCTGCCGCAGAACACATTTTATTGTCCCCTCAAAGAGACCTCTAAGTACCAACTGCATTAGCCAGGGACTTTGAGGATGTGGTTAGTATAGACACGGTATGGAACATAGGGCCTGATTCAGAGCCGGTCGCTATTTGCGGTCGTTCGTTCAAAAAAAAGGGGTGGCTATTCAAATGAACCGTTCGCTCTTTGCGGTCTGTTCACGCCTCTAGGTCTGAACGAGCGAACAAAACTTGCGGTCGTTTTTTGGGAAACTACGCCCCCTGGCCGCTCGCATCCTACGTCATGTCCGCTATTTATTAGATTAATCGAGTACATCGACCAGGGTATGAACTGCTCGCTATTCTTGTGGTTGGTTTTTGCTACAACAATTTTGCGAGCAGTTCTGGCTATAAAATAACCCAGTGACGTGGTCAATGACGCTGCTGTATTAATTATGCACACCCATAAAACGCCCGTTTTGACCTTTAAGCACGCCTGCGATCAGATCTCCACTCCCCGTTTTCGAGCACCTTCCCCTGTTACCACCCACATACGCCTACTCCTGTTACTCATATTAGCAGGCATTCGCTATTTTGCGAGCACATGAATTTCGGCCGCACTGACTGGTTCGCGCATGCGTATAACGATCCGTACGCATGCGCAGTTGGGCAAACATCGCTCGGAGCGAACGAGCGGCCGCTTACGAGCGGCTCTGAATCAGGCCCATAGACAGGACAGGCAGACACTAAGGCTATGGAACACAGGGCCTGATTCATCCCATTCCTTCCCCACCAGACTGAGGACCTCATTCAGAGCCGCTTGCAAGCGGCCCGATGGTTTGCGAATACGTATGCGCACGCTTCGTTCTGCGCGTGCGCAAACTTCTCTGTGCGATCGCAGCCCACTCGCTCGCCCAGCAAAGACAGCCCAGTGAAATGAGTGACAGGAGAGGCCGTTTCTGGGTGGTAACAGGGGCAGGACACTAATAACGGGGGGTGTGGATGTGCGAACGCAGGCGTTGCTCGGTGTTTCAACGCCGTTTTTAAGGCGTGCATAATTAACAGGCAGCGTCATAGTACACGTCACATGCCTGTTTTTTACACTGAAGTTCTCGCAGTGGTTGCGGCAGGGTAAGGCAACCACAAGCGCTGCGATCGCTACCGATGGTGCTCGATGTACCAATGTTTTAAACACTTCCTGGAGATGACGTGCGTTAATACGCTAATGGGTGTCCGTATACACAGAGCAATCGCTCGCACAGCCAAAGTGGGTGTACTTATGCCTTGGCGAGCTATCGCTTCCCATGTCGTCACTTTGAAAAATTTGCATACGCTGGATGTGAGCGATCGCATCTAGTGAGCGTGTCTGAATCAGGCCCACAGACAGGACAGGCAGACACTAAGTATATGGAACGCAGACAGGACAGGCAGACACAGGATATGGAACATAGGGCCTGATTCAGAGCCGGACTCTATTTGCGAACAGTCGTTCAGAAAAAGGGGCCGGCTATTTAAATTGAGCGCTCGCTCTTTGCGGTCTGTTGACGCCTCTATGTCTGAGCGAGCGAACGAAACATGCGCTCGCTATTTTGTAAAGACGCCCCCTGGCCGTTCGCATCATACGTCATCTCCGCTATTTATTAGAATAATCGAGTACATCGAAAGGCGTCTGAACTGCTCGCAGTGCTTGTGGTAGGTTTTACTTCCCGCAATCACTGCGAGCAGTTCAGGCTAAAAGACAACCAAGTGACGTGGTCGATGACGCTGCTTTGTTAATTATGCACACCCTTAAAACGCCCGTTTGACCGTTTGGCACCCCTGCGTTCGGATCTCCACTCCCCGTTTTCAAGCACCTTCCCCTGTTACCACCCACAAACGCCTCATCCTGTCACTCAAATTAGTAGGCTCTCGCTGTTTTGCGAGCGCACGATTTCCGACCGCAATGACTGGTTGGCGCATGTGCATTACGACCCATACGCATGCGCAGATGTGCGAACATCACTCTGAGCGAGCGAGCGGCCGCTTACGAGCGGCTCTGAAACAGGCCCAAAGACAGGACTGGCAGACACGGGATATAGAACACAGACAGGACAGGCAGACACGGGATATAGGGCCTGATTCAGACAGCGCTCGCAAGTGGGTCGATGGTTCCCCACTGCGCATGCGTGAGACCCAGCCAGCGACGGGCGCTCCGTCGCTACGGGTCTCGCACCAAAACTGGGCGGCTGTCGATTTTGATTGACAGCTCGCCCCGTTTTGGAGGCGGGTAGGGGGGCTGGCTGGCCAAATGGAGGCGTTCCCGAAGGAATGCCTGCCGTTTGGGGGCAGCCTCAGTAGTGAGCTTCCGGCTCTATTAGAGCCGGAAGCTCACAGGGGCTTGCGATGGATGAGACCCTACCAGAAGGGTCTCGTCGCAAGCCCGATGGTCGCGACCATCACCTGGCCGCTCGCAAAAGCTGTGGGTGGTCACCCACAGCTTAGCGAGCGGCCAGGAGGCCGACACAAAAAAAAATAATGCCTCCCTGATTCACAGCGAGCGCTCTGAAAGAGCGTCCGGCTCTGAATCAGGCCCATAGAACACAGACAGGACAGTCAGACATAGGATATAAGACACTGGCCCTCATTCAGAGCCGGACGCTCTGACCAGAGCGCTCGCTCTGAATCAGGGCCCACCTCCATAAATATGGAGCGTCCTCCTGGACGCTCGTATAGCTGTGGGTCACCACCCACAGCATATACGAGCATGCAGGATGATGGTCGCGATGGTCTTGACCATCGCGACCATCGCCACTGCGAGCCGGAGCCTGCGGTTGAGTTTTTCAACCGCAAGGCCCGGAGTGATTTTGCTCTATCAGAGCCAAAATCACTCCCACTGACATCACTAGTGATGTCAGTGGGCCGGCTATTGACGGTAGGCGTTCCCTTGGGAACGCCCCCGTCAGGGAGGCACGCCCACCAAAGGGGGCGTGCTGTCAATCAACATCGACAGCACGCCCCCTTTGATCAGACACAACGAGCGAAGGAAAGTCCTTCGCTCGTCGCGTCTGGCGCATGCGCACGACGGAGCTCCCGCCGTCGTGCGCATGCGCAGTGCACAACATTGACCCACTTGCGAGCGGACAGCCGCTTGCGAGTGGGTCTGAATCAGGCCCACAGACAGGACAGGCAGATGCAGGATATGGAACAAAGACAGGACAGGCATCAAACATCTGACCACTTAGCACTTACATTTGCTGTGCTGCTGCAATGGTCACTGTGGTGCTGGTGTGGTGCCCCTAGCTTTAGGAGTACCACTGTTGAGCCCTGGTAGGATAACAGTATTTGTGTATATAAGTTTATGTGTGCCATTGTATATGAATGGGAATATCTTTAGACTGTTAGGCATGGTCACCGTGACTGTCCTGAATGTACTGGGGCCTGATATACGGACATGTGTGTGCCCTGCATTTGTCCCCAAGGACACTTTATTCCCCCTGGGAATGTGGACAGTTCCCCAGCTTGGAGAGGTGACTAATGGCCATGCACGAGGCACCGAATGCCCCATCGAATGCCAGATAGGGAAGCCCCATTCAACCTCGAGCCCTGCGGGAAGGGAGCCAGCGCGTGGTGGTGACCCGGATGGAAGATATAAAAGGGGCTGCCAGGATAACGGTTGCGTGGCTTGCTGGGGTAACGGAGGAGTGAGGAGAGCCTGCGCACCTACCTGGAGCAGAGATCGGTGGGCGGCAGGCGAAGTCGGGACAGCAGTGGAGCGGAGGTGTTGGCGGCAGACTGTACTCTCTCTCGTCACTGTCGGTTGTGAGTGCCGGGGACGCTGGGGAAGGAGGCGAGCTTGCCTAGTCGAAGAGGCGGGCAGTGGGCGGTTGCCGGAGCTGTGGATAGGAGGAGATGCGTGGAGGGGAGGCTTCCAGCTGCTGATGCGGACTGGCCGGAGAGGTCTGTTACAAAGCACAAGTCACTCACAACCTGTGTTAATGCACTCACACCCAGCAGACAGATCACAGCCACATACCCAGCCTCAGCGGGAGAGTAACGGCAGTTCCCTATTCCCCGTAGACAAACAGTGACAGGCAGCCTTGGCTGGGCAGGAGGACAGTTGCTACAAATAGCCACAAGTGCAGACTCTAAGTATCACTTTACCTCAGCACTTACTTACAGCCCCGCTCAGTGATCACCAGTTTAGCGCTTCATTTAAAGTAAAGCTACCAGGCACAGCTGACACCTCAAATATCCTCCCAGGAGCATATTGAGTTGGTGCAAAACATAAACCCCATACTGCTTTCGCATAGGGATTGTTCCCTGGGGACTCCTCGCTCCGTAACCACTAGAGACCCCTGTTGGGCTCCCCTAGCCCACCTCGCATTACTTTGCCGCAGAAGTTAAGATACTTCAGTGTAGCCTCGCACCCCATCCCACTACCAGGACGGAAAGGATAAATAGTCTTCAAGGAGGCATTTAGCAACAGTGTGGCCAAGCGAGCACAGGAGTGTACACGGTGCCTCATTTGACAAAGGGCCTGATTCAGAGCCGCTCGTAAGCGGCCGCTCGTTCGTTCCGAGCGATGTTTGCACACCTGCGCATGCGTACGGATCGTTATACGCATGTGCGAACCAGTCAGTGCGGCCGAAAATCGTTTGTTCACTAAATAGCGAATGCCTGCTATTTTGAGTGACAGGAGGAGGCGTATGTGGGTGGTAACAGGGGAAGGTGCTTGAAAACGGGGAGTGGAGATCAGAACGCAGGCGTGCTTAAAAGTCAAAACGGGCGTTTTAAGGGTGTGCATAATTAATACAGCAGCGTCATTGACCACGTCACTGGGTTATTTTATAGTCAGAACTGCTCGCAAGATTGCGGTAGGAAAAACCAACCACAAGAATAGCGAGCAGTCCATACGCTGGTCGATGTACTTGATTAATCTAATAAATAGCGGACATGACGTAGGATGCGAGCGGCCAGGGGGCGTAGTTTACAAAAAAACGACCGCATGTTTTGTTAGCTATTATCGTGCAATATTTAACCAGGTTCCTTTAACAGATAGCGGACAAGACCCCTGTTCCTAGTTCCAGAGAAATAAAACTCACTTTACGGTGTCATTTACCTGTATTGCACTAACGTCCTAACTGTTGATTGCATTGATGTAACACAGTGGGCCTGATTCAGAGCCGGACGCTCTGACCAGAGCGCTCGCTCTGAATCAGGGCCCTCCTCCATTAAAATGGAGCGTCCTCCTGGACGCTCGTATAGCTGTGGGTGACCACCCACAGCATATACGAGCATCCAAAAAGATGGTCGCGACCATCGGACTTGCAAGGGAAACCCTGCGGCCGGGTTTCCCAGCCACAAGCCCTGGAGTGATTTTGGCTCTTTCAGAGGCAAAATCACTCCCACTGACATCACTAGTTATGTCAGTGGGGCCGGCTTCAGACGGTAGGCGTTCTCATGGGAACGCCTCCGTCTGGCAGGCACGCCCACCAAAGGGGGCGTGCTGTCAATCAACATCGACAGCACGCCCCCGTTGGTGTGAGACCCGGAGCGATGGGAAGCCCGTCGCTCGCCGGGTCTTGCGGGGTCTCGCGCATGCGCACGACGGAGCCCCCTCCGTCGTGCGCATGTGCAGTGGGGAACATCGACCCACTTGCCAGCGTACTGCCGCTCGCGAGTGGGTCTGAATGACCCCCAGTATTTGTTTGTGACTATTAACACAGTGTACATTGGTGACCGGGCTTAATTGTTAATAAATGTTGAAGCAGAGGGGATGGAATAGCAGAACACACTACAGAGGCTTCCTCCTATTACATGTGCGTTGAAGCCCTGAAGGACAGCCACAGCGCTGCTGGTTGGTTCCTGTCCTGCATTCTGGACTCCTGCTGACTGCTGGACCAGCAGGTCAAATCCCCTAGCTGGTGCTTCCTACATAACAGCAAGGGGTCCTGAATCCATCACTGCATACACAGTGCCCCCACAAGCTCACACACTGCTCTCATAGCCATGTCTGCCAAGAGCCGCCATGGCCCTGGTACTGCTGGGGGCGGGCCTAATTGCGGAATGCGTGGTCACGCTCCCTTAGGAAAAGAAAAATGACAATTACCCAGGGAGGGGGGCGCTGTGAGCCCCTCAGCCCCGTGCAAATCCAGGTGGGGCGTGAGGAGACCGTGCTTCTGCTCAGCAAAGCCATGCACTACCAAAAAGGGGGGTGTCCTTGCCAGTAGAGGTGTCACTGAGGAGTAGTCGGCACCTTGGTGTCACCCCTCGGAGGGCCACTGCATACTCCTCTTCAGTGCACGGGTGTGCATGCGCCTCATCAGTGCAAGGGTGTGCGTGCGCCTCATCAGTGCAAGGGTGTGCGTATGCCTCATCAGTGCATGGGTGTGCGTATGCCTCATCAGTGCATGGGTGTGCGTGTGCCTTATCAGTGCATGGGTGTGCGTGTGCCTTATCAGTGCATGGGTGTGCGTGTGCCTTATCAGTGCATGGGTGTGCGTATGCCTTATCAGTGCATGGGTGTGCGTGTGCCTCATCAGTGCATGGGTGTGCGTATGCCTTATCAGTGCATGGGTGTGCGTGTGCCTCATCACTGCATGGGTGTGCGTATGCCTTATCAGTGCATGGGTGTGCGTGTGCCTCATCAGTGCATGGGTGTGCGTATGCCTTATCAGTGCATGGGTGTGCGTGTGCCTCATCAGTGCATGGGTGTGCGTGTGCCTTATCAGTGCATGGGTGTGCGTGTGCCTCATCAGTGCATGGGTGTGCGTGTGCCTCATCAGTGCATGGGTGTATGTCTGCCTTATCAGTGCATGGGTGTGCGTGCGCCTCATCAGTGCATGGGTGTGCGTGCGCCTCATCAGTGCAAGGGTGTGCGTATGCCTCATCAGTGCATGGGTGTGCGTGCGCCTCATCAGTGCACGGGTGTGCGTGTGCCTCATCAGTGCAAGGGTGTGCGTATGCCTCATCAGTGCATGGGTGTGCGTGTGCCTTATCAGTGCACGGGAGTGCGTGTGCCTTATCAGTGCAAGGATGTGCGTGTGACTCATCAGTGCATGGGTGTGCGTGCGCTCTATCAGTGCACGGGTGTGCGTGTGCCTTATCAGTGCACGGGTGTGCGTGTGCCTTATCAGTGCACGGGAGTGCGTGTGCCTTATCAGTGCACGGGAGTGCGTGTGCCTTATCAGTGCATGGGAGTGCGTGTGCCTTATCAGTGCATGGGTGTGCGTGTGCCTTATCAGTGCACGGGTGTGCGTGCGCCTCATCAGTGCATAGGTATGCGTGTGCCTCATCAGTGTGTGTGTGCGCTCTATCAGTGTGTGAACATGAGTGAATATAAACAATTATAGGGAGGAGGGAGCTGATTTTATCCTTCTTTAAAGATCCAAGGAGCTTAGACCAGGGAAGAGAGAGTCATAGACGTAGTAAGCGATTCTTGTGTAGACAAAGAACAGACGTGTTTGCGAAAATGCTTCTTGCACAGACCTGGATGTAAGTGAATTTGCGCCAAGTCGGGAGGTGTGATTTTTGCACCTAATATAATGCAAGTGCTAATTAATGATAACTATGACCATCCTTCACCATAAGTCTGACTGCAGCGCATTTCTACGCCGGGTCAGGAGAAGACGGGCGCTTTTACCCCGCAAGGGCACTCCTGTGGTTAAACGCCAGCACAGAGTTGCTGGTCGCCCATAACCTGTCTTTGGCATTGTGCTATTGTAAATGTAGGAAATTACCCATCTGAAGAGAAGAACCACACTGTACAGTATAAGACGTCTATTTTCTGAACAGGGAATGAATAAAAGGAAAACGACTTATTACAAGACAAAAGAAGAACAATTTCTACATCCTGGAAAAAAAAAAAAAGACTTTTTAGCAGAATTTAATGTGAAAGTGTACAGTGATAGGATTGTCAGACTATAGAATACCCCGAGTACATTCTCATTGTCTCCTTGTATCTGGCTGGTGTCACACAGCATAGTCTGACTTTTGGGGTAATGACACACTATAAAGCGCCTGCTCGGAAAGGCCCCGCGTACAGAATAAGGGCGCTTCCCCTCCAATGTGTCACCGTGGGGGAGATTCGGCTTTCAGGAACGCTGCAGTATATTTTTTAGCTGAGACTTATTATTGCTGGATATTCTCTGCTCTTCATAGGAAAGAAGCCAAAAGCCATTGACATCAGAGGAGAGCGGCTGATATTAGGGTCACAAATCCCCAGGAGACAGTCAGGTGCGAAGTAGAAAAGGATCATTTAAACGTTTCACTTTTACAGAGTGCTGGAGAAATGTTCCCAAAAAGTTACCAGAAAATTACACTTGTAGGTGTTGGGCTTATTTATTAACATTGATATATATAGAGTGAATGTGTTTTCAACAGATACACCAATTACATACGGATAAAGTATAGATAACCTGTGTATTCGGAGACGTCAAGGCCAGACTAACAATGGGGCGGATGGGACTACAGCCCCAGGCCATCGCATTAAAATATGCCCATTATCATGACAGAATGATGATGTGTAGCCACCCAGCTGCCACACGGTCATTCATAAATCATAAATATTAACATTGAATTTCTACATTACACTGGCCACACCCACACAGCACTGGCCACACCCACATGCCAAGTGGCCACACCCACATGCCAAGTGGCCACACCCACACAGCAATGGTCACACCCACACAGCACTTAATCGTTTTCAGCCCAAGCCCCATGTGGCCCTAATCTGTCCCTGGGTGTCTGTCACTTTTTTACATTGTAGCAGCCCCTGATCACCAGTAGCCATAGATAGACAATGACAGATTAATTCAGGTCCTGACTCCATTCTCCATCACCCAGTAATATCTGCGCTTTCAGGGTCTGATTCACTACCGATCGCAACTGCGAATTCAATATTGATTACGCACACAGGGCCTGATTCAGAGCCGGACGCTCTGACCAGAGCGCTCGCTCTGAATCAGTGCCCTCCTACCTTAAAATGAAGCGGCCTCCTGGATGCTCGCATAGCTGTGGGTGACCACCCACAGCATATGCGAACGGGCAAAAAGATGGTCGTGGTGGTCAAGACCATCGCGACCATCTGGCTTGCGACGAGACCCTTGTGGTAGGGTCTCGTTGCCGCAAGCCCTGGAGTAATTTTGGCTCTATCAGAGCCAAAATCACTCCCACTGACATCACTAATGATGTCAATGGGGCCGGACTCAGACGGTAGGCGTTCCCATGGGAACGCCTCCGTCTGGCAACCACGCCCCCGGCACGCCCACTAAAGGGGGCGTGCTGTCAGTCACCATCGACAACACGCCCCCTTTAGTGCGAGACCCATAACGACGGCTTGGCCATCGTTATTCGGGTCTCATGCATGCGCACAACGGAGATCCCTCCGTCGTGCGCATGCGCATTGGGGGAACATCGACCCGCTTGCGAGCGTCCTGCGCTCGCGAGCGGGTCTGAATGACCCCCACAGTTCAACTGCGATAGTATGCTAGTTCATCGCGACCGCTATGCCGCAGCAGCACTATACAAGGACGGCCACCTTACCTTACACACATCAGTAATGTTTAGCAAGATTGCAAAACCATTGGTACAATGGAGAACCATCGCAGCCTCATGCACACTTGCACAAGGTCTGACCTTACCCAGAAATGCTAACGTCATTGCACGCTACGAGGCTGCGCAGGGCATCACTGTGGATAATTTATGCACGCCCTGCAACGGCGTTCAAATGCACTGGCACGCCTGCGTTTCGTCGACCCCCCCCTCCACGTCACCACCCACAAACGGTACTTCCTGTCAATCACTCTGCGATGGGTCTGCATAATCACTGCGATCGCAGTCCCGATCGCAGTGGCCGGCTAGCGCACGCACACTGACATGCATACGCATACGCAGTATGCAATAATCGGAAAATTGCGTGCATATTAGCCACTGCGATCCAAGATGAATCGGGCCCAAAGATGTTATTCCCAACACAGAGCCATGATATCCTCCACGTTATCAGGTAGTGTAGATGAGCAGAACTATTAACACAAGACCTTCATCCATCCAGCCCCAAACTCATTAACCCACAGATTTGGCTGTAACCTTTAATCATGTAAAACCATAGTAATCTGTGTCTTCATTGCTAACATGTATGACAGTCTGTTTCTGCCCGACTCGTTTATTGATGTTTGCATTAGGACAATAATCCATTAATAAAATATTTCTGAAGTCAAAGTTCAATACATGAATCAGGGAGGCAAAAATTAGCCCGAAGAGCTTACAATTTAGTAGTCTGGGCCAGCCTGTTCAACTAAAGTGACATGTTGAAGTAAGATGATGATGGGGTGAGAGCTGAAGTCTTCTTGGTGACTGGACGGGGTGATTTGCCCACAACACAACAAGGTGACGCTCTTTAGCGCCGGCAGGCGGCAGCGAGGAAACTACAAAGGAATATTTTACCGAAAGAGTAATAGATGACGGGAATAAACGTCCAGCAGATATGGTGGGAGATACTGTACAACTGTAATAGAATGTAATATGTGCTGGGATAAACTGTATAACTGGTAACGCTATCAATAATGCTAGAATTTCAGCCGCCATAAGGAAAATGTCATAAAATTATAAATATAAATGTATCCAACTCACTGTGAGTTACAGCAGGGGCCACTAAGGCATCATAGAAACTCAGCAACTGCTCCACAAGCTCCGGGAGGGGGCTGCCAGGTCAGTGCAGCAGGGAGTGTGGGGGCAGCTGAAGTGGGCGGTGCCTTGGCAGGCACCACCCCCTGCTTTGTAAATATCTCCCTGCCCACCCCCTGCTTTGTAAATATCCCCCTGCTTTGTAATGACGATATTACCGGACGGCCCACTTTCAAGGTGGGTCGGTGGCCATTCCGGGAGACTTGGCATACTCTTGCAGGGGACCGGGAGCGTCACCCGATTTTCGGGATGCTCCTGGCAGTTCCGGGAGAGTAGGCAAGTATGCCGAAAGCCCTGATACAACTACCTTCACAGCTAAGTAGTACCCAAGCAAAGTTACATACATCTGAATGGATCTGCTCTCTTTGCACTCCGGCCCTCCTTCCAGTAGGAAGGAGCAGAGCCCAGAGGGCTAGCATTGGGATGGATCCCAGGTAAAAAATCCAGCACATGCTGCTTTGTGATGGTATGCGGAGGGTTCAAGGAGCCAGAGCCATAACTAGACATTTTGGTGCCCTGTGCTAGAAAGAGAATACCCCCCCATATTTTAAATATGGAGCCCAAAAAAGGGTGTGGTCTCAGAGGGAAGGAGTGTGGCCACACAATAGTACCCCCAATTCAAATTACGCCACACATTAGTGCCCCTATTCACATTATATCACACAGTAGTGCCCCTTATCCACATTACAACACACAGTTGTGCCCCTTATTCACATTATGCAACACAGTAGAGCCCCTTAATCATATGCCACACAATTATGCCCCTTACATATTATACCACATAGTAATACCCCATGCACATTATGCCACACAATTATGCCTCTTACATATTATGCCACACAGTAATGCCCTTTACACATTATACCACACAATTATGCCCCTTACATATTATGCCAGGCAGTAATACTCCTTACACATTATTCCACACAGAAGTGCCCCTTACACACTATGGACCTCATTCAGAGCAGCTCGCAAAATACGAGCGCTCGCTCTGAATGAGGACGGACGCTTTCTCTTTAAAATCCGGCCTCCTGGCCGCTCGCTAAGCTGTGGGTGACTACCCATAGCTTCAGCGAGTGATCAGGTGATGGTCGCGATGGTCGAGACCATCGCGACCATTGGGGCTTGCGACGAGACCCTTGGGGTCGGGTCTCGTCTGCCGCAAGCCCCAGGTAGCTTCCTGCTCTAACAGAGCAGGAAGCTACCTACTGATATCACTGCTGATGTCAGTAGGGCCGCCTACAAATGGCAGGCGTTCCTCCAGGAACGCCTCCGTTTGTCCGGCCACCCCCCCTACAAAATGGGGCGAGCTGTCGATCAACATCGACAGCTGTCCCTTTTTAGCGAGCCCCGGAGCGAGTGAATTTGTCACTCGCTCCGGAGCTAGCACACACGCACTGCGGGCGCTTCGCGTGCGCAGGGCCTCAACATCGACCCACATGCGAGAGCATAGGCGCTTGCAGACCGAGTTAGGTCCTATGCCTCATAGTAATGCCCCTTACACATTATGCCACACAGTAGTGCACCTTACACATTATCTCAAAGCGATCTCAATGTTAACTCATACACGTGCGCTGCGGTGCATACGCATGTACAGTATGCAACAATCAACCATCTGCGTACGCTACCGCAATAGCGATCCATACTGAATCAGGCCCTATGATGTGCTGCTTGACCGTTCCAACTGTACTAATGTAGCTTGTAGACTAGAGTTGATATCATGCAAAACAGATTTGTGTCTTTTATGTACCGTATGCTCTGCCAAACATAAGTAACACAGACGGTGTAATGGTAAGCATTACTGCCTCGCAGCACTGAGTTTGTGGGTTCGTTCCCACCACGGCCCTAACTGTGTGGAGTTTGTATATTCTCCCTGTGCAAAGACTATAATTGACCTTCTCCATACATCTGGGAGAACACATTGGGCCTGATTCAGAGCCGCTCGGAAGCGGCCACTCGTTCGCTCCGAGCGATGTTTGCCCAACTGCGCATGCGTTAGGATCGTTATACGCATGCGCGAACCAGTCAGTGCGGTCGAAATTCATGTGCTCGCAAAATAGCGAATGCCTGATAATTTGAGTGACAGAAAGAGGCGTATGTGGGTGGTAACAGGGGAAGGTGCTTGAAAACGGGGAGTGGAGATCCGATCGCAGGCGTGCTTAAAGGTCAAAACGGGCGTTTTATGGGTGTGCATAATTAAAACAGCAGCGTCATTGACCACGTCACTGGGTTATTTTATTGTCAGAACTGCTCGCAAGATTGTAGTAGCAAAAACCAGCCACAAGAATAGCGAGCAGTTCATACGCTGGTCAATGTACTCGATTAATCTAATAAATAGTGGACATGACATAGGATGCGAGCGGCCAGGGGGCGTATTCATCCAAAAAATGACCGCAAGTTTTGTTCGCTCGTTCAGACCTAGAGGCGTGAACAGACCGCAAAGAGCGAACGGTTCATTTGACTAGCCACCCCTATTTTCTGGACGAGCGAGCGCTAATTGCGTCCGGCTCTGAATCAGGCCCATTGTTTCCAGTGATGGCTGTGACATAAGTAAACCTCATATTTATGCCTAATACATGAATTATAATTGTCAGTGCTAGTTAGAGACTATAGGGGGTATATTTACTAAAGGTCGATTTTAAATAGATCAAATTCGAGCAACATCGATGTTGCATTTTTTGGGGATAAATCAAACATTTACTAACAGACATATGGCCGTATTCAATTAGTTTCGCATCTGCGAAAAAAGTTCCGCCTACCCGACTTATCGCGTGTTTTGGACGCAAAAACTTATGTGCGTCCTCGCTTTTCGCAATATTCAATTACTAACTAGGCAAAAACGGCAAGCGGCAAATGCAGAACAGGCAGAGGGCCTGATTCAGAGCCGGACGCTCTGACAGAGCGCTCGCTCTGAATCAGGGCCAGGCATTTTTTTTTTTGAACGGCCTCCTGGCCGCTCGCATAGCTGTGAGTGCCCGTCGCTATCCGGGTCTTGCGCATGCGCACAATGGACTCGGCTCCGTCGTGCACAGGCGTACTGGCCTACCATCGACCCGGTTGCGAGTGCACAGCGCTTGCGACCGGGTCTGAATCAGGCCCAGAAAGCGGTGTCAGAATTGGAGAAATCAGTCTGAACCCCCCAAAAAGATGTACTAACATTGGGGATCAATGTAGAAGTGTTCCAATAGCCCTAATAAACCTAATCTGGGTACTGAAGTTGTTTAAAATCCTTGTTTTTAGCGTCCTTGCAAAAGTGGTGAAGAATGGCATTAAGCAGTATTTTTTTGGTGCAAATAAGTAGCTCCATCAAATTTGGGGTACTTGAAATTGGGTGCAATCATATATTAATGTTTCTAAAGTGAGTTTTAGAAAAAGTTAAATTCCTCTGTCATACAAGCACCTGCAATCCCTAAAACACTTGGGGCCTGATTCAGAGCCGCTTGTAAGCGGCCGCTCGTTCGTTCCAAGCGATGTTTGCCCAACTGCGCATGCGTACGGATCGTAATACGTGCGGCCGAAAATCGTTTGTTCGCTAAATAGCGAATGCCTGCTATTTTGAGTGACAGGAGGAGGCGTATGTGGGTGGTAACAGGGGAAGGTGCTTGAAAACAGGGCGTGGAGATCCGAACGCAGGCGTGCTTAAAGGTCAAAACGGGCGTTTTATGGGTGTGCATAATTAATACAGCAGCGTCACTGACCACGTCACTGGGTTATTTTATAGCCAGAACTGCTCGCAAGATTGCGGTAGGAAAAACCAACCACAAGAATAGCGAGCAGTTCATACGCTGGTCGATGTACTCGATTAATCTAATAAATAGCGGACATGACGTAGGATGCGAGCGGCCAGGGGGCGTAGTTTTCCAAAAAACGACCGCAAGTTTGGTTCGCTCGTTCAGACCTAGAGGTGTGAACAGACCGCAAAGAGCGAACGGTTCATTTGAATAGCCACGAGCGAGAGCAAATAGCATCCGGCTCTGAATGAGGTCCTTGGACCCTTCTTAGAGCACCCCCAGAAGCGCTAGTTTTTGAAGTTGTCCCTCCACTTTTTTCATTTTCATCCTAAATTTCTAAGGTTTTTTGAGGTGTTCCTGGATTTTTTTATTTCTTTTTTGGGGTGATTGTCCTTTGGGGGGGGGTGTACCAAGGGTTCTGAGAGGTTTTCCAACATCTGCACCCCAAAATAGAGATTCTATACTTTTTTTTCTGATGCTATTCTGTGGAGAAAAAGTTTTGCCTATTTCAGGGCATTGACTATTCGCATAGGCAAAAACGGACTTGAATTGAAACGGCCGAAAACGGCTTTTTGCACCTGATTGAATACGGCCCAATGTTTTATTTATTTATTTAAGTATTAGTAAATGTGATGTAGCCCCAGAAACACAACATCGATGTTGATCAAATCTGACCGATTTTAACCCGATTAAAATCGACCTTTAGTTTATATATCCCTATGTACCACTGACAATCATCATGATTCCTATATTATGAATACATATGAATTTTACTATAACACACGACAGCTCAGGCTTAGGCAATCTGCTGCTGCTGAGCTTTAGTGTTCTAAGGGCCCATTTATCAACATATTTTATCATATGCAAAGAGTTTTAAAACACGTTGCATATGATAAATGGTGCTCCAGCCAATCAGCTCCTGTCATTTTTCAAACAGATGACAGTTGGGAGCGGATTGGCTGGAGCACTATTATCATACGCAACAAGTTTTAAAACTCTTTGCGTATGATAAAACTCGTTGATAAGTCTGCAGTGTTTAGTCACACTCCAATAGACTCTCCCCCAACTTCCCAAACTCTTAGGCCCTGATTCAGAGCCGGACGCTCTGACCAGAGCGCTCGCTCTGAATCAGGGCCCACCTCCATAAATATGGAGCGTCCTCCTGGACGCTCGTATAGCTGTGGGTCACCACCCACAGCCTAAACGAGCGTGCAGGATGATGGTCGCGGTGGTCTTGACCATCGCGACCATCGCCAGTGCGAGCAGAAGCCTGCGGTTGAGTTTCTCAACCGCAGGACCAGGAGTGATTTTGGCTCTATCAGAGTCAAAATCACTCCCACTGACATCACTAGTGATGTCAGTGGGGCCGGCTTCTGACGGTAGGCGTTCCCTTGGGAACGCCTCCGTCTCGCAGGCACGCCCCCGGCATGCCCACCAAAGGGGGCGTGCTGTCAATCAACATCGACAGCACGCCCCCTTTGATCAGACACAACGAGCGAAGGAAAGTCCTTCGCTCGTCACGTCTCGCGCATGCGCACGACGGAGCTCCCGGACAGCCGCTCGCGAGTGGGTCTGAATCAGGCCCTTAGATCCTTCTCCCCTCGAATCGTGTCATTGGCCGTCCGGGGGACCCACTTCACTTTGTAAGTGGGTGGCTGCAGGAAGCTGGCTCCTGAAGATTTCCCCCTCTCCTCCGGCTGACAGGGAGCACCAGGTGATCTTTAGGGCAATGGGAACTAAGCAGTTGTGCCTATGAAGCCATTATATTGTGCTGATTACTTGTAGTGTTATATTTTCACCTTTTACTTTATGGGTGATTCATATTTTACTAACTTTAGTACATTTCACTGACTAGTCATTTTACTGACGGATGATAATTATGTGTCAAAATCGGGGGCAGCGTCCCAGAGCATTGAATAGTGCGCTGTGGCAGGAATACACACCGTAGAATACATTTTTATCTGAAATTATACTGTTCGGCATCTTTCCATGGCATTCAAGGATGTACTGTACATAACCTTTAAACATCAGCACGTATTGCTAGGCCCTCTTCCCTAAAAATGCCAGGAACATGTATAAGTGTGGAGTTTATATGTCCCCCGTGGTTGCATAGGTTTCCTCTAGCACTCCAAAAACATACTGGCAGGTTTATGCCTAAAAAAAAAAAAAATTGATAAAGATGGGAAGCCATAGGTGCAGAAGTGAAGCATGAGTGCCCTCTAGTGAGTGTGACTGGTATCACATGGATAGATGAGGGTGAGTCAAAAATGATCTGCACTCCAGTTACATTAAAACTTCTGTTGGCCGCATTGTCTTATCAACGCTTTCCGACGCTGTCTCCCCAGTCATTGCTGTGCAGGTGCGAACGTATTACGTTAGTTCATTTGTGACTGCAGTGGAAGAAAAACCGGCTGTCCCACTTGTGATTTGCACAAAAGAAGAGCAGCGTGCAGTGATTTGTATTTTGTGGTCTGAGGGTGCGTCTGGTGCCGATATCTATCGAAGACTTTGTGCACAGTCTGGAGAAAGTGTTTTGTCGTGAAGACGCGGGTATGAATGGATAGAGAGGTTCAAAGAAGGTCGCACAAGTGTCAGCCAGGAAGGACCCGCGCGCCCGTCCACATCCACGATTGATGAGAACACTGAGCGCGCACGTGAACTGATTCTGGGCCTGATTCATTACGGATCATAACTGCGAATTCAATAGCGATTATGCACGCAATTCAGCACAACATAAGGACGCCCACTTTACCTGACACACATCTGTAATCCTTAGCAAGACTGCGAAACCATCGGTACAATCAAGTACCGTCGCAGCCTCACGCACACTTGCACAAGGTCTGACCTTACTCAGAAATTGCTAACTTCAGCGCACGCTATCAGGCCTCAGGCTGCGTACGGCATCGCAGTGGCTAATTTATGCACGCCCCTGCAACAGCGGTCAAACGCAATGGAACTTCTGCGTTTCTCCGACCCCCGTCACCACCCACAAATGGCATTTCCTGTCAATCACTCTGCGTAGTCACTGCGATCGCTGTCCAGATCGCAGTGTCTGGCTTGCGCACTGCGATGCATACGCATGCGCAAAAATCGGACAATTGCATGCGTAATTGCAGTTGCGATTGGTAGTGAATCAGGCCCTCTGCTGGATAGATCTTGCCGCATTGGACTATCACCTGTTTGGTCCCCTGAAAGAAGCCCTAAGAGAACGAAGATTCACGTCTGATGAAGAGGTGAAGACAGCGGTGCATTCATTACTCGCAGCTCAGCCTAATACATTTTTTAATGAGGGAATACGAAAGCTTGTTGACAGATGGACAAAGGGCCTGATTCAGGTTGGATCTGGATCTTATTCTGAACCTCTCACAGTCCTGTCGTTACATCACAAGAATATTTCCAAGATCAGGCCCTTTCTCACCCAGGATGCTACTAAAACCCTCATACACTCACTGGTCATCTCCAGATTGGACTACTGTAACCTCCTCATATCTGGCCTCCCCAACACCCATCTCTCTCCTCTCCAGTCTGTCCTCAATGCTGCTGCTCGGCTCATCTTCCTCTCCAAACGCTCTACATCTGTCTCTCATCTCCTACAAGCCCTCCACTGGCTCCCCTTCCATTTCAGAACCCAATTCAAGATTCTCACACTCACTTACAAAGCCCTCACCCAATCCTCTCCCATTTACATCTCTCATCTCCCTTCACTCTTCTGTCCACTCTCTTCGTTCAACAAATACATGGCGCCTCTCCTGCCAATTGATTACTTCCTCCTACTCCCGCCTCCAAGATTTTGCCCGTGCTGCTCTCTACCTCTGGACTATCTTCCTCTCACCATCAGACTCTGCACCTCACTACAATCCTTCAAACGGGCTCTCAAGGCCCACTACATCCAGCGCCGTGACTAGACTTTTTGGTGCCCTGTGCCAGAAAGAGCATTGGCGCCCCCCTAATATTTCAAATGGACATAATGCACCCACAAAAGGGCCATGGCTTCATAGGGAAGGGCCAGGGAAGAGATATGGGAGCCAGGAGATGCTGGGGATGAAATAAGAGGAAGCTACAAGTAAGAATGATAATAAACAGAAATTTGACAGGCCCAAACAGCGCCCCCTGACCTGTGGTGCCCTGTGCGATGGCACTGGCCGCACTACCCTAGTTACAGCCCTGACTTCATCAAAGCCTTCCAGCTCTCATCCTAACTTGGTGCTACATGCTCCTTCCTTCCTGTCATTCCCTCTGTGTTACCCCTATCTGTGTGCCCCTCCCCTTTAGAATGTAAGCTCTTACGAGCAGGGCCCTATACCCTCTTGTGCTTTCATCTACTTCCTACTCTCCATTAGGGCACCTAACACTTGGTTGCTCATGCTCTGTTGCTTATGTGGGTGTCATGGTTGCTAATGTAGCAATGTATATTATCCATGTCCTCGTCCTGTATTGTATTGTACTGTAAGTCACTGGTTACTTATTTGTTTATGTACTTTGTAAGGCTCTGCGGAACACTTGTGGCGCCATATAAATGAGAATAATAATCACCAATCATCCACCTTTTATTTATACCAACCCTCTGAGTGCCCACGTTACATTCCTACTCCAAAGACAACCAGCCACCCTACCAATCACAGCAGCCTGTCAATTTGAAATTAAATATATTTTTATTTAAAAAAGTTGTTAGGATCATGGTTAGTGTTGGGATAAAGGCAGACCCCTGACATCAAGCTACAGTAGACCAATCTCTCGCATCACGTCCACTTCTGCAGTGAAAGAGCAGTGCCACCATGACTCAATTCATTGTGAATTACTTTGTCGTTGCCCCGGCTCCCACTTTGCAGACAGGGGTGGTGCCGTGATCACATGATTCACAGCATCACGCCTCCTGCAGTTGCCCCTATGACCAGGGCCGCAACTAGGGGGGGCTGGAGGTGCACGTGCACCTGGTGCACCGCTGTACCCAGTGCCAGTGACCTCCAGCCCGGCGCTGCAGAGAGGCTCCAAGCCGGACGTCCACTGCAGTGACGCGGTGTAGCCGGAGGCTGGAGTTCCCCATAGTTCCGAGGAGCAGCCGGCAGACCGGACGCAACGCTGGATGCAGGAGCAGGATTCAAGGTAAGTATTTTTTTTTAATAAGCTGCACTACAGGGGCATTATTCTGGGGGCATAGGCACTACCATGGGGGCATGGGCAATAATGGGCATTACTAATGGGGCATGAGCACTACAGGGGCATTACTATTGGGGCATGGGCACTACAGAGGCATTACCACAGGGGCATTACTGTGGTGGCATGAGCACTACAGGGGTATTACTGTAAGGGCACTACATGGATATTACTATGGGGCATGGGCACTATAGGGGCATTACTATGAGAGCATGGGCACTACAGGGGCATTACTATGAGAGTATGGACACTACAGGGGCATTACTATGAAAGCATGGACACTACAGGGGCATTACCACATGGGCATTAATATGGGAGCATGGGCACTACAGGGGCATTACTATGAAAGCATGGGCATTACCACAAGGGCATTAATATGGGAGCATGGGCACTACAAGGGCATTACTATGGGGGTATTAACATATGGGCATTACTATGGGGGCATTACAATATGGGCACTACTACAGTGGCATTGCTATGGGGGCATTATCATATGGGCATTACTATATGTGCACTACTACAGGGGCATTACCTCAGGGGGCATTACTATATGGGCACTGCTGCAGAGGAAATTACCAGGGGGGCGCCAAATTACTGTCTTGCCCCTGGTGACAAAAATCCTAGTTTCGGCCCTGCTGTGACCACCCCCCTCCAGGATCTCCCTGAGGGAGTCACACAAAGGGGAGGGCAGAGGAGGGAGAAGAGAAAGATGAAGATGGAGTAGGAGGAAGAAGAGGATGATGATGATGATGAGGAGGAGCCGAGGTGTATTGGTAAAGGGACCCGGCTTAGACTTCTCTCCACAGACGAGCTGTATTTTTTTTCTGCTGCTTTCTCTTGGGGCACTTCTGATTGGCCGGTGTTCGTGAAGGGGGCGGGGAAGACAGCTGTCCTCTCTGCTTTTCTCCTGTCTGAGGCTCATTACACCATCCTGAGATGGGAAACGGAGAGCTGAGCTTCTGTGCTTCTCTGAATCACTCTCCCCATACTACTGTATAAGGAAGCGATCCTGACATGGAGCTGGGGCGAGGCTGGAGAAATCAGAAACTTCTCCATGGAATATACCCCTTCCTGAATGCAAGGAAGCATTGAAAATCCCTGTTTTCTTAAGTGCTTTGTGAAACAGGGCTTTTCACTGCTGCAGGAATAGACCCCATAGTCGTGGAGTCATCAGTATAGCACAGCATGCTGCACCCATTCCTCACCCACAATATACAGGTGGGGCATTAGCCCTGCTTTCCCACCAACTTCTTGCTCTGAAAAAAAAAGTATCTACTGAGACCAGATCTATCACTTTCTGTGAGGACCCTGATACCACTGACATAGATGATGATGGTAGTGGAGACCACAGGACCGAATGTGAACACAAACTGCACATGGGTGTAAAGCATGGATTGCATATGGTGGACACAGCATGGGTTGTACTTGAGGGCTACAGGATGGATTGTACATAGGGAAGCAGCAGAAATCATACATGGAGGTGACAGAATGGGTCCTACATGGGGACATATCATGCATCAGCATTGTACAAGGGGTACAGCAATTACTGTAGATGGGGGATACAGCAGAAATCGTATATGGAGGTCACAGGATGAGTTGTACATGCGGACTGCACACAACATGCACCAGCATTGTACATGGGGAAACACAGGTCACAGGACAGGTTGTACATGGGAACACAAAATGCATTGTACCAGGGGCACGGATTGTACATGGGCAGGATGTATTAAGGGCAAAGCACAGATTGCACATGTAGCAGAGCACAGATCATACAAGGGGCACAGCACAGATTGTACATGGAGCACAGGACGGATGGTACATGGAGCACAGCACGGATGGTACATGGAGCACAGCACGGATGGTACATGGAGCACAGCACAGGTGGCATATGGGGCATAGTACCGATAGTACATGTGGCACAGCACGGACGGAACATGGGGCACAGCACAGATTGTACATGTAGTACAGCACAGATATTACATGGGCCACTACACGGATGGTACATGGGGCACAGCACAGATTGTACATGGGCAGGATGTATTAAGGGCAGGGCTGCCATCAGAAATCGTGGGGCCTGGTACAAATGAAAAAGGCAGGGCCCCCCCACCCCCTTTGCTCTTCCCCCCAAAGGTCTGGTGGACGCAAAGGGGTGGGGTTGAGCTCTGGTATCTGGAGTATATATATATATATATATATATTATTTTTTCCTTTAACTATTAAAAAAGAATAAACAGATTTTTTGTTTCTTAAATTGAGAAAAGCCTAATGATTTACAACAGAGCTGTACTAACCTGCTATACGGAGGTTCAATTACTGTATGTGGTACGGAACACTGGACCTCATTCAGACCCGCTCTCAAGATGCGCTCGCTCGTTGAAAAAAAAAGGGGCGGATATTTAAATTATGTGATCGCACTGCATCGCGTAAGGACGCCCTCTATGTCTTAGCGAGCTACGGCACTGAGCGCTCGCAAGTGTGTTAAGACGCCCCCTTTCCCCTTGCAACACACATCATCTCCTGGGATTGTTGGATGAATTGGTAACATCAAGAGCCATCGGAGCTGATCGCAGCCCTTGAGGTAGACTTACCCCACCACAAGCACTGCGATCAGTGCTGGCTGAAATACATGGAGGTGACCTGTACAATGACGCTACTTTGCTAATTATGCACACCCTTTAAACTGCGTTTTGTTGGCCTGACACGCCTGCATTCGCAACAACACTCCCCCGTTACAAGCACCTTCCCCTGTTACCCACCCACAAACGGCACATTCTGTCACTCAAAGCAGCGGGCAGTCTGTGTGCTACGAGCGCACAATTTCCCATCGCAGAGACTGGCTTGCACATGCGCACTGTGAATTAGACGCATGCGCATTGAGCAACAATCGCCCGGCAGTGAGTGATCGCTCCTTAGCGACAGGGTCTGAATCAGGCCCAGCACTGATATGGCAAGGGGGCAGAGGTGCAAATAGAGAGAGGCACACTTAAGTAAAGGACACAGATGGGATAGGAGCAGAGTCAAAAATGGGAAGTGGGCAGAGGCAGAGATGGAGAGGGGGCAAAGGCACAGCTATGAGGGAACTGGGGCACAGATATGGGCACATATAGGGAGAGTACAGAGAAAGAAATTTGGGGAGGGGGGAGACAGAAGCAAGATTCATGAATATTACAGGGGACTGTGGGGCAGATTGTATAGGAGGGGAGGGGGACAGAGCAGGATTCAGAAATAATACAGGGGATAGATTGTATAGGAGGGGGAGGGGTGGGCAGATAGGCATAGTACAGGGGACAATGGGGCAGATTGTATAGGAGGGAGGGATGGGGCAGAGGTACCTCAGTGTGTGCACCGCAGTTGCTCTCTCACATTTCCTTCCTCAGTGCAGTGCACACAATATCCGGCCAATGAGAGCAGGGGGAGGAGAGGAGGAGAGCTGTGGGTGGAGCAACTATGGAGGCAGAGGTGATTCAATTAACTAATTTGATAGGGTCCTGAGAGGGGAACCTGTCTGTGAGGGGGCCCACTGCTCCTACCTTTATTATATAAGCTGGTCCTCCAGCAGCTGCTCCTGATTCACAATTTCACAGTAACAGAAGCAGGACACTGGTGCCGCGTGTGTGTATGATGATCATGCAGTGCTGCCCGGAGAGATCATTAATGAATGAGTCACATCACACACTGCTGAGCAGTGAGTGATGACTCATTCATAGATACTGCAGACTTATTAAATAAAATTTAAAATGTTTCTTGGCAAGAAAATAATATTTTAGTTACGGCAGATGTGTACTCATTATACACGATAATAGATCACTCCCAAGGAAAGGAAGCAGTAGAATATTTTTTGATTAAAAATGGAACATCACAAGAGAAGAGAGATTTTATTGGAGAAGGTATTTTATTTATTTTAAAAAATAATTTTTTCTGGTGCAATGATAAATTTTATCTCCAACAAAGAGGAACCGCAATGGGTACCAAATTTGCACACGCATACGCAAACCTCTTTATGGGGTATTGGGAAGAAAACGTTATATGGACAAATAATTTATTTCTGGGAAACATAAAAAAATGGTACCGGTTCATAGACGATATCTTTTTTATTTGGGAAGGTGGAGAGGAGGATTTGAAAGAATTTTGCAATAGTTTGAATAGTAATAGTGTAAATATTCAACTTACCTTTAACTCTAGTAAAAAGGAAATACATTTTTTAGACCTGGTTATTTATATAGAAGGAAATACTATACAAACTAAAAACTATTGTAAGATTACGGATAGTAACTCATATATAGATATACAAAGTAATCATCACAAACCATGGTTAAAGAATATACCTAAAGGACAAATGAGAGGTATAAGGAGAAATTGCACAGATATCACCGTTTTCAAAGAACAGGCTGAAGAACTAAAACAGAAATTTTTATGTAAAGGTTATTCAGAAAAAGAGATTAATCCACATATGGAAGAAATGATAAAGATAGATAGGAAACAACTACTCATAGAGAAAACTAAGAGTGAACAAACTGGTGAGTTTTCACTCCCGTTTATCACCACCTTTAATAACCAATATAAACAGGTAGAGGATATAATAAAGAAACATTGGTATATATTAAAACAGGATTCTGTTATGAAAACAATTTTACCTAAATGTCCAAAATTTGTTTATAGAAGAGCACCCAATCTGAGAACGAAATTGGTTAAAAGTGCCATACCAGTTATAAGGCCAGAGAGGATTAAAACCAAAGGGTTTTTTAGATGTGGTCTTTGTTTAATGTGTCGGAACCATTTGAAACAAGAGAGCAAAGTCTTACAATTTACATCTACTAAGACGAATACATCATATGAAATAGATGATTTTATAACGTGCAACAGTAGAAATTGTGTGTATTTAATTGAATGCACGTGCGGTTTGCAATATGTTGGACGCACTTCTAGACAGTTAAAAGAGAGGTGGAGTGAACATTTAAGGAATATTAAAAAAGGTTTGAGAAACATTCCCTCTCTAATCATTTTAGAGAATATCATCAGAAATCTACTTCAGGAATAAAGAATGTAATGGGGATTAAATTAGTGAAACCCAACTGGAGACAAAGGGGCATAGATAATGCTTTAGCTAAAACAGAAATGAAGCTGATATATGAGCTAAAAACCCTAAAACCCAGTGGCCTGAATAATGATTTTGAAATTAAGTGGTTCTTATAGTTATACATTTTTAACATAAGAATTGTTTTTTATGAATTTTTACGAATTTTAAATGTATTTTATGAAGTCTTAATATTATCTGTGTAGTTCCATTTTTATATTTTATTTATTTATATCTTATATTGGATCTATAACAATATGAATGTCTCATTACTAATGTAAGTTATAAGCACTTTGCACTTTTGTTTCAAAATAGATATCAGTGGGCATTTTCATCAAGTCCTATAGTATTTTGCATCCTATAGTTATTGTTCCTACAATACACACTTTGCGTTCCAGCGGGAGCCATTTTTTGCGTTGAAATGACCCGCATGTTTCCAGATCACGTGACAATACGAGATGTCACTTATATAGAGGTGACGGAATTAATAGACTGGAAGGAGACTCCTGGGGTATGTTAAAGGTGATGACCTATATACCCCGGATGATAGACTATAAGAAAAGGCGGCCGGTGAACATTAGCCGCATTAGTAAATAAATGATAGTATGGATCCGGTCACGTGGTGCGCCGGGTGACCGCACCCGGAAGTAATTGCTGTGTCTCAATAGATTAGACAATAGGAAGTAAGCAGCATCTCGTGAGTCATGTGATAAGTCAGGTGACTATACCCGGAAGTTATACATGCGTTCCAAATGGACATTATATATTTTATGGAGTATAGAAGCATTATTTCAGAGGACTTTGAATAAAACTGATATTATATATGAAAGTAGAAAGTGCTTATGAAAGAGAATAATGTTTATGTATGAAATGCACAAAGTTTATCCCACTTCCTGTTGTTAACCAATGAGAGGGTAAGGTGGGGTATATTAGGGTGGGATAACCACCATACCAGCACACCTTGATAAAGACTTGAATTGTTGAAACGCGTTGGTGTTTATGGGGAAGGAACAGATGCAGATGTGAGGAGTGGATTGTCTACATCAGGGATCGTGAAGATAGGGGTGTGAAGAATTATAGATTTTCTATGATTGGGTTTGTTCCATAATAAGTTGTTGTGGAGCTCTGGCCCCTCACTGATCAAAAAGATGCTAACGTCATGGCTCACATGATAATTATTCTTTGAAGTTTACAAGTCAGGAAACCTTTTGGCTAAAGTATTGCCCAGGTAATGTATTTAACAGGGACAGGCTAAGTTCCCTGTTAATGAAATTAGGAAATACAACACAGATTTGTCGAGCTTAGAGCTTCCTTTCAATTATGATAAGGTTGTCACCAGGGCATGTGTATTGCTCAGCCTTTGTGTCTGAATCTGTAGACAGTCAGCACCATAGGGGGTAAAACAAATAGAAACCAGGCTGATGAGATATGGCAGATCAATGATCAGTCATATTTGGATGGTTTATGTGACAAAAGTGATGTATCAGTGATAGCTGGAAGCTTGGAAAATTATATACATATAACTGGACTCCATATCCAGGTTGTGTGCAATTCCCAGATCACTGAGACATACAGATTTAAAGATATGATATATCTCAGGAATGCACTATGACAACCACATCATATTTACACTTGTATAACAGATAAAATATGGACAAGTATTAAGAACACTCCATATTGTAGGTAGTCCATCCACAGGGGAAGTTATTAGGTTTATTCTGTTACAAGTTTAAAGGGATTTAAACTTAGCTGGGAGGTTCCTGACCTCCAATTATCTAATCCGCCCATCAGAGCGGACTGATGACATCACCTGAGGTGTGATACTCTTCTAATAATAGGGATTGAAGCCCTGTGTTCTGTGTTCAACTGGGGGATCAATTTGTCGCATTGAAGTTTAACCTGCAGTCTCTGCATTTCTTACCATTCCTCCTGGGCGGAACGCTACGTGTTTCTAACGCAGCGTCTTTTCCGTAAGTCTACCTCTACCATTTTTATTTTATATTGCTGTATGTACCTTTGTAACCATTCTTTTCTCTGTAACATTCTTTTTTAAGCATTGTACTACCTTTTGTGTAAATAAAGTATTCTTTATTAGTTTATTTCATATATGCTCCGAAACCTCGTCTTTGAAGAGATTGTTAGTGACGCTACACATATTGTTAAGTACGGGAAGCAGAGGGTTGGTCACAGCGAACTGTGTGGTCGTCTGGGACACCTAGTCTGCGCAATTGTGGAGAGGTTAAGCAACAGATTAACTGCGAGGGGATCTTGTTGCTGAGCCTGTGCAATTATTGGGATTTAGAGGACCGGTGGCCTCTTTAACTTGTTCCATCGGTGGTGGCAGTTTCATAAGTAAGGTATTTGTATCACGGCGCTCTGTCTATAGCAGAGGTGCACACCCCCACGTCAGGGATACTGGGTACGGGTCCCTGACAAGGGGCTTTGTCCGGGATTGCTTCTTGACTCACTTGTGTTTGCCGGTGTACATATACACCTCTCCATCTGGTACGTTACCCAAACCCCTAAGTGCTGGAGGATAATATGTTTTAAAATTGTTTTCAAATAAATAGATTGTACTTCACTATATGTGGAAAAAAAAATTTTCTCTTTTATATACATCCGAAATATATGCCTGGTGGCAACTACTGTGGAACAAGGAAGAAGAATCATTTATACAGTACTTTTATTCTAAAGGACCCACAGGAGGGAATAACATTTTATATTGACCTAGAAGGAAGCGCTGGGACTTTATTGTTATTGTTTTTGTCTATGTCTTTGAATTATAGAGTTTTGTGACCTCTATTTATTGTTCTAGCTGCATCCTATATTGAAGCGCATTGTTATCTCAAGATAATCTTCATTCATAGAACTCTCTGGCCAGCACTTAGCAGCCTCAGCTGTCCTGTATGAGGGCAATAAATTAGCAATTAACTCTGCTTGCCGACGTCCGGGCCCCTCAGCTGTCCGGGCCCGGTACAGGAGTGCTGGCTGTCCCCCCCTGATGGCGGCCCTGAGTACATGTAGCACAGCACGGATGGTACATGGGGCAGAGCACGGATAGCAACACTGACGGTACATGGTTAATACAGCCTGGATTATATATGGTGGCACAGCACAGATGATACATGGGGAGTACAACATGGACACTATATGGTGGTACAGCATAGATAGTACATTTAAGCACAGTTTAAATGGTACATGGGGCACAGCACAGTTTATATGTGCAGAATACAGCCTGGATGATATATGGTGGCACATCAAAGATAGTACATTTAAGCACAGTCTGATTGGACATGGGGTCTCAGCATTGATTCCTGTACATAAGGTATAGATTGCACATAGGGAAAAAGGAGACTGATCTACTCTCCTGGAATAGGCAATTATATGACTATAGTAACCTAATGACTTAGCTCCTAAATCTCTAGCTGTTGTGGAAATGGAACTAGTACATGTACGTTTCCTGACCGTTCCTGGCGGAGTGCTGGAGCAAGCATACTATGGACTTGTATATCCACAACAGCTGATTATAGAAGCACATCTGTTACTTGTGGGCACAAGGCATGCTATAGCAGGCCACACTCTAGGCCAACTTACAACCAACCACCCAACTAGCTGATTGGTTGGAATGAAAATCTGGTAAGGTATGAAAGCAAATGACAATCAGCAATTTGCTCCCAAACGCCAGAAAATGGACAAAAACTGTTGTTTGAACAAATTGTTTAGATCAAATATTTAACAAACTTGTCTGACCGACCATTTTCATCTGTTTTCTGGCATTTAGGAGCAAATTGCTGATCATAATTTACTACCATACGTTACCAGATTTTCATTACAACCAGCCAACTAGTTGGATGGTTGGATGAAAGTTGGTCTAGTGTGTGGCCAGCTTATGACTTCTAGTTCACAGACCCTCCAACATGATCCGTTCCATTAAGTACAAAATGATCTGCTCCTGTACTTCCCTCTTAATTGATGATTGCAGCCACCTGTGCTGAAACACCTGTCTCATCAATTACCTAGTTCAACACAAGTGACTGCAATCATACTCATACATTAGGTGGGACGTCCAGGAGCAGGGCATTTTGTACCCAATGGAATGGGTCATGTTGAAGGGTAGGAGTTCAGCAACAGCTGATATGCCACAGGTTGCCTCTCTGATTAGAACATGGATATTTTATAGCTTTTTTTAAGGCATGAATTGAAAAGATTGTAATATACATAATGGGGCATGCACACAATACTGTGAAGCTACTGGAAAGTCAATTTACCTATATATCCAAGTTAAATATGAATGTAATTCCAGATCCTTACCAATTCTACCTAGACACATTCTCTTACTAGACATGGGGCCCTCCTAAATTTTCCCTTACTAGATATGGCACCTTCCTAAATTTTCCCTTACTACATATGGCACTATCCTAAAAATTCCCTTACTAGATATGGCGACCTCCTAAAAATCCCTTACTAGACATGGCGCTATCCTGAGGATTCCCTTACTAGACATGGCGCCCTCCTAAAGTTTCCCTTACTAGACATGGCGCCCTCCTAAAGTTTCCCTTACTAGACATGGTGCCCTCCTGAAGTTTCCCTTACTAGACATTGCGCCCTCCTGAAATTTCCCTTGCTAGACATGGCGTATTCCAGTTTCCCTTGCTAGACATAGAGCACTCTAAAGCTTCCCTTGCTAGACACGGAGACCACTGATATCTTCCCTTCGACAAGGCTTCCCATTGTACCTGTGTATCTTTCCTTTACTAGTCCTGGCGCCTCTTCCACCTCAGCACCGATTCATTTACATTAACTCAATAGCTTTACCATACCAAACATGGCGCACACTTATTCCCAACTGGCGGAAGCCCACAGCAAATATGGCGGCCGTAGCCTCAGTTCCAGGTGCAAAGACCAAGTACGGAGGAGGAGAGTGGAGACTGACTCCCGAGTGCGGAGCAGGAAGGACACGTGTCCCGGGGAGAGTGTTTGCGGAGGATGGCGAGGAAAAAGAAGGAGAAGCTGAGTGTTGCCCGGGAGGTGAGATACGCAGCGGAGTTACCATGGAAACTGCGGGAGAGGACTGACAGTAACGCAATGCTCCAGCCAGGGGGGCTAATGTGCTGTCAGAACCCCCATCACCCCAATACTATTGCATTTTATCTCTGAACGTACTTTATTATACTATATTCTGTCCATACTGCATTATTGGGAAAAATGTGTAGTGTATCATATGGACTGTGTTATACTGGATTATATGGTTACACTATGTTATACTCTATTATATGTTTACACTGTGTTATACTGTATTATATGGTAATACTGTTATACTGTATCATATGGTAACACTGTGTTATACTGGGGTAGATGTACGAAGCCTAGAAGCGGTATCAGCGCATGTTATGTGCACTGATACCGCTTCTCCCTGATGTATGATCGGGGGTCTGGGCGGTAAATGACAGGGGCGCTACCCGCTAGAGACAGCAGCGCATCAGCCTAGTGCTGATACGCTGTGTCTCTGTCCCGGCCGGCTCCACTGAGCATGCGCGGGATCTCGCAAGTATCGCGAGATCCCCGCGTGCAGCCCTGGAGCCGACAGCAGCCCCAGCAGGGACAGCGCTGTCCCTGCTGTGGGGATAGGCTAGCGCCAGGCTGTAGCTGTCGATAACGACAGCTACAGCCGGCCGAACGGTCATGCGGTATCACCGTTCGTACATGGCCCTGCCGCTCGGCGCTGCTATCTTGTAAATAGCAGCGCTGATGACAGGGGCGCATAGCGCCCCTGTCATTTACCGCCCAGACCCCCGATCATACATCAGGGAGAAGCGGTATCAGCGCACATAATGTGCGCTGATACCGCTTCTAGGCTTCGTACATCTCCCCCACTGTATCATATGGTTATACTGTATTATATAGTAACACTGTTATACTGTAGCATATGATTACACTGTTATACTGTATTATATAGTAACACTGTTATACTGTATCATATGGTTACACTGTATTATATGGCAACACTGTTATACTTTATCATATGATTACACTGTGTTATACTGTATGATATGATTATACTGTATTATATGATAACACTGTGTTATACTGTATTATGTTGTGCTATGCTGTATTATGTGCAGTCAGACATTGGGGTTCAGGGAATACTCTCCCCACAAGCACATAAGTGACTGACAGGAGAGATGTAGTCCGGAGGATCAGTATAACTATAGAATATAGTAATTATAGGTTACAGATCAGTCACTGCACTAATGCTGTGGGTCTGAATGCACTAGGAGCCCCCTCTATTCAGCACCTGGACCCCATTTACCCTAGACACTACTTTCACTTTTTGATACATTATCGAATAACATAGTATAAAAAAAATGTACCAATAAAGGAAGTTTATGAGGCTGGCAGCCCGACTACTGCAGCATTTCTTACTTCAACAATTATCTGTATAAGTCATTGGGTTTGTACAAGGCCCTTGAAAAGCCCTACTAACATCTTATGGTGCATACACACGGTCAGATTTTTCTTCAGATCAGAACGGTAACGATTTAAAAAATCGTTCATATCTGAAGGAAAATCTGACATGTGACATGCCGGGACGATGAGCATTTCCGATGGTCAGATAACGATATCTGACATCTGATGTGTTTGCAGTCAGACTTGGACGATTCCATTCATTATAATGCAGTCAAAAATCGTTCAATCGTTCATCGGACAGATCTGACAAATTTGACCGTGTGTATGCTCCATAAGGGTTAAAAAGAGAAACACCAGCACTCACATCCCCAAATTGGTGATCCCATCCATTATAGAAGCCATGGATCAGTCAATGTGAAAATCGCTCTATTCACACTTAGGGGCATATTCAATTAGACGCGAAAACTCCCGTACTTTTCGCATGCCGGACTTTTTGCCGACATCTCTGGTTTTCCATGCGAAAAAGTATCGCGCTCGTCCCCGCTTATCCCCATATTCAATTAGAAATCGGCAAAAACTGGACCTGGCCATAAGTCCTGCCAGATTTGGGGAAATCAGCCTGACACCCCCCAAAAGATACACCGACATTGGGGATCACTACAGATATCCCCATATAGGCCTGCTGAAGGTATTTGGGGTACTTAAATGCTCTTAATAGCTGCTAATTAGCATCTTTGTAGAAGTGGTGAAGAATAGCATTTTTTTGTTTTTCAGAAAATAAGTAGTCCAAGCAAATTGGGGTACATGGAAATGGGTGCTAGCATATTTTAAAGTTTCTAAAGTGAAGTTTTAAAATACGTAACAAATCCACCTGCCGCAAGCACCTGCAAACTTAAAAACACCTGGGGCATACTAGGGGACCCCCCTGGAGTCTATTTCACTAGTTTTTAAATTTGTCCCCCAACTTTGGACTTTTTCACCCCCATAATGAAAGTACTTTTTTGGGGTGATCTAAAGTATTTTTTTTGAAGCAGTATACCTTTGGGGGACTGTCCCAAAGGTGCAGGGGGGTTCTCCGAAGTTTGCACCCCAAAACCCCAATTTTGCACTTTTTTTCGACACCTAGTCATAGGCGAAACTTTTCCGCCGGTTCCATTGCATTGAGTTTCCGCACCGGCAAAAAATCTCCGGAATTGAATACGGAGGAAACTTTTCGCATGGCGAAATGACGTCACTCGCGATACTTTATCACCAAAAACGGCTTTTCGCCGCTAATTGAATATGGCCCTTAATGTGTCCAACAGGCCAAACACACATCAGTCTGCTTCCAATGAATGATGTCTGTGCAGTCCTCCTAATCCTCCAATTATGTGCTCACTACTACTTCCCCGAATCTCACCGTACAGAGCAATGTCCAACCACCGGGACCTATACATCCATATACATGGCGGCGATGCATCCCACCACTCATCGCAAACATAACAGTGTTGACTAATGCCATATGCTTGAAGAAAATCACAAAGGACAACTCTCCCGGTAAAAGCTGGCCTTTGCAATAGGACTTCCGGGTTTAGGACCTGGGAGTCCTTCTGCGCATGTGTCGATTGCCACACGTACCACGGGGGGTGCTGAGAAGATGTGAATAGAAGCCCATATGCTATATAAAAATTAGGTTAAGCATCCAAACCTCCGAAAAATGGCATTCTGGGAGGTTCAACCGCAAAATATGGTTCGCTGCACCCGGCCCATAGTGTTATATACTTCCTATACTTGCAGTGCCCTGTATCTGTATAGAGTGTAATAGACGTGTATTATGATCATACCCAATGGTCAGGTCATGTTAGGGATGAAGTGTCCTATGTTTGTATAGAGTGTAATAGACGTGTATTATGATCATACCCAATGGTCAGGACATGTTGGGGGTGTAGGGTCCTATGTCTGCATAGAGTGTAATAGAATTATAATGTAGTCAGGTCATATTGGGGGTGTAGTGTCCTATGTCTGTATAGAGTGTAATAGAATTGTAATGTGGTCAGGTCATATTGGGGGTGTAGTGTCCTATGTCTGTATAGAGTGTAATAGAATTGTAATGTGGTCAGGTCATATTGGGGGTGTAGTGTCCTATGTCTGTATAGAGTGTAATAGAATTGTAATGTGGTCAGGTCATATTGGGGGTGTAGTGTCCTATGTCTGCATAGAGTGTAATAGAATTATAATGTAGTCAGGTCATATTGGGGGTGTAGTGTCCTATGTCTGTATAGAGTGTAATAGAATTGTAATGTGGTCAGGTCATATTGGGGGTGTAGTGTCCTATGTCTGTATAGAGTGTAATAGAATTGTAATGTGGTCAGGTCATATTGGGGGTGTAGTGTCCTATGTCTGTATAGAGTGTAATAGAATTTTAATGTGGTCAGGTCATATTGGGGGTGTAGTGTCCTATATCTGTATAGAGTGTAATAGAATTATAATGTGGTCAGGTCATAGTGGAGGTGTAGTGTCCTATGTCTGTAGAGTGTAATAGAATTGTAATGTGGTCAGGTCATATTGGGGGTGTAGTGTCCTATGTCTGTATAGAGTGTAATAAATTGTAATGTGGTCAGGTCATATTGGGGGTGTAGTGTCCTATGTCTGTATAGAGTGTAATAAATTGTAATGTGGTCAGGTCATATTGGGGGTGTAGTGTCCTATGTCTGTATAGCGTGTAATAAATTGTAATGTGGTCAGGTCATATTGGGGATGTAGTGTCCTATGTCTGTATAGAGTGTAATAGAATTGTAATGTGGTCAGGTCATATTGGGGGTGTAGTGTCCTATGTCTGTATAGAGTGTAAGAGAATTGTAATGTAGTCAGGTCATATTGGGGGTGTAGTAGGCTACGTGGCATAATTGCAGACCAGTATTAAAGCTTGCTCTAAATAGTTTTATGTCCCATGATAATACAGGTCCTATTGCGCGTCAGAGCACCCCTTATGGTGCCTCATGATCTTGCGTTTGATTCCGTTGTTCCTCCATTTCTGCAGATAGATGACACGGAGGAGCGGCTGGCTACATGCAGGAACAGCCTGGAAGATGTTGACTTAAAACTACGTAAACTTGAGCTGACCGTGGAAGCGAGGTGAGGTTAATAGTGATAAAAATGGGAGAGTAAAAATTATTTCTAATCTACAATTCCTGATACGGATATTTGTAGTGTGAGTGACCAATATCTATTCATTCTCAGGTCTATACTTGGATTCATCACAGGGAATTGAAGCTCTCCTTAGTGTCAGCTGAAATACATCTGAATTTTCTTTGTTTCCCATAGAAAATCTTTAGAGAAAGAGAAGAACTCTCTGGCCGATAAGATGTCCTATTATGGTAAGTTTAAATCCTTTCTGAAGCCCAAGAAACGCGTTGCAGTATCTTTATCCATGTAATTGTCTATTCACAGAGAAAGAGCTGAAAACCCTGCGTCATGAGAATCGTAAAAACATGCTGATGTCTGTCGCCATCTTCCTAGTCATCGTGCTTGCCTATTACTGCTGGACCATGTGACGGTAAAGTGTCTGCTGAAGAAACGCGTTTCGTAATCCCCCTCCATAAACATGTCCAGTAGGAGATGAAACGGTCAGTTTATCTCCATAATGGCTCTGGATTTCCAGATCTGAAGGTCATGGACACAGCAATTTCAGGTGGCGGATATGCATCTGTCGTCCGCTTCCAGCACTTTTCACAGCTAAAGCTGAAATATAATAAGATGTGATAAACAAGATGGAATGAGATTGATTAGACTGAAGACTGCAACTCCCATTGTGGTGATAATACATATAAAACAATTTGTTGCCAAAATACGTACCTACATGGAAACCATTTTGGGATAAACAAGAAGTCAATTGCTTGAAATAAATAAGGCACGGTTTTAGCATTAAAAAAGTTTCATTAGGAAAAAAAAAGATTGGATTGAAATGATGAGCTTAGCCAATTGTTTAACCACGAACAAGATTACTGATTATTAGTACTTATTATTGACTTTGAGAAAATGTTTATATAATTTCTATTAGGAGTTAATTATAATGAATGTTTTCATAAACTTTTTGAAAAGTGTTTGTTGTCAGCTGGTTCTAAATCATGTGATCTCCCTCTTCAGAGTGATATACTGCATGTGGCCAGACGCTGGCTTGGACTCGGACTGTCACTGAGAGCCTATGGGGGTTCTAACTCAGTGATTCTGCTCTCGCCCCCCATTCACATACAGTGCGCTCCGTTCACTTTGAGAGCAGTGTGTACCACACGCCACCAGAAGCTGACGTGCTCGTCCGGGATCGGCATTCTAGAACCAAATTTTACATTCGTGTGTTACAAAGTAAGCTGGTGAGGTCATCAGAAATTCCATGTTGTGGGGACTCCATCTGCAGTGTTGGGGAAGTTCAGATACAAGCTCTGCCTGGACCCATTAGACTGAGCCTCATCTTAATAAGTATTTCCAAAGTATTCAAATATATATACTTTTTAATGATCTTCTCCCCAGCTTTACTGCCTTGGAATCAGGGTGGGTGCAGGTCCTCAAAGTCTCTCCAAAAACCTTGCACAGCAGCAGATGTCTCTTAGTAACCTATATTGGCTCAGTTGCAGACTCCCCTGCTGGTTGGTGATAATACAGACACCTGCTAATGTACAGCAAAGTTAAAATTGCAAAAGTATTCAGACCCGTTCAGTACATTTATCGTTGTCACAGCTGTGGTTATACGATATAAACATAGATGTTCTTTCCAACAATAGAGATGTAGAAGACTTGAGAAAAAAAATGTCACTAAAGCTGTAATACTGGCCGGTGTTCACTACGTTAGGGTTAAAGGGACACAACAAGAGATCTATCCTAATTGGTATCATTGAGCTGATCCGGAATCATACCCAAGGAAGCTACATAAACATCTGTCCAGATGATAGAATTCTCCATTAGAACGCACAATTTAATGGAACCAGCGAAACCAATGGTCCAATCCTCTTCTGTATATTAGTTAAGCTTCACTGATTGGACATCGCTTAACATTAATAACTTACATTTAAATATTCGCTATAGAAAAGCTTTTCTTCCAAGTATTTACAAGAAGGCCTCCCCCAGGTTTTGGACATGAGATTGGGAGAATACACACAGGGACGGATTGTGAGTTTGAAGCAAAATAAAAAGACAAAGTAACTTTGTATCTGGAACAAAACATGTTACATAAGATGGGGTGCAAATACATTTATTACAATTGGCTGCAGGGTAAATACTGGCTACTCTTACATGTAACCCACAAATGCTGCAGGGACAGGTAGGCAGGGGAGGGACAGCCTCCTGTCATACTCGTGAGATTTGATATAAAAATGATTAGAATAATAAAAAAAAAGATATTTAAAACTTATAAACATCATCTTTGTTTATTGTAATCATATTTATAGTTCACACTCACCAGCTTTGTGGAGCTCCCTGGAACTGAAGGGAGACGGGAGATGAGGCAGCAACAGCTCAGCCTCGCTTCTGTATAGGTATACACTGCTTGCAGAGCTGGGGGCGGGGCCACACCACAGGCAGTAAGCTGCACAGAAAGAGAGCTAATAGAGGCATGCCTCTGAGTATGGGGGGCGTGCTTTGAGCACTGATGGACACCTTCGATGTTTCATGTGACCAGGAAGTGCCCTGCAGTGTTTAGAGATCAGAGCTGTCACCAGAAGCAAGAGAAGACACAGTGATGCAGGTAGGAGAATCAATGGACACTGAAGATTAGTGTAGTGAGGAGAGTAAAGGGTGAGACAGGCTCCGAGCACTCAGACCCATGTGTGCCTCCCCAGCCATTGACCTCACCGCATGTCACATTTAGATCTCTCTGCCCATGTTGCATCTCCCCTACCTGCAGTGCAGCATGGTTGTGCCAAGGTGCAAAGTTATTTGCTGTTTTTTTTTACTTGCTCCTAACCCAGCATCAGACCCACGGTGTGAATGGTGAAGATGTGATAGACAATGAATCAGCAGTGCATTGGCGAAGAAGTGAATTAGGTCACCAAGGCGTGGTGGAGTAAAGGGTGTGCCAGGGATGAGGATTGGCCAATGAGGTCACAAGTAGAAGACAAATATGGTGAAGTAAATTTTAGAATTTGCTCTAAGTAAACCACTGTTCAATTCTGCGAGTGGGGTCTCAGAGGAATGTTGGGGCACTGTCGAGTCGAGAAGGGAGCGAGAAAGATAGGCTGTAGTACGAAGGCTGGTGAGGAGAGTAGCAGAGGCTAGGACAAGAGAAGGCAGACTTAGGATTGGAGACATGCGAATGTGTTCAGGGGAGGATGGGAATGTGGCAGTACAGAGAGGCAAGCTAGAGGTGACCATACAGTAGTGGAGAGGGAGCCCTGAAGTTGGGAGAATACGGTATAGGAGTGTAAAGACTGAAAATGCTGTTGCATGGAGAATGAGGTTGAATTGGAAAGTGCAAGAGATGGTGGGTGGGATGTGCAAAGTCTGGTATGAGGAGATATCCTGTCAAATAGTGCTTATTTGGTCTTTCTTGTAGATGTCAAAGTCATGGACTGTGATGGAGGAAGGAGGTGGTGGCAGAGGTAAGCAGAGAAGCCAGTTAAAGGTGGACAAAAGGCATCATGATTAGAAGAGAGGGTGGATGGTAGAGAAGTAGCTTTGCTTGGTAAGTAACAAAGCAGTGATGTAATATAAAAAGGTGGAGTCTGCATTTCCTCCAGTGGCAGAAGGCAGTGTGGGAACACTTTTGCAGTTTGCGGGTCTGTTTGGTGTGTGGCACTGGCGAGGTTTGCGTGGTATATTGTAGGCCTGACGTGGCTGTGCTGTTAGAAAGAGGCAGCCAGGTCAGAATTGTAAAAAGGAGAGAGAAGGTTTAGTGAAGATGGACAATGTTTTAGGTGGATGCCGACACTTATGTGTCACTGTGTGCGTGCGCTTTGGCTGTGTTGGGGGAAACGTAAGGTGGGGCTGAAGGACAGACAATTGCGATCAGAGAGTAGAAAGTCAGAGGCTGATAAACTGGAGAAGACAAGGCAGTGTCCATCACAGTGGATGGGAGATGAAGATTGTTGGGTGGGAATAAAGAAGCAAGTGAGGGAAATAATGTTTGTGGCAGCAGAAGCAGTGGTTCTGTCAATTAGATTGTTGAAAGTACCCAACAATTCTATTTCTTACTCCATAACAACACCCCCCCCAAGTCCCAACCCCTCTCGTTATGTCTTGCCAGAACCCCTCCAACACACACACACTTACCTGCTGCTGTCTGGTTTCCAATTCCCTCTTCAAAAACGAAAATGTATTAAACCACGTCTAAGCTCATATTGGGGTTGGAGGTCCACGCCCTCTACAATCACCTGTATTCAGCACGATCACAGTATAAAATCATTTTCAAAAATAGTCCACGGAGTTTAGAATTCCAGCTTCACGAACGTGACCTGATCATTGGCTTCCAGTACAGCCTTTTGGGTGTGTGGCTCTACAGGGGTAGCGAGTGCTAATCACCTGTAAGCTGCTGCCTAGTGGAGTACTGGGACAGCTCTGTTATTATATTATACAGCATGTGTATGGGAGAGATTGTTACACAATGTTAACGTCACAGTTCATTCATCATACTGGGGAATACAGAAGGACCCATACACCTAACTGGTAAACACATCGGTCTTTACTGATCCTGATTACAGTACAATAACCTGGCGGTATCCAGTCTTTAGAGTTTATTGCTGTAGGGGGGTGAGGTGTGCGCCTCTGATGCCATGGGTACAAGGCAAGCCATGCAGAAAACAACACCCCTGTCACACGGTGCAGGACACCTGGAGCAGACAAGACGTATGGGCACAGGATTCCATTCCGCAGCCTCCTGTCTCTCCTAGCATCAGCCCCTTTGTAATGACCGCTTGCCCTGTTCAGCGCCCGTGGGAATACACTCACGGTGGTTGGAATCCAGTACTTCTCAACAGCACTGTTCTTGGCCATGACATGAGACTTACAATAAACATCAGACAACAGTAAAGCAGTATTGTCTGAAGTTACCACCCGATGCTCTGCAAATCTCCCCGACACAAATGGCTCCAAATATTTATTCAAAATACTGCACCTATAGAATGAGACGAGGTGTGTAAGATTGTGGGGTGGGTGTGTGTGTGTGTGTATGTGTTTTTAATTTAATTTCAAATCTCTGTATCTTTAAACTATATCTTTAATGACTTGTGCATGGCCCAGTTTCATAGGGTTCGGGTCAAGCGGTTTTGCTATAGTTCAATAACATGAAAAAAAAAAAAATGTAATGTGATTAAAAATAAAGCAAATGTCACCTCCGGCATTGCACCCCCCCCCCCCCCCCCCTCCCATCATAAAGAGAGACCAAACAAGATACCGGAGAAGCAACGGCAGGAGATAAAGAAGATCTATGCCAATGTTTTCCTGTCATCTGCAGTGCAATTCAGGCTTCTTTAATACGGTAGACGGGAGGATAAACCCCTCGGCTCAAGCTTCAAGTCACTTTAAGAGCCGATGAGCTGTCGTGAGTCCGAGAGGAAAGTAACGCGGAGAGGTGTAGCCAGATGTATCACTAACTCTCCTCTCTGCCCCCGGCAGATGAGGGCTGGTGCATCCGAATGAAGTGTAGGACATCGTCCTTGGAAAGCTTGTCTGGGTTAGGGTCCCGTTTCTGAGACTCATGGATCTGGACTCCCTCGTTCCACTCCCAAAAGAGCCGTTCAGAGTAGCAGACCCTGCAAGAAAAAGGACATGGGGTGTGATGAAGGCATACAGAGCCCAGGGCGGACATTACCCATCTAGTGCATTAGAAACTGGATTTGGGAAGAGTGCAGGCGGCTGACAAAATAATGAAACATTCAAGAGACCGCTACTTAAAAATCTTGTAGCCAGCAGGAACTACTCAGGATCCAGGGAAGATATGAATCCTGAGAATTGCCCACCCTTCCTCCAGTGCAAGAAGGCACCACATGCAGAACAGATTTCCTAAATGTCGTTTGCAGAAGTTCCCAATAGATAGAAGGCCGTGTAAATCACCATATGGTCACATAACTGGGCCAGTGGACCAGTTAGCGGCCATGTTTTTTCCATCATGCACACGGATAGCTATCTATAACCTCCAGTCTCTTTAATGTTTTCACCCAAGCAGACTCCCACTGTCACCCAGTTACACAACCTTATCCTAAATCTTAAGACCTGTGAGAGTGAGCAGGGCCTATACATGTCATGCAGCAGGGGGCATACTGCATGTGGGAGTGTAAAGGAAAGAAGTCATACTTACTATCGGTTTGATCCAATCTTCAACTGGACTAAGACATATTTATTAACAGGTTCTATTTACCTTACGGATGAGAAGTATTTTATAGCGCTTACTAATCGCAAAGCATTAAACAATATGGAAAAATCAGAGAAAACAAATAATTCAGAACTTCGGTGAGTAAACCAAATCCTACCACACCAGTGATCGCAAATACGTGCTATAGTGCGTATTTTACTCGGTATCGGGGACTCACTTTTTTTTAGAATGGGTCGGTCCCCAGGGACGCGGTCCACCCCTGCCAATCCCTGGCTTCTCATTAAATGATTGATGACCCTGCTGCAGGCAATAAAAACCAGAGGTGGAGTCAGGCCAGCATTGCAAGAGACCTCTTTGGCGCCTTTACTGGAGTGGATGTCATGCTGCGGCATTACAGGGACATGACCTGGCGTGACGACGGCCCCTGCACTTGGAGTGAAGACATCCTCCAGTGACTGTAGGCGGGTGGAGGTATAATGCTGAGCGGATGACTAGTGGTCCAGGGCCGGCACGAGTGGCTGCAGTAGGATGCCACCACATAGCGGGCACTGAGTGTCTGCCGCCGGGACCCGCAACTCCAGGAGTGTTTGGGGACCCGGTTTATGTCTGCACCAGGGAAAGGGGAGTTGCCCGACAACTGCCATGCTACCCGGCCCGGCAGCATGGAGTTACATTTGTGACAGGCAGCCTAGCAGAGAATCAGATTGGCTGCCTCTCATTACAGTGCAGTGAGCAGGGAAGCTCCTGAGACTGCTCACCACATCGATGTACTGCAGAGCCAGAGCTCCCCGCAGCCAGCGCACTGTAATGACAGGCAGCCAATCTGATGACGATGCTGTGGACCCGGGTGAGTATATACAGCAGGCCCAAACACATTCACCAACCCCCATGTGTGTCTCTCTGCCTGCCCCCCATGTGTCTCTCTCTCTGCCTGCCCCCCATGTGTGTCTCTCTCTCTCTGCCTGCCCGCCATGTGTCTCTCTCTGCCTGCCCCCCATGTGTCTCTCTCTGCCTGCGCCCTATCTGTGTCTCTCTCTCTGCCTGCGCCCCATGTGTCTCTCTCTGCCGGCGCCCTATCTGTGTCCCTCTCTGCCTGCGCCCCATGTGTGCCTCTCTCTGCTTGCAGCCCATGTGTGCCTCTGCACCAACCCCCATTATGTCTCTGCCTGCCCCTTGTGTGTGCCTTTGCCTGCTATCATGTGTGCCTCTGCCCATCCCCCATGTGTCACTCTCTGCCTGCCCCCCATGTGTGTGTCTCTCTGCATGCCCGCCATGTGTGCCTCTTTCTCTCTGCCTGCCCACCATGTGTGCCTCTCTCTGCCTGCCCACCATGTGTGCCTCTCTCTGCCCGCCCGCCATGTGTGCCTCTGCACCAACCCCCAAATGTCTCTGCCTGCCCCTTGTGTCTCTCTCTGTCTGCCCCCCATGTGTGTGTCTCTGCCTGCCCCCATCTGTGTGTCTCTCTGCCTGCCCCCATCTGTGTGTCTCTCTGCCTGCCCCCATCTGTGCCTCTCTCTGCCTGCCCGCCATGTGTGCCTCTGCAACAACCCCCATGATGTCTCTGCCTGCCCCTTGTGTGTGCCTTTGCCTGCTGTCATGTGTGCCTCCCCCTTCCCCCATGTGTGTCTCTCTCTGCCTGCGCCCCATGTGTCTCTCTGCCTGTGCCCCATGTGTGTCTCTCTCTCTGCCAGCGCCCCATGTGTGTCTCTCTGCCTGTGCCCCATGTTTCTCTCTCCCTGCGCCCCATGTGTGTCTCTCTCTCTGCCTGCGCCCCATGTGTGTCTCTCTCTCTGCCTGCGCCCCATGTGTGTCTCTCTGCCTGCGCTCCGTGTGTTTCTCTACCTGCGCCCCATGTGTGTCTCTCTCTTTGCCTGCGCCCCATGTGTGTCTCTCTCTCTGCCTGCGCCCCATGTGTGTCTCTCTCTCTGCCTGCGCCCCATGTGTCTCTCTCTCTCTGCCCCCCATGTGTCTCTCTCTCTCTCTGCCTGCCCCCCATGTGTCTCTCTCTCTCTGCCCCCCATGTGTCTCTCTCTCTCTCTGCCTGCCCCCCATGTGTCTCTCTCTCTGCCTGCCCCCCATGTGTCTCTCTCTCTCTCTGCCCGCCCCCCATGTGTCTCTCTCTCTCTGCCCGCCCCCCATGTGTCTCTCTCTCTCTGCCCGCCCCCCATGTGTCTCTCTCTCTAACCGCCCCCCATGTGTCTCTCTCTCTCTCTGCCTGCCCCCATGTGTCTCTCTCTTTGCCCCTCATGTGTGTCTCTCTCTCTCTGCCCGCCCCCCATCTGTCTTTCTCTCTCACTGCCCGCCCCCCATGTGTCTTTCTCTCTCACTGCCCGCCCCCATGTGTCTCTCTGCCCGCCCCCCATGTCTCTCTCTGCCCGCCCCCCATGTCTCTCTCTCTGCCTGTCCCCCATGTGTCTCTCTCTGCCCGTCCCCCATGTGTCTCTCTCTGCCCGCCCCCCATGTGTCTCTCTCTGCCCGCCCCCCATGTGTCTCTCTCTGCCCGCCCCCCATGTGTCTCTCTCTGCCCGCCCCCCATGTGTCTCTCTCTGCCCGCCCCCCATGTGTCTCTCTCTGCCCGCCCCCCATGTGTCTCTCTCTGCCCGCCCCCCATGTGTCTCTCTCTCTGCCCGCCCCCATGTGTCTCTCTCTCTCTCTGCCCGCCCCCATGTGTCTCTCTCTGCCCGCCCCATGTGTCTTTCTCTCTCTGCCCGCCCCCATGTGTCTTTCTCTCTGCCCGCCCCCATGTGTCTTTCTCTCTCTACCCGCCCCATGTGTCTCTCTCTGCCCGCCCCCCATGTGTCTCTCTCTCTGCCCGCCCCCCGTGTGTCTCTCTCTCTGCCTGCGCCCCATGTGTCTCTCTCTCTGCCCGCCCCCCGTGTGTCTCTCTCTCTGCCTGCGCCCCATGTGTCTCTCTGCCTGCGCCCCATGTGTCTCTCTCTCTGCCTACGCCCCATGTGTCTCTCTCTGCCTGCGCCCCATGTGTGTCTCTCTGCCTGTGCCCCATGTGTCTCTCTGCCTGTGCCCCATGTGTTTCTCTGCGCCCCATGTGTGTCTCTCTCCCTGCGCCCCATGTGTGTCTCTCTCTCTGCCTGCGCCCCATGTGTGTCTCTCTGCCTGCGCTCCATGTGTGTTTCTCTACCTGCGCCCCATGTGTCTCTCTCTCTTTGCCTGCGCCCCATGTGTGTCTCTCTCTCTGCCTGCTCCCCATGTGTCTCTCTCTCTCTGCCCCCCATGTGTCTCTCTCTGCCTGCCCCCATGTGTCTCTCTCTCTCTCTGCCTGCCCCCATGTGTCTCTCTCTCTGCCTGCCCCCCATGTGTCTCTCTCTCTGCCTGCCGCCCATGTGTCTCTCTCTCTGCCCGCCCCCCATGTGTCTCTCTCTCTCTGCCCGCCCCCCATGTGTCTCTCTCTCTGCCCGCCCCCCATGTGTCTCTCTCTCTCTGCCCGCCCCCCATGTATCTCTCTCTCTCTCTGCCTGCCCCCATGTGTCTCTCTCTCTGCCCCTCATGTGTGTCTCTCTCTCTCTGCCCGCCCCCATGTGTGTCTCTCTCTCTCTGCCCGCCCCCCATGTGTCTTTCTCTCTCACTGCCCGCCCCCCATGTGTCTTTCTCACTGCCCGCCCCCATGTGTCTCCCTGCCCGCCCCGCATGTCTCTCTCTGCCCGCCCCCCGTCTCTCTCTCTGCCCGCCCCCCGTGTCTCTCTCTGCCCGCCCCCCATGTGTCTCTCTCTGCCCGCCCCCCATGTGTCTCTCTCTGCCCGCCCCCCATGTGTCTCTCTCTGCCCGCCCCCCATGTGTCTCTCTCTGCCCGCCCCCCATGTGTCTCTCTCTGCCCGCCCCCCATGTGTCTCTCTCTGCCCGCCCCCCATGTGTCTCTCTCTGCCCGCCCCCCATGTGTCTCTCTCTCTCTCTCTGCCCGCCCCCATGTGTCTTTCTCTCTCTGCCCGCCCCATGTCTCTCTCTGCCCGCCCCCATGTGTCTTTCTTTCTCTCTCTGCCCGCCCCCATGTGTCTTTCTCTGCCCGCCCCCATGTGTCTCTCTCTCTCTCTGCCCGCCCCCCATGTGTCTCTCTCTCTCTCTGCCCGCTCCCCATGTGTCTCTCTCTCTGCCCGCCCCCCATGTGTCTCTCTCTCTCTGCCCGCCCCCCATGTGTCTCTCTCTCTCTGCCTGCGCCCCATGTGTGTCTCTCTGCCTGCGCCCCATGTGTGTCTCTCTCTCTGTCTGCGCCCCATGTGTGTCTCTCTCTCTGCCCGCCCCCATGTGTGTCTCTCTCTCTCTGCCCGCCCCCATGTGTGTCTCTCTCTGCCCGCCACCCATGTGTCTCTCTCTGCCCGCACCCCATGTGTCTCTCTCTCTGCCCGTCCCCCATGTGTCTCTCTCTCTGCCCGTCCCCCATGTGTCTCTCTCTGCCTGCCCCCCATGTGTCTCTCTCTCTGCCTGCCCCCCATGTGTGTCTCTCTCTGCCTGCCCCCATGTGTCTCTCTCTGCCCGCCCCCCATGTGTCTCTCTCTCTCTCTGCCCGCCCCCCATGTGTGTCTCTCTCTGCCTGCCCCCCATGTGTCTCTCTCTGTCTGCCCCCATGTGTCTCTCTCTCTGTCTGCCCCCCATGTGTCTCTCTCTGTCTGCCCCCCATGTGTCTCTCTCTCTCTGTCTGCCCCCCATGTGTGTGTCTCTCTCTGCCTGTCCCCCATGTGTCTCTCTCTGCCTGCCCCCCATGTGTGTCTCTCTCTGCCTGCCCATGTGTCTCTCTCTCTCTCTCTGTCTGCCCCCCATGTGTCTCTCTCTCTCTGTCTGCCCCCCATGTGTGTGTCTCTCTCTGCCTGTCCCCAATGGGGGATGTGTCTCTCTGCCTGTCCCCAATGGGGGATGTGTCTCTCTGCCTGCCCCCCATGTGTCTCTCTCTGCCTGCCCGTCCCCCATGTGTCTCTCTCTGCCTGCCCGTCCCCCATGTGTCTCTCTCCCTGCGCCCCATGTGTGTCTCTCTCTCTGCCTGCGCCCCATGTGTGTCTCTCTGCCTGCGCTCCATATGTGTTTCTCTACCTGCGCCCCATGTGTGTCTCTCTCTTTGCCTGCGCCCCATGTGTGTCTCTCTCTCTGCCTGCTCCCCATGTGTCTCTCTCTCTGCCTGCCCCCCATGTGTCTCTCTCTGCCCGCCCCCCATGTGTGTCTCTCTCTGCCCGCCCCCCATGTGTCTCTCTCTCTCTGCCCGCCCCCCATGTGTCTCTCTCTCTCTCTGCCTGCGCCCCATGTGTGTCTCTCTCTCTACCTGCGCCCCATGTGTGTCTCTCTCTCTACCTGCGCCCCATGTGTGTCTCTCTCTCTGCCTGTGCCCCATGTGTGTCTCTCTCTCTGCCCGCCCCCATGTGTCTCTCTCTCTGCCCGCCCCCATGTGTCTCTCTCTCTGCCCGCCCCCCATGTGTCTCTCTCTGCCCGCCCCCCATGTGTCTCTCTCTGCCCGCCCCCCATGTGTCTCTCTCTGCCCGCCCCCCATGTCTCTCTCTCTGCCTGCCCCCCATGTGTCTCTCTCTCTGCCTGCCCCCCATGTGTCTCTCTCTCTCTCTACCTGCCCCCCATGTGTGTCTCTCTGCCTGCCCCCCATGTGTGTGTCTCTCTCTGCCTGCACCCCATGTGTGCTTCTGCACCAACCCCCATATGTCTCTGCCTGCCCCTTGTGTGTGTCTTTGCCAGCTATCATGTGTGCCTCTGCCCATCCTCCCCATATATGCCTCTGTCACCCAGCCTTTGTGAGCATCTGCCAGCTTCCCCCTATCTGTGTGTGGCTGATTGGGGAGCCCTACTTGTTTAATTTATACTGGGCCCCATAAATTCTGATGCGAGTCTGCTTGCACCCACCGTGCTGCATCCTTGTGGCCTGGCAGTGCTGGACTTCCAAGTGACTCAGATGCAGCTCGATCCGGGCACGATCCAGAGATGGTGTTGCGTTTCCATGCAGCAGGGCAAGCTGCAGTGCTGACTCGGGCTGTAGTGCAATGAATTTGAATCAGTGTGTTTTTCTGTGGGGGAAAATTTATTTTTTTCCCCGGTGGGGGCCAGTATTTGTTTTTTTTCCTATTGGTGCCAATATATATTTTTTTGTGTGGGGCCCAATGTGTTCGTTTTGTCCTATCGGGGCCAATGTGTGTGTTTTTCTACATGTGGGGGCCAATGTATGTGATTCTTACTAGGGCCAATGTCACCTGCTACATGTTTCATGGGCTCTAGCTGCTACATTTTTGGATTTACAGAAAACCTTAATTTAGTGGGACCCACAAAAGAGTCAGGTAGGACCCCAAATTTTTAAAGTGAAGGGTCCCTGGGACCCATATTTTTTTTCGGATCAGCGTGATCACTACACATACAGACAGGAGAACCCCACAGCACTGCAACTTCCCTAATACCAGACAGAGACAGGAGAGCCCCGCAACTTCCCTAATACCAGAGATAGGAGAGCACTGGAGCCTGACACTTTCATAATACCAGTCACAAACACAGAGCGCTGCAGCACTGCTACTTCCCCAATACCACACAGAAACAGGATACCCCCCGCCAGCACTGCCACTTCCCTAATACCAGAGACAGGAGAGCATCGCAGCACTGCCACTTCCCTAATACCAGAGACAGTAAAGCTCCCCAGCACTGCCACTTCCCTAATACCAGAGACAGGAGAGCCCCCCAGCACTGCCACTTCCCTAATACCAGAGACAGGAGAGCATCGCAGCACTGCTACTTCCCCAATACCACACAGAAACAGGAGAGGCCCCCCAGCACTGCCCTTCCCTAATACCAGAGACAGGAGAGCCCGACAGCACTGCCACTTCCCTAATACCAGAGACAGGAGAGCCCGACAGCACTGCCACTTCCCTAATACCAGAGACAGGAGAGCATCGCAGCACTGCCACTTCCCTAATACCAGAGACAGTAGAGCTCCCCAGCACTGCCAATTCCCTAATACCAGAGACAGGAGAGCCCCCCAGCACTGCCACTTCCCTAATACCAGAGACAGGAGAGCCATACAGCACTGCCACTTCCCTAATACCATAGACAGGAGAGCCCGCCAGCACTGCCACTTCCCTAATACCAAAGACAGGAGAGCATCGCAGCACTGCCACTTCCTTAATACCAGAGACAGGAGAGCATCGCATCACTGCCACTTCCCTAATACCAGAGACAGGAGAGCCCCCCCAGCACTGCCCTTCCCTAATACCAGAGACAGGAGAGCATCGCAGCACTGCCACTTCCCTAATACCAGAGACAGGAGAGCCCCGCCAGCACTGCCCTTCCCTAATACCAGAGACAGAGCATCGCAGCACTGCCCTTCCCTAATACCAGAGACAGGAGAGCCCGACAGCACTGCCACTTCCCTAATACCAGAGACAGGAGAGCCCGACAGCACTGCCACTTCCCTAATACCAAAGACAGGAGAGCATCGCAGCACTGCCACTTTCTTAATACCAGAGACAGGAGAGCATCGCAGCACTGCCACTTCCCTAATACCAGAGACAGGAGAGCATCGCAGCACTGCCACTTCCCTAATACCAGAGACAGGAGAGCATCGCAGCACTGCAACTTCCCTAATACTAGAGAAAGGAGAGGCCCGCAGCACTGCAACTTCCCTAATACCACACAGAGACAGGAGAGCATCGCAGCACTGCAACTTCCCTAATACCACACAGAGACAGGAGAGCCTCGCAGCACTGCCACTTCCCTAATACCAGAGACAGGAGAGCCCGACAGCACTGCCACTTCCCTAATACCAGAGACAGGAGAGCATCGCAGCACTGCCACTTCCATAATACCAGAGACAGGAGAGCATCGCAGCACTGCCACTTCCCTAATACCAGAGACAGGAGAGCATCGCAGCACTGCCACTTCCCTAATACCAGAGACAGGAGAGCATCGCAGCACTGCCACTTCCCTAATACCAGAGACAGTAGAGCTCCCCAGCACTGCCACTTCTCTAATACCAGAGACAGGAGAGCCCCCCCAGCACTGCCCTTCCCTAATACCTGAGACAGGAGAGCATCGCAGCACTGCCACTTCCCTAATACCAGAGACAGGAGAGCCCGACAGCACTGCCACTTCCCTAATACCAGAGACAGGAGAGCATCGCAGCACTGCCACTTCCCTAATACCAGAGACAGGAGAGCATCGCAGCACTGCCACTTCTCTAATACCAGACAGAGACAGGAGAGCATCGCAGCACTGCCACTTCCCTAATACCACACAGAGACAGGAGAGCCTCACAGCACTGCCACTTCCCTAATACCAGAGACAGGAGAGCCCGACAGCACTGCCACTTCCCTAATACCAAAGACAGGAGAGCATCGCAGCACTGCCACTTCCCTAATACCAGAGACAGGAGAGCATCGCAGCACTGCCACTTCCCTAATACCAGAGACAGGTGTGCATCGCAGCACTGCCACTTCCCTAATACCAGAGACAGGAGAGCATCGCAGCACTGCCACTTCCCTAATACCAGAGACAGGAGAGCATCGCAGCACTGCCACTTCCCTAATACCAGAGACAGGAGAGCATCGCAGCACTGCCACTTCCCTAATACCAGAGACAGGAGAGCATCGCAGCACTGCCACTTCCCTAATACCAGAGACAGGAGAGCCCCCCAGCACTGCCACTTCCCTAATACCAGAGACAGGAGAGCCCCCCAGCACTGCCACTTCCCTAATACCAGAGACAGGAGAGCCCCCCAGCACTGCCACTTTCCTAATACCAGAGACAGGAGAGCCCGACAGCACTGCCACTTCCCTAATACCAGAGACAGGAGAGCATCGCAGCACTGCCACTTCCCTAATACCAGAGACAGGAGAGCATCGCAGCACTGCCACTTCCCTAATACCAGAGACAGGAGAGCATCGCAGCACTGCAACTTCCCTAATACCAGAGACAGGAGAGCATCGCAGCACTGCAACTTCCCTAATACCAGAGAAAGGAGAGCCCCGCAGCACTGCAACTTCCCTAATACCACACAGAGACAGGAGAGCATTGCAGCACTGCAACTTCCCTAATACCACACAGAGACAGGAGAGCATCGCAGCACTGCAACTTTCCTAATACCACACAGAGACAGGAGAGCATCGCAGCACTGCAACTTCCCTAATACCACACAGAGACAGGAGAGCCTCGCAGCACTGCCACTTCCCTAATACCACACAGAGACAGGAGAGCCTCGCAGCACTGCCACTTCCCTAATACCAGAGACAGGAGAGCCCGACAGCACTGCCACTTCCCTAATACCAGAGACAGGAGAGCATCGCAGCACTGCCACTTCCCTAATACCAGAGACAGGAGAGCATCGCAGCACTGCCACTTCCCTAATACCAGAGACAGGAGAGCCCCCCCAGCACTGCCCTTCCCTTCCCTAATACCTGAGACAGGAGAGCATCGCAGCACTGCCACTTCCCTAATACCAGAGACAGGAGAGCCCCCCCAGCACTGCCCTTCCCTAATACCAGAGACAGGAGAGCATCACAGCACTGCCACTTCCCTAATACCAGAGACAGGAGAGCATCGCAGCACTGCCACTTCCCTAATACCAGAGACAGGAGAGCCCCCCCAGCACTGCCCTTCCCTAATACCAGAGATAGGAGAGCATCGCAGCACTGCCACTTCCCTAATACCAGAGACAGGAGGGCATCGCAGCACTGCCACTTCCCTAATACCAGAGACAGGAGAGCATCGCAGCACTGCCACTTCCCTAATACCAGAGACAGTAGAGCTCCCCAGCACTGCCACTTCCCTAATACCAGAGACAGGAGAGCTCCCCAGCACTGCCACTTCCCTAATACCAGAGACAGGAGAGCCCAACAGCACTGCCACTTCCCTAATACCAAAGACAGGAGAGCATCGCAGCACTGCCACTTCCCTAATACCAGAGACAGGAGAGCATCGCAGCACTGCCACTTCCCTAATACCAGAGACAGGAGAGCATCGCAGCACTGCCACTTCTCTAATACCAGACAGAGACAGGAGAGCATCGCAGCACTGCCACTTCCCTAATACCACACAGAGACAGGAGAGCCTCACAGCACTGCCACTTCCCTAATACCAGAGACAGGAGAGCCCGACAGCACTGCCACTTCCCTTATACCAAAGACAGGAGAGCATCGCAGCACTGCCACTTCCCTAATACCAGAGACAGGAGAGCATCGCAGCACTGCCACTTCCCTAATACCAGAGACAGGTGTGCATCGCAGCACTGCCACTTCCCTAATACCAGAGACAGGAGAGCATCGCAGCACTGCCACTTCCCTAATACCAGAGACAGGAGAGCATCGCAGCACTGCCACTTCCCTAATACCAGAGACAGGAGAGCATCGCAGCACTGCCACTTCCCTAATACCAGAGACAGGAGAGCATCGCAGCACTGCCACTTCCCTAATACCAGAGACAGGAGAGCATCGCAGCACTGCCACTTCCCTAATACCAGAGACAGGAGAGCATCGCAGCACTGCCACTTCCCTAATACCAGAGACAGGAGAGCATCGCAGCACTGCCACTTCCCTAATACCAGAGACAGGAGAGCATCGCAGCACTGCCACTTCTCTAATACCAGACAGAGACAGGAGAGCATCGCAGCACTGCCACTTCCCTAATACCACACAGAGACAGGAGAGCCTCACAGCACTGCCACTTCCCTAATACCAGAGACAGGAGAGCCCGACAGCACTGCCACTTCCCTAATACCAAAGACAGGAGAGCATCGCAGCACTGCCACTTCCCTAATACCAGAGACAGGAGAGCATCGCAGCACTGCCACTTCCCTAATACCAGAGACAGGTGTGCATCGCAGCACTGCCACTTCCCTAATACCAGAGACAGGAGAGCATCGCAGCACTGCCACTTCCCTAATACCAGAGACAGGAGAGCATCGCAGCACTGCCACTTCCCTAATACCAGAGACAGGAGAGCCCCCCAGCACTGCCACTTCCCTAATACCAGAGACAGGAGAGCCCCCCAGCACTGCCACTTCCCTAATACCAGAGACAGGAGAGCCCCCCCAGCACTGCCCTTCCCTAATACCAGAGATAGGAGAGCATCGCAGCACTGCCACTTCCCTAATACCAGAGACAGGAGGGCATCGCAGCACTGCCACTTCCCTAATACCAGAGACAGGAGAGCATCGCAGCACTGCCACTTCCCTAATACCAGAGACAGTAGAGCTCCCCAGCACTGCCACTTCCCTAATACCAGAGACAGGAGAGCTCCCCAGCACTGCCACTTCCCTAATACCAGAGACAGGAGAGCCCAACAGCACTGCCACTTCCCTAATACCAAAGACAGGAGAGCATCGCAGCACTGCCACTTCCCTAATACCAGAGACAGGAGAGCATCGCAGCACTGCCACTTCCCTAATACCAGAGACAGGAGAGCATCGCAGCACTGCCACTTCTCTAATACCAGACAGAGACAGGAGAGCATCGCAGCACTGCCACTTCCCTAATACCACACAGAGACAGGAGAGCCTCACAGCACTGCCACTTCCCTAATACCAGAGACAGGAGAGCCCGACAGCACTGCCACTTCCCTTATACCAAAGACAGGAGAGCATCGCAGCACTGCCACTTCCCTAATACCAGAGACAGGAGAGCATCGCAGCACTGCCACTTCCCTAATACCAGAGACAGGTGTGCATCGCAGCACTGCCACTTCCCTAATACCAGAGACAGGAGAGCATCGCAGCACTGCCACTTCCCTAATACCAGAGACAGGAGAGCATCGCAGCACTGCCACTTCCCTAATACCAGAGACAGGAGAGCATCGCAGCACTGCCACTTCCCTAATACCAGAGACAGGAGAGCATCGCAGCACTGCCACTTCCCTAATACCAGAGACAGGAGAGCATCGCAGCACTGCCACTTCCCTAATACCAGAGACAGGAGAGCATCGCAGCACTGCCACTTCCCTAATACCAGAGACAGGAGAGCATCGCAGCACTGCCACTTCCCTAATACCAGAGACAGGAGAGCATCGCAGCACTGCCACTTCTCTAATACCAGACAGAGACAGGAGAGCATCGCAGCACTGCCACTTCCCTAATACCACACAGAGACAGGAGAGCCTCACAGCACTGCCACTTCCCTAATACCAGAGACAGGAGAGCCCGACAGCACTGCCACTTCCCTAATACCAAAGACAGGAGAGCATCGCAGCACTGCCACTTCCCTAATACCAGAGACAGGAGAGCATCGCAGCACTGCCACTTCCCTAATACCAGAGACAGGTGTGCATCGCAGCACTGCCACTTCCCTAATACCAGAGACAGGAGAGCATCGCAGCACTGCCACTTCCCTAATACCAGAGACAGGAGAGCATCGCAGCACTGCCACTTCCCTAATACCAGAGACAGGAGAGCCCCCCAGCACTGCCACTTCCCTAATACCAGAGACAGGAGAGCCCCCCAGCACTGCCACTTCCCTAATACCAGAGACAGGAGAGCCCCCCAGCACTGCCACTTCCCTAATACCAGAGACAGGAGAGCCCGACAGCACTGCCACTTCCCTAATACCAGAGACAGGAGAGCATCGCAGCACTGCCACTTCCCTAATACCAGAGACACGAGAGCATCGCAGCACTGCCACTTCCCTAATACCAGAGACAGGAGAGCATCGCAGCACTGCAACTTCCCTAATACCACACAGAGACAGGAGAGCATTGCAGCACTGCAACTTCCCTAATACCACACAGAGACAGGAGAGCATCGCAGCACTGCAACTTTCCTAATACCACACAGAGACAGGAGAGCATCGCAGCACTGCAACTTCCCTAATACCACACAGAGACAGGAGAGCCTCGCAGCACTGCCACTTCCCTAATACCACACAGAGACAGGAGAGCCTCGCAGCACTGCCACTTCCCTAATACCAGAGACAGGAGAGCCCGACAGCACTGCCACTTCCCTAATACCAGAGACAGGAGAGCATCGCAGCACTGCCACTTCCCTAATACCAGAGACAGGAGAGCATCGCAGCACTGCCACTTCCCTAATACCAGAGACAGGAGAGCCCCCCCAGCACTGCCCTTCCCTTCCCTAATACCTGAGACAGGAGAGCATCGCAGCACTGCCACTTCCCTAATACCAGAGACAGGAGAGCCCCCCCAGCACTGCCCTTCCCTAATACCAGAGACAGGAGAGCATCACAGCACTGCCACTTCCCTAATACCAGAGACAGGAGAGCATCGCAGCACTGCCACTTCCCTAATACCAGAGACAGGAGAGCCCCCCCAGCACTGCCCTTCCCTAATACCAGAGACAGGAGAGCATCGCAGCACTGCCACTTCCCTAATACCAGAGACAGGAGGGCATCGCAGCACTGCCACTTCCCTAATACCAGAGACAGGAGAGCATCGCAGCACTGCCACTTCCCTAATACCAGAGACAGTAGAGCTCCCCAGCACTGCCACTTCCCTAATACCAGAGACAGGAGAGCTCCCCAGCACTGCCACTTCCCTAATACCAGAGACAGGAGAGCCCAACAGCACTGCCACTTCCCTAATACCAAAGACAGGAGAGCATCGCAGCACTGCCACTTCCCTAATACCAGAGACAGGAGAGCAACGCAGCACTGCAACTTCCCTAATACCAGAGAAAGGAGAGCCCCGCAGCACTGCAACTTCCCTAATACCACACAGAGACAGGAGAGCATTGCAGCACTGCAACTTCCCTAATACCACACAGAGACAGGAGAGCATCGCAGCACTGCAACTTCCCTAATACCACACAGAGACAGGAGAGCCTCGCAGCACTGCCACTTCCCTAATACCAGAGACAGGAGAGCCCGACAGCACTGCCACTTCCCTAATACCAGAGACAGGAGAGCATCGCAGCACTGCCACTTCCCTAATACCAGAGACAGGAGAGCCCCCCCAGCACTGCCCTTCCCTAATACCAGAGACAGGAGAGCATCGCAGCACTGCCACTTCCCTAATACCAGAGACAGGAGAGCCCCCCCAGCACTGCCCTTCCCTAATACCAGAGACAGGAGAGCATCGCAGCACTGCCACTTCCCTAATACCAGAGACAGGAGAGCATCGCAGCACTGCCACTTCCCTAATACCAGAGACAGGAGAGCATCGCAGCACTGCCACTTCCCTAATACCAGAGACAGTAGAGCTCCCCAGCACTGCCACTTCCCTAATACCAGAGACAGGAGAGCCCCCCAGCACTGCCACTTCCCTAATACCAGAGACAGGAGAGCCCGACAGCACTGCCACTTCCCTAATACCAGAGACAGGAGAGCATCGCAGCACTGCCACTTCCTTAATACCAGAGACAGGAGAGCATCGCAGCACTGCCACTTCCCTAATACCAGAGACAGGAGAGCATCGCAGCACTGCCACTTCCCTAATACCAGAGACAGGAGAGCATCGCAGCAGTGCAACTTCCCTAATACCAGAGAAAGGAGAGCCCCGCAGCACTGCAACTTCCCTAATACCACACAGAGACAGGAGAGCATTGCAGCACTGCAACTTCCCTAATACCACACAGAGACAGGAGAGCATTGCAGCACTGCCACTTCCCTAATACCACACAGAGACAGGAGAGCCTCGCAGCACTGCCACTTCCCTAATACCAGAGACAGGAGAGCCCGACAGCACTGCCACTTCCCTAATACCAGAGACAGGAGAGCATCGCAGCACTGCCACTTCCCTAATACCAGAGACAGGAGAGCCCCCCAGCACTGCCACTTCCCTAATACCACAGAGACAGGAGAGCCCCCAGCACTGCCACTTCCCCAATACCACACAGAGACAGGAGAGCCCCCCAGCACTGCCACCTCCCCAATACCACACAGAGACAGGAGAGCCCCCCAGCACTGCCACTTCCCTAATACCAGACAGGTAATATTAGTTGGACTGCAACATACAACCCGAACAATGTAAATAAAGTATCAAGTCTCAAACACTTCCCTGTACAGCCTAGGAGGATATAAATACAGCATGGAAATCTCCTCTCTCCAAAACCCGGTGTGATAGATACAGATAATGTGACCATCACAGACCCACCGAGCAGCCCTTCACAAACGATCACTGCTTCACACTTACTGAAATGGTGCTATGGACTCCACAGGGACTTCATACGTGGATATTTTGGTCTTGAGGTTGTAGAAATATTTGCGGTTGTGGCTCTTGCTGAAGGCCATTGTCCATGGGTCTGCGGAAGGCACAAGAGATTGGGTTATCTTGTATGTGGCCTATTTCCAGTCACTGACAATTTAAAAAGATAGCTCAGGCAGATCTCACCGTTCATAGTCTTCACGATGTACAATCCGGACGGCACAAAGTGACGGTCATCTCTTCCAGTATAGGACAACCGCGGTATCCCACCAGAACTCTTGATAATCTTCATCTCCAGCCTGACCACATATGCAGGAGGATACAATGCAATCAAATCAATCACAATACTCACTACAGCCATCAGAGACCACGAGTCTTCCTGGACAGTATAAACGGAAAAGAATCCTAACAGAGAGGTCTCTCACAGGTTTATGTAGGGTCCATCCCACTTCATCAGGCTGCACTGATGTACGGGTCATAAAGTAATCACACAGTGTTCCAGGGTTTCCCTAATGCGTTACTCAAGGCACCCCAACAGCAGGTTTTAAGGATATCCAAATTTTAGCACAGATGGATAAATCAAATTGACTGAGGTCCTAATGAAGCCACCTGTGCTCATGCATGAATAGCCTTAAAACCTGGACTGTTCGGGTGCCTTGAAGACAGAGTTTGGGAACAACTGCCGTATTGAAAGGTGCAGCCATGGTACACGGTGGGCTATAACAGGATTACACTGAAATTAGATATTTGTATATACACTAGAATCTCTACGTTACAGATGTGTCCTTATAAATATTTGCTGCAGCTGCGCTAAAAAGCCCCACTCGGCACGCCAGGTCCTGTGAGACCTTGCTAGCGCCGGGCGTAGTTTTTTTTTTGCCGGAAATGCATCTAAGTCGCTATGTGATGCAACGAGGACTCACCAGCAGACTGTGCTAATTAATTTGATATGCGACAATTGTATATCTGAGTGCGAATGAGTCTCTGAATCTGTATACGAAGTGCTACAATTTAACAGTCACAGCTTTTATCGTTCCAAGGGCCTGATTCAGAGCCGGACGCTCTGACCAGAGCGCTCGCTCTGAATCAGGGCCCTTCTACCTAACATTGGAGCGGCCTCTTGGAAGCTCGCATAGCTGTGGGTTACCACCCACAGCTTATACGAGCGTCCATGATGATGGTCGCGATGGTCAAGACCATCGCGACCATCGGGCTTGCGACGAGACCCTGCGGTAGGGTCTCTGTGACCGCAAGCCCTGGAGTGATTTTGGCTCTATCAGAGCCAAAATCACTCCCACTGACATAACTAGTGATGTCAGTGGGGCCAGACCCAGACGGTAGGCCTCCGACTGGCAGCCACGCCCCTGGCACGCCTACCAAAGGGGGCGTGCTGTCACTCACCATCGACAGCACGCCCCCTTTGGTGCGAGACCCATAACGACGGCTACCCCGTCGATATTTGGGTCTCGCGCATGCGCACGACGGAGCTCCCTCCGTCGTGCGCATGCACTTAGGGCACCATCGTCACCCGCTTGCGAGCGCTCAGCGCTCGTGAGCAGGTCAGAATCAGGCCCCAAGTTCCGTTGTGGTTCAGGTATACACATATAAACAAGTGTCGCATTACAGATTAATCAGCACAGTCTGCTGGTGCGTCCTAGTCACAACGCATTTCAACTTAGACGCAGTTTCGCCTACCTAGGAGTATCACAGGACCTGGAAGCTCACTCACGCCAGGCAAGTCGCGCACTGCGTGGCGTATTTAGGCTAGATGTAGGATGACACATCTGTATCTTCAGAAATTAATATTCCTCCATCCACTGCAAGTAATTGGTGTGATAATGTAGTAAGATAATAAATCTACCTTAGAAAGATCTTCTGTATCTCTTCTAGTCTGTAAACTTCTTTTACCCTGTTGGAGATACACAAGAGAGAAGCTCAACCGAACTGGAGACACAGATAAATGAGATTTATAAAACATGAATAATATGACAGACTACAGTAATCACAGACAAAGTACACTTCCTCCATCATCCTCCTCTGCACTCTCTCCTTGCAGAAAACATATAATAAAAGACAAATATCTAATGATCATAATATTCCTGTTGCGAGAGTACAGAGAGAATTTATAGAACTTTTTCACACAAAATAAGTCTACCATGACCTATACGCTCTAGTTTTTGCTCATCTTCCATAAGTACAGAATATACTTCCAAAGAGCTTATGTTGATCTTACAAGACACCCCTCTGAGGAAATCCCTAATAGTAAGGTCATTGATGAACTACTGTGTCCCTCTGCACAATTTCTAGTTCAGCCTGGACATCCGTTTAAATAATTAACCCCGCTGCTAAAAGTACATCCCGCAAGCCGTCTGCTATCTATAATGGCTGTCTGCTGTCTCCGTTATCGAAGGGAGATCCAGAACTCCCGTAGGACTGTGGAGCTGGTAATCATCTTGTATATACACTGGTGATGGTGCCAATCCGCTATATCAGATCGGGTGCTGGCTTCCGATCCAGAGCCAATGCCTCACAGGAGACGCTGCACTTTCAGAGACAGGGAGTCTGGGCAATGACCCTGGAGGTCAGAGGGGAGCAAACAGTCTCCCAGTGATCAAGAAGCTTTTGGGAGTGCGTGGGAACCCGCTAAAGTATATCTAGGTCCCCAAAGGGACTTGAACCTGGACTGTACTGGTCCCAAAACGGAAACACTACCCCTGAGAATAGTTAATTAGTTAGATTGTTTGTCAGAAGAGAGATTTGAACCCATGCCTCCAGTGGAGACTGCGGCCTGAACACAGCGTCCCTAAACTACACGGCCATCCTGGCCGAACGCTGGGGTTCTCTGGATGGAATTCGACCCCAACCTGTGGTAACAGACTTGCCAGCTGTCTGGCAGACTAAGGTCACCTACGTCAGGACTTGGGGTCCATAGAGGAGGAACTTCCTTAATCCACAATGTGGACAGTCTAGCGTAATAGGCAAAGAATGTATCTGGGCGCCTCCCAGAGACTTCCAACCTCGGATGACGAGGACCTTTTCTAAACACAAAAGGGCCTATAATTCTATGACCGCTCAAGAGCAACCACCTCCCTGGGTGCTTCAACCTCGGAAGCCATTTAAAAGCAGTCCAAAGGTATCCCCCACACAAAAGTTATAAAAACAATGATGTGTAGCTACAAGACAGGAGAGTGAATGATAAAGCGCCACAAATAGAGAAATAAGTGGGGCTATAGAGAGAAAAACTCAGGTCATAGTGAAGTAATTTCTCTATGATTTCTGGGGAAACAAAAGGTTAACACAGGCCCTGCAAGCGTGTGGCACTAGAGTGCTCACCTCCCTGTTAAATGCAATCTAAGTATATTCCACACACAAGGCTGAAGCAATGGCGTGTACTTTAGTTGGAATGTTAAGCTGCACATCCACTAGCAGATGAGGGAAAGACAGTCCGATTACGACATCGTAATCGTACCTTCGTTCCCCATCCCTTGAAGTGCCTACGTTGAACGATTAGTCATTCAGTGTAGGCACCCTCCCTCCATCATCCATCTGTCGTTATCGGCAGATTGACCGGCATGTTCGGGCGATGATTGATGTCGGAAACAATCAGCGAGAGCGCGCATTGCTGGTCGTTTCCGACATTTTAGTGCCCGATTCATGCACGATTAATGGACGACTGAACGACAACGATGTCATCGTTCAGTCGTCCATTAATAACGGCTAGTGGATGTGCGCCTTAAGAGTGGCGATGCACCTAAAAACAATCTACTTGGCAATATAACCAGGGAGGAACCACAAAGACCTGTGGGGTGTACCAAGTGACCGGAGTCTGAAGCACACAACAACCCTCACCTCCCTTGCAGAGAAATCATGACGCTCAGTGCACTGAATAAATAGGCTATAATGCTCAACAATCCAGGCAGAGAGGACAGCAAGGAGTAAAATATTACTACCAGGCAGCTAAGAGTGAGGTATGTAGGAGACTGGAGCCCAAGCTTCCAGAGCTGAGGGAGCCATGTGCTTTAAAAAATGGCTGCCCAGTATTCTAGGAGAGGAGCACACGAGATGTGCAGTCAAAATGTTGCATGCGGGGGAGGGGCTAACAGGCTGTGCTCACCTCCCCCTTAGGTGACAAAACTCCCAGGGACTGTGAATACACTGCCGCAGCAAAGCCTGTTACACGCTGCCCTGGTGGTTCAGTGGACGGAGCAGCATACAGGACCACTACTACACCCACCCTGCCGGCGGTCTCCAGCACCAGCGGCATATAGCCTCTTACCTGCCAGGCGACCAGCTGCGGGCATGGGGAGCAGAGAGAGAGAGACTCGCGCTGTCCCTGCTTGATGCCCGCGGTGGAAGTCACCAGTCCATTCACTGGTGCTGTCACCCTGGCGTTGGTGTCGGAGCGGCTGTGTGGGTGTCCGCAGAGCGTCTGCACAGACCGCTCAATACAGTAAAAATTAAAAAAAAAAAAAAGTAACTGGGGGAGCACTTAAAAGCAGCCCCCAATAAAAACGGTGCCACTCCTGCCGCACCAAACCGGAAACTGGCAGGTCTGTGGCTGGGGGCGGGGTATAGTGGAGAGGGAGCCAGGTGGCTTCTGGGAAGAAAATGAGGAACTGTTTGGTGCCCAGACTCTCCTTCTCCAGGCTATACCCCCAGAGTGATCCCTGTGCCCCCTAGTGGGGGAAGAAGAAATTACAATTTTCTGTACACACCATTAAATCTGCTACTCTGAATCCATTTGGGGGACTCTACTACCTTGAGGATGCTCCCTCTGCACCCCAAGGTACCAGACTACCCCAAAGTGGATGAAAAAAAATGGGATTTTTGGTACTAACCATTAATTCTGTTTCTCTGAATCCATCAGGGGGACACTGCTACCCTGGGGTGTAGAGGGCACAGCCTCAAGGTAGCTGTAATCCCCCAGAGTGGATGAAAGAGAAAAGTGATGAATTATCATATGAACCATGAACACCATATTAAACATCTCAGAGGTCAATCATATAGTAATAATGAGTAAACAGAATAAATAATACAAATATATATCACAGGTTACTGCCAATAACAGGCCACTCACCGGATGGGGTTCATGTCGGGACGACTGGGCTTAGAAACGGCTTTCACATACTTCTCTGCCAGCTGTATCCTGAGGCGGAAGAGGACTCATTAATCATCATTAATAACTGTAGAAAACGCAATAAAATGATACAAAAGACAATCAGTGCTCTGCTAAATAACCTTAGAATGAAGCTTCAGACATGAGTCTTTTTCACCAAACACAAAGTTCCCGTCAGGTCCGGCCCGCCCATTACGCCAGGTACGCTGCTGTCCAAGCTGTCAGGGCGTCATCTCCTGGGTGAGTCCCTCACAGCCGCTGGCATCACAATGAGTCACCCTGACTCATTGTATGTGCTTCGCAGTCACCCGCCAGTGCCGCAGCCGCTACCTAAACATCTCACAGGCTCAGCCTCACACATGAATCACAGACCGGGGCCGGGAATGGCCGGAGGGGGAGGAGTGGCCACTCTCTCCTCTCAGCTCCGCCCCCCCAAGTGACACAGCTTACAAGAGTCAGTGCCCCGGCTGGAGGGGGAGGAGTGGCCACTCTCTCTTCTCCTCTACTCTCAGCTCCACCCCATCCAACCCCAGCAGCCTCTCTCTCGCTCTCTGATGCTGTGATTGGGCGCGGGCGTTAAGTCTAAGGAGGAGCTGCCTGCCATCCACGCGCTGCATTTCTGGCAACAGGTAAGAAAATTAAAATACCCTGCTTTTGTCATGCACTGGCTGTCACCCTCTCCCTGTCATCACCCATTGATCATTCTCTTCCTGTTGTCACCCAGTGCTGTCACCCTCTCCCTGTCGTCACCCTCTCATCCACTGCTATCACACTCTCTGTCGTCACCCTCTTCCTGTCACCCAGTGCTGTTAAATCTCTCCATGTCACCCAGTGCTGTCACCATCTCCCATCTCCCTGTCATCACCCTCTCCCAGTCACCTAATGCTGTAACCCTTTCCCGGTCACCCTCAAGCTGTCGTCACTCTCTCCCTGTCAGCCAGTGCTGTCATCCTCTCCCTCTCACCCAGTGCTGTCACCCTGTCACCCATTGCTTTCACCCTCTCCCTGTCGTCACCCTCTCCCTGTCGTCACCCTCTCATCCACTGCTATCACACTCTCCGTCATCACCCTCTCCCGGTCACCCAGTGCTGTCAACCTCTCCCTGTCGTCAACCTCTCCCTGTCACCCAGTGCTGTCATCCTCTCCCTGTCACCCAGTGCTATCATCCTCTCCCTGTCACCCAGTGCTGTCATCCTCTCCCTGTCTTTACCCTCTCCCTGTCACCCAGTGCTGTCATCCTCTCCCTGTCTTTACCCTCTCCCTGTCACCCAGTGCTGTCATCCTCTCCCTGTCTTTACCCTCTCCCTGTCACCCAGTGCTGTCATCCTCTCCCTGTCACCCAGTGCTGTCATCCTCTCCCTGTCACCCAGTGCTGTCAGCCACTGGCTGTCTCCCTCTCCCTGAATACTTATCTTAACGTATAATTGTAGCTTAGCACCCAGGGTGGTCCTGATGTATAGGGGCCCTATAACACTTCATACATTTTCATGTAGGGGCCTATGTCTGTGCTTAATTATTTTCCTGTAGGGGCCTGTGTGTGTTTTTTTCCATGCAAATCCTATGTGTATATTACTTTTATGTCCGTGCTAATGTGTGTGTTTTTCTCTCATGTAGGATCTATGTAGGTTTATTTCCTGCAAAGCCTGTGTTTTAGTTTCACGTGGGGACATGTGTTTTTTTTTTTTTTTTCATACAAAGTTTATGTGCTTTATTATTTTCATGTGGGGGCCTATTTAGTTTTTTTTTTATTTCATGTTGTGGCCTATGTATGTGTTATTTATCACAGTGGGGGTTAATGTGCATGTTGTTTTCACGTTCAGTCCATTGCATATTATTACTAAGGATTCTGTATGGTCTGACGCAGGAGAAGGTCCATATGGGATGACACCATTAGTTACTGCTCTCGGTTACACCAACCCTAGTGACGCCACTATAGTATAGTATTACATTATAACCCTTTATATATAAAGCTGGTCTTTTGATCTTCAAATTCCCTTTTGTCATTGTTACATTATTACATGTACTTCTGATATTTCACACACCGAAATATGAGGTTTTATTTCAACAGGGGGCAACAAAATCTATAACCGCTTTCCCAAAAAAATTAGGCTCGGGCCGGCCCTGGTTCCCGTTACTTCAAGCTGTCCGGGCACCAGAATTGCGGTGACAATGGAAACATGGAGAATGGGAGCTTACCTCTGGTTAAAGTGCAGTGGGCGAACGTCCATTCCGTTCAGGAAGAGAGCATCCAGGATGTGAATGGCACCAATCTTCCTCTGTGCCTTCCCCTGGCAATCAGAGTATAGAAGTCTTTACTTTACTTGCCCTATGAACCCCTGGGACACGGTCTGCCAGTCACCGCTTGTGCTCACTTACCTCGCCTTTCAGTTCAAAGACAATCTCCACTGACAGGAGGGTGTCTCGGGGAAGCTCGGTCTTTAATTCCAATTTAGTCCAGCGTTCGGAAGGGCGCCCCCCCCATGTGTAGATCTGAGACCTCTGCAGAGGCCAGACACAATATAAGATACAAAAAGATACTTAAGAGTCCATCAAACAGCTATATATTATGTCACAAAGGAGCCTTACCCCCATTCCTAAGAGGAACCTCTGCTCACTGCCAGACACCATACACCTGTAGTCTAGAACATGGCTCAGTTTCTCCAGGGTCTTTGCGGTGAGAGGGGTTGGTTTGAAATTGAAAACTTCAAGGTCCCGGCTCTAGAAATAATAGAGAACCCAGTGAATAGACTGAGGGTGGCTGTGTCACAGGTCATGACACGAGGAAGATCTCAGAACTATAACTCAAGACCTCAAGGCACATACAAAGACAAGCTGAGACAGACATGGCTCCCCCGGATATCTAGTGGCCATCACAGACAAGTACCTACCTGAATGAGCTGGAAAAACTTTTTCTTTGGGTCGGTGTTTGTTGGAGCCACTCGAGCCTGGTCAGGGATCTGGAAGAAAAAATTGGATTAATCCTCTACAACACATCACATCACATATTCAACACAATCTATACTTGAGTCACTAAGTAAGTCAGGTCCAATTCTCAGCCTTAACACTTAATTCAAACTTGTCTAAGCCGAGGATGATGTCAATATACAACTCCTACTTACCCCCCACAACTTTAGGCACTCTTTACGTATGTCGGCCTGGCGCGGCTCACTTAAGGTCCTAGAAAACACAATTACTGTTCACCACTCATCGCAAAATGTATACCTGCATTAAGATGTAAGGGGAACATTGTACATAAGCAATATAGCATTGGGAAAACCAATCACTATGGAGATACAGTATTCATCTTCAGCTGTAGTAAGAGCCAATGGCTGTGTTGTTTACAAACTAATGATCTAAAAACAGCTAATCACTGTGCAGGTATTAAACCCATATTCCAGGCAGTAAGGGATAATCACTAATATCCTGCTGTGTTTCTTTTACTTACGAGTCTTGAACAAAGGCGTGGATTTTAGCCAAAGCTTTTATCTGTACCTCGCAACAGCTGGAAAACAAGAGGAAGCAAAGAACACCATTATGAGGAAGAGCTATAATATCAGATGCATGAACGTCAAGAAAGTCACTAAAATGGGAGGTGTTACCCTTAGCAACCAATCAGATTGTAGCCATCATTTCACAGAATGTACTATATAAGTGAAATCTGATTGTTTGCTATAGGTAAAGACCTCGACGTCCCCCCATAGAAGGTTTGATTAAATCTCCCCTTAGATGTTGAGAGGTAGCATTCAATTCGTACAGGTAAGAACAAGAGAGCAATATATTAGAGCCTGTATCTGACTAGTAAAACACATTGTATTAAGCACCCCAGTGGTTTTGTAGCAACAAAAGATTGTGATATGAGGGAACATTATGCTGTAGTGTGCATTACACATAGGAGATAGACCAGTCTGGTTGTGATCCGAAACACATCCATAATGCTATATGTATAAGCTCCCACAAACACAGTGTCCCGGTAATTAATGAGATCGGTCCTCACCTCTCGTTGGAGCGGACCATGTATTCGTAAAACTGACGGTCTCCTCTCAGAACCTCCAAGGGCACCACTAGATTTACATCCTGATCAGAGTTACGCAACTGGTTGAGACGCAGGTTCACTGTAAACAAGTAATTGCGCACATCCTCTATGCCCGCCTTCAAGCCTCGACACACCACATACCTAGAGAGGGGCAGACGCATTATAAGGAAAAAACAGAGGAGGACATATCGGCCTATTAGCAACAGTCAAAGAGGCCAATATAGGAGACATAGGGATATATTTACTAAACAGCTGGTTTTCAAGCCCTGATGCTTGTTTTGCATTTATTACTTTTGTCATTTTAATTCCAGCAATCAAGGACGCCGACAATTTCATTTTAATGTATGCAACATTTTAAATATACAGTTACATGATATATACTGTCTCTGAACAGCCCTATAGAAACAAACTGCACAATATACACAAATTCCTGCCTCTTGGACCCTTATTTACTCTCTAATGGCTCCAGTCACTGACGCTCAGGCAAAAAGACAGGATGTCACGTACCATGCTGCTTCTTCCTATTAGGGGCGACAGAGTCAGAGATGAACAGGGGCAAGAGAGGAGGACAGGGGTATTCTCCTTCTGTCCCTACGCTCAATACAAGCCTCTGATAGGAGGAAGGAGAACAAGTAACTGGTGTAACCAGGTGCCAGCCTTTGGGATGCAGGGGGTGGCTGGCAGCCACACTACATGTCCCACAGGACCAGAGTAATAGAGAAAAAGGGACACATCTAGGGAAAAGAAAAAAAAAACACTCATCGGCAATGTTTAGCTTGGTCTCTCACCTTTCGGAGTTAGCTGGTCGGCTTGTCACTGGCTTGAAGAGGCAGACGCGTTCAAAACAGCAGTACAGTAAGTAAATCAGGCCAATGCTAAATGGGGTGAAAAGGTCAAAGGTCTTGCAGATGAAATGTCCCCCTGTATTGGTCAGAGGAAAATATCATCATCAAGTAACTCTTGTCTCCCACATTTATGGAATATTGCTACACTTCCACTGATTACATTAGCAGCTATTTCCTGCTACACTGATATAGAACAGACAATGTATGGTTACAGCCGATGCAGAATAACTGTACACATACAGTCACTGTACATATAGCATACTTTCACACGGATATAAAACAGACACTGTACAGTTACAGCTGGTGCAGAATAATTGTACACATACAGTCACTGTACACATAGCCTACAGTCACACAGATATAAAACATACACTGTACAGTTACAGCTGGTGCAGAATAACTGTACATATAACATACAGTCACACAGATATAAAGCAGACTGTACGGTTACAGCTGGTGCAGAATAACTGTACACATAGCATACAGTCACACAGATATAAAGCAGACACTGTACGGTTACAGCTGGTGCAGAATAATTGTACACATACAGTCACACAGATATAAAGCAGACACTGTACGGTTACAGCTGGTGCAGAATAACTGTACATATAACATACAGTCACACAGATATAAAGCAGACACTGTACGGTTACAGCTGGTGCAGAATAACTGTACATATAACATACAGTCACACAGATATAAAGCAGACTGTACGGTTACAGCTGGTGCAGAATAACTGTACACATAACATACAGTCACACAGATATAAAGCAGACACTGTACGGTTACAGCTGGTGCAGAATAACTGTACATATAACATACAGTCACACAGATATAAAGCAGACACTGTACGGTTACAGCTGGTGCAGAATAACTGTACATATAACATACAGTCACACAGATATAAAGCAGACTGTACGGTTACAGCTGGTGCAGAATAACTGTACACATAACATACAGTCACACAGATATAAAGCAGACTGTACGGTTACAGCTGGTGCAGTATAACTGTACACATAGCATACAGTCACACAGATATAAAGCAGACACTGTACAGTTACAGCTGGTGCAGAATAACTGTACATATAACATACAGTCACACAGATATAAAGCAGACACTGTACAGTTACAGCTGGTGCAGAATAACTGTACATATAACATACAGTCACACAGATATAAAACAGACACTGTACAGTTACAGCACAGCATAAAGTTACACGGATATAGAACATAAACTGTACGGTTACAGCTGGTGCAGAATACCTGTACACATAGCATACAGTCACACGGATATAGAACATACTCTGTACTGTTACAGCCGATGCTGAATAACTGTACACATAGCATACAGTCACACTGATATAGAACATACTCTGTAAGGTTACAGAAGGTGCAGAATAACTGTACACATAACATTCAGTCACATGGATATAGAACAAATCTACAAGTCACCTGTGCGGACGACGGAGAGTCCCACCAGAAACTGACAGAGCAGCAGCTGTTTGCAGAGTATCTCCTGTATGTTCTCCTGACCTTCCACAGAGAAACCCTGCAAAATAAACACATTCTCACACCACCACCGAACACACAGAAAATATGACTGAAGTATCCTCTCATTTGGAATAGTATTAACTGTATTATGGAGTGTCCCAATAAGAAGTTCACAGGACTACACTGCTCCCAAGGAGGAAAACTAGAGCTCCACGAAATGGTTCCATTACTGATTTGCACCCCCTGGGAGTTAAAGGGAGCTAAAGCAGTGTTTGTTCCTGAGAGGAACCTGCTGGGAGACAGAAAGGTTCCACAGTTGTAGGTGTTTCCCAGAACTCCAAATCTCCCAGGGTCTGTGTTCCCTACTACTGCAGAAGACAACTGGCTAGTACACTGCCCAAACAGCTAGGACAGATTTTTGAAAGGGGTGAGGTTTCCAGGGCCAATAGGTTGCTCCTGTCTGAACTCCAGTAAGAGGGGATGGGGTAATGGGGCAACCACCCACATAGTAAATAGAGATTGCTAAATAATGGTCAATACATTTAAGAGGGGGGGAAACAGTCAATTTCAGTATATGAGTATATAGACACATACAGACTGTCGTAATCTTAATAGAAGTAACATTACTGTGATTAAAGATGCTGCTGGTCGATCTGTGAACCGTAGACGGATAGTGAGCGAGGTTGGTGAACTTCTTATCAAATTGCAAAAATATTGAGAATCTTAGTGCAGCGTTTACGGATGTTATTCAGGCTGTGACGTACCCCATCTGCCATCATGAAATGCACTCCCTTGTGGTCTGTATTATCCAGCACAAAGTTACGAAAAGCTGTGATGTTCTCTGGGCGGGTGACATCTCCATCCCCATCCACCCCTCCCTCACCTGCCAAGGAAAACATATAAGGTAATATAAAACAACAATAATAATAATAAAAAATGATAGTGATGACAGGCAAGAGACAGATATAACAGCTATTACCTATAATAAATATGGCATTATATATATATGACTTATAATGTTCACCTACAATCACAGGACATTGAATGCAGTGATCTCCCCAAGGCCTTCTTCATAGGCGTACCACCTGGCACTTTTCTTACACTGACCGGCTCACAGTCACACCACCAGGCACCCAGGGCTGGCCCCACTTACATTGGCACCAGCGTGCAGAGGGCACCACAAGCAACAGAAATGCTCAGTCACTGCACAGATCCTATAGGAGGATACAGGCCGCCCCCCTCCACCTCCACCCCGGTCCACCCTGCACTGCAGACTCACAGCCTCTCCCCTCTCCTACTCAGAGCCGGCAAAACCAGGGTTGAAAATAAAAGTTTTGGAACCTGATTGGTTTTTTCGCTTAAATGTTTTAATGAAAGAAAATGTAATCCTACTTATTATATTAATACTGTGAAACATTGCTATGTATTATGATCTTGAGCAACCCTGTTTTAATGCTTTCTAACATTAACAATCCAAAATTATTAGGATTTTTTTTATCTCATCAAGAGAGCCAGACTAGGGGGTATATTTACTAAAGTGAGGGTTTTTAAGAGTGGAGATGTTGCCCTTAGCAACCAATCAGATTATACTTAACATTTTGCTAGCACATTCTAGAAAATAATAGCTAGAATCCGATAGATTGCTATGGGCAACATCTCCACTTCTAAAAACTCTTTTAGTAAATTTACCCCTAGGTCTTTCTTCCTGCCACTCATCTCAGTAGGACTGAAGATTTTGAACTTAAATTAACATGAAGGAGATTAAACCATGAGGTGTTTCTCTGTGTATTGCCTCTTTAATGTGTTGCCGTTGTTTACCCTTTAGATTGAGCATGTTAGTTGGGATTTTCTCCTATCCTATAGGATTGCTAGGGGAGAAGTTTGTGCAGTCATAGCTGATGCTAGGCAGATTTAGTACCTCTGATCTGGTTCACCCTCCCACACTTCCAATTTCTCTGTTGTGTATGTGAATTTACTGTATTGGTTCAGCTCATTCAAATGAGTACCACAAGAAACAATAATGTGGAATAATACCAGGGGATTCCCTTAAAATAAGCTTTTTTAGTGATTAAAAAAAAATAAATTGGATTAAACCATGGTTTAAACCAGCCAACCCTGCACCAAACAGTAAGTGAGATGCCAGGTGGGAAAGTTGCATGATGGGCTGCTCCTTACCTCCTGTGGCAATGTTCCATAGGGTCTGCCCCCACCCAAACCCCCGCCTACCTCATAATGCTGCCCAGCTTTAAAACACGGGAGGAAACACTGGAATGAATCGAGATTTACCGTAATAAGGTTCAAAGAGTTCGCTGGATGCAGAGTAGAAGTCTTCTAGTTTGAAATCATTGGGTCCCTTTAGGGTCATGCCAAACCCCTTGGCGTGCCACTTTTTCCTCCACAAGGCGTACTCGGAGAACCCGCCTGGGCCGGCACAAACATCCGCAAAATAAAGCAACTCTGACTCTCGATCCTTCAACTGTGGTTTCTGGAGAGCAGAATGGAGCAGACGCAACTGATGTAATATATCTCACATGGATGTACAACATCCATTATCCTAGGCCCCGGCACAGGAATACCTCACCTTTCAAAGTTATAATATAATAGGTATCAAAATATTAACAGTCAAAAGGCTTCTTCACTGGTTTATTGCTCATTTCTACACATAGAACAGGAGAGGGACAGAAAAGAGGATTTTATTAGCTCCCATTGCCTGACTTGAAGAACCTCGCTGTATGGTGGTACAATAGTGTCCACTATGAGTGCAAGATATACTATGAATTTAAAAAACAAGAGATATGGTAAGAACTTACCTTTGTTATCTCTGTTTCTACGAAGTCCATAGGGTCCACAGGGTTGACCTTGGGGTATAGGTTGGGAACCAAATCCGGGCACCACGCAGTTAAAGCTTTTAGCTCCCAGGATGCACTTGGGTCCACTCTCCCTATAATCCCACCCCCAAGCCAGAGGCACCTCAGTTTGTAAGTAGCCAAAGGCCGGAGGAGGAGAGAAAAAGAGAGAGAAAACTGGAACACTCGATAACCATACTCACAGAAATGGGAGACGGAAAACCGGTGACCAGCCACACAGCCCATTCGAAGCCAGGTGCGTCAGGGCGGGCGCCCTGTGGACCCTATGGACTTCGTAGAAACAGAGATAACAAAGGTAAGTTCTTACCATATCTCTTGTTTTCTACTTCAGGGTCCATAGGGTTGACCTTGGGGATGTCCCAAAGCAGTTCAACCAAGGGAGGGGACGCTCCTGTGCTGAGAGGAGAATCCGCCGCCAAAAAGGAAGCATCCGGAGAGGCAAAGGAAACCAATGCCTAGAACCTTAAAAAGGTGTGGACAGAAGACCACGTGGCCATCTAGCAAGGCAAAACAGCCAAGGCGCCACAGCGAGCCACCCACGAGGGTTACATGGCCCGAGAAAAAACAAGCATCAATAACTGAAAGGCCTACCCATGGGTAGGCCCCTGAAGAAGACATACGAGGCCGTCCAGCCAACATTTGGCCATAGGCCGGCCATCCTTTCCTGTTAAAACCAGAAATTTCAGACCACCAATAAGGAGTCCGATTAACGGATCACATAAATCCACAGAGGCCGGACTACAGTCAATGAGGCCACACCAGCCGAGAGGACTGGGGACTGAATGGCCTCACCATAAGTTCCAGAATAATATGGAACCTAAAAATCACTAAGAAGAAACACAGGGTGAGAGCAACTCACACCCTGACAAGATGCCCTCCAGAAGAGGGAGCCACATGAGAACGCTCCCAATTCCGACACTCACCTGGGTGATATAAACTCCCTGAGAGAAAGAGAGAAAGCCAAAGCAATAGACCATGTAATGGCTATCACAACCAGCGGTTCCATTAACTTTCCCCGGAGTTAACGAAGAACCACTACTAACTCCCAAGGAGTCCCTAGGGAGGACAAATGGAGGCATAATCCAGAAAACACTCCAAAGGATGAACTGGATATCAGAGCGGAGCAATTCCATATCTTAATCATACTGACAGTGTAGAGATCCGCACTGTCAGGAAGGCCAGGCCGAGGGTGAAACCCAAGCCAGCCGGAAGGAATGCCAGAATATCTGGAAATCCTGGACCCCAGAGGATCATATCGACAGGTATAATACCATAAGAATTATGGCTGCCACAGTTTGTGGTAGGTCCCAGCAAAAGCTGATCCATGTGCTCTAATCATTCCAACGATGACAAAGCCAGGGAAGCCGTAAGACCACTGTAGGGACGCAGTCAAAGACAAACTACCCAGGTCCAAGGCAAACCCCAGGACCCTGAGACAACAGGTCTGGGCAGTGAAGCATCAGGAATGGAGTATCGATGGAGAGACTCCGAAAAACCAAGTACCCCTGACATCTGGGGCAATCAGGAGCCAGCAGCAGGAAAGCATCTCCGTCTCGATTGAAACACTTCCCTCGAGGAAGAATGGAGACCGGAGAACACAGGTACGCAAATTGGAAGAACCACTTCACCGACAAAGAGTCACTGAAGGTTGCTTCAGAATCCCCAGAGTTGGACTGTAACACCATAGTGTGATAGAGTCAGAAGGCCAAGAGGGTCACCTCAGGAGGACCCCCCCCCCCTGCTCACCAGGAGATGCAACCTCTCTTGGGGAAGAGACTAGTCCCCTGGATGCACGTCGTGACAGCTGAGGACTCCCGCTTCCCAATGGAGAGCACCTGAAATGAACACTGTCGAGATGGTCGGGAGGAGACCCTTAGACAATGTCCGAATGTATGACATACCTGACATTGCCACCCAACGAACAGTATTGCTAAAAAGAAAGCCACTGTTCTGACCCTGTCGGACTGAACTTTTTCAGGTTCACCGGGAAACAAGGGCTATGCCAGAGTGAAGGCCCAAGACAGGCTAAAGTTCCAACAAGTTAATTGACAAGGTGGAATCGACAGACATCCAACTGCACTGAAATGGATGCGAACCAGACACTGTCCTTAGCAAAGAATACCCTGGACGAGATGGCCATAGTCACCCGAAAAGGGACCGACTTGCCTCCGGGGAGAGCATCATCGTTTGAACAGTGATCAGACAGAAAAAACTTGTTCCATCTGGAGATAAGCCAATTATGGAAAGGCCTGGAATGGAACTAAGCCCATTCCACCCTTCCAAAGGCAGACACTGAATAGTGGACCATGCATCCCAGAGTGTAAAGACATATGTCGACTGCGCAGACATCCATGTACTCCTAATGGAAGAGTGGAGATGCCGTCTTACGCCAGAAGAATTCTCAGATTCTGAGAATCCAGCAGGGCTCCTAGGTGAAGAATACCCAGAAAGGGATGCAGGGAGGACTTTTTCCCCATTGATTAAACGTCTGCACCCTGAAGAAGCCACAGTCAACCTGACGCGGCTGTAAAGTACCCCGGTGATCCTGCTAAGAGCAGGAGGCCATCCAGGTACAGGAGCATTGGGATATACTGAACAGAAGAACTGTCAGAAAATCCAAAACGCTGGTAAACCCCTGTGGGGCTGAGAGCAGTCTCAACAGGCAGAGCCCGAAAAATCGTAAGTGCTGTGATACAGCAAACCTCAGTACATGCTGAGGTAAGGTCTCTGTAAGTACCCGTAGGCACACGTCCTGTATCTCCAGTGATACCATAAAGTCCCCAGGTTCCAAACATAGTATGATGGAGCATAGGGATTGCCTCCTGAGCCCAGGTAGCTTTAGGAACTGGTTCAGGGAAATGAGACAGAGAATAGGCCAAAGAGGACCATTCAGCCACCGCACCAGAAAGAAAGCAGAACAACCAGTCCCTCGCTGAGAAAGTGGGGATGGCCCAATTAGCTCCGCTTACCGCAACAACTGTATAGCTTTCTGGATTTGTAAGGCCCTGTTCCGAATAAGGGCCTGAGTACCATCACATGGAAATAAGCCGCCTGAGCAAAGAGAGTGCGTACCCTCCTACCCACGTAGCCGCGGCAACTAGACACTAGTACCGGGCAAACTGAGAAAATCGCCATCTCCCAGTGGTAGGCCTGTCTCGTCAGGCTGACGATATATCCGTAGGTTCAGAAGCAGGATCGGCTGGCAGTCCAGGCCTGCTCGGAACTGGATATGTCGGCCCTTGTAAAGGCCGACAGTCTATGAAGAAACAGACCTTTAGGCTGACCCAGAGGACAAAAAGACTTAATAGTCTGAGGCCCTATAGTGAGCATAGCCGAAGGCGGGAAATTTGTACTGCCACTGTCAAGGTCAGGACCCAACAAGATATACCCTATAGATGGTATCTGCACCTCTGCATTCCCAGAGCGCAGCCATAGGGTATTACGGAGGATACCGTCGCAGCCGGAACTCTGAAAGTTAGGAGCTGGTATCCAATATAGGCATGTCCACCTATGACAACTGCATATATTACGAGAGCGACCAAATACATTTGAACCCCAGACGTGTTGGAGGGGAAAAAACATTACAAATGCATCAGCTCAGTATGCAATAGTATTAACCAACCATGCTATAGCCATGGTAGGATGGGTAACAACCTCTGAAAGCGAGTATACTGATTTCAGGCAGAGTTACCACCTACGGATCAGAAGAATCCGACCACGCAGGAATGGGAGGCGTAGTAACGTCTGTAATCAGACGAGTAACATGCCCATCCACCCCAGGAGGGGCTCATGATGACCCTCAGGGAATTTGGGACAGGAGACCAAACACTGTTGTAATACCTCATATCTGGCAACAGCCAGAGTCCCGCCATGCGATCCACCCGCTAGTCAGCAACAGGGAACCAGAAGGCACGCCATACTGAGGGTGTATGATACAGGTGCAGGTCAACATTCACTCTAACCAGAATGGACCTGCCACCAGCCCAAAGCAGGTATAATAATACTTGAGATAGGCTTCCCCCCGTGTAAGAGGGAAAGAGCCCAAAACAGTATCCAGTTCACGGTAGAGCCAAGTGGGAAGTAACCACAGGGCGTCAACCACGCCAATTTGCGTTTCATAGAAAAACGACATCCACCCAGTGTGGCTGTTGTGGTAATCCCTGCAAGGGGCATGACAGACTATTGTGGCACCAGGGGGAATTCATATACTCGAAAAACCCCTGTAGGGAGCGGTAGTCTGTGTCACTGGGGAAGAGTGCAAGAAACTGCGAGATACCCTGAGATGAAAAAGGGGTAGTATGGTGAAGTAACCCCAAGTGAGGTACAACAATGGGGCCCGCCCGGCGATCCGCAATTAAGAGGATCCCGAGAAAACAAACCGCCCAAGGGGGTCGTGAAAGGGGCCGGCACCCGATGACGCCACATACAGAACCCTTTAAGAGTTAAATCCTCCGCACTAACACCTGCAGCACATGGCTTGCAGGATGGTAAAAATGGGTGCAGCATAACGCTCTTGATCAAGCAGCGCTATACTGGTCCTGACTGATACTAAAAATTAGCTGCAGGGACCCATTTTCAGCGTATGCAACACACAGTTCCACTCAAAATATGGCAACGTGCAGCACGCAACAGTATGTGACAAACCTCACAAATATTAACAAGTATATAAATGTGAGTCTCAGAACCACCCCAAGTACAGCTGTATTAGGGCAGATAAGGAAAGGGATAGATATACACTGACAGGTGAGAGAATACAGACAGTCAGCACTAGCATAAGTCACATACAATGCAGATATACACATATATACATAAACATGTCATATAATATACTGCACTATTACACTGCATTCAACTTACCCAGATTCAGTGTCTGGAAAGGCTACAGCGCTGTGTACACTGACCTGATGGTGAGGTACGCAGGGGGACTGGGCCAACTGCCATCTCCAGAGATCTCTGCTGCACCACAGAGAAAATGGCCGCTGGAGACCTCAGAAGAAGCGTGGCCCGCGAAGGAAGCAGCTCAGCGACGCCAGACTATACATACTGAAAGGCGCGCTGAGCTGAAGGGAGGAGCCGCTGTAACAGGGAAAGCTGTCTCCCCTGGCCGGCTATTAACCCCCGGGACGCCGGCTCCCTGCACCGAACACTAAGTCCCTGGTGGTCTAGTGGACACACGGGGTATGGGGGGCCCGCCGCCACTGCCGGCGCCTCCGGTCTGTCCCCAGAGACCGGAGGCACAGGACTGCATTTCAAATGCGCGGATCACCGCAAGCGGTGATCCGCGACCTTACCTGCTCCCCGTGGATCCGGCAGCAGTCCTGGGCGCCCGCAGAGTCCGGCTAGTACAGACTCTGGGGTCCCGCTGAGATCCCCAGATCTGTACTGGCGTCTCAGCGCCAGCGGGGTGACGGAGCGGCACCTTAGACGTCCTATGGACAGTCTGACGCTGCCGCTCTGAAGAATCCAAAGGAAAAATAAAAAACTCTGTCCTTTAGAAAAAATAAAGCTATGGGGCTGCTAATCAGCTCCCCACTGCACTAAACGGTGACCCGACTCCGGCCAGGCACCAACTTAAACTGAGGTGCCTCTGGCTTGGGGGTGGGGTTATAGGGAGAGTGGACCCAAGTGCATCCTGGGAGCTAAAAGCTTTAACTGCGTGGTGCCCGGATTTGGTTCCCAACCTATACCCCAAGGTCAACCCTGTGGACCCCCTATGGACCCTGAAGTAGAAAAAAAAAAAAACGACCTAACCATCTGCACCCGCCAGATTCATTAATTAATTAATTAAACCTATGCTCCATCAAATATCGCCTCAAACATAAACGTAGCTTGTCCAGAGCTGGGTCTCGTCTCGTTATACAATCTAACACATCAAGTGAATGACGATGTTCTCACCCCTTTAGAGTCCTTGGGATTTGTAAACATGTAATCAAAGACGTGGTCGATATTCGCCATCTTCATCGCCGCCCTGGAGAGGTGATCACACACTAATTATACAGAGCATAAATCACTATATTACATGATATAACCACATTCAAAATACAGACACACACACATTTTACAAATACAGATCTCATTCTTGTATTAGAAAAGGTTTCCTAGATAAGGAATGTTCTAGGGTCAGTGAGAGTGAAGAGATTAAATTTATTCATCCTATCGCAGCTCGGACAATACGGGGGACTAAGTATACGCCCGACTGTCACTGGGCAGAATTTACCTAAAACCATCATTTAAAAAGTGTCAAAAAAAACGAACACAGACCAAAACCCACCTGTTCAGGAAGAAGACCCCTCGAATCATCTCATATGGGTTAGATCGCGTTCTGGCGCGCCTCATCTCCTCACCTTCCAGCTCATCAAACGCACTCTACAAGAAGAGACACGTGGGCATTCAGGTTATGCATCTGCCGGCTCATCATCTGTCTATCAACCACTTGGAATTCTTCCACAGGGAGAAAACAGAATAAATATTCCAAGCTTAAGGAGTACCAAGGGAAAGGATGAGGTAATACAAAAATATGCGGTTTCTTTTCTTGTCTTTTTTTTTTTTTTTTTTTTAAGGAACAAATGAGCCTTTGAAATGACCAAAATATAAATAAATATATTAAGGGCCTAAAAAACTTTTTGTGCTAATCACCATACTGAAGACATCAATTATAAATGGAGAGGGGGGTGGGACACGGTTTTGTCCTGTGTATAGGAAGGGATCTTTACTGTAAGGGTGGAAATTATTATACATGAGGTGGTGACAAACTAACTATAGATTAAATGCATTTCTTACAGGAAATGGTACCTGTAGATATCAACAATGTTCTTATTAGAGGAAGGCGTTGGTGAGCACCCCCCCTAAGTACTGCTTACATTTGGCGTTATTTATAACTACACATTTTATATACTAGCACTCAGCAGCATGCAATGAGCAACTCCTTATTCCAAGGAAAGAAAATACCTTGGGCAAGCTGCACGTATCTACTGCCTGCTTACTTTGTTATGCTAATACAAGAATCTGCCAGCGTAGACTGAAAATCTGTGCGATTGCATGTGGAAGCCTGTCCTGCCCACTGATTATATGTCCGCAGCCGCCATCATTAGTATCTGGGCTTGTACCCCCCCCCCACATGCTGACTGCAAAATGATCTGCCTGGAACAGCCATCCTATCCCCGTCCGCACGCTACAATCGAGCAAGGAAGTTGATCTACGTGCCCGCGGCACTCCCAGGAGACAGTTCTGTGCATTTGAAAGGTCGCCACACAGTCAGTGCCCAGAAACGACCAAGGTCCGTTTAATCCACTCGCAGTAGCCTATGGCCGATCCTGCCCAAGCGCAGTTGCCGATTTCTTTCTTTGGGCGTGTGTGCTGTGTACTGAAATCTGTGAGATGCGTCCGACTCAAATCAGACTCTGTGTGTACTATTTTACTGCATTTATATAATCATTGCACTTTTTTGATTACTAAGAGAAAATGGAGAATGATAAATGATTCCAGTTGGTTTCCTTGTGCATACACAGCAACAGCCTCATTAACATGGAACAGATCCAGACCCCCAACTTGATTTTCTGCAGCCCCTTTTCCTAGAATGGGTGAATAAATAAATGATATGGAAAGTACAGAGAGAGAAACGATTTGCAGTTTCGGGTAAATCGTGCTTTGCATAGTTTCGTTTCATAGTTAATAAATTTAGAAGTGAAACCAAGAGTCAGCCCACACCTAACAGGGCACAGCTGGCAAATTGCACATGGCAGAATCTGTATTAGCACCAGAGAAGACAAGTTCTTACAATAGACATACAAAGCACAGTCTAATGGCTGCAATGTGATCGCAAATGCAGCCCAGCACCCCCTTTTCCTGTAGTCCCAGGTCTCTTACTACAGGTACAAGGATTGGAAAGCGTTATTTTCCCGACTGGTGTTGGGAAGAGACAGGTAGAGATTAGCACCTTGCACTCCAAAAGGCTTCTCAGAAGGGGCTCTCGGCAGAACTCCGTCTCGTCGTCTATGATCATCTTCCTCTGTAACACAAGATGGCAGTAGAGAGCATTAGCTCACATGCAGCCAGATTTTTATCTCTCAATGTACATCACTAGTTAGAGAACATTAACATAAAGGAGCATGCCGAATGACACATGAAGGAATTCATAGAAAAGGGCTCATCCACTGTCCATTTCAAAAAGAGCCCAGGTCATGGAACGGAATTTTAATTAATTAATTACAATAAGCTTAGCCCAGAGGACTGGGCTCAGACATTAGCTCCTTCTAGCGTGCATAATATCTTTTACTTCAACAGTCAGCTGCCCGTACAGACGAAGAGCCGTATTCAATATGGGAGCGAAAAGTCCGTCCTGGACTTTTCGCTCCACATCGGAGCTTTTCCTGGGATCAAGTATCGGGCGTGTGCCCGCTTTATCCCCGTATTCAATTTAAAATCAGCGAAAACGGGACCCGGCGAATTGGGAGCTATGAAAAACAAAACGGGAAGTTTATTTTTAAATTACATTCTCAGGGGTGCAGGCTATTTTTTTTAAGCCTGCACCCCTAAACCCCAATTCTGCACTTTTTTTTGCCATGTAAAACATGATGAAAACTTATCGCCGTTTATTTTCAAAGACTTTTCGAACCTGCGAAAAAGTGTTTGAAATTGAATAGGGAGATAATTGAAACATGCAAAAATTATGTCATTGGCGATAATTTATCGCCGATTTTGACTTTTCGCAGCCTAATTGAATACCCCCCAAAGACTAGCCTGGAAATGAGGGAAATATATCTTACCAGTGAGGTGGCATAAGGTAGAATATGAATGCGCACACATAGGAGCCTCCTAACTCCCATTATGATTTCCACACACAGTTCAATCCCCTCATACACAGACGTGCAGCTAATAATTACACATACATATGTTTTGATCGACCAATCACAAGCCCTGTCCTATAACCCCAACCACTGTCTGACCTACCACAAGGCAGTATTCCCGCCTTCCTCACCTCGTTACCCAATCACCATTTTACCTTGCCTACTGTCATCCAATCAGACAACTCGTCAGCATCAGGAATCTCTGTGGTGCATTCTGGAAACCAGTCAACTTCTTCATAAGCTGTGGCCTGGAAGAACAAGCAGATGTTTAGACGTGTCCTTAACAGAGCGGCTGCGATCTCTCTTCATATCAGTCATCAATATCCAGAGACTAATATGGTTATTATTATCATTTAATCCACCAACACAGCCACTGGTGTACACTCCAGGATGATCTTATTCCCCTTCCCTCCATCCCAGGACCCTGTACATCGTAACCCACACTCACCTCAGGCATGTCCCTCCAGCTCACATTCAGTTCCTTCTCGAACCCTTTCAAGATGAGTCCAAGACCTCTCCGCCCTTTCTGATTGGAGGTTTCGATGATCTCCTTTCGGCCCTGACCGTACTTCCCCAAGCCTTCTCCCTCACGGAAACCCATCTTGGCCTAATCGGACAAAAACAGAAGAGTTACTCCCAAGAGGGGACACAAACCAAACAGGACTACATCAATAAAGGGAAGATATAGGGTCCACTTCATGGTATGATTACAAGTAGCTGCCACTTCCCTGGGGTGAAATCAGTGCTAGTGGTACTCTGAGGTACCTAGCGCCGGATACTTATTTATTTATTTTTTGGCTTGAGCTGCATACACACACAACGATTGAGTTACTGAACGATTTTAGTAAACTATTTTCTACCTTGAAAAAATTAACTAAAATCGTTTACTAAAGTTGTTCATTTACTATGTTCATTTAAATGTAATGAACGATTTTTATGAACTACAAACGATTTTTGCATATTAACAATGAAAATCGTTGAGTTGACAAGTCTGACTAAACTACAAAATGAACGTGCATGACCAATAATCGTTCAGCGTTTGACTCAGAAAGTGAACGATTCTTTCAAACGATTATCGTTAAGCGATAATCGTTCAAAAAATCGTGTGTATGCACCTTTAAGCTGCATACACACACAACGATTTTTTTAATGATTATCGTTAAACGATATCGTTTAACGATAATCGTTTGCAAAAATCGTTCACTTTCTGAGTCAAACGATGAACGATTATCGTTCATGCGCGTTCACGTTTGTAGTTTGTCGTTTGTAGTTCAGTCAGACTTGTCAACTCAACGATTTTCATTAAGGGAATATGCAAAAATCGTTTGTAGTTCATAAAAATCGTTCATTACATTTAAATGAACATAGTAAATGAACAACTTTAGTAAACGATTTTAGTTAATTTTTTCAAGGGAAAAAATCGTTTACTAAAATCGTTCATTAAAAAATCGTTGTGTGTGTATGCAACTTTAGTATTAATTCTTAAGCTGCATACACACACAACGATTTTGTTACCAACGATTTTATGAACGATTTTCTCTCAGATTATCTGTCAGATTTTTTAAAGTGTAATGAACGATTTTTATGAACTACAAACGATTTTTGCATATTCCCTTAATGAAAATCGTTGAGTTGACAAGTCTAACTGAACTACAAACGTGAACGCGCATGAAAGATAATCGATCATCATTTGACTCAGAAAGTGGATGATTCTTTCAAACGATTATCGTTAAACGATAATCGATCAAAAAAATTGTTGTGTGTGTATGCAGCTTAAAGCTGCATACACACACAACGATTTAGTTAATGAACGATTTTAGTAAACGATTTTTTCCCTTGAAAAAATTAACTAAAATGGTTTACTATAGTTGTTCATTTACTAAATGTAATGAACGATTTTTTAGAACTACAAACGATTTTTGCATATTAACTTACTGAAAATCGTTCAGTTGACAAGTCTGACTGAACTACAAATTACAAACTACAAACGTGAACGCGCATGAACGATAATCGTTCATCGTTTGACTCAGAAAGTGAACGATATTTTCAAACGATATCGTTTAACGATAATTGTTCAAAAAATCGTTGTGTGTGTATGCACCTTTAGAACTAGTTCAGAACCAGGAAGAAAATCAGAGACATCGTTATCAGATATGGGGAAAAAAAAAAAAAAAAGCATCTGCCCCCTGGTGGACAATTTATCATGGGGAAAATTACAGAATAATCATGAGAATTTAACAAAGCTCATAGATGGAAGCAGACCCTACTTAATTCAGCTCCCAACAGTACGTTAATATGAAGTGTCTCTGACAAATATCCCATTAAGACAGGGGCGGACAAATAAGGTACAATCATCATCCAGACAATGGGATATAAGAGGCAGCAAATATTTATAAAGGACCACTGAACCCTAAAACTGAAGAGTCCCTTCATTAAAAGCAGCAGAAGCTCCTCCCACATCTTTAGGACAGTGTCCTAGCGGGACTTCATGCTGGTCACTGGCACCGCGTGCCGCTAATCAGTTTGGCCTATACCAGCGCTCCTATTCCAACAATGACCTCCCTATTTAGGGAATATGTAAAAACAGGATTTTGGTACTTACCGATAAATCCCTTTCTCCGATTCCACAGGGGACACTGGAGTTCAAGACAGTGGGGTATAGACGGTGGTAGAGCAGAGCCTGGCACTTTAAATAATCTAAAAGTGTGACTGGCTCCTCCCCCTCTATGCCCCATCAGCCCCAGTTTAAGAACTGAGCCTGAGAGGAGACGGAGGACAAGAGAAAAGAAAACGAGGAGAAGGAGAAGACCACAGAATGGAACAAGACCGACTGAATGAGAACAGTGGAACCCATAACAGGGAACCATGCAGTCACACAACCATAGAATGAACCCAACAAAACGTCAGGTACGCAGCGCTGGGCGGGCGTCCAGTGTCCCCTGTGGAATCGGAGAAAGGGATTTATCGGTAAGTACCAAAATCCTGTTTTCTCCTTCATCCACTAGGGGACACTGGAGTTCAAGACAGTGGGGACATCCCAAAGCCAACCTCCTGGGTGGGAAGCGCGGAGAACTTGCTGACCCCTCGGCCAAACCGAAACAGGGACTGCCAAGAACAATAGGCCCAGCAGAGGCAGAGGATCAAGTGTCGTAGAGCACAGTAGACAAACACTACTCCTCAGGAGACAGTCACAGAAGAACTTCCACAACGTACGCACAGCGGAAGCCAAAATGAACAGAACGGCTGGCGAGAAAACAATCACAGTTGAGAAGCGGCTGAAAATAGACCAAACCAGACAGCTGGTAGCAGAGAGCCCCAACCAGAATCCATAGGAGAAGGGCAGAAAACGAGAAGAACTCGTGAATCGTACTAGAATCTGCACAGGAAACTGCAACAGCTGCAGACAGCAGAATCCCAGCACCGCTGGTCATAATCATATAGATAGAAGTATGACAATACCAATCAACAGATACAAAGTTGATCCTGTCCACAGACTCCCAATAAAGAGTATGCTGGGAGGTCAAAGACAAGACCGAACAATCGCTTGGAACGATCCTTGAGGTCCCACTACAACAAAGTTGTGAACCAGCGGAAAGGTTATACCATAGAAGTCTCCAACGTGTGGAGATCCCACGGAACATGAGGCAGAGGCGAATACGAGAGGATGGAGACTACAATTCCGTTCAGAGGGTCAGACAGCAGTATAACCCATACTGAAAACAGGGATAAAAAGACAACTTCCAACCTGATGGAAGTGCGTAGTCAGTACCAACTGCCGGCCCGAACATAGTGTGAAAACAACCAGGAACTTAGCAGTAAAGGAGCACGAATGTAACCCCACCCAGGGAGAGCTACCAATAGAGGGAAGCATCCCACACAGCAAGGCCAGGGCAGCAGGACAACCATGCAAGTACCCGTCAGGTACCTATTAGTGTGATAAAATATCAACAGATACTGAACAGGAAAACCCAACCAGGCCCCCTGCGTGGAACATAGTGACTGTCACACTTATGTAAAGATGTGCACTAGCCCAGAGATGCGCTTTGGTCCATAACCCCAACAGACTCTAGTAGAATAGTGTCGCTAATCTCAATGTACAAACTATGCACCCACACACCAGGGAAACTCTAAAGTGTAGAGCCAACTGATTAAAAGAGCAGAGGGCTGCTAGGACAGCCGCTAGGCTCCGTAAGGGAGATTAACGTTATGTATGTCAGGTTGCATGAAATAGGAACATCTTCCTAGGCATTAGTGAGGTAAGCTCTTACCTGTGAGCGACCAGAAGCACTCTGGACGCTATGTAGAATGTCACTGACCTTTTATCACACAGCAACCCGCCATGTTAGGTATAAAGAGTAGCTTCAGCGGGCTAAGACCAATGCTCCACAGCATGGACCTTAGTCTGGAGAAGTGCAGTAGAAATTACTGTGGAAACTAATAAAATGTTAGTGGAGACAAGGTGGTCGTATAACAGGACTCTGGGCGGCCCAAGGCCTCATGGTATGAATTGTACCTAAGGGCCCTTTTGAGACTCATTTTATTGAGATATGCGACAAAAATATGGAGTACCGGAATAGATACTGAGAAGGGTACCTGTTCGGAAATATTAATACAAGTGCACCACTGTAGTTGTAATGAGAATAGATCCCCCGAATGGGGCGCGCCCCAGGACATGTATAGGGACCATACTGGAAGCAATGCCCAGGGAATTGTGACTATCACTATGTAAGCTGCAGAACATGACTCTAGTTTATAGAACCACCATATAATAGGAATGGATATAGCCTACAGCTTATGGTAAACCCAGACGGCTACGCATCCGTGGAATAATAGGTAAACCTAATGAATGTGGAAGTATAAACATTATATATTCATACACACACACACAACCCAATTTCTAGGGAGAGATAGTGTAAAGCGGAGTCATTGTACCAACTACCGCATCAGGAGCGTCCAGCCTCCAATCGTAGCATCTTTAATTATGCTAGTATGTTATGGTAAGGATAAGACGCGATATCCACATATGCATACGTGTACCTACATACAAGTTTAGTAGGCGACGATAATATTTAAAATAGAACCTGAGCATAATTAGCGCCATGGAAGGACAAATTCACTCCAGCATGTATATATTCTAAAGCAGGGCTGGTATAAAATACAACATATACTAATATATACATATATATATATATATATATATAGACACACACACACATATATATACCGTGGCTTACCTCCACGCCGGGAGGCTGCTCATGTGGCCATCATTCTGTTATGGCGTAGAGGCAAGATGTGTTAGCAGCGTGCTGTCCCAGACTGGTGTCGTTCCTGGGACTTCTGTTACTGGTGTACTCGCCTTATATATTATGAGCGTGCGTGCTTCAGGTGAGCTATTTTAGCTCCAGATTGACCCGTTTTTCGAAGAGGGAATCAAAAAGACGATCTCAGTTTAGGCAGAGTAGCTAGTACACCATGGAGTAACCTTCACAGGCTATGATATCAGGCCATTAGATTAAGCTAGGCACCCTTTGTTATAAAGCCAAGGGGAAGCCTGACAGTGGGTAATACCCTGCGCTGCAATGGCGGCACTGTGTCCCGTCAGCCCAGCGCCTCTAGCCGGGAATGTGCACCGGCTGAGTAACTGGCCCCTCTCAGAACCGCATAACGCGGTGTTTTAGTGCAAACAGGGGTTTAGGCTAGTTCCCATTCTGCTAACAACTAGCTATGCACAGTAGCTAGCACTATACAGAACTGGAAGGTTTTAAAACCAGCCTATAATGTAGTATATGTGCTGGCACCTATATAAGCCTACAGCACCTGGTATTCCCAGGTGGTCTCCCATCGAAGTACTAACCAGGCCTGACCCTGCTTAGCTTCCAAAATCAGACGAGATAGAGCGTGTTCAGGGTTATGAGGCATAAGCCTGGGGATGGGACGCAATAATGTGCTAACCCTGGTTACGGGTAAGCTATAACCATAATTTTTGGCCCCAGCAACCAGAACAATGACTAGTACAAGTACTATACATACTCTATATCTTTAATTAGGTTAAGCCAGGTGCCCTTTGTTATAGAACCAAGGGGAAGCCATGACAGGGGGGTAACACCCGTTGCTTGCAAACTCCACACAGCTAGGACCACGGTGGGAAGAGAACCCACGACCTCACTGCTGCGAGGCAGCAACGCTAACCACTACACTGTCTGGCAAAATGGCGGGACCGTGTCCCGTCAGCACAGCGTATTTAGCTGGGAATACTCCTGTCATACAGTGACGGACATCCCTTTATTTACAGAAGCACTCCCAAAAAGAGGGGGGTCTCGTAGGAGACCAGTGCTAAAGCACTCCCTGCTGCAGGTAGTGCACTGAGCTATACTGCTTGTGTGCAGGTAGATACTGCTGCCCATAATAGGGAAGCAGGGGCGCTGTTGTAGTCGCTGGACTGTATGCATTCCTGAATTACCACGCTGTGTGAGCCACTGATATACTCCAGTCAACACAGCGCTACTTGCCCCCGCAGTAGAAACGCATAAAAGCGGAGTAGTTGAAGGTCCAGCCGGTGCCGATAACACGGGAGGAGCGATCATGGCTCCTACACAAGCGAGGGGGGCTTAATCATCATTTGGAGGAGCGGGCATGTAAAGTTGCTCAGCACAGCCAGGAGCTGCGTAACGCAGCGTCTCCTCCTGTTAATAGATGAGAGCTGCTAATCGCTAAGGCAGTGCTGCATTATGCCTAGCCCGAATACTGAAATGGAGGGCCCAGGTCTGTAGCGCGTGGAGTGCGCGCCACCGGAAAGCCTCCTCCCTGTACAAGCACTGCAACAGTGCCCGCACTTCCCTGCAAGAGACAACACAGCATACAGGGCGGGAGGGTGCGCGGTGCAACGGAGACCTCACCGCTGTCAGCCTACTAACAGCCATGCTGGGGAAGGGGCAAGAGACCCGGACTCTGCCGATTTCAGCTATGGCGGGTCCTGTCTTCCAGCCTATCTCCTGAGCAGGGGGGGGAGTCAGCGCTTGCCCACCTGTGTTGGAACTGACTGCTGGCATTGCTCAGGCAGGATGTTCCAGAGCGTTGTACAGGGAAGCGGCATTATTACAGTGAGCCGCTTACTAACCTCAGGGATGCTGCTGCAGTGCAGACTACATGAGGGGGGATCCCGTACAAAGGCGCAGCTGTGCTCATTAGCTCTAACCGCAGCACGGCACGCGCTGTCCTTGAGCCCAGCGTTTTGGCCTTGGCCGGGTTGCCGCTAAGCCCCGCCCCCATTAATGGCGGTAAATCAACCCCGTCTCGCTAACGGGGACTCTGCACTACTAGCGCTATGTTATCTTCCAGCCTCTCTCTCTAGGCAGGCATAGCGCTGTGAGAGCCAGCGTCGGTGCTTCTTCAAATAAGCACCGGCACAGCAACCAACCGCTAAGAGCGCTGTACCGCGCTCTACAGCGGCTAATGAGCATAAGCCAGCGCCGGTGCTTTCATACAAGCACCAGCGCGGCAACTTAGAGCCGCGTTGAGCGGCTCCTTAAGCCCCGCCCCAGCCCCGTTATGCAGGGCTATAATAGCGGGGCTGCAGACTCCTGTTATGGTAGCAGTGGGACGCAGCAGTCTCCCTCCTTGCATATAGGAGTGAGGAGCAGGCGTCTTCAATGACAGCTGCGGCTAGCACCGCGCTGTCACCAACGTAGAGGGGCCTCTTGCTTTATCCATCCCCTCATTTAAATAGGAGAGGGGGAACAGTGGCTAGGCTAAGCCAGAGACCCGGACGCTGACTGCCGAGTGCAGCAGCGGGTCTCATCAGCAGCTCCGACACTGCCTGTTTACTGGCAGGGGGAAGGAGGATGTGTAACAGCCGCGCAGCTCGCGCTGTCCTGAGCCCAGCATTTTCGCCCACCACTCCAGCTAGTCAGGAGTGGTGGGATATACTTACGGGCTGTTGCGGCTGGGATGCTGGGCTGAGGGGACGGCGAGGAACCCGGACACATGCCGGTGTCAGCAGTGGCGGGTCCTCGCAGGGTCCGATGACTCCATCTGCTGGTGCCCCCTCCTCAGGGTCACCGGACACAGGCTGCAGTAGCCGTGTGGTGCCCTCCCGGCGGCTCCCCGTAGCAGGCAGACTGTCACAGCAAGCAGTCTGCCTGTCCTCAATGCTTGTTTAAATAAAAAATATGAAAAAGGCTGGAGACAGCCAGATGTGCGACCAGCTCTCTCGGGCACATTCTAAAAACTGGGGCTGATGGGGCATAGAGGGGGAGGAGCCAGTCACACTTTTAGATTATTTAAAGTGCCAGGCTCTGCTCTACCACCGTCTATACCCCACTGTCTTGAACTCCAGTGTCCCCTAGTGGATGAAGGAGAAACAATGATTATCAGAGCATAATAAAATATGTGTATAATCCCCCTGACTGGAGGAGGGGGGGACAAGTAGTTTAGTAATTACCATGAGCCTCTGAGAGACGCTGTTAAACATGGAGTAATTAGAAGATGTTCCTTCTGCCGGTGGGTCTGCGGTGCTCGCTTTACCCCCAAGCCCGAAAACCGGTCTCTTCTCATCGATCTCACTGTCGGAGCCAGTACCGCTTGTGGAAGACTCTGGGGAAGCAGAGTGTTAAACATAACATTTACAGTCTGAGGAAATAGTACAGTCCTCTATGTGATATGACGTTACAGTACGGGCAGATCTTATATATAGGCAGGTAAATGAACAGAGTCTAAGGGCCCACGCATGGGCCGATCAGGACAATTTTTCATGTAAGTTGTAGGCCGAGCACCTCGATGTTTTGCCTAACGATTATATGGAGCCCATGATGGGACGGCCAGAGTGGGGAGCTGATGAGGAGGAACAGGAAGTGTAGGAGGAGTCTCGCAGCAGCAGGTCATGGCTGACCGCAGGGGGGGAGTCAATTAAGGTGTGTGTGTGCGTGGTGAAGTAGGCGCAAATGGGAGGGGAGAGGAAGGATTCACAGATTGAGCCTGATTCAGAGCCGAACGCAAACCGCACGCATGGGCGACGTCTCAGTAGTTAAGCAATTTTTTTTTTTTTACAACTGCACAAATTTTTTTAAAATACATATGGTGCATGCTTTACATAGAGTGGGCACAAAGGCGCTGCTGCGATCCCGAGACACGGTATGGATAAGTGATGGGCGTTCCTGGACGGTGGTTAGAAATGTATGAAAACTGGTCCTGAGAGAGCATAGGTTGGAGTTGATGATAGGTGTAGCTGAGAGAGCATAGGTTGGAGTTGATGGGTGTAGCTGAGAGAGCATAGGTTGGAATGGATGATCGGTGTAGCTGAGAGAGCATAGGTTGGAGTGGATGATCGGTGTAGCTGAGAGAGCATAGGTTGGAGTGGATGATCGGTGTAGCTGAGAGAGCATAGGTTGGAATGGATGATCGGTGTAGCTGAGAGAGCATAGGTTGGAATGGATGATCGGTGTAGCTGAGAGAGCATAGGTTGGAATGGATGATCGGGGTAGCTGAGAGAGCATAGGTTGGAATGGATGATCGGGGTAGCTGAGAGAGCATAGGTTGGAATGGATAATAGGTGCAGCTGAGATAGCATAGGTTGGAATTGATGATAGGTTTAGGATGGCGATGTGTGTGAATTATCTAACAATGTAATATAGCCATGGAATAAAAATAAGAGGAGAGAAATCCAGGTGACCTAAACACTTCTATCAAAATGTGCAGTGCAAAATGTATTCCTGACCAGATTCATCCACAACAGAAAACATGGCTCAGGTATATGGCTATATCTTGGGATTTTGTAGTCACACAAAGACTGGGGAAGATACCACAAAGTTCCAGGTATCTAGTGAGAGTAACGCTGGGTACACTTTACATTCCCTGCTGCCAAGATGGTGTTACATGGTTTGTTATCTTCTGTGTTTCACCCCAGGCAGGAAAGAGGAACTGCAACGGTTGGGATAGGTGCAGGGTGCTAGAATGAAGACTATAAAGCTAGGTGCACACTTGTCCAATTCTTATCCATAACAACTTCAGACCAACTGGTTTGTCAGACATTGGCAGAGTGTGTACGCTCACAAGACCTCTGGTTTCATACAATCTTGGCCTTCTGGTCTGGTGAAAAGATTTCTAAACCTGATGACAAATCAGGAGACCAGAACGCCAATCACCAGACCAATGTAGAAGTGTGCACTCTCCTGAAGGTGCCCACACACATAGCGATGTGTTCTCAATCTCACGATGTGTACGATTTCCCCTGAACTCTCCCCAGGCAGCTCCCCGACAGTCATGGTCACGATTTGGAGTAAAAAATGTCCAATCTGACTTAAGATCTATCGTTCATCCAGTGCATTGTTTCCCAGATTGGCAAATCTGCCCTACAGCACGGTGGATTTGAAGATGCGAGGTACGACGAGCGGGGAAGCGCATCGGCATCGTGATCGTGAGTGGATATACACGATTTGCCCATATTTTTACACGATTTGTCGAAATCGGGTAAAAAAATGGCTATGTGTGTGGGCACCTTGAGACTGGTTTGTCCAATTATTCTCCCAATTCATCCTAGTGAGCGGCAGCCGGTCTGCCAAAGATTGGAAGGGTGTGTACGGTGACACAATCCTTTCAGCAGACTGTGTCAGCAGATGCAGATTGGAGGTCTGCCGAAATATTGGACAAGTGTGTGCGCTTGGATTGGATGTAGAATCTGCGACCAGGTCTGCAGAAGGATTGTATAAACAGTCTGATCTCCTGAAAATTGGACAAGTGTGTACCAAGCTTTAGTGTTTTTAAAATGTTCTTGCTCTATGTTTGTATAATAGTTCTATGTATGTTATTAGATATAACGCTTGCTGACTGTTGACATAGTCCAGATTTTTATATATAGTCCATATACAATATTTTTGGGGTGTACAGTCTTATGTTTGTAATTATAACCCCCCCTTCCCTCCAATCATATCGATTTGTTAATTGAACACGTCTGCAACTTCTGGGGCGCACAACACTGCTGTTTGGATAGATTGTTACAGATTATAATTCTACTAATTAGGCCAATCCGATGCAGCAGTCTTCTGTATTGTGATACTAAAGATTTTCATTGGTAGGAACCAAGCCCGTCCTGAGAAGAGACGACTCACATCAGCTCCAATCTCATTTCCATACACTCCGCCAAGCGGCATCACCCAAAGCTGCTGGAAGTCACTCTCATTCACGTCTGGCGCTAAACACTGTAAATAACATAATACGTCTTGTACTTTCTTCCTACGTCTTCTGTTATATTGTGGGTGTGTGTGCGTGTGACTGTCACACACACGCTGTCACTTCTGCTCATCCTTTCTAGTGTGTAAACGTTTAAATGAAATGCGGCATATTGATGTATTTCTGGCAGCCGTGTTTTAGTGGACCCTGTGCAAGGAGGGATGGTGGGATCAGTATTCCGCGCAGTGACAGCACCGCGCCAGGTAGAACACACTGAAACGCAAGACTTGCCTTGGGTGCCATGATTGCTGTGCTGAGTGTCATCATCCGAGGTTGAGCTCAGGTTGAGCCCCAATTCCTCTATGCGCTTCTTCTGTCGGGCGCTGGTCGGGATTTCTCGCTCAGCTCGTCTCTTCATTCTCACTTCTGGACGGGTAAAGAATATAGTGTTAAGAGCCTTGAGGAACGCGCACGTTGTAAGAGCAACATCTAATCACAAACTTATTAGTCGTAAAGCAGAGCTCCGGCCAAGTGTGATTTCTCAAATTTAAAAAGAAAAAGTATGTAAGATGATTTAATTAGTTTGCCGTTAAATCTTATTCTTCGCCGTACATCAATCGTAAAACACCACCTACTTCTATGCCATCTTAAACCCTTCGCTGCCAAGCCAGGACATCTTACATCCGGCAAAGTGGTGATGCAACTAGGAACAAAATAAATCATAGCAGATAAACCATAGCAAAACATGTCCTATTATGGATGTGTAGGTCCATCTCGCCATTGGCATCAACTAAAAGTATTTAACCGTAATACCCAATCCCTTTTTCTACATCTGCCAACGCACTGGGGACTTCCTAAACCCTTCATTTACAGTAGGTTAGGTATGGAAGTAGAGGCCATTTGTAGACCAGATCTTAAAGTGTTTTGCTCCTAGAGGCTGCTGATAACCAATCCACAGTGCACAGTCTACGTAAGGGTTGACAAAATTAGAGTTATGGTAGACTTACCTAAATAACTCCTTTTCTTCAAGGTCAATAGGGTTTCACAGGGATACCATAGGAATATTATGGTTGGAAGACCAGGCACCAAACAATTAAAGCTCTGACTCCCAGAATGCCTCGGGTCCTCCTCCATATATACCCCGCCCCTAGCCATAGGACTTCAGTTTAGTTAACAAACCTCAAGGCAGGAGAAGGAAAAGAGGAGAAGGAAGAGCAATCGTACACCAGAAACACCCTTACACCATATGAGGGAATCTGTTACCGAAAGAAAAATAACCCAATGAAGCCAGGTGCATCAGGGTGGGTGCCCTGTGACCCTAATTTTCTTCTTCGGGGTCCATAGGGATCCACAGGCATCCGATGCAGTCTGGGTCGCAGCATTGCTTCTAGCTAAGCTCAGCTGCGACCCGCCGAAATCACCAGCTCAATTACTGAAATTGCGGCCCGGCGGAGGCAGATGCAGGACATGCGTCTTAATTCAGATGCTTGGTACTGCCAACTCAAAACATAAAATAAATCATAAAATAAAATCTTAGGACTGCCTAAGCAGTCCCCTGTTACAAAGGTGCATCTGAGTCCTGGCGCACCAAACGAACAGACTGAAATCCTATGACTGTTTGGTGCCTGGTCTTAAAACCATAATATCCCCATAGTATCCCTATGGACCCCGAAGAAGAAACCCATGTTCATTTGGATAACCCACAGCCTGCCGATATGGCCGGTGAGAAAGCAGAAATTATATAAGCTTGTAGATCGGTCACCAGAATCATCACAGAACGGATGACAGGGATCGGTGACCTTTACTCTTACCATTATGTAACGCTAGAAGGATAAGGTGCAGTTTAGCAAGGCCTGCGGTGATAGCCAAGAGCGTAGTCTGGATTCCTTGTAGGCTGGTGGTATAAAGGCAGACATAACGCGGCCAGTAGTAGTAGTACGGTGTCAAGACAGCGATATAGTAGGGAAAGGCGGATAACCTCTCCCTGTCCGGGGCAGCATTGCAAAGCTGGAGAAAGGAAAACCTTTAAGCTGGAAATTACTTTTTCATTACCTGAATAACTTACTATATCTTCAGTTAGGATAACAAAACAATTGCATTTTAGGAGCGAAAAAATTCCCCAAATAGTCTTGGCGTGTGTGCAAAACGTTGGGCGTCCCAACACCATCCTTACTTACAGGGAGCAATCCGCCACGGTATGGAAGGCATACTACTTAAGGGGGAGCATCTAGTTTGTCCATCCATGGTCGACGTTTCCAAATGTCTCCATGGCAGATGAGGGGTTAATCTAGCATAGGAGGAGTTTTATTAGCAGTTCTGTTGATGCGTAACCCTAGAATGTTTTCTGTGTCCTGGACACCCCATGCTCCAGAGGACACTTCAGGCTGCAACTCAACAGCAGACCTTGAGTTCACCTCCTATGCAGGGCCCAGCAGAAAGACAGGGGTTATAGAGAGGAAGAGGAGGCAGGTACCGCCTTCCCCCTCACATCCCTACCATGGGCTGCCACCTAGTGGTAAAAACCCACACCCCTACTCTCATATCATTTATATAAAAGCCTTCACACACTGACAAAACAGTTTTACATCAAAATTCAGAAACATTAAATTGGACTTATCAGTAAAAAAAATTTTTTAAATATATCAATGAATAGTAAATCTCTTCTCGATAAAGTTGTCAGTTCCTCAACTGCAATGTGCCACACATACGCAAAATTTGCATAAAATTGGAATTAAAAAAAAAAAATTAAAATCAAAAACGGATTTATTTGATTTAAATTAGATTTTTTGGGATTTAAAAAGGATTTTTTTATTAACTTTTTTTAAGTAAATGTTTTTAATTCTTAAACTATTATTTAAAAATATATATTTTTTTTAAATCCTATTAAAATCAAATAAATCAGTTTTTGATTTTTTTTTTTTTTTTAAATCCAATTTTATGCAACCCTGCAATCTATACTAAACTTTCATCCACCTGCCCTCTGCTAACAATGCCAAATAGAAACAGCATTTGATTCTCACAGGAGTAATGTTCTCGAGGATCCGAACACTGTGCATCGGGGAGTTGAGACCTTGTGTTGCAGGACATAAATGCATCAGGGTTATTCATTTTTATACAAAACAAATGAAATAGATAAGGTTTAAGAGGGCAAAGTGGTGGCTTTATGCAGATCTTTACCCTCCTAGGCCAACAGCAAAAGACCTCTGATGGATTATCATCTACCGCCTATCAGCCGCTGATGTCACCAGGGTATACAGTGAATACAGCATCATAGTTCAGGCCACGGTAACACAACAGCATGTTTTTGGAACTGAGAGAATAGTGATCTGTGATGATTGCAGCAGGAGGACTGTTCCGCAATAACTATGAAGCATTAAAGAAAAATAAAGATGACCATCAGCTCAGGGTCAGTGATGATTGACTACGCACACCCAGGGAAAATATCAATTGTAGGAAAAAGTGCATATTTGCAGATGTTACAATGTTTGGTGCAGCACAACAAAGCAACTTTATTACTTACAGGGCGCATGGGAGGCGGGTCAGACAGTGAGTGAATTCCCAGGTGGCACTGATTGTATGCTTTCCTTCAGGGCATCACCAGCGTCTGGGATGGAGCACTATGCGGCTGAGCCAGGATGAGAGGCGGAGGAGTTTCCTGTACAGATATAAGAGAAGCTCAGTGTCTCCACAAAACCTCACCCAAAATAATATAAACAATTTAAAGGATTTTTTTATTGAACAAAGAAACCAATGTGTAAACCACAGGACAGGGATTTGAGGCATCAAAATGTACATCTTCGGGCTTTATTACACTGTATCTTCACTGTACCCAATGACACTATGGGGCCAGTGTGGGGTTGAAAAAGTCTGCCATAATTGCTCCTGCTATGTGTGTATGGAAATGAATATCTATCTTCGCGTGTGTGTTTATTATAAATATCAAAAAGAGATGTATATATTAAATGGGGGTAGCCACACTTTAGTCATACAGTATATATATTATATTGGGAGTTGGGACACTTTAAAAAAAAAATTATATATATATATTAAATACGGGGGAACACACATTAGTATAGAGAAATATATTCCTTATATAAGGAGTACACACACAAAAAAATGTATATATATACATATACACAGTACATATCGGTTACAGAGAGGAGATAGATAGATATCAGTGTGTTTTAGCATACAGTGTACCATCATGGTGGTGTGTAGCTATATATGGGGTATATACAGACACTATAGAGAGATGTGTAAGCTATATATGGGGTATATAAAGACACTATAAAGAAATGTGTAAGCTACATATGGGGTATATACAGACACTATAGAGACATGAAAGCTATATATGGGGTATATACAGACACTATAGAGAGACGTGTAAGCTATATATGGGGTATATACAGATCATATAAAGAGATGTGTAAGCTATATATGGGGTATATACAGACACTATAGAGAGATGTGCAAGCTATATATGGGGTATATACAGACACTATAGAGAGATGTGTAGCTATATACAGACACTATAGAGAGAGGTGTAAGCTATATATGGGGTATATACAGACACTATAGAGAGCTATGTAAGCTATATATGGGGTATATACAGACACTATAGAGAGATGTGTAAGCTATATATGGGGTATATACAGACACTATAGAGAGATGAGTAAGCTATATATGGGGTATATACAGACACTATTGAGAGACATGTAAAGATATATATGGGGTATATACAAACACTATAGAAAGACGTGTAAGCTATATATGGGGTATATACAGACACTATAGAGATGTGTAAGCTATATATGGGGTATATACACACACTATAGAGAGAAGTGTAGCTATATATGGGGTATATACAGACACTATAGAGATATGTGTAAGCTATATGTGGGGTATATACAGACACTATAGAGATGTGTAAGCTATATGTGGGGTATATACAGACACTATAGAGATGTGTAGCTATATATGGGGTATATACAGACACTATAGAGATGTGTAGCTATATATGGGGTATATACAGACACTATAGAGAGATGTGTAAGCTATATATGGGGTATATACAGACACTATAGAGAGATGTGTAAGCTATAAATGGGGTATATACAGACACTATAGAGAGAGGTGTAGATGCATATGGGGTATATACAGACACTATAGAGAGATGTGTAGCTATATATGGGGTATATACAGACACTATAGAGATGTGTAAGCTATATATGGGGCATATACACACACTATAGATAGAAGTGTAGCTATATATGGGGTATATACAGACAATATAGAGATGTGTAAGCTATATATGGGGTATATACAGACACTATAGAGATGTGTAAGCTATATATGGGGTATATACAGACACTAGAGATGTGTAAGCTATATATGGGGTATATACACACACTATAGATAGATGTGCAAGCTATATATGGGGTACATACAGACACTATAGAGACACGTGTAAGCTATATATGGGGTATACAGACACTATAGAAATGTGTAAGCTATATACAGACACTATAGAGATGTGTAGCTATATATAGGGTATATACAGAAACTATAGAAAGATGTGTAGATGTATATGGGGTAAATACACACACTATAGAGAGATGTGTAGCTATATATGGGGTATATACAGACACTATAGAGAGATGTGTAAGCTATATGTGGGGTATATACAGACACTATAGAGATGTGTAAGCTATATGTGGGGTATATACAGACACTATAGAGATGTGTAAGCTATATGTGGGGTATATACAGACACTATAGAGATGTGTAAGCTATATGTGGGGTATATACAGACACTATAGAGATGTGTAAGCTATATGTGGGGTATATACAGACACTATAGAGATGTGTAAGCTATATGTGGGGTATATACAGACACTATAGAGATGTGTAAGCTATATATGGGGTATATACAGACACTATAGAGATGTGTTAGCTATATGTGGGGTATATACAGACACTATAGATAGATGTGTAGCTATATATGGGGTATATACAGACACTATAGAGAGATGTGTAAGCTATATGAGGGGTATATACAGACACTATAGAGATATGTGTAAGCTATATGTGGGGTATATACAGACACTATAGAGATGTGTAAGCTATATGTGGGGTATATACAGACACTATAGAGAGATGTGTAAGCTATAAATGGGGTATATACAGACACTATAGAGAGATGTGTAGATGCATATGGGGTATATACAGACACTATAGAGAGATGTGTAAGCTATATACAGACACTATAGAGAGATGTGTAGCTATATATGGGGTATATACAGACAATATAGAGATGTGTAAGCTATATATGGGGTATATATATACAGACACTATAGAGATGTGTAAGCTATATATGGGGTATATACAGACACTAGAGATGTGTAAGCTATATATGGGGTATATACACACACTATAGATAGATGTGCAAGCTATATATGGGGTACATACAGACACTATAGAGACACGTGTAAGCTATATATGGGGTATACAGACACTATAGAAATGTGTAAGCTATATACAGACACTATAGAGATGTGTAGCTATATATAGGGTATATACAGAAACTATAGAAAGATGTGTAGATGTATATGGGGTATATACATACACTATAGAGAGCTGTGTAAGCTATATATGGGGTATATACAGACACTATAGAGAGATATGTAGCTATATATGTGGTATATACAGACACTATAGAGAGATGTGTAAGCTATATGTGGGGTATATACAGACACTATAGAGATGTGTAAGCTATATGTGGGGTATATACAGACACTATAGAGATGTGTAAGCTATATATCGGGTATATACAGACACTATAGAGATGTGTAAGCTATATATGGGGTATATACAGACACTATAGATAGATGTGTAGCTATATATGGGGTATATACAGACATTATAGAGAGATGTGTAAGCTATATATGGGTTATATACAGACACTATAGAGAGATGTGTAAGCTATAAATGGGGTATATACAGACACTATAGAGAGCTATGTAAGCTATATATGGGGTATATACAGACACTATAGAGAGATGTGTAGCTATATATGGGGTATATACAGACACTATAGAGAGATGTGTAGCTATATATGGGGTATATACAGACACTATAGAGAGATGTGTAGCTATATATGTGGTATATACAGACACTATAGAGATATGTAAGCTATATATGGGGTATATACAGACACTATAGAGAGATGTGTAGCTATATATGGGGTATATACAGACACTATAGAGAGATGTGTAGCTATATATGTGGTATATACAGACACTATAGAGAGATGTGTAGCTATATATGGGGTATATACAGACACTATAGAGAAATGTGTAGCTATATATGGGGTATATACAGACACTATAGAGAGATGTGTAAGATATATATGGGGTATATACAGACACTATAGAGAGATGTGTAGCTATATATGTGGTATATACAGACACTATAGAGAGGTGTGTAAGATATATATGGGGTATATACAGACACTATAGAGAGGTGTGTAAGATATATATGGGGTATATACAGACACTATAGAGAGATGTGTAAGCTATATATGGGGTATATACAAACACTATAGAGATGTGTAAGCTATATATGGGGTATATACAGACACTATAGAGATGTGTAAGCTATATATGGGGTATATACAGACACTATAGAGATGTGTAAGCTATATATGGGGTATATACAGACACTATAGAGATGTGTAAGCTATATATGGGGTATATACAGACACTATAGAGATGTGTAAGATATATATGGGGTATATACAGACACTATAGAGAGATGTGTAAGCTTATATGGGGTATATACAGACACTATAGAGATACGTGTATGATATATATGGGGTATATACAGACACTATAGAGATGTGTAAGCTATATATGGGGTATATACAGACACTATAGAGAGATGTGTAAGCTTATATGGGGTATATACAGACACTATAGAGATACGTGTATGATATATATGGGGTATATACAGACACTATAGAGATACGTGTATGATATATATGGGGTATATACAGACACTATAGAGATGTGTAAGCTATATATGGGGTATATACAGACACTATAGAGAGATGTGTAAGCTTATATGGGGTATATACAGACACTATAGAGATACGTGTATGATATATATGGGGTATATACAGACACTATAGAGATACGTGTATGATATATATGGGGTATATACAGACACTATAGAGACATGTGTAAGATATATATGCGGTATACAGATACTATATATGTAGTCGCACACTATATAGAGATGTAGTATAGGTGATACATAGGTCACATATAGGGTACAGGCCGTACACTGACGGTCACTCCGCGACCGAGGCTCCGGTTTCGTTCTCCGGCTGTTCGTGTTTCCTCCTCTGACACTCGGGTCCTTCGGTCACCCGGCGTCTCTGCGTGACGTCACCAGGGCTGCCCCACACAGCGCCTGCTTACAGACTACTGCTACTCCCATTGTATTACACTACACAGTGCATAATACATAATACATAATACCTGCTCTGCACAGTACAAAGCTCTTATATAGTATCTGTGGTAACGTTGTACCCAGTACCCGTGTATAGTGTCCTGTACTCTCTATATAGTATCTGTGGTACCATATTGTACCCAGTACCTGTGCCTAGTGTCCTGTACTCTCTATAGTATCTGTGGTACCATATTGTACCCAGTACCTGTGTGTCTATAGTGTCCTGTACTCTCTATATAGTATCTGTGGTACCATATTGTACCCAGTACCTGTGCATAGTGTCCTGTACTCTCTATATAGTATCTGTGGTACCATACTGTACCCAGTACCTGTGCATAGTGTTCTGTACTCTCTATATAGTATCTGTGGTACCATATTGTACCCAGTACCTGTTTGTGTATATTGTCCTGTACTCTCTATATAGTATCTGTGGAACCATACTGTACCCAGTACCTGTGCATAGTGTCCTGTACTCTCTATATAGTATCTGTGGTACCATATTGTACCCAGTACCTGTGCATAGAGTCCTGTACTCTCTATATAGTATCTGTGGTACCATATTGTACCCAGTACCTGTGCATAGTGTCCTGTACTCTCTATATAGTATCTGTGGTACCATATTGTACCCAGTACCTGTGCATAGTGTCCTGTACTCTCTATATAGTATCTGTGGTACCATATTGTACCCAGTACCTGTGTGTGTATAGTGTCCTGTACTCTCTATATAGTATCTGTGGTATCATATTGTACCCAGTACCTGTGCCTAGTGTCCTGTACTCTCTATAGTATCTGTGGTACCATATTGTACCCAGTACCTGTGTGTCTATAGTGTCCTGTACTCTCTATATAGTATCTTTGGTACCATATTGTACCCAGTACCTGTGCATAGTGTCCTGTACTCTCTATATAGTATCTGTGGTACCATATTGTAACCAGTACCTGTGCATAGTGTCCTGTACTCTCTATATAGTATCTGTGGTACCATATTGTACCCAGTACCTGTTTGTGTATATTGTCCTGTACTCTCTATATAGTATCTGTGGTACCATACTGTACCCAGTACCTGTGCATAGTGTCCTGTACTCTCTATATAGTATCTGTGGTACCATATTGTACCCAGTACCTGTGCATAGAGTCCTGTACTCTCTATATAGTATCTGTGGTACCATATTGTACCCAGTACCTGTGCATAGTGTCCTGTACTCTCTATATAGTATCTGTAGTACCATATTGTACCCAGTACCTGTGTATAGTGTCCTGTACATTCTATATAGTATCTGTGGGAACATATTGTACCCAGTATAGTGTCCTGAACTCTCTGGGCAATTCAATGCATTTACTATGTTTCCAGCGGCAGCCCTATGGGTCGTCCTACTGCAGGAGGTAAGTACTCTAACCCTACCCTAACCCTCACGCTCCCTTAGTGGTGCCAAACCCTAACCTCCCCCTGTTAGTGCCTAAACCTAACCCCCCCTCCCCGCTCGCTAAACCTAACCCTCCCGGGGGGGGGGGGTGCCTAATCCCACCCCCCCCTAGTGGTGCCTAACCCTCCCTCTCCCTCTCCCTACCCTAACCCTCCCGGGGGGGTGCCTAACCCTAAGTCCCCCCAGGGGTCCCTAAAGCTACCTCCCCTCCCCCCTCCGCATCTACACGCTTACCTTCGTTCGGTAAGCCAGGTGTCAGGATTTAGTAGTGGGGCTAATGATAAGTATCGGGATTTCGACACCTATCTTTAGTCCCATGGCGGGATGCGGGTCTCGGGATAACGGTGGGCGGGATAGCGCCCGCCGGTATCCTGACCGCATCCCAATACTACCCAATACCTGTGTACAGTGTCTTGTGCTCTCTATATAGTATCTGTGGTAAAATATAGTACCCAGTATAGTGTCCTATACTCTCTGGGCAATTCCACAGGTAACGGAATCACCTTTTTACCGTGATAAATTCTATTCATTACACAACTGGCACCACGAATGTGACCAAATTGTCATAACAAAACAGCCCACAATAAACTCCATATATGACACTATTAAAATAGCTTAAGTGGTGTCTTGTGTAAGTTAGCCCTGGTAAATCAGCCTACTTTCAAAGCCAGTATCTGAATCACCATTCATGAGACATGGGGTGGCCAAATGTAATAGGGTGAGAGTTTAGAAAATGTGAGAGTTTAGCAGTAAACTCTCACATTGGTTGAGTTTTATCTTCAAAATGGGAAAACATCTGAATGAGATTTTAAATCGTGAGAGTTTTCTAAGTCTAAAAAAAACATGCAAGTTCGCTCTGTTACTTTGTTTTTGGATTATATTACATTGGCAAAGTTTAAAAAGTGTCAGAAACTCTCACTTTTCTAAACTCTCACCCTATTACATTTGGCCAGGGGTCTCATTCAGACCCGCTCGCAAGCGGGACGATGTTTGGCTCTGTGCACGCGCAGCAGCCGCACTGCGTGTGCGCAACCCCCGGAGCGAGAGAGAAATTCTCTCGCTCCAGGGCTCACTACAAAAGGGGCGGCTGTCAATGTTGATCGACAGCTCGCCCTGTTTTGTAGGTATGGCGGGGGGGTGGTTTCACAAACGGAGGCATTCCCAAGCGAACGCTTGTCATTTGTGGGCGGCCCCACTGACATCACCAGTGATGTCAGTGGGAGAGCTTCCGGCTCTGTTAGAGCCGGAAGCTCTCTGGGTATTGCGGCAGACGAGACCCTACCACAAGGGTCTCGTCGCTAGCCCCGATGTTCGCGATGGTCTTGACCATCGCGACCATCATCCTGGCCGTTCGTTAAAGCTGTGGGTGGTAACCCACAGCCTAGCAAGCGGCCATGAGGCTGGATAATTTTTTAGATGCGGCCGCCCACATTCAGAGCGAGCGCTCGCATTTTGCGAGCGCCTCTGAATGAGGTCCATGGTACTATGTGTGTGACACAAAATTGCTAAATCAGCTTCTAGAATTGACTCTAGATTTTCACAATTTTATATTAAGATGAGGATATTTAGGGGATACAGCTACATACATTTGGTAAAAGTATGCCAATTGGTGTAACCTGGGCATATATTTTAATAAAGTAACAGAATCGCCATGTTGTGGTAATGGAATCCCCAAGGGGGTAATGAATATTGTAAAGTGTACTGATTACAATATGTTTGCTACGGAATACATATGATGCGGCCGGTGGTTCTAATCCCGACAGAGGAGGAAATCCCGATCATCAAAGGTAAGTATTGACTAACCTAATTTTTCCCCCTAACCCTAGCCCTTCCTTAGGGGTGCCTAACCCTAACCTCCCCCTCGGGAACCCTAAACCTAACCCTCCCCCCCAAGTGGCTGTTCGCGCCCGGCTTACCTTCGATCGGTAAGCCGGGTGTCGGGCTCCCGGCGCAGGTAAAATAACAGGCATCGGGATAACGACGCCTGTCATTTAACCCTTGCCGGGATTAGACAGTCGGGAAGCCAGCGGTCGGGATTCCGTCCGTCACCTTCCCGACTGATTCCTGTTTGCTACCTACTAATACAACTACTGCTACTGATATTTCCTACTATGTTTTACAAAATGTGTAAGAACAAAATTACACAATTTTAATGTATCAACAAGGCTCAATATTTGGAATACTTGTGAATACAAGTTGACATAAAATAAGTGCGAAACAAAAACATCAACTACAGATAGGTACATTCAAAACAAAGTCAAGTAGTACATTCATGAAAGCCTTTACCGAACCTCTGGAACAGGAGGATTGAAATAATATTGTCCCCTGTTATTGCTATTGGGGTGTTGCAACATCTGTAACGCTTGTGTTTCATCCACCCAACATTTGTCCTTTCTTTGTGGTAAAATAAGCACACAATTTATAGAAAATAATGTCCAACACTCAGGATTATTTAAAAAATTACTCAGCACATGGTTCATTGCAGCCTGTTCAATCAGTGACTGAGATCAGCTATATAAATGGTGGCACATCCTCTTTACATCTACTCAGGGGTGTAGCCAGAACTTTGTGAATCTCATAGCAATACTTTTGAGGGGTTCCTCCCCAATGCTTCTAGAGAGACACCTTTCTCCTCAGTGGTTGTTCATTCTATGCCCCATAACATTGCCCTACTTCAGAGGTTCCCAAACTCGGTCCTCAAGGCACTCTAACAGTCCAGGTTTTAGGGATATCCATGCTTACCACAGGCAACTTAATTAGTACCTCAGTCAATTTGATTAAACCACCTTTGCTCAACCATGGATATCTTTAAAACCTGAACAGTTGGGGTACCTCGAGGACCGCGTTTGGGAACCTCTGCCCTAGTTTATTTTATGCCCATGGAAGTTCCCTAGTTCACATTATACCACACAGTGCCAACAGTTCATATTATGCCACATTGTATTACCCTCAGTCAACATCGCGTCCGATGACAGCCATGCCCCCTCAAGACATGATGTCAGAGGATGCTCACCTATAGCTAGTTACGGCCCTGCCTTCAGTTCACAATATGCCACATTATAATGTTTTTGGTACATATTATACCACACAGTGTCTCCAGTTCACATTGTGCTACACAGGGAAAAAGGTCCAACCATCTCCTACCTGAGGGCGATACTTCCTAATGCAGGACAAACTATTTTGAGTGGAGATATTCTTAATTTAGTCACACTATCCCTTCCTGGAACCATCCTAATCTCGGGGCTCAATTCCCACACCCCCAGCTTCACAAAGGCTGTAAACAAGGAGAAGCCTACTCTCTGACAGTGCTGTGCTTACTGACAAGCTCAGGAACTAGGGGGAGGGTTATAAAACACAAGTGTGGGAAACAGATCAGCTTTACTGAGAGGGAGAGACCGAGATCGCCATTGATGAGTCCCCCTTGCCAGGCCCAAGAAATGTGCTAGACCCAATTTCATAGCAGGCAATTTCGGGAACGTGGTAGACAACAATATAAGCTGGTTCTGGGGACCCCTAAGCCCATGGGCCCCCAAAGCAATGGCACCCCTTGCATCCACTATAATTATGCACTTGGATCTTCTTCCTGATCAGAGGAGCAACCTAATGTTATTCCGTTACCAAAAATATGGTGAATCCGTTACCTCAAATTACAGCCTGAAAAAAATGTTAGGACCATCTTCTTTTAAAAATTGTATTTAGAAACTTTAATATAAAACTTAATTTTGGGGTAATTTCTCAAAATCAGAATAAATCACCTTTACTGTTGTACTTTTTAATGTAACCATACAATGGTAAGATAATTATTTATGGCAGTTAAATTGCCTTATTTCCATTATATTGAGCCCTGCAAATGGATGAAAGCCTGCCCATAATTATGTTTTCATTCAGTGCACACTGATAGTTTAAAGAGCCTTAATATGTAGTGCTACATCACAAATCAAAATTACTTTGCTCTATTAACAAAATAGAGAACTTCAATTGATTAATAATGCCATCATCTTGTACCTGTGTTGACTTTTATGTTTTAGGCTCTACGTAGTATCTGTGGTAATACTTGTGCCCAGTACTTGTTTATATAGTAACCTGTACTCTATAGTATCTGTGGTAACACTTATACTTGTTTATAGCATTCTGTATGCTCTATATAGTATGGGATGCAGTCAAGAAGCCGGCTTCCCAACTGTCAAATCCCGGCAGGGGACTAATGACAGGTGTCGAAATCTCGATGCCTGTCATTATACCTACGCCAGGAGCCCAACGCCCGGCATACCGAACGAACAGCAGAGGGGGGTAGGGTTAGGTTAGGGGCTCCTGGGGGGGGACTTAGGGTTAGGCACCCCCCCAGGAGGGTTAGGGGTAGGCTAGGGGAAGGGAGGGTTAAGGTTAAGCACCCCCCCGGGGGGAAGTTAGGGTTAGGCACCCCACCCCCGGGGGATAGGTTTAGGCTGCGGGAAGGGGGGGTTAGCTTTAGGCACTTACGAGGGGAGGTTAGGGTTAGGCACCCCTAAGGGAAGTTTGGGGGGGAAAGGGTTAGGGATAGTTAGAAACTTACCTTAGTCAGGATCCTGCTGTTCTGCATTCCGGCGTTGTTATAACATCCGCCGGGCTAACATCCGGCAGTATAACATACCGATTCCATATAGTATATGTGGTGTTACTTGTACCCAGTACTTGTGTATAGTATCCTGTACTTTCTATAGTATCTGTAATAATAATTGTACCCAGTACTTTGTGTATAGTGTCCTGTACTCTATAGTAACTGTGGTAATTATTTTAACAAGCACCTGTGTATGTGGGGATGTAGTCATAATATTGACATTGGTGACACTCACAATGGTGACAGTTATGTAGTCGACATAATTGAAATGTTGACATTAAACATGTTGGCATGTGCAGAATGTCGACCTGTTCACAATGGAGGATTTGGCAATGGGATGGAGGTCAGGGTTAGGCTGCGAGAGGGAATGTTAGAGTTAGGCTACAGGAGGGGAGGTTAGGGATAGGCCCTAGAGGGAGGGTTAGGCTGTAGGAGGGGAGGTTAGAGTTGGGCTACAGGAGGGGAGGTTAGGGTTAGGCAGTAGGGGGAGGGTTAGGGTTAAGCTGCGGGAGGGGAGGTTAGAGTTAGGCTGCAGCAGGGGAGGTTAGAATTAGGCTGCAGGAGGGGAGGTTCGGGTCAGGCACTAGGGGGAGAGTTAGTGTTAGTGGGAGTTGAAGTTAGGTTTAGGCACTATGGAGAGGGTTAGAGTTTGGGGGTATACACACTGCCGGAAGCACTGCTGGATCTACCAACTTCCCAAAATTCATAAAGACTCACAGAATCCCCCAGGAAGGCCAATCGTTTCAGGAATTGGGTCAATTACATCGAACCTATCAAAATACATAGATTTCTTTCTACAAGACATAGTATGCAAACAAAAATGTCATCTAAAAGATATGATGCACACAATCCAATGAAAAGGAAAGCTATATACTCTGCACAAGTGGTGTGAAATCATTATACATCTGCATTGGACACAAAATCAGATGCAAAGCAACAAGATACTGTTTGTCATCCTTAACAGACCTTCCTAATGCCCAAATACATTTTATTATGGACAACATTTTATATTACATCGGACCTATTTTTGGTGTGATCGAGAATTTTACAAACAAATCAAAGGGACAGCAATGGGAACTTTTTTTGTGCCTAGTTGTGCAAACTTTTTTGTTGCAAAAATGGGAGGAAGACAAAAATCTGGAACAGCAATCCATATGGGAAGAACATAATAAGCTGGAACAGATACATAGGTGACTTGTTTTTTTATATTATGGGCTGGACCAGAACAAACGTTACACGAATTTTTAAACCATATGGGTAATACCAACATCAGATTGGAGTTAACTTCAGACAAAAGTAAAGAAATAGTGATCTTCTTAGACTTGTAGATATGTATAACCAACAATACAATAAACACCAGAACAAAAATAAAAAGAGAGAGGAATCAATGTCAATGCACAGTAATCATCATAGACAATGGCTGCATAATATCCCAGGTGGAAAGTTCAGAAGAGTATGAAGAAATTGTACAGAATTTAAAAAAAAAAGAAGATCATGTAAAGAGGCTATCAAGAAGACATACTACAACATCAATAGAAGAAATAGCTGAAATGGAGAGAAAATAAATGATTCAGTATAAATAAAAAAACATATTTAACACAATCTAATACCCATCATCGTTCTTTTGAAGCAATTCTAAAAAAAAATCACTTGCGCATTCTACATCTTGACTAAGAAGTAAAAACAATACTTCCCAAACTACCAAAATGTATATATAAAAAGGCCAAAAATTTGAGACACGAGCTATTCAAAAGGCATATTCCTTTAGAAAACCATCATAACACAAACAATGGAAGCAAAGGCCATTTCTTTTGCCTAAACTGTATGGCATGCAAAACAACATCACCCATTGAACAATTTAAATCTAGACAAAGAACAAATATGTAATAAAAGATTGAATACCATGCAAAACTAGTGAAGTGATCTACTTATTGGAATGCCCATGCGGATAGCAATATGTCGAAGCTGGATAATTGGCTAAGACAAGATCAGCTTAAAATTAGATCGTAAAGACGCCATCTTGCGACTGGCCGCAAGATGCCATTTTAGAAAATGAAATCGCAAGACGCCATTTTGTGAATGGCCGCCCAAGCGCCATTTTAGGTAAACTCACACTTAAGTACATATGGCGATATTACTATTAGCATCATGCGATTGCATCTTTCACCATTTCTCATACACACATTAATACGCACAATTGCGCTGTTAACTAGTCGCATATTAGCGAATGCATAAGATCCTGTATGAAAACGCTGTTTATTAGCTTCATGCACACGCATCTGCCCCAAGTTAACTTGCGTCTTTATATCAAACCCCAAATACTTACACAGTACATATTCACATAAAAGGTTTCATAAGCTTTAAGGTATAAGATTCAAGTTTGTTCATTTATTATAATTGCTGTGAAATAAAGGTTATTTGGTAGCTAAGGTTTAATACATGATAAGTAAGTCATGTTTGATATTATACTATTCTGCACTCTTTCAACAGCATTCTGATATCGTCAGTGTGAAGATCGCAACATGCATTCTCAACTTTTGGACCGCAGAGACTTAAAGCACCGAAATGTACATTATATGACCAACTGTTAGGATGTGCATGAGGCGGGAAACCAGAGAAAACCAGCTGTCGGAGGCTGGACTGTGTCTATTTGACTCAACCTGTTAAATGCTCTGCAACAGATGCATCCTCCTTGGGAACCAATGGCATCAGCGACAAGCCTCTCTATTGTGTTGTCTGTTTCTGTGAGAGTATAAACGTGTGTGTTGTGACCCCAGTCTGAGTCTTCTTGCTGAATGCTGATTGACGGGGGTTTCTTGTTGAAGCCTACATCTGGTCCAGAGTGCTGCGTATGTATAACTGTACTTGGGTCTGTATAATTCTTTGCACTAAATTGTACTTAGATCATAGCGTGTAACTGACTGTACTTTTACTTGAAATATCACTTTGTGCTTTGGAACCACAGGTTCAAGGTCTGGAGTCTTTATTTACTATATGACTGCGTACGCAAAATAGCGTCATTCTTAGAGGTTTATAGGCAGGATATTAGAAGGTATAGGCAGGAGTGTATAGAGGTTCTAATTCAATATCCTTAAATACATAGGGCAAACCAAAAGAAAATTAAAAACACGCCTATCGGAACACAGTACCCGAGTATAGTATCCTGTACTCTATATAGTATCTGTGGTAATAATTGTAGGGAGATATCTGCAGACTCTCCTGTCAGCTGTGCTGACCGCTGTTCTCTATCTCCTGAAAACCGGACTTTCTCTGACAGGAACCAACTTACTCCCAGCTGTATCACTCCACCCCCTTCCTCCACAGTGTATGTACATCCCACACACTGGAGTACATCCTCACCACAGAAAAAAAGTACCACATCAACCCATATGTAAATACATGAATCACATATACCCAGGGCCGTAGCTAGGGTAGTGCGGCTGGTGCCATCGCACAGGTCAGGGGGCACTGTTTGGGCCTGTAAAATTTCTGTTTATTATCATTCTTGTTTGTAGCTTCCTCTTATTTCATCCCCAGCATCTCCTGGCCTCTCCTATCTCTTCCCTGGCCCTTCCCCATGAAGCCATGGCCCTTTTTTGGGTGCATTATGTCCCTTTGAAAAATGAGGGGAGCGCCAATGCTCTTTCTGGCACAGGGCACCAAGAAGTTTAGTTATGGCTCTGCATATACCTATTATACAGTACATGAATTAAATCATATATATAGTTTACATATTTGTTTTTCTTTTACATATTTGTAGCAACACATACATGTTTACTAATATATGCAACATACCTTTACCAACATTAACTAGTTAAATTCCCTCAAGTGTAAATATATGAAATATACACCCATATATACATTCTTATTAATTCAGTGTATTTCTCTAACCCGTAACCTGGGTTACAATAGTATCTGTGGTAATACTTGTACCCAGTACCTGTGTATAGTATCCTGTACTCTATATAGTATCTGTGGAAAAAATTATACCCAGTACCTGTGTATAGTATCCTGTACTCTATATAGTATCTGTGGTAATAATTGTACCCAGTACCTGTGTATACTATCCTGTACTCTATATAGTATATGTGGTAATACTTGTACCCTGTACCTGTGTATAGTGTCCTGTACTCTATATAATATCTGTGGTAATAATTGTACCCAGTACCTGTGTATAGTATCCTGTACTCTATATAGTATCTGTGGTAATAATTGTACCCAGTACCTGTGTATACTATCCTGTACTCTATATAGTATATGTGGTAATACTTGTACCCTGTACCTGTGTATAGTGTCCTGTACTCTATATAATATCTGTGGTAATAATTGTACCCAGTACCTGTGTATAGTATCCTGTACTCTCTATAGTATCTGTGGTAATAATTGTACCCAGTACCTGTGTATACTATCCTGTACTCTATATAGTATATGTGGTAATACTTGTACCCTGTACCTGTGTATAGTGTCCTGTACTCTATATAATATCTGTGGAAATAATTGTACCCAGTACCTGTGTATAGTATCCTGTACTCTCTATAGTATCTGTGGTAATAATTGTACCCAGTACCTGTCTATATTATCCTGTACTCTATATAGTGTAACCCCCCTTTTTACCACTAAAGGGTCACCAGGTTACTAACACCCTTGTTACCCTTAACATTCCACTAAGTGGTGTACATCCTATTATCAGTGCCTCCACCCAAGTATTAGTGGTCAGTCGGGGCCTACTTGGGAAAACCCAAATGTTAATAGTAATAAAGTAATTTGGGGTAGATAACCCAGTACATAAATTATAATAGTAGTCCTGTTCAAATCCTGTCCCTCTTAGGTTTGGCATTCCCCAATAACTCTAAAATAAATAGAAACTATGCAGGAATATAGAATGTTATGGCGATCCAACATCCCCGGAAATATCACAGTATTTACAGTTATCCATTTCCACTTGTGTGAATAGTCTCATACAGTAAAGTAGTTGGATCAGAGTAATAATGACATATTATAAAGGCAACAGAGGAAGTAGCCATAGAGTAATAATGACATATCGTAAAGCCAGCAGAGGAAGTAGCCATAGAGTAATAATGAGGTATCATAAAGCCAGCAGAGGAAGTAGCCATAGAGTAATAATGACGTATCATAAAGGCAGCAGAGGAAGTAGCCATAGAGTAATAATGATGTTTCATAAAGGCAGCAGAGAAAGTAGCCATAGAGTAATAATGCTGTTTCATAAAGGCAGCAGAGGAAGTAGCCATAGAGTAATAATATTAATGACGTATCATAAAGCCAGCAGAGAAAGTAGCCATAGAGTAATAATGATGTTTCATAAAGGCAGCAGAGGAAGTAGCCATAGAGTAATAATATTAATGACGTATCATAAAGCCAGCAGAGAAAGTAGCCATAGAGTAATAATGATGTTTCATATAGGCAGCAGAGAAAGTAGCCATAGAGTAATAATGATGTTTCATAAAGGCAGCAGAGAAAGTAGCCATAGAGTAATAATGCTGTTTCATAAAGGCAGCAGAGGAAGTAGCCATAGAGTAATAATGATGTTTCATAAAGGCAGCAGAGGAAGTAGCCATAGAGTAATAATAATGTTTCATAAAGGCAGCAGAGGAAGTACCATAGAGTAATAATATTAATGACGTATCATAAAGCCAGCAGAGGAAGTAGCCATAGAGTAATAATGATGTTTCATAAAGGCAGCAGAGGAAGTAGCCATAGAGTAATAATATTAATGACGTATCATAAAGCCAGCAGAGGAAGTAGCCATAGAGTAATAATGATGATTCATAAAGCCAGCAGAGGAAGTAGCCATAGAGTAATAATGCTGTTTCATAAAGGCAGCAGAGGAAGTAGCCATAGAGTAATAATGACGTATCATAAAGCCAGCAGAGGAAGTAGCCATAGAGTAATAATGACGTATCATAAAGCCAGCAGAGGAAGTAGCCATAGAGTAATAATGATGTTTCATAAAGCCAGCAGAGGAAGTAGCCATAGAGTAATAATGACGTATCATAAAGCCAGCAGAGGAAGTAGCCATAGAGTAATAATGATGTGTCATAAAGCCAGCAGAGAAAGTAGCCATAGAGTAATAATGAAATATCATAAAGCCAGCAGAGGAAGTAGCCATAGAGTAATAATGAGGTATCATAAAGCCAGCAGAGGAAGTAGCCATAGAGTAATAATGACGTATCATAAAGGCAGCAGAGGAAGTAGCCATAGAGTAATAATGATGTTTCATAAAGGCAGCAGAGAAAGTAGCCATAGAGTAATAATGCTGTTTCATAAAGGCAGCAGAGGAAGTAGCCATAGAGTAATAATATTAATGACGTATCATAAAGCCAGCAGAGAAAGTAGCCATAGAGTAATAATGATGTTTCATAAAGGCAGCAGAGGAAGTAGCCATAGAGTAATAATATTAATGACGTATCATAAAGCCAGCAGAGAAAGTAGCCATAGAGTAATAATGATGTTTCATATAGGCAGCAGAGGAAGTAGCCATAGAGTAATAATATTAATGACGTATCATAAAGCCAGCAGAGAAAGTAGCCATAGAGTAATAATGATGTTTCATATAGGCAGCAGAGAAAGTAGCCATAGAGTAATAATGATGTTTCATAAAGGCAGCAGAGAAAGTAGCCATAGAGTAATAATGCTGTTTCATAAAGGCAGCAGAGGAAGTAGCCATAGAGTAATAATGATGTTTCATAAAGGCAGCAGAGGAAGTAGCCATAGAGTAATAATGATGTTTCATAAAGGCAGCAGAGGAAGTACCATAGAGTAATAATATTAATGACGTATCATAAAGCCAGCAGAGGAAGTAGCCATAGAGTAATAATGATGTTTCATAAAGGCAGCAGAGGAAGTAGCCATAGAGTAATAATATTAATGACGTATCATAAAGCCAGCAGAGGAAGTAGCCATAGAGTAATAATGATGTTTCATAAAGCCAGCAGAGGAAGTAGCCATAGAGTAATAATGCTGTTTCATAAAGGCAGCAGAGGAAGTAGCCATAGAGTAATAATGACGTATCATAAAGCCAGCAGAGGAAGTAGCCATAGAGTAATAATGACGTATCATAAAGCCAGCAGAGGAAGTAGCCATAGAGTAATAATGATGTTTCATAAAGCCAGCAGAGGAAGTAGCCATAGAGTAATAATGACGTATAATAAAGCCAGCAGAGGAAGTAGCCATAGAGTAATAATGATGTGTCATAAAGGCAGCCGAGGAAGTAGCCATAGAGTAATAATATTAATGACGTATCATAAAGCCAGCAGAGAAAGTAGCCATAGAGTAATAATGATGTTTCATAAAGGCAGCAGAGAAAGTAGCCATAGAGTAATAATGCTATTTCATAAAGCCAGCAGAGGAAGTAGCCATAGAGTAATAATGACGTATCATAAAGCCAGCAGAGGAAGTAGCCATAGAGTAATAATGACGTATCATAAAGCCAGCAGAGGAAGCAGCCATAGAGTAATAATGATGTTTCATAAAGGCAGCAGAGGAAGTAGCCATAGAGTAATAATGACGTATCATAAAGGCAGCAGAGGAAGTAGCCATAGAGTAATAATGATGTATCATAAAGCCAGCAGAGGAAGTAGCCATAGAGTAATAATGATGTTTCATAAAGGCAGCAGAGGAAGAAGCCATAGAGTAATAATGATGTTTCATAAAGGCAGCAGAGGAAGTAGCCATAGAGTAATAATGACGTATCATAAAGGTAGCAGAGGAAGTAGCCATAGAGTAATAATGACGATTCATAAAGGCAGCAGAGGAAGTAGCCATAGAATAATAATGACGTATCATAAAGCCAGCAGAGGAAGTAGCCATAGAGTAATAATGATATGTCATAAAGGCAGCAGAGGAAGTAGCCATAGAGTAATAATGATATGTCATAAAGGCAGCAGAGGAAGTAGCCATAGAGTAATAATGTATCATAAAGCCAGCAGAGGAAGTAGCCATAGAGTAATAATGATGTGTCATAAAGGCAGCAGAGGAAGTAGCCATAGAGTAATAATGACATATCATAAAGCCAGCAGAGGAAGTAGCCATAGAGTAATAATGATGTGTCATAAAGGCAGCAGAGGAAGTAGCCATAGAGTAATAATGATGTGTCATAAAGGCAGCAGAGGAAGTAGCCATAGAGTAATAATGATGTATCATAAAGCCAGCAGAGGAAGTAGCCATAGAGTAATAATGATGTTTCATAAAGGCAGCAGAGGAAGTAGCCATAGAGTAATAATATTAATGACGTATCATAAAGCCAGCAGAGGAAGTAGCCATAGAGTAATAATGATGTTTCATAAAGCCAGCAGAGGAAGTAGCCATAGAGTAATAATGCTGTTTCATAAAGGCAGCAGAGGAAGTAGCCATAGAGTAATAATGACGTATCATAAAGCCAGCAGAGGAAGTAGCCATAGAGTAATAATGACGTATCATAAAGCCAGCAGAGGAAGTAGCCATAGAGTAATAATGATGTTTCATAAAGCCAGCAGAGGAAGTAGCCATAGAGTAATAATGACGTATCATAAAGCCAGCAGAGGAAGTAGCCATAGAGTAATAATGATGTGTCATAAAGCCAGCAGAGAAAGTAGCCATAGAGTAATAATGAAATATCATAAAGCCAGCAGAGGAAGTAGCCATAGAGTAATAATGAGGTATCATAAAGCCAGCAGAGGAAGTAGCCATAGAGTAATAATGACGTATCATAAAGGCAGCAGAGGAAGTAGCCATAGAGTAATAATGATGTTTCATAAAGGCAGCAGAGAAAGTAGCCATAGAGTAATAATGCTGTTTCATAAAGGCAGCAGAGGAAGTAGCCATAGAGTAATAATGACGTATCATAAAGCCAGCAGAGGAAGTAGCCATAGAGTAATAATGACGTATCATAAAGCCAGCAGAGGAAGTAGCCATAGAGTAATAATGATGTTTCATAAAGCCAGCAGAGGAAGTAGCCATAGAGTAATAATGACGTATAATAAAGCCAGCAGAGGAAGTAGCCATAGAGTAATAATGATGTGTCATAAAGGCAGCAGAGGAAGTAGCCATAGAGTAATAATATTAATGACGTATCATAAAGCCAGCAGAGAAAGTAGCCATAGAGTAATAATGATGTTTCATAAAGGCAGCAGAGAAAGTAGCCATAGAGTAATAATGCTATTTCATAAAGGCAGCAGAGGAAGTAGCCATAGAGTAATAATGACGTATCATAAAGCCAGCAGAGGAAGTAGCCATAGAGTAATAATGACGTATCATAAAGCCAGCAGAGGAAGCAGCCATAGAGTAATAATGATGTTTCATAAAGGCAGCAGAGGAAGTAGCCATAGAGTAATAATGACGTATCATAAAGGCAGCAGAGGAAGTAGCCATAGAGTAATAATGATGTATCATAAAGCCAGCAGAGGAAGTAGCCATAGAGTAATAATGATGTTTCATAAAGGCAGCAGAGGAAGTAGCCATAGAGTAATAATGATGTTTCATAAAGGCAGCAGAGGAAGTAGCCATAGAGTAATAATGACGTATCATAAAGGTAGCAGAGGAAGTAGCCATAGAGTAATAATGACGATTCATAAAGGCAGCAGAGGAAGTAGCCATAGAATAATAATGACGTATCATAAAGCCAGCAGAGGAAGTAGCCATAGAGTAATAATGATATGTCATAAAGGCAGCAGAGGAAGTAGCCATAGAGTAATAATGATATGTCATAAAGGCAGCAGAGGAAGTAGCCATAGAGTAATAATGTATCATAAAGCCAGCAGAGGAAGTAGCCATAGAGTAATAATGATGTGTCATAAAGGCAGCAGAGGAAGTAGCCATAGAGTAATAATGACGTATCATAAAGCCAGCAGAGGAAGTAGCCATAGAGTAATAATGATGTGTCATAAAGGCAGCAGAGGAAGTAGCCATAGAGTAATAATGATGTGTCATAAAGGCAGCAGAGGAAGTAGCCATAGAGTAATAATGACGTATCATAAAGCCAGCAGAGGAAGTAGCCATAGAGTAATAATGATGTGTCATAAAGGCAGCAGAGGAAGTAGCCATAGAGTAATAATGACGTATCATAAAGCCAGCAGAGGAAGTAGCCATAGAGTAATAATGACGTATCATAAAGCCAGCAGAGAAAGTAGCCATAGAGTAATAATGATGTTTCATACAGGCAGCAGAGGAAGTAGCCATAGAGTAATAATGATGTTTCATAAAGGCAGCAGAGGAAATAGCCATAGAGTAAACTTATGCGCTGACCTGTGGATCTGACATCCTCTATACTCTATCTGCAACTGTAGTAATATACTTATTTATCCCAACAAAAGTGTATTTCTTGTAATTGGCAACACTTGTATTTCTAGTAGGGGCTGTTGCAAAGTTTAAAGTTGAGTTACTTTATCCCCTGGAATTAGCAATTTTCCCAATGACAGAATACTGGAAGGCATGTCACTGAATTACCTCACATAAAGTTGTTATATACAGTCAGGTCCATAAATATTGGGACATTGACAGAATTTTCATATTTTGGCCTCTATTCACCACCACAATGGTTTTGAAATGAAACAAACAAGATGTGCTTTAACTGCAGACTTTCAGATTTAATTTGAGGGTAATTACATCCAAATCGGGTGAACGGTGTAGGAATTACAACGGTTTCAATATGTGCCTCCCACTTTTTAAGGGGGCAAAAGTAATCGGACTATCAACTCAAAAGCTATTTCATGGACAGGTGTGGGCTATTCCCTCGTTATTTCATTATCAATTAAGCAGGTAAAAGGTCTGGAGTTGATTCTAGGTGTGACATTTGCATTTGGAATCAGTTGATGTCGACTCTCAATATGAGATCCAAAGAGCTGTCACTATCAGTGAAGCAAGCCATCATTAGGCTGAAAAATCAAAACAAACCCATCAGAGAGATAACAAAAACATTAGGTGTGGCCAAATCAACTGTTTGGAACATTCTTAAAAAGATAGAATGCACTGGAGAGCTCAGCAACACCAAAAGACCCGGAAGACCACGGAAAACAACTGTGGTGGATGACAGAAGAATTATTTCCCTGGTGAAGAAAAACCCCTTCACAACAGTTGGCCAAATCAAGAACACTCTCCAGGAGGTAGATGTATATGTGTCAAAGTCAACAATCAAGAGAAAACTTCACAAGAGTGAATATAGAGGGTTCACCACAAGATGCAAACCATTGGTGAGCCACAAAAACAGGAAGACCAGATTAGAGTTTGCCAAACAAAATCTAAAAAAGCCATTACAGTTCTGGAACAACATCCTATGGACAGATGAGACAAAGATCAACTTATACCAGAGTGATGGGAAGAGAAGAGTAAGGAGAAGGAAAGGAACTGCTCATGATCCAAAACATACCACCTCATCAGTGAAGCATGGTGGTGGTAGTGTCATGGTGTGTGGCATGTATGGCTGCCAGTGGAACTGGTTCCCTTGTATTTATTGATGATGTGACTGCTGACAAAAGCAGAAGAATGAATTCTGAAGTGTTTTGGGCAATATTATATGCTCATATTCAGTCAAATGCTTCAGAACTCATTGGACGGCGCTTCACAGTGCAGATGGACAATGACCCGAAGCATACTGCAAAAGCAACCAAAGAGTTTTTTAAGGCTAAAAAGTGGAATGTTATGCAATGGCCAAGTCAATCCCCTGACCTGAATCCGATTGAGCATGCATTTCACTTGATGACGACAAATCTGAAGGGAAAATGCCCCAAGAACGAGTGGGAACTGAAGACATTTGCAGTAGAGGCCTGGTAGAGCATCACCAGGGATGAAACCCAGCGTCTGGTGATGTCTATGCGTTCCAGACTTCAGGATGTAATTGCCTGCAAAGGATTTGCAACAAAGTATTAAAAAGTGAAAGTTAGAGTTAGGATTGTTTAGTTTGTCCCATTACTTTTGGCCCCTTAAAAAGTGGGAGGCACATATAGAAACCGTTGTAATTCCTACACCGTTCACCTGATTTGGATGTAATTACCCTTAAATTAAATCTGAAAGTCTGTAGTTAAATCACATCTTGTTTGTTTAATTTTAAAGCCATTGTGGTGGTGAATAGAGGCCAAAATATGAAAATTCTGTCAATGTCCCAATATTTATGGACCTGACTGTAGATAATACCCTACCCTCCAACATGACCTGTTCCATTAGGTACAAAACTCTCTGCTCCTGGACTTCCCACCTAATGTGTGACTGCAGTCACCTGTGTTGAACTAGGTAATTGATGAGACATGTTACAGCACAGGTGTGTGCAATCATAAATTAAGAGGGAAGTCCAGGAGCAGACCTTTTTGTACCTTTGGAATGGGTCATGTTGGAGGGTCTGTGATACCTGAGTGAGGGGAAGATATATTTCAGTATATGTAATCCTCTGGCACAATTAATACTCCAAATATGCTCCCCCAGCTCTCCTCTCAAGCTGAATATTTCTTGGAAGTGCTGCGTGTAATATTGTGTTCCGATCACTCACTGCCTGCTTTCCTATATAGCTGACAGCTATAGTGAGCATTTATACAGTAGGTGAAGGATATACAGTATCTCCTATGTCTGCTGTTGGTGCTATGTGAGAGCTCTCCAGCTCCTATAGTAGCGGGGACCTCTGCTGTCCGGGGTCTGCTCAGCTGACAGACCCTTGAATTTTGCTAAATGCAGCGGTCTCCTCCCTGGTGGCTGAATAGTCCGGCCCTTTAGGTGCTGCATTGTCTCCTTTTACAGCCGAGCCCCCTCAGCTGACTGACTCATCTCAGCTGCTGCTGACCTCAACTGCTGCCTGCTCGCCTCCTAAACTACAGGTGCGCCCCCTCTCCTGTAATGCTGCCTCTTAGCAGTGAAGATGTGCCACAACTCCATCTTCAATGTCAGCTTGTCACCTCTTGTCACCATCCGTTCCCACCTCCGCTCCCACACAGCCGCTGGCCACCGCAATCGCCTCTCTGGGCAGGGTGAGTACCACTTCTCCCACCAGCTTCCCTGCTTCCTCTCTGACTCCACCCCCCTGTGCCCGAAACTGCTCGGGAGACAGGGGGGTGACACTGTAGGGAGAGATCCGCAGACCCTCCTGTCAGCTGTGCTGACCGCTGTTCTCTATCTCCTGAAAACCGGACTCTCTTTCTCTGACAGGAACCAACTTACTACCAGCTGTATCACTCCACCCCCTTCCTCAACAGTGTATGTACATCCCACACACTGGAGCACATCCTCACCACAGAAAAAAAGTACCACATCAACCCATATGTAAATACATGAATCACATATACCTATTATATAGTACATGAATTAAATCATATATATAGTTTACATATTTGTTTTTCTTTTACATATTTGTAGCAACACATACATGTTTACTAATATATGCAACATACCTTTACCAACTTTAACTAGTTAAATTCCCTCAAGTGTAAATATATGAAATATACACCCATATATACATTCTTATTAATTCAGTATATTTCTCTAACCCGTAAACTGGGTTACAATAGTATTGGTGCATACACACGATCAGATTTTTCCTTCAGATATGAACGATAACGATTTAAAAATCGTTCAGTCGTTCATATCTGAAGGAAAATCGTTCATATCTGACATGCCTGAACGATGGACGATCAACGATGCGCGTTCCCGATGGTCAGATAACGATTTCTGATATCTGATGTGTTTGCAGTCAGACTTGGACGATTCCATTCATTTTAATGCAGTCAAAAATCGTTCAATCGTTCAAATCGTTCATATCGTTTAATCGTTCAATCGTTCATCTGACAAATCTGACAAGTCTGACAAATCTGACCGTGTGTACGCTCCATATCTGTGGTAATACTTGTACCCAGTACCTGTGTATAGTATCCTGTACTCTATACATACCTCCCAACTTTTGGAGATTGGAAGGAGGGACAGGGCGCGCGCCCTCGGCGCGTGCGTCCGAAAAAGGGGTGGGGCTTCTGGAAGGGGTGGAGCCAAATAAAAATGGGGCGGATCCAAATGAAAATGGGGCGGAGCCTCACGGCTTCCCCACGTTTTCGTCACTATAGATGGCGTGCCCAGCACTCTCCGAGATGCTGGGCAGCCCCCCAGGCTCTCCCTACGCTAGTGAACAGATGCCGTGCGATGCGCACGGCATCTGTTCACCTTCTGCACACCCGCTGCTCTGCTAGGCAGAGCAGCGGGTGTGCTCTCCCCAACTTCCCCCTCACCGCGGGACACTGCGGCCCGCGGGCGGGACAGCGGGACAGTCCCAGAAAAACGGGACTGTCCCGCTGGAAGCGGGACAGTTGGGAGGTATGCTCTATATAGTATCTGTGGTAATAATTGTACCCAGTACCTGTGTATAGTATCCTGTACTCTATATAGTATCTGTGGTAACAATTGCACCCAGTACCTGTCTATATTATCCTGTACTCTATATAGTATCTGTGGTAATAATTGCACCCAGTACCTGTCTATATTATCCTGTACTCTATATAGTATCTGTGGTAATAATTGTACCCAGTACCTGTCTATATTATCCTTTCTATAATATCTGTAGTAATAGTTGTGGTGCATTGCACCAGTACCTGTGTGTAAGTCATCCATTACTCTCTAGTACCTGTGGTAACATATTGTACCCAGTACCTGTCTATATTATACTGTACTCTCTATAATATCTGTGGTAATAATTGTTGTGTATTGCATCCAATATCTATGTATAGTTATCCATTACTCTCTAGTAGGGGTGAGCGGGTTCGGATTTCTGAAATCCGAACCCCCCCGAGCCCCCCCGATCCGAGGCCGATCCGAGTCAGGCTCGACTTTTCCCGCCTGACTCAGATCTGAAATCAAGGCAAAACGTCATCATCCCGCCTTCCGGGTCTCGCGGGTTTTGGATTCTATATAAGATACCCGCGTCGGCGCCATTTTCTCACTCGGCTGTGGACAGTGAAGAGGGAGGGTGGGAGTTAGGGCTGGCTGGGCTCTGTAGTGTAGTGTAGTGCAGTGTAGTGTTGTGCTGTGCTGCGCTGTACTGCTGTTGTCCATAGGGGCTGTGTCCACTCCTCCAGTCGAAAGTCCATAGGGGCTGGCTGGACTGTGTTGTGCAGTCAGTTGTCCATAGGGGCTGTGTCCACTCCAAAGTCCTGTGCAGTGTCCCAGTCCTAAAGGGGTGCTGTAGTGTTGTCCAGGGGGTGCTCTGTCCATCAGGAGTGCTCCCCCCAAGTGCAAAAAAAAATAAAAAAAATCTGTGTTTGTGAATTGTGTGCGCAGTAGCCGCACGTGCATCAACAAAGTAGTGGCAAGCGTGCGCCTGTGTCATAAGTAAAGGGCCGGCTGGCTTGATCATTAAAGGGTGCTGTAACCCCCAATGTGCACTCCAAACCAAATAAAAAAATATTTTCTGTGTTTGTGAATTGTGTGCACTGTGGCTGCACGTGCATCAACAAAGGAGCAGCGCCAAGCGTGCGCCTGTGTCCCATAAGTAAAGGCCCGGCTGGCTTGTCCGTTAAAGGGTGCTGTAACCCCCAAAGGGCACTCCAAACAAAATAAAAAAATATTTTCTGTGTTTGTGAATTGTGTGCACTGTGGCTGCACGTGCATCAACAAAGGAGCAGCGCCAAGCGTGCGCCTGTGTCCCATAGGTAAAGGGCCGGCTGGCTTGACCGTTAAAGGGTGCTGTAACCCCCAAAGGGCACTCCAAAAAAAAAATATATATATATTTTTTTGTGTTTGTGAATTGTGTGCGCTGTAGCCGCACGTGCATCAACAAAGTAGCGCCAAGCGTGCGCCTGTGTCATAGGTAAAGGGCCGGCTGGCTTGACTGTTAAAGGGTGCTCTAACCCCCAAAGTGCACTCCAAAAAAAATTAAAAAATATTTTCTGTGTTTGTGAATTGTGTGCACTGTGGCTGCACGTGCATCAACAAAGGAGCAGCGCCAAGCGTGCGCCTGTGTCCCATAAGTAAAGGGCCGGCTGGCTCATTTCTTAAAGGGTGGTGTAACCCACAAAGTGCACTAGTCTCCAACAAAAATAAAAAATTATTTTCTGTGTTTGTGTGCGCCTTAGCCGCACGTATATATCGATATAACATAAATGGAGGACCAAACTTTCTCCGATAAAAATAAAATAGGGAAAGATCAAGAACCACTTCCTCCTAGTGCTGTTGCTGCTGCTGGGAGTTGTTCATCATCCCAGAGAGGAAGTAGGAACACCACTACTTTTACTAAACAATTGACCCTCCAACAGTCCTTAGCGAGGAGGATGAAGTACGACAGCAGTCATCCTGAAGCAAAACGTATAACTGAGGCCTTGACTGCTATGTTGGTGTTAGACGTGCATCCAGTATCCGCCATTAGTGCAGTGGGATTTAGACAATTGATGGAGGTAGTGTGTCCCCGGTTCCAAATCCCGTCTAGATTCCACCTGCATCCTCAAAACAGCAGCGACAAGCGTGCGTCTGTCTGTTAAAGGGTGGTGTAACCCTCAAAGTGCTCTCCACAAACAATAAAAAAATTCTTAATTTTTTTCTGTCCTTGTGAAATGTGTGGGCTGTAGCCGCACCTGCATCCTCAAAGCAGCAGCGATAAGCGTGCGTCTGTCTGTTAAAGGGTGGTGTAACCCCCAAAGTGCGCTCCAACCAAAATAAAATAATCTTCTTTTGTTCTGTGTTTGTGTGTGAAATGTATGCGCAGTAGCCGCTTCTGCATCCTCAAAGCAGCAGCGACAAGCGTGCGTCTGTCTGTTAAAGGGTGGTATAACCCTCAAAGTGCGCTCCACAAAAAATAAAAAATTCTTTTATTTTTTTCTGTGTTTGTTAATTGTGTGGGCTGTAGCCGCACCTGTATCCACAAAGCAGCAGCGACAAGCGTGCGTCTGTCTGTTAAAGGATTACATCGGTGACAGCATCCAAGTAGGCATGTCAGACAGTCCGTACATGTACTGGCAGGAAAAAGAGGCAATTTGGAGGCCCCTGTACAAACTGGCTCTATTTTACCTGAGTTGTCCTCCCTCCAGTGTGTACTCCGAAAGAGTGTTTAGTGCAGCCGGGAACCTTGTCAGCGAAAGGCGTAGGAGGTTGCTTCCACAAAATGTGGAGAAGATGATGTTCATAAAAATGAATTATCAACTCTTCCAGGGAGACCAGCCTCCATAACGTACAGAGGGACCTGTGGTGGTGGATTCCAGCGGGGACGAATTAATACTCTGTGAGGATGAGGATGTACACAACACTGAAGAGGGTGAGGAATCGGTGAATGAGGAGGATGAAGACGACATCTTGCCTCCGTAGAGCCAGTTTGTGCAGGGACAGATTAATTGCAAGCTTGTTTTGTGGGGGCCCAAACGAACCAATTATTTCAGCCACAGTCGTGTGGCAGACCCTGGCACTGAAATGATTGGTTTGTTAATGTGTGCATGTCCAGTTTATACAACATAAGGGTGGGTCGGAGGGCCCAAGGACAATTCCATCTTGCACCTGTTTTTTTTCTTTGCATTATGTACTGTTTGCGGCCTAGTTTTTCAAACTGCCATTATGTCTGCCACTGTAGTGTCACTCCTAGATGGGCCACGTGTTTGTGCCCCCCACTCGTGTCGCTTAGCATAGTCATCCAGCTACCTCGGTGCAACCTTTTGGACATAAAAACACTATTGTGAGGTGTGAGGTGTTCAGAATGGGAGGCAATTGGGAAGCCGTCTGCCTAAATACCGGCAGCCGGCTCCCGACTGTCTTATCCCGGCAAGGGTGCGTCTAGATGTAGACGCCCGCATTTCCCCGACGCCGGGAGACCGGCGCCCGGCATCACGATCGTAGTGATACCGGGCGCAGCGAGCGGACATCCGCGGTGGGGAGAGGGTTAGGTTTAGTGCTCCCGGGGGGGACTTAGGGTTAGGCACCCCCTCGGGAGGGTTAGGGTTAGGCTAGGGGGAGGGAGGGTTAGGGTTAGGCACCCCCGGGGGGGACTTAGGGTTAGGCACCCCCCCGGGGGACTTAGGTTTAGGCAGCGGGGAAGGGGGTGGTTAGGGTTAGGCACTTAGAGGGGGGATTAGGGTTAGGCACTGGAGGGGGAAGTTAGGGTTAGGCACCCCTAAGGAGGGTTAGGGTTAGGGGGCCGACGGTATTTCATACCAATTCCTTCAGAATAGACTGGAAATGAGTGGAAATTAAGGTTATTGAGGTTAATAATAGCATAGGAGCAGAAAAACCCACAAATTCTGTGATTTTAGCAGTTTTTATGCTTTTTTCCAAAAAATACAGATCTAAAACACAAAACCCAGAACTCAAAACACGGAAGGGTGGTTTTGGCAAAACCAATCCAGATCCAAAACACGAAGAAAGATCCAGATCCAAAACACAAAACACGAAAAGTGTCCGGTGCACACTCCTACTCTCTAGTACCAGTACCTGTCTATATTATCCTGTACTCTGTATATAGTATCTGTGGTAATAGTTGTGGTGCATTGCATCCAGTAACTGTGTATAGTTATCCATTACCTGTTGTAATATATTGTAGACTGGGATTATTGTAATGAGGTGAACGAGGAGTAAGGTGCACTTTCAGGTGTGTTGAATTACATAAAAGTCTCAAATCCATTAACCCATGCATCACTTTATTAAAAAGAAAATATAGGGGTAAATGTAATAGGCCGCGGCTTTTAGTAGCAAAATCAGGGTGATTTTGCCTGTTTAAAGACTGCTACTTTAAAACATCAGGCAGTCTTGCACCCTATTACATTTACCCCATAGCCCTCTTTTCTTCTGTTTTGATCAATTGTAGTCCAAATGGGAATAAAACAAAAACAAAAAATCCTGCATATGACTGCCGGGATCCTACACTGGATGTCGGCCGGCTGGACATCCCTTTCACCAGACAGCAAATCTCAAGTATTTTTGTTTTTGGTTTAATTTTCTTTTTCTTTCTGATTAAAAGTGTAGCATGAGGCCCAATCCGTGGCAGCCTTTGGAAGACAAGTGGATTTCTACGCACACTTTAGAGTGATGTAAGAAAAATGAGATGTAATAAAGACACCACCTGATGACACTATTAAAAGAGGAAAAATGTTTTAGTTGGGGAGAGGGGCTGTGCTAAAGAGGTAGCAGTTTGGATTATAATGTGGCTTATGCACAGTTGAGCTGTGAATATTTTGCGCCCTCTGCACACATCAAGGCGCACATTTAGGGTCTGATTTAGCAAGGATCGCTATTCTGCTAAGGCGCACGCTACGCAGTTGTTAATATTAGCGGTTTATGCAAAAATGTATGCACGACCCTGCAGCGGCGTTGCCATGGAGTGGCACGCCTGCGTTCGCCCACCACCACCCCATCACCACCCGCAAACGGCACTTCCTGTCAATCACTGTGCTCTGGGTCTGCGTAGCCTCTGCAATCGTAGTTCGGATCGCAATTGCTAGTTCCCGCGCTCGCACAGCAATGCATACGCATGCGCAGCAATCGACTGATTGCTGCGTATTAGCAGCTGCGTTATTTGCTGAATCAGGCCCTTAGTTTGCAGAGAGCAGGTGGACACCTCAGTGTGCGATGTGTGGACCATCAACGAGCATCAGTGCAAAACCAAGGTATGTTGCGGCTCAGGTGCATTTTGTGATTATCAATGGTATCCAGCACCTGCATGTACAGTATTTGGTACTATGTTTTTTTCAGTATCTGTGGCAATACTTATGATACATGCAAAGTAAGAATATTTATTAAGAATTACACTAAAACAATAGAAGAGGTATTATGCAGCTGGCCTTACATACAGAATAAGATCATATACTGAGAATTACATCCAGCATACAGAACAAGAGAAGAAGTACTGTGCATCTGTCCTTATATACAGAAGAGAGGAGGTACTGTGCAGCTGCACAAACGTACAGCAAAAAAACAGATACTGAGAATTACACCCAACATACAGAACAAAAGAAGAGGCACTGTGCAGCTGCCTATACATACAGGAAAAGAACACATACTGAGAATTACCCCCAACATACAGAACAAGAGGAGAGGTACTGTGCAGCTGTCTATACATACAGCAAAAGAACACATACTGAGAATTACATCCAACATACAGAACTAGAGAAGAGGTACTGTGCAGCTGTCCTTATATACAAAGTAAGAACAGATATATAGAATTACTTTCAACATACAGAACAAAAGAAGAGGTACTGTGCAACTGCCCTTACATACAAAAAAGGAACATACAAATAATTACATCCAGCATACAGAATAAGAGAAGAGGTACTGTGCAGTTGATTGCCACAGCTTGAAACTTGTAAGTAAGTAACATAAAGCTGTCTATGAGAAAAGCAAGACGTCTCTTAGTGTATACCCGCCACTTTTAGAGTTTGGCAAACGCTAGCTTCAGGGGGAATTGGAGATGCTTAAATTTAAATGGTAGATCCATAAGTATTATGGGAATCCTGGAGTACATTTGCCAATCCTGTGGAAATAGTAGCTCCGATTATATTTTTTTCTAAAACTTGAAATACGTAATCTAGTACCATTACATAGTTTGGGTGCATCAATGTTGCGCATCAATAGCACTGGAACCCTGACTTTGAGTTCCAGCTGACATACTATAATCTACAAACATTGTGGATTTTACTAGTGCAGCTACTCCACTCCGAGGCTCTGTGGTAAGCAATTTCAGATTTACTTACTGCTGTGCAGCACTTTGCATGAAACCTGTATATTTGTATATATTTTTTACTTGACCTTAGTATCTCTTTAATACAAACTAACTGTATCAATTTGATTGTGTTACATTTTTGGCATTAGTCAGTAATTGAACAACAAACACATATATGTTTCATTTTTATATAAATGTAGAGATAACAGATACAGATAATTACACCCAGCATACAGAATAGAGAGGTGATACTTGCAGCTGTCTGTAAATACACAATAAGAAAAAGCACAGAGATCTATATTGTTGAAATGTAAGTTTATTATCAGCCATACATGTACTTTGACTGTATCCTGTCTAATGTCTTATCTGGAGAATTGCCGCGGGTCTCTGGCTGTGTCTCACGTCCCAGGGAAGGTAGGTGAGTAGGCCTCTCTCAGTATTCTGGATCACTGCTAGAGAGAGAATCACACAGATGTTACCCCATCGGAAACGTAAAGCATCTTTAATCAAATATATGTCTCTAAAATTATCTTAAATGTTAACGCAGCAAGCAAAAGCTCTACATAAACTGCGAGAATGATCTCTGTGGAGTACAACTCACAGAATCAGATCCACTACATACAGTGATCAAGTCACCGACCACGTGGAGGCCTTATAGAGGACCTGAAACCTTCCTTTCTCTGACCTGCAGACTTAAACGCTGTGTCTAATTCTAATTTACTTCTTAAGCTGCATATACACACAACGATTTTGCATATTCCCTTAATGAAAATCGTTCAGTTGACAAGTCTGACTGAACTACAAACATGAACGCGTATGAATGATTAACGTTCATAATTTGACTCAGAAAGTTTAACGATAATCGATCAAAAAATCATTGTGTGTGTATGCAGCTTAAGTCTTGTCTGAGTACAGTAAGGTGTTCTGTGCCCATATGTAAAGGTCTCAGGCTAGGGGGGGAGGGGCTCTGCGGCATTATTCCTTTCCTTCCATAAGAGCGTTAAAGCCTAGACTGGTAGTGGAAAATCGGGGGGGGGGGGGGGGGGGTGTTAAAGACCGTGGAGTCCCTTCCCACAGGATTCTATTATGTCGGTCAATGGCTGGTTTCCCCAAGAGGGTCAGGACTGCAAAAATGGATGTGATGTCCCCCCTCCCTCCTTATTCTAACCATCCGTAGTGCCAGCAACATTATGGCCCGTAACCCCAGGCTGGTGGGGGGGGTTAATAATGTTTTAAAATGAGCAGTGTAGGGTGATTCGTGATGCAATTTGCATCATCATGGACTGCCACCAATATGCAGTATCGCTCGGCCGCTGTAATGGGACATTTTTTTATATACAGTATAATATATGTTAATCTAACCATCAATTTATGGATATTAGTGAGCTTATATTTATGTTGTGAAGGTTATTTCATTTTTTAAAAGTTTAAATGTTTTATGGCATTTATTGGGATCTCAAATTCTTTCCATCAAACATTTTTGTCTTCTGAAAATATTGGTGCCTCACATGTGCTGTAGGTGGTACGTATGCTGCATTATTTACAGGGTAACTTCACTGATACAGGTGGTTCCAATGTGACCACACCGGATACACAATTTCCCTGACCCAGAGGGGAGAATACATACCTGAGAGATGTCATAACTCTCTTTAAGAATTGAGGTCACGCAGGGGATTTCTGGGGGGTCCTGCTTTCATTTTTTTCTCACGACGGGGCATGTGCTCATCAATGTTCTCATTCATTCTTTTCAGTGTTTTCTCTGATTTAAGGCCTTGGTTTGATGATACTGTAACATTTATGTTGGAACGCATCTCTGAAAATGTAAATAATTATTGCAAGTTAACATACAAATATCAGAATTCACACAGCGACCGGTCACTCCGTGAGACAGAGCATGGTGGACATTGTGGGGAAAATGTAACAGGGTCCCAGTTTTTTTCTGCGTGACAAACTCGGACCTTCTAGCACATTTAAAGGTCCGAGTTTGTCCCACAACTCGCCAAATGTAATAGCCTGTGAGCTTGTTAATTTGAGGCTATTACATTATGTCTGTGAGTTCTCCTATGAAAACTTGGACCTTGTAATGCAACTTTTATTATGAATATCCGAGTTATACTGAAGCCTTCACAGATAAGTGAGATCCGTGCATGTATGTCTAAATAAACATTTTCTGTTACGGTGTGTGTGTGTGTGTGAAGACAATCAAACTTGACTATCTAGAGGAAGTAAAAGTCGTAACAAGGTATCTGTTGGTGAACCTGCGGAAGGATCATTATACTAATACTAATATATACTAATATATCTTTTGTAGGTGAACTAGAGGTAGCAGCAGGGCTTTAATGCCCCGCATGCTGGTGCTTGTGGTTCTCCAAGTACCAGCATGTGGGGAAGACTTACTGGGAACTCTAGTTCTCCAGTAAAAGACAATATTAATAATTATATTTTTTGTACACAATCAACCCGACATCCACCGCCCAGGAGTGGCGGGGTTAGCACTGGGCTATCAACCCAGGCCTGGTGTGCCCTGGAGAAGGGACTCCCCAGGGACTATCGGACTGGAACTAGTGATGGAACTATCGGACTGGAACCGATGATGTTGATATCGGTCTGGAACCGATGATGCGGGTATCGGATTGGAACCGATGATGGTACTATCGGACTAAAACCAATTATGTTGATATCAGGATGTAGATATAGGATTGGAACCGATGATGTAACTAGGAGCAAGTCTCTAGATAGACCAGACTGGATACTGAGGTTGATGGAGAATTGCATTCACCAGACTGGAACTGGAACGGATCTCACGGATCTCTGCATGTTTCTATGTAACTCGGACCTGCTCAGGCTAGACTCGCTATCCTGAAGCAGGTCTGTTTTTTGACGAAATTTCAGTCAGTAATAGTGTGCCAGTGAAACACTCGCACTCTGGGCTTGATTCAGAGCCGGACGCTATTTGCGTCGTTCAGAAAAAGGGGCCGGCTATTTAAATTGAGCGCTCGCTCTTTGTGGTCTGTTGACGCCTCTATGTCTGAGCGAGCGAAGGAAACATGCGCTCGCTATTTTGTAAAGACGCCCCCTGGCCGTTCGCATCCTACGTCATCTCCGCTATTTATTAGATTAATCGAGTACATCGAAAGGCGTCTGACCTGCTCGCAGTGCTTGTGGTTGGATTTTCCTACCGCAATCAAGCGAACAGTTCAGGCTAAGAGACAACCAAGTGACATGGCTGATGACGCTGCTTTGTTAATTATGCGCACCCTAAAAATGCCCGTTTTGACCGTTTGGCACGCCTGCGTTCTGATCACCACTCCCCGTTTTCAAGCACCTTCCCCTGTAACCACCCACAAACGCCTCATCCTGTCACTCAAATTAGCAGGCACTCGCTATTTTGCGAGCGCACAATTTCCGACCGCAATGACTGGTTGGCGCATGCGCATTACGACCCATACGCATGTGCAGATGTGCGAACATCGCTCGGAGCGAACGAGTGGCCGCTTACGAGCGGCTCTGAATCAGGCCCTCTGTTACATTGCCCAAGATATATCATTACAATGGCAAAACATCTGGATGCATGTTTTTCCATTGCGAGTTGCAGGGGTGTAAGAAACATGTGAGTTTGCATGTTCTCCCACCCTAATACATAGGATGAGTTCTTAAAATGTGTACCTATACTCACACATTTTCCAAACTCGGACCCTATTACATTTTGCCCCGTGGCTGTGAGCGCCGCGCTTGCAGATTTGCACTGCAGACCTGCACTGTGTGGATTGGTAAGCTCATAGACAAGAGACGGGCCCAGTGATGTCACAGCAGCTTAACTGAATGTAATTTTTGACCTGTAATGGATAACATTAGGCTGCTGCCTAAAAGATGTTTGATGGGGGGGGGGGGAATAACTTAACTATATCTGCGATCCTAGAATCCATCGCTTATGAGCAGCAGCGTTCTGCATGTGGTGTATGCAGCTCATACTTATGCACTGTGAATGTTCCATATTGTCATTTTGGCTTAAACTGGGTACACACTGGACGATGTGTGTACCCAGCGATGTCGGATGCGGCAGACCCGGCATCGGCAAGTGCATACACACTGGACAATTTGAACGCTATATCGTGGAAGTATATCGTTATCGTTCAGATCGTTCAACTAAATCGTCCCGTGTGTACCCAGCTTTAGTCGGGACTCACAGATGTGTCATTCTGTACTCACAATAGGGGGTAAATTTACTAAAGTGAGAGTTTTTAGAAGTGGAGGCGTTGTATGAATTCTACTTAACAGTTATCTAGCAACTTCTAGAAGATAATAGCTAGAATCTGATTGGTTGCTATGGGCAACATCTCCACTTCTAAAAACTCTCACATTAGTAAATTTACCCCTAGAGGTCAACAATTCTCAGTGGTTACATCCATCAAAATAGCATTCATTGCACTGCATTGAGACGTAGAGCAACCGGAGCACAGGTGTAAGGGTTTATGTGTCCTAAAATGTACGTGTTTAATAGGGCTGCAATTTCAGCATAAGACTGAGCACTGCATTTTACCTTCAGGTTCCATATAAACTTGTTTCTGTTGTGTGGTTAGTTCAGGGCCGGCTCCAGGGGTCGGAGCACCCTGTGCCGGCTCAGTCAATAGCGCCCAACCAGAAAATGGGGGGGTGTCCTAATTACAATAGGCCACGCCCCCAAAGTGCCGTTATTTGGAGGCGTGCCCACATGGCACGCCTCCAAATAACGTCAGGCTGGGGGTAAGCCCAGCACCCCGTCACTAGCTGGGCTTCCCCCAGCCCTCTCTTGGCACTGAATAGATGCCATGTCCACTCAGCTACTCCGGGGTCCGGCACCGCCGCACAGCTGCGGTAGTGGCGGTCCCCGACCTCCCTATTTGACCACCTGCGGGACACTTCAGCCCACGTGTGGAACAGCAAGACAGAACGGTCCCACTGAAATCGGGATCTATGGAGTGGCGCCCCTGTTCGACCGCACTGGTCGAACACCCCAAGAGCCGGCCCTGGGTTAGTTGCCCTGTGATATGTATTGTACAGTGCAGTTATATTCTACCTTGAGATCCATTGTTATTGTCCCCAGTTTGCTCCTGGTTACAGCTTTTGGTCTCTATCTGCACCGTCACAGAGCAAGAATTCAGCACAGCGCTTTCTGCATCAATGGTCAGTGGGATGTGAAGAGAAAAATAAGAGAAGAGAAAAGTAATTGAATTATATATATATATATATATATATATATATATACATGCACACATATATATATATACACAATTACACATACATACAGTGCATGCACACACATATTAGTACATTAGTAAATGGCATGGTAATCAGACAATGCTTACACAGCTTTGCAGGACCACTTTGCTTTACTTTATGTCAGGTTTGTCTGGATGGCAAAGTCAGCATCATCTACGGTTACAGCAAGTTCACCTTCAACAGAACCCCGCAGCCCTGTCACTAATTATACATTGATCATTCCTCTACTGCCCGGCCAACTAGTTCAGCATTGGTCTTCCTGCCCACAACACCCATTTATCCTCCACCCCAAGCGCTAATTAACTAACACAATTAGAAACCAATTACCCTCATGTCTGCCCTGCACCTGTCTATATCTGCACTGCACCTTTCTATATCTGCCCTGTGTGCAGGAAAGTAGATATGCTTAATCCTGTCTGCAGCATGAGCCTGCAGACTCCCTGAAAAACTATACCGATTACACCAGCCAGCCAGTCAGTCTTTCACTAAATGGCCGTTGCAGATTGCTCTCTTTGCCACATACCCTGCCCCTTAGCGTCGCCAACTCAGATGACGCGGACATTGCGGGGAGTGCATATACCTAAGAAAGAGCTTCTGCATTTTTGTACAGCGCCCCCTTCCTATACTCCTGTCACAAGCCACAGTCACCTCCTGTTGGATAACGACTCTCACAGGCCGGTTACTGGGAGAGGTTGGGTTACTTTAGGCACTTAGAGGGGGGTTAGGGTTAGGCACTTGGGGGGGTTAGGGTAGGGAATTAGGTTAGCGGTACTTACCTAAATTAGCAGTCTGGATTTTCACCCCTGCCGGGCTTCCACTGTCGGGTAAATGATACTGATTCCCTGTTGTGAGTGTTGCCATTTTTACTGTCGAAACTTACCATACCCAACCCTCTGGAAACATTTCTTAAAGATTCTTAGTTTATGTTGACATGATAGCATCGGGTTTGGGTATGGGTTCCTGGCGGACGTTATGCCTCCTGTCAGAATACCAATAGCGGCATTCTGACAGTCAGAATCCTGACACCTGTAGGATTCCGGCACTGGTATTTTGACCGTCGGCATCATGCACGCCGGTATGCTGACTACATCCCTGCTAGCATCACGCAGTGGCTGTAGATGTGTCAGCTGCACATTCATTCATGAATCTCCTGTTACTGGCACAGCCGCCATTTTCCCAGAGATTTTTGCATGCACAGTAGAGAAATCACCAGGAGCACAACGAGAGTGCCATGTTCTCGAAGTCTACTCTAGACCTGCGCTGGCGAGAGAGGGGTGGGGCCCGCACGGAGGCAGCACTCGGACCCAATCCTCTCTGAAACCGCCACTGGTTCTACCACATGTAATAGATGCTCTATTGTATTCTGTGACAGTGGAGGGCATTGAAGGATACTGATCTCTCTGTCATGTTCATGGAACCAGCTTGATAAGACATGTGTTTTCCCCTAACACCACCACCTCTTTTTATAGTACAGAGTCCCAGACCTACCCTGGAAGCATCAGTCCGAATAAAAAAAACTTTGATTAAAATCTGTTGTCTGTGGTACTGGCGCTGTACACAGAGTTGTTCTTAGGACTTCCCAGATGGTCTCTGCTGATTTACGCCAAATTAGTTTGGGCAGGATTATTTTTTTTATTAATCTTTTTATTGAAAGAAGTCTAGAACATCACTGAAAACATTACAGATGTAGGACAGTAGTGGGGTTATGTAATTCGGTGAGAGGAGCAGCCTAAGTGGCAAAGCGGTGGTAGTTCCCTACCAAGCCAAGGATGGACCTTAGCTGAGTCTCCCTCTGTTCTGGGGCCATTTCTTTGTGGCCTCCACCTTACCTATATCGGGTATGACTTTCAATCCTCTAACTGCATATTCCAGATATTTTGCCTCTCACATGGCCAAGGCACGCTTTTCAGGATTAGCATTAACGTCTTATGCAGGGCCTGTTTACCTATGCACTGGTTACGCAGCCGATATATAGAGGAGGGCGCCCTGGCTTGGCTGTGCCAGCGACATACAAATTAGAAAATACTCAGCGGCCTTGGGCAGACTGTGTCACTGTGACACAGCTGCCTGCAGCGCTCAGAAGAGCACCATCGCTGCCAGACCAGTCCCCCGTCCCCAGTCCTCTGCTGCCGCTGTTCAGGGCAGGAGCTGGCAGGTAAGTTTTAGGGGCTGTGATGGAAGAGGCTGTGATGAGGGGGATGAAAGGGACTGTAATGAGGGGGATGAGAAGGGCTTTGAGTGGCTGGGATGAGAGGGGCTGTGATGAGGGGGATGAGAATGGCTGTGAGGGGCTGGGATGAGGGGGGCTGTGAGGGGCTATGATGAGGTGTGCTGTGAGGGGCTATGATGAGGGATATGAAAGGGGGCCTTGGTGAGGGACTATGATGAGGGGGGCTGTAATGAAAGGTGCTGTGAGGGGCTGTGATGAGGGGGATGAGAGGGGCTGCAGTGAGGGAGTGTGATGAGGGGGGCTGTGATGAGGGGGATGAGAGGGGCTGTGGTCAGGGAGTGTGATGAGGGGGGCTGTGAGAGGGGGATGAGAGGGACTGTGATGAAGAGTGCTATCACTGACTGTTATGAGGGGGCTGAGAGGAACTGTGATGAAGGGTGCTGTCAGGGGCTGTGATGAGGGGGATGAGAGGGGCTGTGGTCAGGGAGTGTGATGAGGGGGGCTGTGAGAGGGGGATGAGAGGGACTGTGATGAAGAGTGCTATCACTGACTGTTATGAGGGGGCTGAGAGGAGCTGTGATGGGGTGCCGGGCTGTGATGAGGGAGGCTGGGCTGTGAGGGGCTCCTTAGGGGGGGGGGGGATGAGTGAGCTGAGATGGAGATCCACTAAGAGGCGCCAAAATCTATATCCGCTTACTAAAAGACATTGGCTCGGGCTGGCCCTGGTCTTATGTCCTCAAAAACGACTGCCTCTACTTTGGAAAGGTGTAATTCTCAATCAGTAGATGAATTTGTCATCCGGATATGCAGCCATATATGCCTTGTGGGACTTCAGAAGATTATCCTTGGCCCTTTGTAGATGTGTCAGTCTGTGCTCACACTAGAGGCCGACAGTTCTCAATAGTTACATCCATCAAAATAACATTAACTGTGCTACATTGAGGCAGAGGGGAACCGGAGCACAGGTGTAAGGGTTTATGTGCATGCTTAATGGTTTCAAAGTCTGCATAAAACTAAGCACTGCATTTTACCTTCAATTTTAATTATCATTGTTTTCATTCTGGGGTTAGTTGCCCTGTAATATGTAATGTACAGAGCAGTTATACTCTACCTTGAGATCCATTGTTACTGTCCCCTGTCAGCTCTTGGCTCGAGGTTGTGGTCTCTGCCTGCACTGTCACGGAGCAAGAATTCTGCACAGCGCTTTCTGCATCAATGGTCAGTGGGATGAGAAGAGAAAACATAAATTCCTCTATTAAAATAAAATGGCAGAGTTCTATAAATTGCCACAACCATACTGTTAACAGTTGTTTGCATACCAATAATATACAGTACATTTGATATTAATATATTACACATACATACATACAGTACATACCTACACTCAGTGGGTAACTTTACTAAGTACACATTTGTAATACACAGTAGGAAATCTCCATCTCCGCTTGCCCTGGAAACCTCACATAGTGATAAGTGTGACAGTTAAAACACAACGGGGACAGTGTGAGGATGAACCCGGCATGCCGATATGTTAATATTACGATTTACAGCATTTTAACGGCTTTACAACTTCAACCATGAAGCTTTACCATCACATTTGTAATGCAGACACTGTTAAAAAAAAACGTATATCACATAATTAACATGTCAAATTTTTTTGCACAAAAGTGGAATATAGCCAAGCTATACTAAGGGTGACCCTACAATTACCAAACACTCTCCATAATCATAGGGGTCTTTCACATACAGCTGTAGTATACCGGTCACTTATCTATATGCAAATTTAAGGGTAATCCCTGAAGGTAAAAACAACTTCTAGATCCCACTGTATTCCTTGGTTAGTACATTATCTTTCCACGCCCTCCAACTCCGCCATGTTTCCAATCGCAGAGCTGTATATGCCAAAACATGGTATAGAGTTGCCTCCCAACTGGCCTGATTTTGAAAGGACAGTCCCCCCATTCGGGTACTGTCCCAGCTGTGGGCCAGAGTGTCTTGCGGTGGAGGGGCAGTTTAGGAGGCCATGCACAAGATTTCCCATGAGACCATGCCTCTTCCAGTGAGAAGAGGCCCCCTTTTTGGGTGCATGCAAATGTCCCTCTTTGTACTGACAAAGAGTTGGGAGGTATTATATAGGTGGGTGGCAGTATGGCAAGTTGAGGGTTTACCAGTATGAGCAAGAATGTTACGATGCAACGGACACACTGGTGGTCAGGGATGGGTGGTAACTCTTCAAATTCTCTCTTTTTGTGAGTTGAGGCAGTGGCGTCACGGATCTGTGACACCCAGTGCGCCAAGTAGACCCTGTGCATGCACCGAAAACATGTGCATCCAAAAAGGGAGCACGGCCTCACATGGAAGGGGCATGGCCTCACAGGGAAGGGGCATGGCCTCACAGGGAAGGGGCATGGCCTCATTTCATGCTGCCAGCATTCCCGGAGATGCTGAGCTGACCGGGAGCCGGGCACTTCACAATAATGGTACAGTGCAGCGCCCAGCTTCCTGTCACTGAGGAAGAGCTGGCATTTTGGTGTCACCCACTGGGATGGTGACATCCGAAGCGGTCCACACACCCCACTGGTGATGCCACTGAGTTGAGGTAAGTAAGGCTATTAAGTGAGTACTGGGTGAGCCATCTGCATCCAGAGGCCCATGTGCACCCCTGCACCCATTATAGATGTGCCACTACCAGTATAATCTACTTACAAGGTAGATGTGCTAAATTATTCCACACAAATCAGTATTACTACAATCCATGTTATTGGGAAGGTGCAGGGTGAAAGACTGTCTGTCATTTGGTAAACTAGAGGATTCATTCATATCTCTGCTTCCTTTCTGTCACGCTCTGGCTGAGATGATTCTCCACCATGAAATTAGAAGATGTGGACACGGGAGGAGGGAACAGGAGGCGAGGGGACTGGATTAGTGTCTTTCTCATTTACCAGTACCGAATGTTGGCGAGACCTGACCAAAGCCACCGAGTCTAACCTACTGGGAGGTGTTCACCAGTGACCCCTCCAAGTGGGATTTGGGCTTAAGCTGCACCGAGTAGGCAGGTTGTGGCCCTTTGATCAGGTATCCGGCACAAGTGGGAAAAATGAAAGAACACTACCCCAGGACAAGCACAGGAGAAAGATATTGGAGGATTGTACTGAAGTGATGTACAGAGAACACACTTAGTGGTTTCAGTCGCAATGCTGGCACAGGAGATGGTACTTGGATAACGTAATGAGTACACACTCGATTGGCTGGAGAATGATATTTAGGAGAGGGTACTTGGGTGATGTACTAAGTACACACACTGTGGTTTTGGACGCAGAACTGACACAGGAGAATGATATCACAAGATGGTACTTGAATGAGGAACTCAGTACACACGCTGTGGCCTCATAATGTACTAAGGGCCTGATTCAGAGCCGGACGCTATTTGCGGACGGTCGTTCTGAAAAAGGGGCCGGATATTTAAATTAAGCGCTCGCTCTTTGCGGTCTGTTGACGCCTCTATGTCTGAACGAGCGAACAAAACATGCGCTAGCTATTTTTAAAAAAACGCCCCCTGGCCACTCGCATCATACGTCATCTCCGCTATTTATTAGATTAATCAAGTACATCGAACGGCGTATGAACTGCTCGCTATTCTTGTGGTAGCATTTTCCTACCGCAATCATGCGAGCAGTTCAGACTAAAAGACAACCAAGTGACGTAGTCGATGACGCTGCTTTGTTAATTATGCACACCCTTAAAACGCCCGTTTTGACCGTTTGGCACGCATGCGTTCGGATCTCCACTCCCCGTTTTCAAGCACCTTCCCCTGTTACCACCCACAAACGCCTCATCCTGTCACTCAAATTAGCAGGCATTCACTATTTTGCGAGCACACGATTTCCGACCGCACTGACTGGTTCACGCATGCGTATTACTACAACCCATACGCAGGCGCAGATGTGCGAACATCGCTCGGAGCGAACGAGCGGCCGCTTACGAGCGGCTCTGAATCAGGCCCTAAGTACACACACTGAGGATACAGCCACAGAGCTAGCACAGAAGATGACTCTTAATAAATTGTACTCAGAAGACGTTCTAAGTACACAACAGTGGAAAACACTAGGAACAAGTCACTAGAAGAAAGGAGCTTGGAACCTGGAACACTGCAACAGCAAGTTAACAACATTGAAAGTAACGACATTGTACAGGCAACTTCCTGTTGTCCAGAGCCCGGTTATATACAACAGTCCATTCGAGGACACTGTCAGCTGACAGCAACCAATGCTACCATTGGGCAAAGGGTTAGTCATGTGAAAACAGACTGTCATGGCTACGTCCATGACGGTAACTGCAGAAACCACATCACGGAGCCAGCACATGGATGTTCTAGCAGACCCCTTAGAGCGTCACTCACTGCCGCACTTGGCGTCTGACCGCTCTAGAGATCAGGGAAAGCTGGCGCTGAGGTGAGTAACGGCTGATCCTAGGTCTCAACCTGACACTTTCACTCTGTGTCTCTCTAATACTGAAACAGCAAAACACCAGAAACATGACATGACAACATTATAGCCCAAGCTTCATGTGATCTATTATTTTAGGTTGTAACTTATCCATGGGCTACAAACAAAAAGTCACGGGGACCCCCAAGGTTTCCTATTTTCTGGTGGCTCCCTGAGAGAGACGCCCTGCTTCTCTGAGGTACTGTGTATATAGATAATGAGCCAAATGTAATAGGGTGTCTGTTTTGGTAAATTGCGAGTTTGGTGCTAAACTCGCAATTTTTCACAACTCTCCAATGTAATAGGGTGTCTGTTCACTAAAACTCGCATTTTTCATAGTTACTAAAACTCTCCATTCTCAAACTCGCATCCAGATGTTTTCACATTGAAAACAATCAACTCGCCCAATGTAATAGAGTGTCTGTTTCAGACTCGCAAAAAAAAGATTACTAAAAGTCCCCAAATAATAGACCTGCGTCAGGCTAGCGAGTACATCCTGAGCAGGTCAGATTAACACAGAAACATGCACATATCCATGAGATATGTACATGTTTCTGTGTGTACTTATGTAAAATGTTTTTAAATAAAAAAAAAATGACGTGCACCCCCTCCCCAAAAGCTTAACCAGCCCCGGGCTTTATAAAGCCTGTTCTGATTCTAAAAATACAGGGGCCAAAATGCGTAGGGGGCCCCTGTATATTAAGAACCAGCACATGGCTTTGTTGAGCTGGTCCTGGTTCTGGAAAATCAGGGGACAAAACGAGTAGGGATCCCCTGAAAATTCCAGAACCAGCACCGAACTCTTTCTAGCGGGGGGATAATGCCACAGCCAGGGAAAACCTTTCACCGGTTTCCTCAGCCAAAGCATTATCCCTGACCGCTAGTCAGTCCAGGCCGGGGATCCCTGGGGAGTTGGGTACCCCCCCAATAAAGGGGTCCCCCTCCCCAGGCCTAGACTGATAGCCCGGGGCTATCCCCGGCACCCTAGGGTGGTGGGTGCCGGGGTTGATAGTGTTAGTGTAAAAATAAAGTTTGCATATTGTCTTTAGTTGTAGAACTACAAGTACCAGCAAGCTCCCCTGCATGCTGGTATTTGGAGAACCACAAATACCAGCATGCGGGGTATTACGGGCCTGCTGGCACTTGTAGTTCCACAACTAAAGAAATACGTAAATAAACAAACATACACCGTGATTGTAAAATTTTATTAAAACATACATGCACACTCACACTCACACATACTCACCTAGTATCCGAAGTAATCCATAGGGGTGTACCTGAAAAAAAAAATCCATACTCACCTCTCCTATGCGTAGATCACGTCCACTTGTCCAAGTAGGCAATCCAGGAGTTAAAATAAAAAAACGCCAAAAAACTGAACCATACGGACTGAGCAAAGGTATGTGTGTACACATACCTTTGCTCCGCGTAAATGACCGGGGCACAAGTGTGCCCCGTCAGTGAAGGGGCCGCCAGCCAATCAGGGAGCATCTCTGTCGGAGCAGCTCCCTGATTAGCTGAATGCGGCCAGCCTGTGTGTCCCATAGACTTCTATGGTGAGAAATCCCCATATACGTCTATGGTGGGAACCGCTATATCGTAGCCGCAAGATTAATTGAGGTTAATCTTGTGGTTACATCAATGATACAATGTCGCGACATTATTGGGGGGGTACCCAACTCCCCAGGGATCCTCGGCCTGGACTGACTAGCAGTCAGGGATATTGCTTTGGCCGGGGAAACCGGTGAAAGGTTTTCCCTGGCTGTGGCATTATCCCCCCGCTAGAAAGAGTTCGGTGCTGGTTCTGGAATTTTCAGGGGACCCCTACTCGTTTTGTCCCTTGATTTTCCAGAACCAGCTCAACAAAGCCCTGTGCTGGTTCTTAATATACAGGGGCCCCCTACGCATTTTGGCCCCTGTATTTTTAGAACCAGAACAGGCTTTATAAAGCCCGGGGCTGATTATGCTTTTGGGGAGAGGGTGCACGTTTTTTTTTTTTTACACACACACAGAAGCCATCACGGATCTCACTGATCTGTGATGGCTTCTCTAAAACTCGCACCTTTTAATGCTACTCGCATTAAAAGGTGTCAGTTTACATTGTCCTAAACTCGCCTAAACTCGCAAATGCAGTAGCCTCGAGCTGAAAAGTTCGCAGGCTATTGAATTTGCGAATTTCAGTACAAACTCGCACTTTCTAAAAGTGCGAGAAAGTGCGAATTTGTACTGTTACTAAAACAGACTACCTATTACATTTGGCCCATTATGTCCATTTAATCACTGTGACATTAGATGGAAAGATGTCTGCGTCACCTTCGCTGTCTTTGTCCTCGTCGCTTTCTTCCAGTAGCTCAGAAACATCCATGTCTGTAATACATATTAAACACATTACCACAACCTATTCACATGTGTGATCACTCTGATAGTTATATATTATTTATCTTGTTTATAAAGCACCACCATATTGCGCAGCGCTTTACAGAGCGCATTGAGTTACTCACATCAGTCCCTGCCCTACTGGAGTCTATATACTAAATTCCTCACCACACAAATATACGCAGCTAGGGTCCATTTTGCCAGACACAAATGAGCACCCAGAGGCATCCCACACATACAGAGGGTGAAAGATACGTCACAGACAGGGTTGTAGTTACAATACCTGACGCACGGGAAGCTGTCTGACGGAATCCCGGCTTTGAAATCCCGATTTAGTACTAAAGATAGGCATCTAAATACTGACGCCTATCTTTAGCCCGACGACGGAATAGCGACAGTCGGCTTCCCGAACGAAGGTAAGTGGGGACAGGGTTAGCGTTAGCTGCAGGGGGGGGGCACCCCCGGTGAAACTTGGGATTAGGCAACCCCTCGGGGAGGGTTAGGGTTAGGCACCCCCCCGGGAGGGTTAGATTTAGGGTGCGGGAAGGGGGGGGGGATTAGGTTTAGGCACCCTCGGGGTGGTTTAGGGTTAGGCACCACCCAGGAGTTTTAGGGTTAGGCACCCCTAAGGGAGGGTTAGGGGTGGGGGCGTAGGGGACGGTTAGTATACTTACCTGCCCCAACGGGATTCTGATATGTCGGGCTTCCAGCGACGGAATTTCACACAGCAGCTGAGTAGCCGTCGGGATTTCATACCCCACCCCACAGAGATAGTGCCCTGGTGAGATTAAAAGCAAATGCCATAGCTCTTTGAGTCAGCAGTGTTAACCACTCTGCCACCATATCCCCATGTTTTAAAGACACTAGAGAAACAACAATCTTTACGTACATGACTCCAGGCTGCTGCCGGCACTTTTCATCTCTTGAGTGTTGGACTTGGTCTGTTCTGCAGAAAGGAAAGAGAGTACGTGGTGTGATAATGGACATGAGATGCAGCCAATTTAGAAATTGCTGACTTTGGGCCTGATTCAGAGCCGGACGCAATTAGCGCTCGCTCGTCCTGAAAATAGGGGTGGCTATTCAAATGAACCGTTCGCTGTTTGCGGTCTGTTCACGCCTCTAGGTCTGAACGAGCGAACAAAACTTGCGGTCGTTTTTTTGGAAACTACGCCCCCTGGCCGCTCGCATCCTACGTAATGTCCGCTAATTATTAGATTAATCGAGTACATCGAACAGGGTATGAGCTGCTCGCTATTCTTGTGGTTGGTTTTTGCTACCACAATTTTGCGAGCAGTTCTGGCTTAAGAAAAACCCAGTGACGTGGTCAATGATGCTGCTGTCTTAAATATGCACGCCCATAAAACGCCCGTTTTTGACCTTTAAGCCCGCCTGCAATCGGATCTCCACTCCTCGTTTTCAAGCACCTTCCCCTGTTACCACCCACATACGCCTCATCCTGTCACTCAAATTAGCAGGCATTCGCTATTTTGCGAGCACATGAATTTCGGCCGCACTGACTGGTTCGCGCATGCGCATAACGATCCGTACGCATGCGCAGTTGGGCAAACATCGCTCGGAGCGAACGAGCTGCTGCTTACGAGTGGCTCTGAATCAGGCCCTTTATTTCACTACCTATTGTGTTACTGGCAACATATCATGTTGTGATGAAGGCACAGTATATAGGTGAACTCTGTGGTCATCAGGACTACTGTAACCTCCTCCTATCTATCCTCCCTGATTCCCACCTCTCGTCACTCCAATCTGTCCTCAATGCTGCTGCTCGGCTCATCTTCCTCTCCAGACGTTCTACATCTGCTTTCCCTCTCCTTCCAGCCCTACACTGGCTCCCCTTCCCCTTCAGAACCAATTCAAGGTTCTTACACTCCCTTACAGTACAAAGACCCCACCCAATCCTTTCCCATTTACATCTCAGACCTCATCTCCCTTAACACTCCTGCCCGCCCACATCGCTCAACAAATGCATGCCGCCTCTCTTGCCAACTGATTACTTCACCACATTCCCGCCTCCATGATCTCACCTGTGCTGCTCCCTACCTCTGGAACTCTCTCCCTCTCCCTATCTTCAAACTCTCCATCTCTCCACAAATCTTCAAACAGTCTCTCAAGACCCACTACTTCATCATCTCCTTCCAGGTCTCATCCTAACCCGCTGCTACATGCTCCTTCCTCACTATCTACCCCATCTGTGTCACCCCTGTCTGTCTATCCCTCGCCTTTTAGAATGTAAGCTTCTCACGAGCAGGGCCCTCTTCCCTCATGTGCTTCTCCTTCCCTTAGTCATACAAACATCTACTCCTAACTCCCCACAAGGGCAGCTAACACTTGGTTGCTTCACCCTGCTGCTTGTTGAGTGTTATGATCGCTAACGCAGCAATGTTTATAAACTTTGACCTGCATTGTTTCGTACTGTAAAGGTGCGTATCCACTTGTAGATCTTGGAACGACAGAACGATTACAACATTGTAATCATACAGTTGTTGCTTATCTCCTGTAGTGGCTACACTGAACGATATGTCATTCAGTGTAGGCACCCTCCCTCATCCCCAAACATGCCCAATCTGTCGTTATCGGCAGATTGACTGGCATGTTCAGGCGATGATTGATGTCGGAAGCGACCAGCGGGAGCGCGCATTGCTGGTCGTTACTGACATTATACTGCCCGATTTATGCACGATTACTGAGCGATTGAACGATAACGATGTTGTTATCGTTCACTTGCTCATTCATATCTGCATGTGGACACGCGGCTTAAGTTACTGTTTTGTTGTTGGCTCATTTGTTTATGTATTTTGGAAGGCGCTGCAGAACCCTTGTGGTGCCATATAAATAAAGGATAATAATAACAACTGTAGTATGGAATGTATTATTCTAAGTAGGTTCTATTATTACAGACCCCCTTTACCTATTGTAACGATAGTTAGCAGATTATTAGTACACTACTGCAATACCCATTGAATGTATGAACTTTGCTTCACGTAGAGGTGAGTGTGACACCACAGTGTTCCTGCACGATACTGTGTGTGACAGGTGCCTCACATGTTACCATTAGGATGCTTGGATATTGGGCGTAATACATAGATGGACGCTATAGCACGGCCGCTGTTTCTTTGTACGCTGTGCTAAAATAGGCAAAAGCCGCAGGAGGCATCTTAAGTGAAAAGTCGCCCACTGCCGGTTTCTCTGATCCACTGCTGATTCCAAAGACGCTGCATCGGACAAACTACATGGACACGAGCCGGCGCTGAGCAAATGGTGGCGGCCATTTTCCCGGTGACTCTGTGTATTGCTCAGTACTGCTGCTCCCGGGAAAATGGCACCTGTGTCTGCACTTAGCCAGAATCTACTGCACCCGCGTCCGCCGGGTACCGCTGGAGAGAGGAGAGGGCCCATACTTAGTCTGCACACTGGCCCCCCTCCTTTCTTTAAATGCCCCTGCCTGGGGGTTTTCACAGGTAATTCGATGCTGCACCCTCAGTTGCAGCAGCGGATCACGGAAGCCGTCAGTAGGCGAATATTTACACAAGATGCCTCCTTCAGCATTAGCGTATTTACACGCAGCAGCTGTGTCCTAAGACTCTGAATCAGGCCCATAAGTAAATACACTTTAAAGTAGAGTAGCCTGCAGCTGCGGTCAGGGGCATATTTATAATGGGTGCAGGGTGGGGGGGCCCGCACCGCACATCCTGTACTCATATTATACTTACCTCTCCGGAGTCCCACGTCGGCGCCGGTACCTGCGCTGTAAAAAATGGCTGGAAAATGGCCACTGTGGCCATTTTCCCGTAGTTTGCGCATGCGCAGTACCGGGAAAATGAATGCTGCGGCCATTTTCCCGGTGACCTGCGCATGCACTATAGACTTTGGGCATACTCTAGTGCCCAGAGTCTATAAGTGCGACGCTGGCCGCGCACCGCTCATTGTGCTGCCGGCCGCAGGACGGAGAGGAGGGGGGCTCGTGACGGAGGATGCACACGGGCCCCCTCCTCTCTTGAAACGCCCCTGGCTGCAGTATAGCTATTATTATCTTAGCTTAAATCCATTGCTTATGTCACATTTTTTTACCTTCTGCATCTGTACATTCGCTGTATGGTTCCGAGCAATCCATCTCCTGACCTGTGCAATACAGGAGATTATCATTTAGACACTCAGCCAAACAGAACACCATCATTTAACGCCCATGTTACTCAATGATTACGAGCGTCATTCAGAATTGCACGTGGGTCCGATTGCGTCTACCGGGTATGATCAGACCTCATACACGACCCTACCGAACATACCCATCCTTGTATATTTTAGCCCGATCCTGAGTTGGACGGAGCTTGTGTGTTTCTTCATGTCAACTGGTCGTACGCTCAGGAGAGAACCGTCTCATGGGAGAGTTGCGGTTGTGCTGCCTGAGGGCCTGAGTCAGAGATGGACGCTATAGCACAGCTAAAATATGCAGAGGCTGCAGTAGGCGTCTTAAGTCACTGCCGGCTTCTGTGTGCCGCCCAACGACACAACATCGGATCAAATGCATGAACATCGGACATCTGAGTAACCCTCATGTTACTCAGAATATGCAGCAAAATCACCAGGCTGGTCCAAGGACGCAGCCACTGGTTTCGGCATGCCCAGAAAAAGGGGCCGACACGCCCCCCTTTTTCTGGAACGCTTCCTATCGCCGCCCCCCAAAGGCCAGCAGCAGCTCCTGCGCATTCGCAGATGGATAAACACTGCAGATTTACGTAAATATAGAATTTGCATAAATCTCTGAATTAGGCCCAGAGTTACGCCTATTATGATTATGATATTATGGCTGCTGTCATGTACGGGAAAAGTGAGGCCGTGTGATGTATAGACACTAAGGGCCGTATTCAATTAGTTTCGCACCCGCGATACTTTTTCGCAATGCTGCACTTTTTGCTGATTTTGAGTGTTTTAGCCGCAGAAAATTATAGTGCGCGCCCCCGCTATTCACCGTATTCAATTCCAAGTACGCAAAAACGTGTCCCGGCAAAACACTAACAGGTGAAAAGTGTTGGCAGATTTGGGGAAATCAGCCTGACACCCCCAAAAGATGCAGTAACATTGGGGATCAATGTAGATGCCCCGATTAGCCCTACTGAAGCTATTTGGGGTACTTAAGCATTAAGCAGGTTTTTTTTTGAGAAAATAAGTAGTCTTGTCAAATTTGGGGTACTTGAAAATGGGCACAAGCATGGTTAAAAATTGCTAAAGTCAAGTTTTAAGTGCTGCAAAAAACGCACCTTCAGCAAACACCTGCAATAAAAAAAACACCTCCCCCATAATATCAGACCCCCCAAAAGTCTATCTCACTAGTTTTTGCATTTGTACCCCCACTTTGTACTTTTTTGCTCCCTTATTCAAAGTGCATTTTTGGGTGTTTCTCTTTTTTTTTTTTTTTTGCATTTTTGTGACGCAGTTATCCTTTGGGGGTCTGTCCAAAGGGTGTAAAGAGGTTTCCGCACCTTTGCACCCCAAAACCGCAATTCAGCACTTTTCCTGCCGGATATTCATAGGCAAAACTTTTTCGCCTATTACATTGCATTGACTTTCCGTGTTCACGAAAAGTCTTTGCAACTGAATACGGCGAAAAGTTTCCACCTGGCGAAATGACGTAATCCGCAATACTTTTTCGCAGATTACGTTTTTTTGCCGCTAATTGAATACGGGCCTAAGATGTAAGTATAGTCGCATTAGCATACAGTTTGTAATCCTTCCGCATTCCGAGTAGTGCCACATTTGGACCTGCGTAAAACTCCGACTCTGGGCCTGATTCACAACCGATCGCAACTGCGATTGCTATGCTAATCCATTGTGATCGCTATGCCATCGCAGCACTACATAAGGATGCCCACTTTACCTTAAATACATCCGTAAAGTTTAGCAAGACTGCAAAACCATCGGTACAATTCGCAGTCTCACGCACACTTGCACAAGGTCAGAAATGACTCAGAAATTGCTAACTTCATTGCACACTATGGGCCTGATTCAGGCCGGATGCTATTTGCGCTCCATCGTTCAGAAAAAGGGGCTGGATATTTAAATAGAGCACTCGCTCTTTGCGGTCTGTTGATGCCTCTATGTCTGAACGAGCAAACGAAACATGCGCTCGCTATTTTGTAAAGACGCCACCTGCCGCTCGCATCATACGTCATCTCCGCTATTTATTAGATTAATCGAGTACATCGAAAGGCATATGAACTGCTGCTTTGTCGATGACGCTGCTTTGTTAATTATGCACACCCTTAAAATGCCCGTTTTGACCGTTTGGCACGCCTGCGTTCGGATCACCACTCCCCGTTTTCAAGCACCTTCCCGTTACCACCCACAAACGGTACATTCTGTCAATCAAATTAGCAGGCATTTGCTATTTTGCGAGCACACGATTTCCGACCGCACTGACTGGTTGGCGCATGCGCTTTACAACCCATACGCATGCGCAGATGTGCGAACATCACTCGGAGCGAACGAGCGGCCGCTTACGAGCGTCTCTGAATCAGGCCCTATGAGTACAGAAGCTGCATAGGGCATTGCAATGGATAATTTATACACACCCCTGTAACGGCGTTCAAAAGCACTGGCACGCCTGCGTTCTGCAGACCACCCTCCCGTCACCACCCACAAACAGTACTTCCTGTCAATCACTCTGCGATGGGTTTGAGTAGTCACTGCGATTGCAGTTCCGATCTCAGTGGCCGGTATATGCATGCGCAGAATGCAACAACTGGCCAATTGCGTGCGTAATTGCAGTTGTGATCAGTAATGAATCAGTCCCTATATGGCCTATGGCTGCACCCGCATGTTTTTCTTTGCTTTAATAAATTATATAATGTTTTCACATACTGGAACCCAAGCTGCTCATTTCCAGGGAATTGTTGGTTTCTTCTGGGAGGTCTGTAGATAAAAATGGAACAATGCCACGTGGTCAGTATGGATGGAGACAGTGCACTTACCTGTACTGGTTGGAACATACTAATTAAGCTGGGTACACACTGGAGCGACGGGCATTCTTTCCAACAGTGGAACGAATTCCCTTGAACGGGGATTGCCTGTACACACTTGAACGAGATAATGAACAGCGATCACTGGCCCTGATTCAGAGCCGGACGCTCTGAAAGAGCGCTCGCTCTGACTCTGGGCGTTTTTTTTTTTTTTTTGTGCAGCCTCCTGGCCACTCGTATAGCTGTGGGTGACCACCCACAGCTATTGCTAGTGGCCAGGATTATGGTCGCGATGGTCAAGACTGGTCTCGTGGACGCAAGCCCCAGAGAGCTTCTGGTTGTGATGTCAGTGGGGGCCGCCCACAAACGGTAGGCATTCGCTTGGGAACGCCTCCATTTGTGAAGCCACCCCCCGGCCACGCCTACCAAACAGGGCGAGCTGGTCACTCACCGTCGACAGCTCGCCCCCTTTTGTGCGAGACCCGGAGCGACAGAGCACCCGTCGCTAGCCGGGTCTCGCGCATGCGCACAACGGAGCCGGCTCCATCGTGCACATGCCCAGTGGGCAAACATCGACCCAGTTGCGAGTGCTCAGCGCTTGCGACCGGGTCTGAATCAGGCCCACTGTTCTGTCCTTATTAACATACCACAGGTTGCTAGCGATATTGCTAGGTTTGATGTGCAGCACATCAAACCTAGCGACCACGGGAGGGCTCAATCACCCATACACACCAAGCAATGCAGGCGATTTGTCGTTACGAAACGGCAAATCAGTCCGACATCGCTCCACTGTATACGCAGCTTAACTGGTTATTTCTAATCGACCATTAGGTCTTATGGCCCTCATTCAGAGCCGCTCGTTAGCGGCAGTACGCTCGTTCCGAGCGATGTTTGCACATCTGCGCATGCGTACGGTTTTTAGTACGCATGCGCGAACCAGTCAGTGCGGCCGAAAATCGTTGGTACGCAATATAGCGAGTGCCTGCTATTTTGAGTGACAGAATGAGGCGTATGTGGGTGGTAACAGGGGAAGGTGCTTGAAAATGGGGAGTGGAGATCCGAACGCAGGCGTGCTTAAAGGTCAAAACGGGCGTATTATGGGTGTGCATATTTAAAACAGCAGCGTCATTGACCACGTCACTGGGTTATTTTATAGCCAGAACTGCTCGCAAATTTGTGGTAGCAAACACCAACCACAAGAATAGCGAGCAGTTCATACGCTGGTCGATGTACTCGATTAATCTAATAAATAGCGGACATGACGTAGGATGCGAGCGGCCAGGGGGCGTTTTTAACAAATAAACGAGCGTATGTTTTGCTCGCTCGTTCAGACTTAGAGGTGTGAACAGACTGCAATGTGCGTACGGATCATTTGAATAGCCACCCCTTGTTTTTAAACGAGCGACCACAAATAGCGAACGGCTCTGAATGAGGGCCTATATTCTATAGTGTAAGTATATGATTAGAAATTATACAGGACTTCTGTAATCACATCAGCAATAAGGCCACATGTAACGTAAGACACTGGAGATGTACTAAGCCTTGAAAAGTGATAAAGTGGAGAGAAAAAGTACCAACCAATCAGCTCCTAACTGTCACTTTACAGGCTGTGTTTGAAAAATGAAAACCAAATTCAAGAAGTGTAGAAATCACTTCTTGTAACCCCTGGGGGATGTAGTCAGCATCCCGGCTGACATGATGCAGACGGTCTAAATACTGGCGCCGGAAGCCCGACAGCTGTCGGAACCCCAGCTTTAGAATACCTACTGTCAGCATCCCAAGTAAGTATCGAGGGTTTGGGGGAGGATTAGGGTGCAGGGTTAGGGTTAGGCACTAGGAGGAGGGTTAGGTTTAGGGTGCGAGGAGGGGGGGTTAGGTTCAGGTCTAGTGGGGGAGGTTAGGATTAGGCACCAGGAATGGAGGGTTAGGGTAGGGAGAGGGGGAGGGTTAGCATACCAACCAACAAGTATCGATATGTTAACTCTGTCAGGATTTTGACCGCCGGGATCTCGACTGGCGGCAACTCATACCCAACCCACTCCTGGCGCTATAGTTTTATATAATTCAGTAAAGTTAAAATACCTGCTCCAGAGAAATAAAGTCTTGCTAGGACTTAAACATATATAAATAGAATACAATAACAGAGTGTACAAATAGATGTACACTTTTTTCTCTGCGCTGCTATATTTACTAGTTAATTCAAATATATAATATATATATAAATATGTAAATAAAAATGCTCCTTAATAAGGAAACAAGTGAGGCTCAGGGCCTGATTCAGAGCCGGACGCTCTGACCAGAGCGCTCGCTCTGAATCAGGGCCCTCCTACCTAAAAATGGAGCGGCCTCTTGGACGCTCGCATAGCTGTGGGTTACCACCCACAGCTTATGCGAGCGTCCATGATGATGGTCGTGATGGTCAAGACCATCGCGACCATCGGGCTTGCGACGAGACCCTGCGGTAGGGTCTCGGTGACCGCAAACCCTGGAGTGATTTTGGCTCTATCAGAGCCAAAATCACTCCCACTGACATCACTAGTGATGTCAGTGGGGCCGGACCCAGACGGTAGGCGGTCCTATGGGAACGCGTCCGTCTGGCAGCCACGCCCCCGGCACGCCCACCAAAGGGGGCGTGCTGTCAGTCACCATCGACAGCACGCCCCCTTTGGTGCGAGACCCATAGCGACAGCTTGGCTGTTGCAATGCGGATCTCGCGCATGCGCACTACGGAGCTCCCTCCGTCGTGCGCATGCGCATTAGGGCACCATCGACCCGCTTGCGAGCGTCCTACGCTCGCGAGCAGGTCTGAATTAGGCCCTCAGTTCATTAAAGAAATATATATTTGCACAATTTTAATATAACATACTGTATAACTGATTCACACGACCTAATAAAATCTGATAGAATTAGAATTGAAAAAAGTTTAAACCAAATAATACATTGTAACTTTCAAAACTTATATACTGTATCTATTTGGTTCCGTATACAGTATGAGTCAATACTCAGGTGATAAGAAGTGTGTTATATCCACATAGTTACATAGTCCAGCAGTGTCTACTAAATAGTGTCAATACCTCAGCAAGAGCAAATGGTATAACTACCTATGTAGCGTTGAAGCATCTGTGGTAGCTGGTATCAATCTCTCCTGCAGTGCAATGCAGTCTGTATGGGAGAGCCGGCAGTGTCTGCCTGTGGTAGAGGTTGAATAATTAATAGGCTTTGCTGCAGGTGAAATTAGATATCCTGACCCCAATAATATGGAGGACTTGGTGGATGGCTAGTTCAGCAGTTGGTTAAGGTACTGTGAATAACTGGCCAGTGTAGTTAAACACCAGTCATGATCTGTATATCCAATCTGCGGGTGTGGTTCAACACTTGACGGGTGCGTGCAACCTCAAGCACACCTGTGGGATGGAGGGAGTCTGGAGGAAGATGAGGCTGGAGATGTAGTAGGTAGAAGAGCGAAATATAATTCCCCTCCAAGCACTATTTGGCTGGGGGGGGGGGACTGATCATCATGGGGGTGGGGTTAGACAACAGGGTCTCTTTTGTCACTAATGGGGTGGGGGGTAATGCTAATGGGATCTATTGTCACTGGGGGGGGGTCTATTCTCAGTGCGGGGGTGGTAGGTAATTTTACAATGGGGGCCTATGGATGGATATGGGAGATGCGAGACAGCCCTTAGGCATATATATGTATTTTTTAAATAAACATTTACATTTATTTTTGCCTTTATACTTTAAATTTGATTAAATACAAAAATGTTTTTGACAATTTACAAGTAAAATTTTTTTTAAAAAATCAGTGGGTGGTTTCTAATGCAGCATCTACTGATTGGTTGAGAGTGTCTTACCCGATCAGTGCTTCACCATTCTGTAGTGCAGCGACCCACGTGGGAACTGTCAGGTAGCGCTGTACAGCGTGTCTGTGGGCTCGGGTGACTGCGTTTTTTTTTGCAGTTTTTTTTAAGAAACTGGACATCTACATGGACAAGGGGGCCGAGCACATCCAAGGAGTAGGTAAGTACAAAGTGTGAGTGTGTGTAATCAGAGCCGTAACTAGACTTTTTGGTGCAGTGTGCCAGAGAGAGCATTGGCGCCCTCACCCATTTTTTAAATAGGGACATAAGATGCACCTGAAAAAGGGCCATGGCCTCAAGGGGAAGGGCCAGGGAAGAGATAGGAGTGGCCAGGAGATGCTGGGGATAAAAGAAGAGGAAGCTACAAGTAAGAATGATTATAAACAGGAAAATTGACAGGCCCAAATAGCGCCCCCTGCCCTGCGGTGCCCTGTGCCATGACACAGGTCACACTACCCTAACTTTGGCCCTGTGTGTAATATAGGGACGTGCAGTGTGGTTTACACACACATATATAGCACAGATTTCCCCCCCACACAGATCCCCCTCACACATATCTCCCGTTAGCACAGAAAATCCCACCTAGCACAAAAGATTTCCCCCGCAAACACACACAGATCTCTCCACTAGCAGAGAAGATCCCCCACCTTTTTCTCCTTGTGCGTTTTCTGCATATTCCATTTTCATCCCTCTTCAGTACTGATGCTGGACGAGCCCACTTCACTTTAGACCTAACCCTTCCTGGACTGGTCACCTAATCTTCAGTGGTGTCCATCAGAACTCAAGGCTTGCCCCATAGTGAGGCATGCCTCCCCATAGTGAGGCATGCCTCCCCATAGTGAGGCATGCCTCTATTAGCTCTTTTTTTTATTGTCTGCTTCATGGCCCAGCCCCCAGCTCCAGGCAGTGTCTGAGCTATCAGAGGTGAGGTTGAGCTCTTACTGCCTCATCTCTTCTGATTTTTGCCTATAAAAACGATCTGAATAATACAAAAAAGATATTTATAAGTTATAAGGGGCGTCTGGAGAGAGAGGTTAGAGAGAGACAGGAGAAAAGGAGAGAAAAAGCAGTAAGTGAGGAGCAATAGGGGGAGTTGTGTATACTGTGGGCCTGAGGGCCTGATTCAGACCCGCTCGCGAGCGATGAGCGCTCGCAAGCGGGTCGATGTTGGCCAAGTGCGCATGCGCACGAGGGAGCCGGCTCTGTCGTGTGCATGCGCAAGACACGCATAGCGACGGGCAAGCCGTCGCTATGGTTCTCGCTACAAAGGGGGCGTGCTGTCGATGTTGAGTGACAGCACGCCCCCTTTGGTGGGCGTGCCGGGGGCGTCGCTGCCCAGACGGAGGCGTTCCCATGGGAACGCCTACCGTCTGGGGCCGGCCCCATTGACGTCACAAGTGATGTCAGTGGGAGTGCTTTTGGCTCTGATAGAACCAAAAGCACTCCAGGGCTTGTGGCAGACGAGACCCTACCACAAGGGTCTCGTCGCAAGCCCGATGGTCGCGATGGTCTTGACCATCGTGACCATGTTTTTGGCCGCTCGCTATAGCTGTAGGTGGTCACCCACAGCTATGCGAGCGGCCAGGAGGCCGCTCTAAAAAAAGAGAGGGAGGGCACTGATTCAGAGCGAGCGCTCTGAAAGAGCGTCCGGCTCTGAATCAGGCCCTGATTCAGTAAGGATTGCAACTGATAATACGCACACAATCAGTCAATTGTTGCACACTGCACATGTGTATGCATCTCAGTGTGGCAACCAGCCATTGCAATCGCAGTGACTACGCAGACCCATCGCAGAGTGATTGACAGGAACTGCCATTTGTGGGTGGTGACAGGGGGGGGTTGGTGAAACGCAGTTGCTTGGGTGTGCATAAATTAGCCACTGCAGAGCCTGAGCACTCATAGCGTGCGATGAAGTTAGTGATTCCTGAGTAAGGTCAGAGCTTGTGCAAGTGTGCGTGAGGCTGCGATGGTACTCGGTTGTACCGATGGTTTCGCAGTCTTTCTAAGGATTCTAAGGATGTGTGTAAGGTAAAATGGGCGTCCTTATGTAGTGCAGCGACGGCATAGCGACCGCAATGGATTAGCATATCATCGCAGTGGAACTGTGTGTGTAATCGCTATTGCAATCGCAGTTGCGATCCTTGCTGAATCAGCTGAAAGTTATGCAAATCCCTACAAGCCCCTTCCCTTGTGTACATCCGTGCTGCCAATTGCGCTAAGACTGAAGCGCCCACGATCAGTGTCCATGCATGCTGAAATACTGATTGGTGCATCCTTAGACGCCACCATCAGTAGCACCATCAAAACTTGCCCCAAGCCTATGGCAGGGGCAGTTTCCCTGTCTGTCTAAATTATTTTCCGTTTTCGCAGTTGAGCGATTATGGGCACCTGCGTCTGAGTCGCACTGCGCATGTCTTAATAGACATTACCACACCCAGGGAGTATTTGGGGGAGGTAATGGGGAGTGGAGACAATGAAAGCAAGGAATAGAGGGCCTGATTCAGAGCCGCTCGCTCTGACAGAGCGCTTGCTCTGAATCAGGGCCGGGCTTTTTTTTTTTAATCGGCCTATTGGCCGCTCACATAGCTGTGAGTGACCACCCACAGCTTTTGCGAGCGGCCATGATGATGGTCGCGATGGTCAAGACCATCGCGACCATCGGGCTTGCGACGAGACCCTTGTGGTAGGGTCTCATGGCCGCAAGCCCCCAGAGAGATTTCTGCTCTAACAGAGCCGGAATCTCTCCACTGACATCACGAGTGATGTCAGTGGGGCCGCCCACAAACGGCAGGCGTTCTCACTCAACATCGACAGCGAGCCCCCTTTGGTGCGAGACCCGGAGCGACGGATTGCCCGTCGCTATCCGGGTCTCGCGCATGCGCACGACGGAGCCAGCTCCGTTGTGCGCATGCTCTCTGGGCCACCATCGACCCGGTTGCGAGTGCTCAGCGCTTGCGACCGAGTCTGAATCAGGCCCAGAGTTCCGGCGTCTCAATTCCTATGGCCATAGACTCACTCAGGACTGCAATAATTGAATGGTCTGCGTCCAATGATGCGACATTTTACGCAGACGCTTGGATGTGCCGCAGGTGGGTGCCTCAATACAGCTCCCGGCGGCAGAGACATTTGAATATTTTGGCATAACAGCTGCCTCAGCTCATGTTCACTGCACCGCAATGCATCGCGCCGCAACGCCACTCCATTCCACTGTCGACCTGGTTCCTGGACCTCAACTCCTGCCTCCCAGATCCCAGCAGCAGTCGCAGCTGAGTTGCTGCTGCTCTGGAGGCTGCTGTGGGCGGCTATGGACGCTGTTCCAGTGTGCGGGGGCCAGGCATACTGGGTAAGGAACATCAACAACCTCAGGTAAGTGTTCCCATCCCTGTGTCTACCCCCTTCTTCAGCCCAGTGTCCCTCAAACCCCCACCATCTCACTGACCCCCTCCCCAATCTCAGTGTCTCCCCCTTTCCTCCACAGCCAGCCCCCTTCTCACTGCCCCACCTCTTAAAAACCCACAGCCAGCCCAGTAACAATGCCCACCCCATTGAGACCAGTGTTCCCCCTTTAAACCCCCAATCTGACTACCCTTCCTTCCCATCCAGCCCAGTGCACCCCCATCTTACTGTTCCTTCATCTAGCTCAGCAGTGTCCGTCTAATATATATCACTGTCTCCCTCCCCCCCAGCTCCCCCCCCAAACCAGCCCAGTGTCCTCCCTCCCTGTGAACAATGCAGCCACCACTTTATCACCACCCCCCCTTTATCATTTGAACCACCGGGTTGGGTACAGGATGCCGGTGATCTGGATCCTGGCAGTCAAAATCCTGATGCAAGTAGAGTTAGGATACTGACACCTGTCGGTCGGCATCTTAACCCCCCCTTTCCCTACCCCTAACCCTCTGTTCCTGGTGCCTAAACCTAACCCTCCCCCCCTAGCGCTTAAACCTAACCTCCCCCTCCCCACACCCTAAACCTAACCCTCCCCCCTTAGTGCCTAACCCTCCCCGTAGTGCCTATTAACCAACCCTAACCCTCCCCCTAACCCCACTACTTACCTTCGGGATGCTAGCACCGAGATTCTGACAGGTGCGGGTTTCCGGCACCAGCATTCTGGCCACCGCAATCCCCACGGTCGGTATTATGACCGCAATCCAGACCTCTGGTAGGAATAGAGAAAAAGGCTGGAAGACAATGATCTTCAGTGAAACACCAATTCTAGAAACCATATATACAAATTAGGGGTGAGCGGGTTCGGATTTCTGAAATCCGAACCCCCCCGAGCCCCCCCGATCCGAGTCCGATCCGAGTCAGGCTCGACTTTTCCCGCCTGACTCGGATCTGACATCGAGGCAAAACGTCATCATCCCGCCTTCCGAGTCTCGCGGGTTTTGGATCCTATATAAGGTACCCGCGTCGGCGCCATTTTCTCACTCGGCTGTGGACAGTGAAGAGGGAGGGTGGGAGTTAGTGCTGTGTAGTGTAGTGTAGTGTAGTGCTGCTGTTGTCCACTACTTCAAAGTCCATAGGGGCTGGCTGTGTTGTGCTGTGCTGCTGTTGTTAATAGGGGCTGTGTCCACTACTTCAAAGTCCATAGGGGCTGGCTGGACTGTGTTGTGCAGTCAGTTCTCCATAGGGGCTGTGTCCACTCCAAAGTCCTGTGCAGTGTCCCAGTCCTAAAGGGGTGCTGTAGTGTTGTCCAGGGGGTGCTCTGTCCATCAGGGGTGCTCCCCCCAAGTGCTAAAAAAATAATATATTTTCTGTGTTTGTGAATTGTGTGCGCAGTAGCCGCACGTGCATCAACAAAGTAGTGCCAAGCGTGCGCCTGTGTCATAAGTAAAGGGCCGGCTGGCTTGACCGTTAAGGGTGCTGTAACCCCCGAAAGTACACTCCAGTCCAAACCAAAAAAAAAATTATTTTCTGTGTTTGTGAATTGTGTGCGCAGTAGCCGCACGTGCATCAACAAAGTAGTGCCAAGCGTGCGCCTGTGTCATAAGTAAAGGGCCGGCTGGCTTGACCGTTAAGGGTGCTGTAACCCCCGAAAGTACACTCCAGTCCAAACCAAAAAAAAAATTATTTTCTGTGTTTGTGAATTGTGTGCGCAGTAGCCGCACGTGCATCAACAAAGTAGTGCCAAGCGTGCGCCTGTGTCATAAGTAAAGGGCCGGCTGGCTTGACCGTTAAGGGTGCTGTAACCCCCGAAAGTACACTCCAGTCCAAACCTAAAAAAAAATTATTTTCTGTGTTTGTGAATTGTGTGCGCAGTAGCCGCACGTGCATCAACAAAGTAGTGCCAAGCGTGCGCCTGTGTCATAAGTAAAGGGCCGGCTGGCTTGACCGTTAAAGGGTGCTGTAACCCCCGAAAGTACACTCCAGTCCAAACCAAAAAAAAATTATTTTCTGTGTTTGTGAATTGTGTGCGCAGTAGCCGCACGTGCATCAACAAAGTAGTGCCAAGCGTGCGCCTGTGTCATAAGTAAAGGGCCGGCTGGCTTGACCGTTAAGGGTGCTGTAACCCCCGAAAGTACACTCCAGTCCAAACCTAAAAAAAAATTATTTTCTGTGTTTGTGAATTGTGTGCGCAGTAGCCGCACGTGCATCAACAAAGTAGTGCCAAGAGTGCCCCTGTGTCATAAGTAAAGGGCCGGCTGGCTTGACCGTTAAAGGGTGCTGTAACCCCCGAAAGTACACTCCAGTCCAAACCAAAAAAAAATTATTTTCTGTGTTTGTGAATTGTGTGCGCAGTAGCCGCACGTGCATCAACAAAGTAGTGCCAAGCGTGCGCCTGTGTCATAAGTAAAGGGCCGGCTGGCTTGACCGTTAAAGGGTGCTGTAACCCCTGAAAGTACACTCCAGTCCAAACCAAAAAAAAATTATTTTCTGTGTTTGTGAATTGTGTGCGCAGTAGCCGCACGTGCATCAACAAAGTAGTGTCAAGCGTGCGCCTGTGTCATAAGTAAAGGGCCGGCTGGCTTGACCGTTAAGGGTGCTGTAACCCCCGAAAGTACACTCCAGTCCAAACCAAAAAAAAAATTATTTTCTGTGTTTGTGAATTGTGTGCGCAGTAGCCGCACATGCATCAACAAAGTAGTGCCAAGCGTGCGCCTATGTCATAAGTAAAGGGCCGGCTGGCTTGACCGTTAAGGGTGCTGTAACCCCCGAAAGTACACTCCAGTCCAAACCAAAAAAAAAATTATTTTCTGTGTTTGTGAATTGTGTGCGCAGTAGCCGCACGTGCATCAACAAAGTAGTGCCAAGCGTGCGCCTGTGTCATAAGTAAAGGGCCGGCTGGCTTGACCGTTAAGGGTGCTGTAACCCCCGAAAGTACACTCCAGTCCAAACCAAAAAAAAAATTATTTTCTGTGTTTGTGAATTGTGTGCGCAGTAGCCGCACGTGCATCAACAAAGTAGTGCCAAGCGTGCGCCTGTGTCATAAGTAAAGGGCCGGCTGGCTTGACCGTTAAGGGTGCTGTAACCCCCGAAAGTACACTCCAGTCCAAACCTAAAAAAAAATTATTTTCTGTGTTTGTGAATTGTGTGCGCAGTAGCCGCACGTGCATCAACAAAGTAGTGCCAAGCGTGCGCCTGTGTCATAAGTAAAGGGCCGGCTGGCTTGACCGTTAAAGGGTGCTGTAACCCCCGAAAGTACACTCCAGTCCAAACCAAAAAAAAATTATTTTCTGTGTTTGTGAATTGTGTGCGCAGTAGCCGCACGTGCATCAACAAAGTAGTGCCAAGCGTGCGCCTGTGTCATAAGTAAAGGGCCGGCTGGCTTGACCGTTAAGGGTGCTGTAACCCCCGAAAGTACACTCCAGTCCAAACCAAAAAAAAATTATTTTCTGTGTTTGTGAATTGTGTGCGCAGTAGCCGCACGTGCATCAACAAAGTAGTGCCAAGCGTGCGCCTGTGTCATAAGTAAAGGGCCGGCTGGCTTGACCGTTAAAGGGTGCTGTAACCCCCAAAGTACACTCCAGTCCAAACCAAAAAAAAATTATTTTCTGTGTTTGTGAATTGTGTGCGCAGTAGCCGCACGTGCATCAACAAAGTAGTGCCAAGAGTGCGCCTGTGTCATAAGTAAAGGGCCGGCTGGCTTGACCGTTAAAGGGTGCTGTAACCCACAAAGTACACTCCAGTCCGAACCAAAAAAAAATTTATTTTCTGTGTTTAGCCGCACGTATATATCAAATCGATATAACATAAATGGAGGACCAAACTTTCTCCGATAAAAATAAAATAGAGAAAGATCAAGAACCACTTCCTCCTAGTGCTGAAGCTGCTGCCACTAGTCATGACATAGACGATAACATGCCATCAACGTCGTCTGCCAAGGCCGATGCCCAATGTCATAGTAGAGGGCACATACAATCCCAAATGGCAAAGTTCAGGAAAATGACCTTGAAAAAGACATTTAAATCAGCTGAAGAGAAACGTAAACTTGCCAATATGCCATTTACGACACGGAGTGGCAAGGAACGGCTAAGGTCGATCCCTAGTATGTTCATGACTAGTGGTTCAGCTTCACATGACGATGGAAGCACTCCTCCCACTAAAAAAATCAAAAGAGTTAAGCTGGCAAAAGCACAGCGAAGAACTGTGCTTTCTAAGAAGATATCACAAATCCCCAAAGAGAGTCCAAGTGTGGTGGTGGTTGCGATGCCTGACCTTCCCAGCACTGGACGGGAAGAGGTGGCTCTTTCCACCATTTGCACGCCCCCTGCAAGTGCTGAAAGGAGCACCCACAGTCCACTTGCTGATATGCAAATTGAAGATGTCACTGTTGAAGTACAACAGGATGAGGATACTGGTGTAGCTGGCGCTGAGGAGGAAGTTGGCGAGGAGGATTCTGATGGTGATGTGGTTTGTTTAAATCAGGCTCCGGGGGAGACAGTTGTTGTCCGTGGGATGAAAAAGCCCATCACGGTCATGCCTGGGCAGAAGACCAAACATTCCACCTCTTTGGTCTGGCAATATTTCTATCCAAATCCGGACAACAACTGTCTTGCCATATGTACCATATGTAAAGGTGAAATAAGTAGGGGTAGGGACGTCAACCACCTAGGAACATCCTCCCTTATACGGCACCTGCAGCGCGTTCATAAAAAGTTACTGTCAAGTTCAGAAACTTTGGCTAAGACCGTAAGCAGTCCAGGGACACCTAAATCCCGTTGTCCTGTTGTATCCAAGCGCCTGCAAACCACACCGTCAACTCCCTCCTCGTCAATTTCCTCCTTAGTCAGGATCGGAAGTAGTCCTGCAGGCCATATCACTGGCATGACTGACTCTCCTATCCGGGATTCCTCCGGAGGATCCTGCATTGCTACGCCTACTGCTGCCGCTGCTGCTGTTGCTGCTGCTGCTGGGAGTCGTTCATCATCCCAGAGAGGAAGTAGGAACACCACTACTTTTACTAAACAATTGACCCTCCAACAGTCCTTAGCGAGGAGGATGAAGTACGACAGCAGTCATCCTGAAGCAAAACGTATAACTGAGGCCTTGACTGCTATGTTGGTGTTAGACGTGCGTCCGGTATCCGCCATTAGTGCAGTGGGATTTAGACAATTGATGGAGGTAGTGTGTCCCCGGTTCCAAATCCCGTCTAGATTCCACTTCACTAGGCAGGCGATACCGAGACTGTACAGAAACGTCAGAAAAAGTGTCCTCAGTGTCCTGAAAAATGCCGTTGTACACAATGTCCACTTAACCACGGACATGTGGACAAGTGGAACAGGGCAGACTAAGGACTATATGACTGTGACAGCCCACTGGGTAGATGTATCACCTTACGCAGCAACAGCAGCAGCGTCACCAGTAGCAGCATCTCAGAAACGCCAGCTCGTTACAAGGCAGGCTACGCTGTGTATCACCGGTTTCAGTAAGAGGCACACCGCCGACAACCTCTTAGAGAAACTGAGGGAAATCATCGCCCAGTGGCTTACCCCACTTAGACTCTCCTGGGGATTTGTGATATCTGACAACGCCACCAATATTGTGCGGGCATTACATCTGGGCAAATTCCAGCACGTCCCATGTTTTGCTCACACAATAAACTTGGTGGTGCAGAATTTTCTGAAAAGCGACAGGGGCGTGCAGGAGACGCTTTGGGTGGCCCGAAAAATTTCTGGCCACTTTCGCCATTCAGCGACTGCGTGCCGAAGACTGGAGCGCCAGCAAACACTCTTGAACCTGCCCCGCCATCACCTGAAGCAAGAGGTTGTGACGCGGTGGAACTCAACCCTCTATATGCTTCAGAGGATGGAGGAGCAGCAAAAGGCCATACAAGCCTATACATCCACCTATGACATAGGCAAAGGAGGGGGTATGCACCTGACTCAAGCGCAGTGGAGAATGATTTCCGTGTTGTGCAAGGTTCTTCAGCCCTTCGAACTTGCCACACGTGAAGTCAGTTCAGACACTGCCAGCTTGAGTCAGGTCATTCCCCTCATCAGGCTTTTGCAGAAGCAGCTGGAGAAAGTGAAGGAGGAGCTAAGACGGAGCGATTCCGCTCGGCATGTGGGACTTGTGGATGAAGCCCTTCATTCGCTTTGCCAGGATTCCAGGGTGGTCAATCTGTTGAAATCAGACCACTACATTTTGGCCACCGTGCTCGATCCTAGGTTTAAAGCCTATGTGGTGTCTCTCTTTCCGGCCGACACAAGCCTGCAGAGGTGCAAAGACCTGCTGGTGAACACACTGTCAGCTGAAGCGGAACGTGACACGTCAACGGCTCCTTCTTCATTTTCTCCCGCAACTGGGGCTGCCAGGAAAAAACTTAGGTATCCTAAGCAACCCGCTGGCGGTGATGCAGGGCAGGCAGGACCAAGTTTGGACATCTGGTCCGGACTGAAGGACCTGGCAACAATTTCTGACATGTCTACTGTCACTGCATATGATACTGTCACCATTGACAGAATGGTGGAGGATTACATCGGTGACAGCATCCAAGTAGGCATGTCAGACAGTCCATACCTGTACTGGCAGGAAAAAGAGGCAATTTGGAGGCCCCTGTACAAACTGGCTCTATTTTACCTGAGTTGCCCCCCCTCCAGTGTGTACTCCGAAAGAGTGTTTAGTGCAGCCGGGAACCTTGTCAGCGAAAGGCGTAGGAGGTTGCTTCCACAGAATGTGGAGAAGATGATGTTCATCAAAATGAATTATCAGCTCTTCCAGGGAGACCAGCCTCCAGAAGGTACAGAGGGACCTGTGGTGGTGGATTCAAGTGGGGACGAGTTAATACTTTGTGAGGATGAGGATGTACACACTGAAGAGGGTGAGGAATCGGTGGATGAGGAGGATGAGGATGACATCTTGCCTCCGTAGAGCCAGTTTGTGCAGGGACACATTAATTGCCAGCTTGTTTTGTGGGGGCCCAAACGAACCAATCATTTCAGCCACAGTTGTGTGGCAGACCCTGGCGCTGAAATGATTGATTTGTTAAAGTGTGCATGTCCTGTTTATACAACATAAGGGTGGGTGGGAGGGCCCAAGGACAATTCCATCTTGCACCTCTTTTTTTCTTTGCATTATGTACAGTTTGGGGCCTAGTTTTTCTAACTGCCATCCTGCCTGCCACTGCAGTGTCACTCCTAGATGGGTCACGTGTTTGTGCCGCCCACTCGTGTCGCTTAGCATAGTCATCCAGCTACCTCGGTGCAACCTTTTGGACATAAAAACACTATTGTGAGGTGTGAGGTGTTCAGAATAGACTGGAAATGAGTGGAAATTAAGGTTATTGAGGTTAATAATAGCATAGGAGCAGAAAAACCTACAAATTCTGTGATTTTAGCTGTTTTTATGCTTTTTTTCAAAAAAATACAGATCCAAAACACAAAACCCAGAACCCAAAACACGGAAGGGTGGTTTTGGCAAAACCAATCCAGATCCAAAACACGAAGAAAGATCCAGATCCAAAACCAAAACACAAAACACGAAAAGTGGCCGGTGCACACCCCTAATACAAATAGTACCCAATTAGCAAATATATTTTACTAATATAAAATTGTTAGATCAGAGAAACTTAAATTTTTCCCTGACCCCAAACTTCTGTTACTATGTATTATCTGGTTTAACCTCTATTGCATTATGATGATGTTTGCTTTATTCCTAGGCAATCAGGCGGCTTCCGGACCATGTGATCTCCTGCATGAATAGTGAATACTGACACTGCCTGTCCAGGGAGGATCAATTTCTTCTAAGGTTCCCCCATTGCAGAGAAACCACAATATAGGTAAGGTGTATTTTTATTTAGTACACACAAAAAATAGTATAGATTTTTTTTTTTTTAGACATTTCACCCCCCGGCTCTGCTTGGTCTAGTAGAATAATGATACAGGCGATCAGCACTCACAGAGTAGGGAATAATGTTTATACCATTAGCTGCTGCCTCGGGAAGTGTCCCAACTTCCTTAAAACAAATGAAAACAAATTAAGCTGGAGGGAAGCGATCTGTGGTATCTATATGCGTAGAGATAACAGGTGTGCAGTGTGTTTTAAATGTACTCGGATATATATATATATTATAAGGGCACAGTCGTGCCCTTATATTAAGGCTGCATCTAAAAAAACTGATTTCTTCATAGAGAATTATGGAGGGGGGGCAGGGTGTTCAAGGGGCTATACCTCAAAGGTATTATAGGTATGGATCTGAAATTTGGCATGGCCGGGTAGAACTGTCACTGGGTGCTGCATGCCAAATTTCAGGGCAAAAACATAAAAAATGATGATTTGGGAGTAATCTAAATGCTCCAACTGTCACATTTTTCTGACATTCTCAATTAGGACCACTTTTGGCGCCCGCCTGGCAAAGACGCCGGAAGTCCTAGTGGGAGGCAGCCATAAAAAAGAGCTGACACAGGCTGCGGCCCACTATGTGAAGACGTCGAAGCCCTGGCGGGTTGGCGCCCGCCAGATGAAGACGTCGAAGCCCTGGCGGGTTGGCGCCCACCAGACGAAGACGCCGGAAGTCCTAGTGGGAGGCAGCCATGAAAAAGAGCTGACACAAGCTGCCGCCCACTAGGTGAAGCAGTCAAAGGCCTGGCAGGATGGCGCCCACCAGGTGAAGATGCCGAAGCCCTGGCGGGTTGGCGCCCACCAGGCGAAGACACCAGAAGTCCTACTGGAAGGCAGCCAAAAAAAAGAGCTGACACAGGCTGCCGCCCACTAGGCGAAGACACCGAAGCCCTGGCGGGTTGGTGGACGCCAGGCAAAGACGCAGGAAGTCCCAGTTGGAGGCAGACATGAAAAAGAGCTGACACAAGCTGCTACCCAATAGTTGAAGACATCGAAGTCCTGGCGGGTTGGCGCCCACCAACTGAAGACACCGAAGCCCTGGTGGGTTCGCACCCGCCAGGCGAAGACACCAGAAGTCCTAGTGGGAGGCAGCCACAAAAAAGAGCTAACACAGGCTGCCGCCCACTAGACGAAGACGCCGAAGCCCTGGCGGGTTGGCACCCGCCTAGCGAAGACACCAGAAGTCCTAGTGGGAGGCAGAAAGAGCTGCCGCCCACTAGGGGAAGAGGCCTAAGCCCTGGTGAAGACCTGTAAAATGAAATATTACAATATTAAAGTGTGTTGTGTTATTTTAATATTATTTTTACAGGTGGACTACAGGTGGCAGTGGGCCCTAATACCCAGCATGCTGGTACTTGCGGTTTTCCAAGTACCAGTATGCAGGGAGGCGTGCCGGGACCTATAGTTTACCTGTAGAAGAAAATATTCTTTAAAATGCACCACATCACACAATCAACCTGCCACCCATTGCCCAGGGGTGCTGGGGATAGCCACGGGCTATCAGCCTAGGCCTGGGGTGCCCTGAGGAGGGGGATCCCTTTATTGGTGGGGTCTCCAGCTCCTCAGGGATCCCTGGCCTGACTAGCAGTCAGAGTTGGTGTTGTGTCTGGGGGGCTTGGTGAAAGGGCTCCCTTGGCTGTGGCATCAGATCCCCATTAGAAATAGTCCGGTACTGGTCCTGGAGAATACAGAGGGGGCCTACTCATTTTTTTCCCCTGTATTTCCAGAACCAGGACCGGATTAGAGCCCAGTGCTGGTTGCACTTAAATACGGGGGAACCCTATGTCATTTGTCCCCTGTATTTAAGCACAACCAGGAGTGGCTGCCTGTGTTTAAAAAAAAAAAGTAAAATGGCGTGGCCCTTACCCCCAAAAAACAACCAGCATCGGGCTTTGGTGCCCCAGTACTGGTTGTGCTAAATACAGGGGACAAACAATGTAGGGGGCCCCCGTATTAAGCACAACCAGCTCCAGGCTTTACAGAACCAGTCCTGGTCACCAAAATACAGGGGACAAATGACATAGGGGTCCCCCGTATTCAGCGCAACCAGCACTGGGCACTGAGCCGGTCCTGGTTCTGGAAATACAGGGGGAAAAAATGCGTAGCCCCCCTGTATTTACCAGAACCAGCCCCGGACCTTTTCTAGTGGGGGGGTGATGCCACAGCCAGGAGAGCCCTTTCACCGGGCCCCCCAGCTGAAGCATCACCCCTGACTGCTAGTCAGCCCAGGCTGGGGATCCCAGGGCATCCCAGGCTGATAGCCCAGGGCTATCCCCGGCACACCTGGAGTGTTGGGTGTCGGGTTGATTGTGTAAAGTGTGGTGCAAGTAAAGTTAAAATATTGTCTTTTGCTGTGGAACTGCAGTTCCCAGCAAGCCTCCCCCGCATGCTGGTACTTGGAGAACCACAAGTATCAGCAAGCGGGGCATTATGGGCCTGCTGGTACCTGTACTTCCACAGCAAAAGCAATATTAAAAAAAACACACAACACACACCTTAGAAATGTAAAATTGTATTAGAACAACATACATGCACACACACGTCTTCACACATGCACACTCTATCTCACATACTCACCTAGTATCCCTGAAGCCAATCTGTCCTCTTCTCCAGTAGGTAATCCAATGGGGAGTACCTGTAATAATAAATATTCCATACTCACCTCTTCCTATTTATTTATTAACAGTTTCTTATATAGCGCAGCATATTCCATTGCGCTTTACAATTGTGAACATTAAAAGAACAAAACTGGGTAATAACAGACAGATATATAGGTAGGAAGGTCCTGCTCGCAAGCTTACAATCTATGTGTGGATCAGGTCCTCTTCACACAATCCAGGGTCTTCGAGAAAAAAAAAACAAGATACCCGGACCCTCGCCCATTAGTAGTGTTCTCTAAGAACACTACTACCCGAATGACAGCTCCGCCCGGCATTTCAGTTCAGAATTCCCAGTGCGGAGCGCTCATTGGCTAAGAGAGGCGAGCTTTCCGTCCTTTCAGCCAATGAGCTGTTCTCACCGTTGACTTAAATGGTGAGAACCAAGCATGCCCTTTTCAAAAATGGCGCATCAGCTCCATTTTTTAAATTCAAAGATGGTCACAGCTCGCGTCGTCATCGCCCCGCCCACCTCGGCTGGCTTATATACAGCCAGTGCGAGGTCCGGCCACTCACAGTCCATCAGCCGGGAGACAGCAGAAGAGCTGCTGAAGACAGAAGACGCCGTGTAAGCCCTTGATGGGCGGTGGCCGTGCAAAGAGCTGAAAGGCCACCGCCATCCAGGTGAACATGCCGTTAAAGTCATGGGGGAAGCGGCAGCCATGAAAGAGCTTAAAGGCTGCCGCTCCCCCAGTTGAAGGTGCAGCTAAATAAAATAATTTAAAAAACTGTGGGCCTGATTCAGACCCACTTGCAAGCGCTATGCGCTCGCAAGCGGGTCGATGGCCGGGCAGTACGCATGCACGAGCCCCGGAGTGAGCGAGAAATCCCTCGCTCTGGCGCTCGCATCCAAAAGGGACGCCTGTCGATGTTGATTGACAGCTCGCCCCGTTTGGTAGGTGGGCCGGGGGGGGGGGTGTGGCTGGCCAAACGGAGGAGTTCCCGAAGGAACGCCGGCCATTTGGGGGAGTCCCACTGACATCACAAGTGATGTCAGTGGTGAGCTTCCGGAAGCTCACTGGGGCTTGCAAAGGCCGAGACCCTACCACAAGGGTCTTGTTGCAAGCCCAATGGTCGCGATGGTCAAGCATCTGGCCACTCGTTAAAGCTGTGGGTGGTCACCCACAGCTTAGCGAGCGGCCAGGAGGACGAACAAAAAAAAAACATGCGGCCACCCTGATTAAGAGCGAGCACTCGCTTTTTGCGAGCGCCTCTGAATCAGGCCCTGTGTCTATTTGTTTAATTTTAATATTTATTTTGCAGGGGTACTATAGGTGCCAGCAGGCCCTTAATGCCCCGACTGCTGGTACCTGTGGTTCTCCATGAACCACAGGTACCAGCTCATGAAAGAGCTTAAAGGCTGCCGCTCCCCCAGTTGAAGGTGCAGCTAAATAAAATAATTTAAAAAACTGTGGGCCTGATTCAGACCCACTTGCAAGCGCTATGCGCTCGCAAGCGGGTCGATGGCCGGGCAGTACGCATGCACGAGCCCCGGAGTGAGCGAGAAATCCCTCGCTCTGGCGCTCGCATCCAAAAGGGACGCCTGTCGATGTTGATTGACAGCTCGCCCCGTTTGGTAGGTGGGCCGGGGGGGGGGGGTGTGGCTGGCCAAACGGAGGAGTTCCCGAAGGAACGCCTGCCATTTGGGGGAGTCCCACTGACATCACAAGTGATGTCAGTGGTGAGCTTCCGGAAGCTCACTGGGGCTTGCAAAGGCCGAGACCCTACCACAAGGGTCTTGTTGCAAGCCCAATGGTCGCGATGGTCAAGACCATCATCTGGCCACTCGCTAAAGCTGTGGGTGGTCACCCACAGCTTAGCGAGCGGCCAGGAGGACGAACAAAAAAAAAACATGCGGCCACCCTGATTAAGAGCAAGCACTCGCTTTTTGCGAGCGCCTCTGAATCAGGCCCTGTGTCTATTTGTTTAATTTTAATATTTCTTTTGCAGGGGTACTATAGGTGCCAGCAGGCCCTTAATGCCCCGACTGCTGGTACCTGTGGTTCTCCAAGTACCAGTATGCGGGGATGCCTGCTGGGACCTGTAGTACTACTGCAAAAGACAATATTTATATTTTCATATGCACCACACTTTACATAATCAACCCAGCACCCACCGCCCAGGGGTGCTGGGGATAGCCTCTGGCTATCAGCCTGGGCCTGGGGTGCCCTGAGGAGGGGGACCCCTTTATTGGTGGGGGGTTCCCCAACTCCCCAGGGATCCCCGGCCTGGGCTAACTAGTTGTCAGGGGTGATGCTGCGGCTGGGGGTCCCGGTGAAAGGGCTCCCCTGGCTGTGGCATCACCCCTCGCTGGAAGGTGTCCAGTGTTGGTTCCCTACGCATTTCCCCCCCTGTATTTCCAGAACCAGGACCGGCTCAGAGCTATGTGCTGGTTGTTCTAAATACGGGGGACCCCTACGTCATTTGCCCCCCGTATTTTGGTAACCAGGACTGGTTCCGAAAAGCCTGGTGCTTGTTGTGCTTAATATGGGGGACCCCTATGTCGTTTGTTCCCTGTATTTAGCACAACCAGTACTGGGGCTCCAAAGCCCGCTGCTGGTTGTCTTCTAGGGGCCGTGGCTAAACCTTTTTTTTAATTTTTTTTTACACATTCAATTTTTAACAGATGCGCAGATGGATCTCACTGCTGCACTCGTGCATCTGTGACTTATTGATTTGATTTTCTCAGGTGCATACGCACTGCAAGTGAGCCCACTGTCGCCCACTGAAGCCTCCTTTGCACTGCACCGCTGACACTGCTCTGCACCACCGCTGCTGCCTATAACCGTCTCACACTCTGCACCTCCCAAACCAACCTCCTGTGTGCTGTCCCCACTTCCATCTGCGTTAGTGTACCATTTTTTTGCCCATCTCCCCTGCAGGTGGCCCGGTTTGCTCATCCAAACCCTGATAGTTAATAAATTTTAAAAAACCTATGAAATTCCATAGACAAAAACCTTACGGTTTCACATGTCCCATTAAGGCTGCTTAGACATGATCTGAAAATTCACAAAACCTATTGATTTGAAATTACGATCATTAAGGCTGATGCCTTAATAGACGTGTTCCTTGTGCAATACAGATATGGTATGCCATCACACCCTGTGGTTAACTGCAGATTCAGCACTCTCACAGAATGAGATTGCTGTCACTCACAAAATGGTGGAGCTGCTAATTCACAGAATTGTGTGCTCACTGGAATACAGACATGCAGTCTATGCAACTGAGGTCAAAGCAGAAAATAGAGCTGTGCAGATGGGATAAAAGTGGTGTGGATGGGGGGAGGAGACACAGCAGCATGGATAGGCGAGACACAAAGGCGTGTAGAGGAGTGAAGGTTAAGCAGTACGGGGGGTAGTCAAAGTAATGCAGATGGGTGGAAAGCAGTGGTGCGGATGGGGGAAACAGAGTGGCACGGTTTGGGGAGACAGCGACGTGGATGAGGGAAGAGAGTGGAATGTACATGGGAAGACAGAGCAGTGCAGATGGGTAAAGACAGATTGGTGTGGATAAGGGAATACAGGCTAGCACAAATAGGAGAACACACAACAGTAGGGATTGAGGAATACAGATTAGTGTGGATTGGTAGGAAGACAGAGTAGTGTGGGTGGGGGGAGGAGACAGAGTTGCACAGTTGGGGGGATAGAGTGGTGCAGATGGAGGAAGAAAGAGTGCCACAGAGGAAAGGAAGACAGAGGCGTGGCTTAGGGGACGGCAGTGGTGCAGAAGAAAACAGAGTGGCACGGATGCAGGGCGGTGCAAATGGAGAAAGACAGACATATTGGTGCAGATGAGAGAACACAGACTACCATAGTTCGGAGACCACACAGCAGTCGGGATTGGGGAAGACAGATTGGTGTGGATGGGGAGGAAGACAGAGTGGTGCGGGTGGTGGGGGGAGACAGAGTTGCACAGCTGGGGGACCAGAGTAGTGCAGATGGAGGAAGAAAGAGTGCCACAGATGAGAGAAAGACAGCAACGAGGCTGTGGAGAAGGCACAGATGCAGGGAGGTGCGGCTGTGGAAAAACATTGGCGTGGATGAGGGAACACAGACTAGCACAGTTGGAAGATTACACAGCAGTAGGGATTGGGGAATATATAGCAGCATGGAGGCATATAGGGGAAGAAAGTGTACATGCATAAACAGAGTATGATATTTTTAAAAATAAGGGAGCTGAACATGTATTCTAAATGAGAAAAAATGTATGCAGTGAGAAGGATGTTGGAAGCCAGTGAGATTGTTTTGGTGATCGAATGGGAAGATTGTGGGCACTGAGTGGGATGTGGGAACCACATAACTGCTCAAACCTCAGTTGCATAGACTGCATGTGTGTATTCCAATGAGCACACAATTCTGTGAATTAGCAAGCTCCACCATTTTGTGAGTGACAGCAATCTCATTCTGTGAGAGTGCTGAATCCGCTGTTAACCACAGGGTGTGATGGCATACCATATCTGTATTGCGCAAGGAACACGTCCATTAAGGTGTCAGCCTTAATGATGGTAATTTCATTGCTTTTTGAAGTATGAGTGGCAGAAAATCAATAGGCTTTGTGAATTTTCAGATCATGTCTAAGCAGTTTAATGGGACATGTGAAACCGTAAGGTTTTTTTGTCTATGGAATATATATATATATATATATATATATATATATATACTTGGTCTAGGCCCGTCCCTGCAAGTAGTGACACACTTTCATGTCAGGCAGTGTACTGACGTCTGTCATAGCAAGCAGAGCGGCCTGCGGAGGATCTCTTCACATCGCAAGATGAGACCAATCTTGTCTTGTGAGACAGAGCTCCCCTTGCGGTGGGGTGGGAGGTTGGGAAGCCCCCTCTCACCCACTGATACTGTGCACATGCGCAAGGTGTCTATTCACTGGAGAGAGAGAGAATTGGGAGATGCCCCGCAGCTCCTGGAGTGCTGGGCATGCCCCAAGTGTGACGAAAACAAGGGGAGTGGCTCATAGCCATGGTGTATCACATGACAATCCCCTTCTCATATGGACACGGCCCTTTATTTGGGCGCGTGCCTCGGACGCGAGCAAAATTCTAAAAGTTGCTCTTTCCATTAGCCGACGTGGGCCACTTTCTGAAAATTTTCAAGGGACACTTTAGATTCCAAATCCGCCTCTGCACACATCCGTAATACTGAGCAAAGACTGCAAAATCCATCAGTAACATTGAGTACAATCGCAGCCTCACGCACACTTGCACAAGCTCTGACCTTACTCAGGAATTGCTAACTTCATCGCAAGCAGTAAAAATCCAGGCTGCGTATGGCATAGCAATGGCTAATTTATGCACGCCCCTTTAACGGCGCTCAAATGCACTGGTAAGCCTGCATTTTGCCGACCACCCCCTGTCACTACCTCCAAAGTCACTTCCTGTCAATCACTCTGCGATGGGTCTGTGTAGTCGCTGCGATCGCAGTCCCGATCACAGTGGAGTCTTTGCGCAAGCGCACTGCGATGCATACGCATGCGCAGAACGCAACAATCGGCCGATTGCATGCGTAATCGCAGTTGTGATTGGTAGTGAATCAGGCCCCATGTTTGCGTGCACTACTAGCCACATCCCAGTCACCGCCCAGGATCGCCCATCACTATTCTGCCATGTGGGTTTTCAGAATTTTTTGCTCAATGTGTACATCGGCATTGCGTGCGGATTGCGTGCCACTCAGAATCAGGCCTATAATCGCCATGTCTGCGGGTGATGTCACAGAAGGCGAGGAGATGAAGTAAAGATTTATGATGCAATCAGATATTTGTATTGTAAATTAATATGCAAACATAAGTTTATTAGTGAAAACCCCTCTGTCTGGAATCACTCCACTATTTATATCAGGAGACTGACTTTGTGTATTCACACTTTGGGGCCTATTCATCATAACTAAACTTTCTCTGGAGGTAATTAGGATTAGAACTCGCATGGAGTTCTACCTAATTACCGGAGGAATTCATCATTCCTCCTCCCTATAACTATCTATTCCGAAAAGCTGTCATATTTGCGATGACAGCTTTTCAGGAAATAGATAGTTATCCCTATCTACACTAACTTACCGCAGCTGGAATCAGTGCTGCGCATTACATTTGTAAAACCAGCGCATGTGCAGCACTGCCTACAGATGCGGTAAGTTTGTGTCCCCCCCTCCGCTCACCTGCCCCCCTCCCCCCACCGCTCACCTCCCCCCCATCCAGCACTTACTGGCCCCCGCAGCAGCCTCCGGCTTAGTCTACTATGCTGTCATGTGGTCTCCCAATAGCACGCAGTACTGTTTAGAAAAAAAATAAAAAAAATTTTTCTAAACTTTATTGTGTTCTGCTGGGAGAACACATGACAGCATAGCAGACGGAGCCAGAGGAGAGACCAGAGCGCTGGATGGAGACGCCGGGGGACCTGCCCATGCTGACACAGGTAAGTGTTACCTGCTATTCGCCACCTCACAGTGGCGGATAGTAACTCCATCAAATTCCAAAAATACATAATTTTCGGAATTTGATGAATACCATAATTTCCATATCCCCATACTAATGTATGGGGAGTGTAGAAATTAACGCAGGGGGACTTAGCAAGGATATATCAGTGTTATCTCCTATGCTAAGTATCATCATGAATACTAAAATAACGTTATTTAAGGAAAATGTCCTTAAAAACATTTAGTGTTGATGAATAGGCCCCTGAGTCCTGTTACGGAGTCCCTAGCTGTGATACGTGTCAGCCATGCTCTATTGATAACACTGTAAAGCAGAGGGGTGCTCCCAGCTCCTCCCCCTCCCCCTCCCCATTCCCAGTTACTCTACACCAAGCAAATCACTTGGCGCCCTTTTTGTAATGTGCAGGCTCTGCTAGTGACATGCAGGAGACAGAGGCACCGTACGGCAGAGATCAGTGCAATACACAATCCGCACCGATCACTCTTGTGAATCTGTTTCCGTGTAGCCTCCACGTAATGTGATCTCTCACAATTCCAGCTTGCTGAAAACACACTGAGTTACTGAATTACAGGAGGGGGACGGGGGAAGCGGTGAGCTCAGATCTCACTGGTGATGGTGATCCCAGGAGCTCTGTAACACTGCAGCATGAAGCATAAAACAATGGGAGAGATGTACCAAGCCTTCTAAAGAGTGGAGAAGTTGCCCAATCAAGTTACATATAATTGTATTAAATGTACTTGATAAATGCTAGTTAGAAGCGGATTGGTTGCTATAAGAAACCTCCTCTTTTTCACTTCTTCACTCTTTAGAATGCTTGATACATTCCCCCCAAAGTCTTGCAAGGATGGCGAAGAAGGTTCAGGCATGAGAAAGAGGGTAGAGATAGAGAGGGCCTAACAATCCCAGATCTATCAATATTATTATTATTATTATTATTATTAGTATTATTATTATCTTAAATATGTAGTACCATCCCCAGCTGCTTACAAAGTGACCATCTACATGTAGATACGGCGACTCAGAGTACTGAATCCTACAGCCACACTCACTGGTCCCTCTAACCTGAGGTCTCTGGGAGTCACTAACCTCCGTCTTGCTCTCCCGTCCTTTGTCACATAAATGGTTTCACTTTCAGAAGGCCGGCAGTCCCCTCCCTCTAGCCTGAGCTTGCATATTGGAATCACATACAGGAGCTGCTGTAGCCTAGTGTATGACAGGATTAACCCATTTGCGGCAGGATCAATGTCTGTTTCTTTATATATTATATCCATAATTTTCTCTACTGGGGCAACAGGCTGAAGTTAGTTTCTTATTCACTTCTTATTCCTACTCCAGCTTCTCATTCACTGCTTATTCATGCTCCAGCTTCTTATTCACTTCATATTCCTACTCCAGCTTCTCATTCACTGCTTATTCATGTTCCAGCTTTTTATTCACTTCTTATTCATGTTCCAGCTTCTTATTCACTTCTTATTCATGCTCCAGCTTCTTATTCACTTCTTATTCATGCTCCAGCTTCTCATTCACTTCTTATTCATGTTCCAGCTTCTTATTCACTTCTTATTCATGTTCCAGCTTCTCATTCACTTCTTATTCATGTTCCAGCTTCTTATTCACTTCTTATTCCTGCTCCAGCTTCTTATTCACTTCTTATTCATGCTCCAGCTACTTATTCACTTCTTATTCCTGCTCCAGCTTCTTATTCACTTCTTATTCATGTTCCAACTTCTTATTCACTTCTTATTCGTGTTCCAGCTTCTTATTCACTTCTTATTCATGTTCCAGCTTCTTATTCACTTCTTATTCATGGTCCAGCTTCTCATTCACTTCTTATTCATGTTCCAGCTTCTCATTCACTTCTTATTCATGGTCCAGCTTCTTATTCACTTCTTATTCATGTTCCAGCTTCTATTTCACTTCTTATTCCTGCTCCAGCTTCTTATTCACTTCTTATTCCTGCTCCAGCTTCTTATTCACTTCTTATTCATGCTCCAGCTTCTTATTCACTTCTTATTCCTGCTCCAGCTTCTTATTCCTGCTCCAGCTTCTTATTCACTTCTTATTCATGTTCCAGCTTCTTATTCACTTCTTATTCCTGCTCCAGCTTCTCATTCACTTTTCATTCATGTTCCAGCTTCTTATTCACTTCTTATTCATGGTCCAGCTTCTTATTCACTTCTTATTCCTGCTCCAGCTTCTTATTCACTTCTTATTCCTGCTCCAGCTTCTTATTCACTTCTTATTCATGCTCCAGCTTCTTATTCACTTCTTATTCATGTTCCAGCTTCTTATTCACTTCTTATTCCTGCTCCAGCTTCTCATTCACTTCTTATTCATGTTCCAGCTTCTTATTCACTTCTTATTCACTTCTTATTCCTGCTCCAGCTTCTTATTCACTTCTTATTCCTGCTCCAGCTTCTTATTCACTTCTTATTCATGTTCTAGCTTCTTATTCACTTCTTATTCCTGCTCCAGCTTCTCATTCACTTCTTATTCCTGCTCCAGCTTCTTATTCACTTCTTATTCATGCTCCAGCTTCTTATTCACTTCTTATACATGCTCCAGCTCTTATTCACTTCTTATTCCTGCTCCAGCTTCTTATTCACTTCTTATTCATGCTCCAGCTTCTTATTCACTTCCTATTCCTGCTCCAGCTTCTTATTCCTGCTCCAGCTTCTTATTCACTTCTTATTCATGTTCCAGCTTCTTATTCACTTCTTATTCCTGCTCCAGCTTCTCATTCACTTCTTATTCATGTTCCAGCTTCTTATTCACTTCTTATTCATGGTCCAGCTTCTTATTCACTTCTTATTCATGGTCCAGCTTCTCATTCACTTCTTATTCATGTTGCAGCTTCTTATTCACTTCTTATTCCTGCTCCAGCTTCTTATTCACTTCTTATTCATGCTCCAGCTTCTTATTCACTTCTTATTCCTGCTCCAGCTTCTTATTCACTTCTTATTCATGTTCCAGCTTTTTATTCACTTCTTATTCCTGCTCCAGCTTCTCATTCACTTCTTATTCATGTTCCAGCTTCTTATTCACTTCTTATTCCTGCTCCAGCTTCTTATTCACTTCTTATTCCTGCTCCAGCTTCTTATTCACTTCTTATTCATGTTCTAGCTTCTTATTCACTTCTTATTCCTGCTCCAGCTTCTCATTCACTTCTTATTCCTGCTCCAGCTTCTTATTCACTTCTTATTCATGCTCCAGCTTCTTATTCACTTCTTATACATGCTCCAGCTCTTATTCACTTCTTATTCCTGCTCCAGCTTCTTATTCACTTCTTATTCATGCTCCAGCTTCTTATTCACTTCTTATTCCTGCTCCAGCTTCTTATTCCTGCTCCAGCTTCTTATTCACTTCTTATTCATGTTCCAGCTTCTTATTCACTTCTTATTCCTGCTCCAGCTTCTCATTCACTTCTTATTCATGTTCCAGCTTCTTATTCACTTCTTATTCATGGTCCAGCTTCTTATTCACTTCTTATTCATGGTCCAGCTTCTCATTCACTTCTTATTCATGTTCCAGCTTCTTATTCACTTCTTATTCCTGCTCCAGCTTCTTATTCACTTCTTATTCATGCTCCAGCTTCTTATTCACTTCTTATTCCTGCTCCAGCTTCTTATTCACTTCTTATTCATGTTCCAGCTTTTTATTCACGTCTTATTCCTGCTCCAGCTTCTCATTCACTTCTTATTCCTGCTCCAGCTTCTTATTCACTTCTTATTCCTGCTCCAGCTTCTTATTCACTTCTTATTCCTGCTCCAGCTTCTTATTCACTTCTTATTCCTGCTCTAACTTCTTATTCACTTCTTATTCATGTTCCTGCTTTTTATTCACTTCTTCAAGCTCCAGCTTCTTATTCACTTCTTATTCCTGCTCCAGCTTCTTAGTCACTTCTTGTTCCTGCTTCAGCTTTGTATTCACTTCTTATTCATGGTCCAGCTTCTTATTCACTTCTTATTCATGTTCCAGCTTCTTATTCACTTCTTATTCATGCTCCTGCTTCTCATTTACTTCTTAATCCTACTCCAGCTTTGTATTCACTTCTTATTCATGGTCCAGCTTCTTATTCAGAATGTTATATTAAAACAATTTAATCAAGTAAGATCACTAAGTATTAAAAAAATTGTGTCTCTTACACAAATTTCAATTGTATTTTGCCTGGCACAACAAATTTTGAGCATGAAATAGGGTGGTAAGGTGGGCACAGGCACCAGATTTTGTCATTTTTAATAAGTAGCTGTAGTTGTGTAAGGGTCAACCAATTTTACACTTGGAACCCACAGAGGGGGTCACTTACATATGACCCACTTGCAATTTGCTTTGACCAACAAGGTTTTGGGTATGAAACAGGGTAGTAAAGATGGCACAGGTACAACATGAATTGATTTGCTGTAGTTGAGCATGGGTTAAATAGCTTTTGTTAACAAATTTGGCACTTGGGGTCCCCCCCTCAAATCAGTAATAAGCCCCATTTCTCTTAGCACTTTCTGGTATTGGAATGCAGAATGAAAAATCAGTGTGGGGTTCCCCTTAATTTCAAATAACAGCAAAATGGCTGGTTATGCGAGGGGCTGGGGGGGGGGGGGGACACTATAGCAGAGAGAAATACATAGCATAGTGTCCATCTGCCATTATGTTAACCAGTCCCAAACTATTCAGCAAAGGGAGTTGAGGTCCCAATCGGACCTCCCGTTGGTGTACGCTGGTGAGAACTTTGACTCGGGGATGCTGGGCAGACCTTTGACCCGGGGAGCCTATTCTGGGCCTTTCCCTGGAAGGATTTGGACGATATCACATAATAAAACTTAATAGCTTGAAAATTTAAACCCAGGCAATGCCGGGTACCTCAGCTAGTCTTTATATAAATGTAGGGATAACAGATACAGATAATTACACCCAGCATACAGAATAGAGAGGTGATACTTGCAGCTGTCTGTAAATACACAAAAAGAAAAAGCACAGAGATCTATATTGTTGAAATGTAAGTTTATTATCAGCCATACATGTATTTTGACTGTATCCTGTCTAATGTGTTTTATCTGGAGAATTGACGCGGGTCTCTGGCGGTGTCTCACGTCCCAGGGAAGGTAGGTGAGTAGGCCTCTCTCAGTATTCTGGATCACTGCTAGAGAAAGAATCACACAGATGTTACCCCAATGGAAAATGTAAAGCGTCTTTAATCAAATATATGTCTCTGAGATGATCTTAAATGTTAACGCAACTAAAAACTCTTCATAAATAGATAAATAGCGAGGATGATCTCTGTGGAGTACATTTCACAGAATGAAATCCTCTGCAAAACAGTGATCTAGTCACTGACCCCTGTGGAGGCCTTAAAGAGGACTAGAACCCATCTTTTCTCAGAGCTGCAGAAACATTGTCATTCTAATTGACTGTTTAGTCTTGTCTGAGTACTGTAAAGTGTTCTGTACCCACACGTAAAGGTCTCAGGCCGGGGGAGGGGGGCTTCTAACTGTCATTTTTCAAACACAGCCTGTGACATGGCAGTTAGGGGCTGATTAGCTGGTACTTTACCTCCATCCAAGTTTTAGTAAATAGACCCTCTAGACTGGTAGTGGAAAGATAAGGGGGATAAAGACTGTGGAGTCCCTGCCCCAAGATTCCATTAAGTAGGTCAATAGTTGGTTTCCCCGAGGGAGTCAGGTCTGCAAAAATGGATGTGATGCTATCCCTCCCCAATTCTAACCATCCGTATTGCCAATAGTACTAGGGCTCTTCCCGTAACCCCAGGCTGGTGGGTGTGGCTTGTTTTAAAATGAGCAGTGTACGGGGGAGTCCTGATGCAATTTGCATCATCACTGACTGCCACCAATATGTAGTATCGCTCAGCCAATGCGACATTTTTTATTCGTTTATATATAATATCTGTTCATTTAACCAGCAACCTATGGATCTTCAGGGCCGTCATCAGGAGGGGACTGCCGGGACTAGAGTCCCGGGCACGGACAGAAAGGGGGCCCGGCCGGCTGCAGAGCAGACAAGCTCCGAGCTAGTAATAGCTCCCTCCTGATTAGTTGCCGATCCACGCACTCCAATTAACTCGCAGCCGGCACTAAATTAAAAATGCAGCTGCCTTACGGTCCCCGGGCCCTGTCTCTGGGCCTGATTCAGAGCCGGAAGCTCCGACCAGAGCGCTCGCTCTGAATCAGGGCCCTCCTACCTCAACTTGGAGCGGCCTCTTGGACGCTCGCATAGCTGTGGGTTGCCACCCACAGCTATAACGAGCGTCCATGATGATGGTCGCGATGGTCAAGACCATCGCAACCATCGGGCTTGCGACGAGACCCTGCGGTAGGGTCTCGTTGCCGCAAGCCCTGGAGTGACTTTCGCTCTATCAGAGCCAAAATCACTCCCACTGACATCACTAGTGATGTCAGTGGGGCCGGCTTCAGACGGTAGGCGTTCCCATAGGAACGCCTCCGTCTGGGCAGCCATGCCCCCGGCATGCAAACCAAAGGGGGCGTGCTGTCACTCACCATCTACAGCACGCCCCCTTTGGTGCGAGACCCCGAGCGACAGATTCCCCGTCGCTCGCCGGGTCTTGCGAATGCGTACGACGGAGCTCCCTCCGTTGTGCGCATGCGCACTTAGGCACCATCGACCCGCTTGCGAGCGTACAGCGCTCGCGAGCGGGTCAGAATCAGGCCCTCTGTCCGGGTGTGATCGTGAGCGGCAGCCAGTCCGGCAAATGCCAGCCATCGGGGAGAAGCTGGGTCAGGAGCAGAGCAGCCGGGGGAGAGGAAGGGACAGCAGCGGGGGAGGGAGCAGCAGTGGCGAGGGGAGAAGCTACCTGCTACAGCCGCTGTGAAGAGGAGGAAGTGCTCAGATGGGCAGGAGAGACTGCGGGGGATCCCACTTCCCATCCAGGTACAGAAACTCCTGCTCTCCCACTTTTACACTGCTCTCTCTCCCTGACCCCGCCCGCTCTCCCACCCTGACCCTGCTCTCCCACTTTTACCTTACTCTCCCCCTGCTCTCTCACCCTCCCCATGCTCTCCCAACCTCATTCCACTGTCACACCCCCACCTGTCTATTATAGATTAACATGTTATAATACCGACCCCCACAGCCCAAACTTTGATATTTTTTTTAAAAAATGGTTTACATACCAATTAATGCCACACCTCTGCTATAGCTCCACCCACATTCACAGCAACGCCCACCTCTGACAAACTGCCCCCCCCCCATCCCAAGGGGAGGGGCCCTGACTATTTTGACAGTCCCGGGCCCCACAATCTCTGATGGCAGCCCTGTGGATATTAGTGAGCTTATATTTATGTTGTACTGGTTATTTCATTTTTTTAAAAGCTTATCTGAATGTTTTATACGTTTTCGTGGAATTTATTGGGATCTCTAAATATTTCCTTCAAACATTTTTGTCGTAAGCCCCGGAGAGCTTCTGGCTCTGTCAGAGCCGGAAGCTCTCCACTGACATCACTAGTGATGTCAGTGGGGCCTCCCCCAAACGGCAGGCGTTCCCATGGGAACGCCTCCGTTTGGGCTGCCACCCCCCCAGCCCGCCTTCCAAACGGGGCGAGCTGTCAATCAACATCGACAGCTCGCCCCCTTTGGAAAGAGACTCGCTACGACCGGCGCTGTCAGTCATAGCGGGTCTCACGCATGCGCACGAAGGAGCCGGCTCCCTCGTGCGCATGTGCACTGGACAAACATCGAGGCGGCCGTGCAGTCGTAGACCGTACGGCCGCCTCTGAATGAAGCCCTAAGAGCTTGTCCTCCAGATAGATGCTCTGCGCATGTCAAAAATAAGCCAGTCACTCATACTGCAATGACTCGTCTGTCAGGTAGATATTAGTGTGATGAATGGTGCATCCCGTCCCTGACCTAGAGGGGAGAATACACACCTGAAAGATGTCATATCTCTCTTTCAGAATCGAGATCAGGCAGCAGGGGACTTCTGGGGGATCCTGTATTCATCTTTTTCTCACGACGGGGCGTGTGCTCATCAATGTTCTCGTTCTTTCTCTTTAGTGTGTTCTCTGATTTAAGGCTTTGGTTTGATGATACTGTAACATTTATGTTGAAACGTATCTCTGGAAATGTAAAAAAGAATAGTAAGTTAAAATACAAGTATCAGAATTCACACAGCGAAAGGTCACTCTGTGAGAGAGAGCATGGTGGACATTGTGAGTGCTGAGATTTGCTCTGCAGACCTGCACTGTGTGGATTGGTGGGTTCATAGTGGGGGCGGACCCAGTGATGTCACAGCAGCTTAACGGAATGTCATTTTTGACCTGTATTGAAAAACATTAGGCTACTGCCTTAAAGATATTATATGGGATAGATAACATAGCTACATCTGCGATCCTGGTATCCCATGCTTGATTGCACCTGCGTTCTCCATATGGTGTATGCAGCTCAGACTTCTGTAACCACTATATTCATATATTCCTATTGTAAACACTGTGTTATTGCTGACTGCACTGTGAATGTTCCATATTGTAGTTTCGGCTAATGCGGGCAATACATCTATAGCCCGATTCCCCGTTCTGCCGATGCTGATCCCATCTGCTAACTGGCGATGAAAAATGCACATGCGCAATGGCTAACAATCGCTCGATCTGCGCATTTATCGGCATTGCGTAAATCTCTAAATCAGGCCCTAAATGTGTTTGCACCCCTTGAATTGCAACTTGGTTTGTCCAGGTGCACTCATAATCAGTTCCTAAGTACTGTATTTTACCGTCAGCTTTCATATAATTTTTTCTGTTGTGTGGTTAGTTGGCATGATTCAGAGCTGGACGCTCTGAAAGAGCGCTCGCTCTGAATCTGGGCATTTTTTTTTTTGTGCGGCTGACCACCCACAAATATAGTGAGCGGCCAGGTTGATGGTTGCGATGGTCAAGACCATCGCGACCATAGGGCTTGCGACGAGACCCTTGTGGTAGGGTCTCGTGGCCGCAAGCCCCAGAGAGCTTCTGGCTCTAATAGAGCCGGAAGCTCTCCCACTGACATCACTGGTGATGTCAGTGGGGCCGCCCCCAAACGACAAGTGTTCCGTCAGGAACGCCTCCGTTTGGCCAGCCACCCCCACTGGCCGCCCACCAAACGGGGCGACCTGTCACTCACCATTGACAGCTCGCCCCCTTTAGTGCGAGACCCGGAGCGACGGAGCACCCGTCGCTAGCCGGGTCTCGCGCATGCGCACGGCGGAGCCGGTTCCGTCATGTGCATGCCCAGTGGTTAAACATTGACCCGGTTGCGAGCACTCAGCGCTTGCGACCGGGTCTGAATCCGGCCCTAAGGTCTGTGGGGGCCCCTGGGCAACGAACATGTGGGGGCCCCTATTAAATGTGGACAAACTGGGGGTATGCACAATGGGGACCTCATGCAGAGCCCCCAGTAGTGCCCCATATGCAGAGCTCACAGTAGTGGTGCCCTTTATGCAGTGCCCCCAGGAGTGGTTCCCTTTATGCAGTGCACCCTATGCAATACCCCCATTAGTAGTGCCCCCAGTAGTCATGCCCCCTGTAGTCATGTCCCCAGTAGTAATGCCCCATGTTGTAGTGCCCCAGAAGTAATGCCCCTAGTGCCCCCAATAGTAATGGTCCCTGTAGTAGTGCCCCAGTAGTAATTGCCCCCAGTAGTAGTGCCCCTTGTATAAATGCCCCAGTAGTAATTCCCCCAGTATTAATGCTCCCTCTAGTAGTGCCCCCTGTATAAATGCCCCCCATAGTAATGCCCCCCGAGTATTGCCCCCAGTACTAGTGCCCCTTGTATAAATGCCCCAGTAGTAATGGTTCCGTCTCCTCCGGCCCAATTTAACCCCGATCGGTGTGGTGGCCCTTTATGTGTGGGGGGCCCAAGGACGACCGCAACTGTCGACCCCCCGTTAATCTGGCCCTAATCCCGACACAGGGAATGCCAGCACTTAGAATACCGGCGTCAGAATCCCGACACCTATCAGAATCCCAACCACCCGGCATGCTGAAGGTAAGTAGTGGGGTTGGGGGGATGGTTAAGGTTAAGGGTTAGAGAGGCTCTATGGGGAGAATTAGGGTTAGGCACCAAGGGGGAGGTTAGGTTCAAGCACCAGGGAGGGAGGGATAGGGGTAGGGAGAGGTTAGCATACCTACTGACAAGCATCAGTATCCTAACCCTGTCGGGATGCCAGCGTTGGGATTTGACCGCCGGGATCCCCGAATGCCAGCTTCCCGTAACCATTCCTTATACTCTACCTTGAGATCCATTGTCATTGTCTAATGTCTGCTCTGGTCTCCAGTTTGTGGTCTCTGAGCCTGATTCAGAGCTGAACGCTCTGACCAGAGCGCTCGCTCTGAATCAGGGCCCTCCTCCATAAAAATGGAGCGTCCTCCTGGACGCTCGTATAGCTGTGGGTGACCACCCACAGCTATAGCGAGCGTCCATGATGATGGTCACGATGGTCTTGACCATCGCGACCATAGGGCTTGCGACGAGACCCTGCAGTAGGGTCTCGCTGCCGCAAGCCATGGAGTGATTTTGGCTCTATCAGAGCCAAAATCACTCCCACTGACATCACTAGTGATGTCAGTGGGGCCGGCTTCAGACGGTAGGCGTTCCCATGGGAACGCCTCCGTCTGGCAGGCACGCCGCCGGCACGCCCACCAAAGGGGGCGTGCTGTCAATCAACATCGACAGCACGCCCCCTGTGGTGCGAGACCCGGAGCGATGGAGAGCCCGTCGCTCGCCGGGTCTTGAGCATGCGCACGACGGAGCTCCCTCCATCGTGCGCATGCGCAGTGGGGGAACATCGACCCGCTTGCGAGCGTACTGCCGCTCACGAGCGGGTCTGAATGACCCCCTCTGTCTGCACCGTCACAGAGCAAGAATTCTGCACAACGCTTTCTGCATCAAAGAATAATGGAATTTCTGTATTATAACAATGACAGAAACAGAAGGATAATCTGATGCCAGTGTCTTCAGCAAAATTGTGCTAACCCTGGGTGTTGTATTAAGCTTCTCGTAGAGTGACAGTGAAGCTATCCTGTGTAAAGAGAATCTAGCAGATACAGCAGGTTCAGATGCATTATATAACAGTTCATTAAGATTGAAAAAGGAGGTAGATATTTTACTACTCGGCTTCACACTCTCCAGTGTTCTCCCCAGAATTTTTTTCCAGCCGAGTGGCATCCAAAAGTAGCCGGGTGGGGGCCTTCGCTGAAGTAGTGCCCCTATGTAGTGCCCCCAGACTGGCCCATTATGCAGTGCCCCTAGGCTTAAAGTGTCCCTTATGCAGTGCCCCCAGGCTGGCCCCTTTATGCAGTGCCCCCAGGCTTAAATAGTGCCCCCAGGCTGGCCCCCTTATGCAGTGCCTCCAGGCTGGCCCCTTTATGCAGTGCCCCCAGGCTTGCCCCTTTATGCAGTGTCCCCAGGCTGGCCCCTTTATGCAGTGTCCCCAGACTTAAATAGTTCCCCCAGACTGGTCCTGGTCCTGGCCCCTGCCCCAGCACTTACCTTTACTTGCTGGCCGCTCGCCCGCTCTCCCGCTTGCCGCTGCCTCGCGCTGACTGGATCTAACTAGATCCAGCAGGCGCGCGGGGCAGGCTCCTCACGCCGCGGGTAACGTCATGACATCATCCGCGCAGTGCATCACTGGGAACGCTGGCCTCTGAAGTGATCGGAGGCTTCTTTAGCCTCCGGTCACTTCAGAGGCCAGCGTTCCACAGCAGGGGACAGCGGGGGTCGGTGGGGAAAAGTGCTGGGCGGCAGGCTGTTTCTGCCGGGCGATGCGTCCGCAGAAAACAGCCTGGGGAGAACACTGCTCTCTGATTATCATAGGCTGTCCTAGTTCCGTACTAAGCCAAGGAAAAACCTTAGTTGAGGCTTAAAGGCCTCCACCTTGTCTATCTGGGGTTTGACCTTCAATCGTCCAACTACGAGTACAAAGCCCATGTATTTTGCCTCTCACATGGCAAAGGTACAATTTTGGGGATTGGCATTAAGGTTTTAGGTCCTCATACACACCAGGACTGCCTCTACCTTGGAAAGGTGGAATTCCCGATCCTGAGAGTAGATGACTTAGTCCTTTGTAGATGTGTCAGTCTATGTGTTAGAGGTCAACAATTGTCAATGGTTACATTCATCAAAATAGCATTCACTGTGCTACATTGAGGCAAAGGGGAACCGGAGCACAGGTGTAAGGGTTTATGTGCCTTACAATGTACATGGTTAATGGTTTCAAAGTCTGCATAAAACTATGCAATGTATTTTTCATTCTTGTTTTATTTATCATTGTTTCCATTTTGGGGTTAGTTGCCCTGTAATATGTAATGTACAGAGCAGTTATACTCTACCTTGAGATCCATTGTTACTATCCCCTGTCAGCTCTTGGCTCGAGGTTGTGGTCTCTACCTGCACTGTCACGGAGCAAGAATTGTGCACAACGCTTTCTGCATCAGTGATCAGTGGGATGAGAAGAAAAATACTTTAATTCCTATATTAAATTAAAGTGAGTTCCATAAATTGCTGCAACCATATCATTAACAGTTGTTTGCATACCATTAATATATACATATACATATAACTATGTGCTTGCCACTCATGTATTTAAGGACAACAATTGAAAATCTTCAGGTTACTCCACTTAAGATTTGAAAAAAGAGGTGCACTTACCATACACTATCAGTTAAAAGTTTTAAAACAATCCCGTTTTTTTCCAGTTTTTATTGAAATTCGGTTAAACAAAGTAACAAAATGCCATTTTCAGGGAACAAGTAAGGGATTAAGTAGTTCTGCAGCAATGAAAACGAGCCTTGCCTGGGCCATAAAGCATAGGGGGACACTGAATACCCCATGTTTTGCCAGTAAAAGCATTGCCCTTTTAAATTTTGGGCTTAAACACTCCAGGAAGCAGCAGCTTTTACAAGTTGCTGCTTAGTAAATAAACCCGTGACACTAACTGCCAAACATGGACGAGTAAGCGTTACAGTCTGGGGCTCTGTTGCTAAGGGGGGGAAATCAATTAAGATGCGAAAAAGCGAAAACTTAACGTCAGAGAAGTTTTTGCACAAATCGTGTGTTTTGGTGCGATGTTTTCGCGTCTTTTGTCTGTGCACGCTCCCATTTGAACCGTGGAGCTGATTCAGACCCGGTCGCTAGATGCGTTCGCTCGTTCTCAGCGTATGCAAATTCGGCTAAGTGACTGCTAGGCAGGCGAACACACGGCAAGGCATAAGCACACCCACTATGTCTTGGCATGCGATCGCTTTGTGTATGTAGACGCCTCCAGCTTGTCTTAAGACGTCCACTTGCTCACATTATCTCCAGGAAGTGTATGCAACCATCGGTACATCAAGGACCATCGGATGCATTCGCAGCACTTGAGGTTGACTATACCCTACCGCAAGCACTGCGAGCACTTCAGTGTCAAATTCGACCAGGTGACGTGTACTATGACGCTGCGTCTTAATTATGCACGCCTCTGCAACGGCGTTAATATGCTCAGACACGGCTGCGTTCGCACCTCCACTCCCGCGTTACTAGTGGCCTGCCCCTGTTACCACCCACAAACGGCCTCTCCTGTCACTCATTCTGCTGGGCTGTCTATGCTGGGCAAGCAAACACTTCCCGATCTTTTGCAGTGGTTCGGGCACGTGCACTGCGATGCACATGCATGCGCACAATGCAAACCATCTGCAGCTACGAGCGAGCACTTCTTAGCGTCCGGGTCTGAATCCTATCCTATCCTAGTTTTTAGACAAAAATAGGGGTTTTGCACAACTTTTCACCTGCTCTGAAATGGTGAAAACTTTTCGCCATTTTTCGTCTATGGAGAATTCGCACATGCAAAAACTTTGACAATAGGATTGCACGATACGCATTTCACACGTGCGAAAGCTTTTTGCTTGTCGTGGCTAATTGAATCTGGCCCTGAGTGGGAGGCTTGGGACTCTGGGCCTGATTCAGACCCAGTCGCAAGCACTGAAAGCTTGCAACCGGGTCGATGTTTGCACACTGGGCATGTGCACGACAGCACGGTGATTGACAGCACGCCCCCTTTGGTGGGCGTGCCAGGGGCGTGGCTGCCCAGACGGAGGCATTCCAATGGGAACGCCTACCGTCTGGGTCCGGCCCCACTGACATCACTAGTGATGTCAGTGGGAGTGCTTTTGGCTCTGATAGAGCCAAAAGCACTCCTGGGCTTGCGGCAGCGAGACCCTACCGCAGGGTCTCGTCGCAAGCCCGATGGTCGCGATGGTCTTGACCATCGCGACCATCATTTTGGCCGCTCGCTATAGCTGTGGGTGGTCACCCACAGCTATGCGAGTGGCCAGGAGGCCGCTCCAAAAGGTAGGAGGGACGGCCCTGATTCAGAGCGAGTGCTCTGTCAGAGCGTCCGGCTCTGAATCAGGGCCTCAGTATATATGAGAATAGTTCCTTTTATTCACTGGGGACTTAATAACGACTGGTGATACAAACTAAATAAGTCCTTTCACAATTGAAATAATAGTTTAGAAATGTATCCACTTTGGTAAACATCCACTGGTGACTCACTAACAAACAGGCGGCCACATAAGATTTCTCCCGAGCTCAGCAGCGGGCTAGATCACCTTTTTCTTGCTACGGGGATCCTGGATCTATGATCACGCAATCTAAGATACCAATAATGATCCTCTGCCGGCAACGCCGCACAGCCAGCGTGTGTCCGTCTATGTTCTATTCACGGCCACTGGAGGCCAGGATCCCTGCAGCAAGAAAAAGGTGATAACCCTCCTGTCCCGCAGCCTAACCCTCCCCCTCCCGCAGATTCCTAACCCTAATCCTAGCCCTAATAGCCACCGTTGGGATTCTGTAGCCTTCTGACTGCTGTCAAGATTCCGGTGCCTGGATTCTGACCGCCGGCATTGTAGGCGTTGGGTTGCCGACTACATCCCAAGTCATGTACCTCATCAAATGCACTCTTTTTTAGTAAATTGAGGTAAGTAAGGCTATTCAGTGGGTGCTGAGAGTGCGGTCTGGTACCAGGGGCCCGTGTGCACCCGGCACCCATTATACTGCTACTGCCAGTAAAATCTGTTTACCCTGTGTGTGCCTTCTATACTGTGATCAGCTTCTGTCTCTACTCTGCCACCGAAATTACTCCACAAAAAGCAGTACCGCTACTATCCATGTTATTAGGAAGGTGCAGGGTGAATGACTTCTCTCATTTGGTAAATTAGGCAACATGTCAACATTAGGGTGAGGCTGTGGGACGGGAGAGACTGGAGGGTTAGGGTAGCGGTTCCCAAACTGTGTGCCGTGGCACCCTGGGTGCCTCAGGACACTTGCAGTGGTGCCTCAGGTTGGTGGTCCAGCACCAAATCAAATTATTTATGGTCAATGTAATGTAAATATGTGGACAAATAGAAGAACAACCCTGTCCACCACCACCACATAACTGAGCCTAATGGAGCATACACCCGGTCAGATTTGTCAGATCTGTCAGATGAACGATTGAACGATTATTGACTGCATTAAAATTAATGGAATCATCCAAGTCTGGCTGCAAACACATCAGATATCGTTTTCTGACCATCGGGAACGCGCATCGTTCAAATCGTTCATCTGACAGATCTGACAGATGTCAGATTTTCCTTCGGATATGGACGATTGAACGATTTTTTAAATCGTTATCTTTCAGATCTGAAGAAAAATCTGACCGTGTGTATGCACCATAAGGATGACAGACCAGCACAATATACTTCACTTTACTACTTTTTTTTCGGAATTTCTCAATAACAAACTTTTGGCTTAGGGGTGCCGTGAAAACAATTCAGATACTTTAGGGTGCCGTGATTCAAAAAAGTTTGGGAACCACTGAGTTAGGGTTATACTATGGAGGCGGGAGGATAGGTTTGAGCACTGGGGGGAGGCTTAGGGGTAGGGATTAGAGTTAGAGGAAGAATACAATCCGGAACAGTAGCTCCGTCATATGTCTGCACAGGATGTCGCACATGACCGCCAGGACCCAGAGGAAACCACTCGGCTGCTACAATCATCAGGAGCAGGCAAATCACTGCTGTGCCACCAGGGATGTTATGTCGACAGCCTTCTTTCCCGTGTTCAACCCTGCTCGCTACCCGGGTTGGATTGCTGGATCACTGGAGCCGGGAATCCAATCCTGGCCTCTTTTAGTGAGCCGCAACCAGGGTTGACACGTCAGTAACCTGGGTTATTTGGCCAGTGTAACGGGTATTATTGTGTATATAGATAATATGCCCATTTTACCACTATGACATTAGATGGAAAGATGTCTGCGTCACCTTCGCTGTCGTTGTCCTTGTTTCTTTCTTCAGATAGTTCAGAAAAATCGATGTCTGTAAAACATATTAAACAGATTACCACACCCTATTCACATGTGTGATCACTCGGATAGTTATATATTATTTATCTTGTTTATAAAGCACCACCATATTGCGCAGCGCTTTACAGAGAGTATTGTGTTATTCAGGTCAGTCCCTGGGCCTGATTAAGATTTGGGAATAGAGTAAGATAGAGCAAGTAATACCCCTTTTACACTAATCTCCTAGGTTTGACCCATACTTGTCAACTCTCCCTGATTGTCAGGGAGACTCCCTGAAATAGCAGTGATCTCCCTGTCTCCCTGAAGAATCCAGCAATCTCCCTGGTAGCACCTTACCCCCATTATGTAGCTGTTATAAAAAAACAAACAAACATATATACATTCAAATGGGATCATTAGTATCATTTCCCTGCATTGGTTATAAGGCACAATGATCACTATGGCTACATGCATTTTCTGAAAAGCATCAGTGTGTTTTTATCAACAAGTAGATCATACTAAGGGGTCTATTTACTAAGCAGTGTTAGGAGACAGAGTGAAAAGTGATAAGGTGCCAGCCAATCAGCTCCTAACTGTCATCTCACAGGCTGTGTTTGAAAAATGACAGTTGGGAGCTGATTGGTTGGCATCTTATCACTTTCACATCACTTTTCACTCTGTCTCCTAACACTGCTTAGTAAATAGACCCCTAATTGCTTTGGGGCTCATTTACCTTTAGAATGTAAGTCAGGTCTATGACACGCCTCTCAGATGTAGCAGTACACGCCCACTTTACCGCCGCGCTCATTGGTGGTGCTTTCACAATCTCCCTGAAATGCTTTTTCAAAAGTAGGCAAGTATGGTCTGACCTGGTATTTGGAACAAGGTTTCATGCTGGACCAGGCATGGGACAAACACCCCTTCAGACTGTGAATAACCCGGGTCGGTGCCGTTCACGCTGCACACGGGTGCAGTGGAACTGGTCTGCCAGAGCTTGGAGATTACATCATCTCCAAGCGCGGAGAAACAAGGAAGTCCCCATGGTATAAACGTAAACCTGGGGTACCGTTTACACTGCTGGGTTACACAGGTCGTTCCCGTGTTAAACCCTGCAAGCTATGCAGGTTGGATTGCCGGGTCGCTCGAGCCGGGAATCCAGTCCTTGCCTGTTTCACACCTAGCAGTAACCCTGCTGCTAGTCTGTGCAAATGGACAAACCATGTTGCAATGCATACCTCCTGACATGACCCATTCCAGGAGGGACAATCTGCTCTGCTCCTGGACTTACCTCTTAATTTATGATTGCCGTCACCGGTATACAAGTCTCACACACATACAGTCAGGGGCATAAATATTGGGACATTGACAGAATTTTCATATTTTGGCCTCTATTCACCACCACAATGGCTTTGAAATGAAACAAACAAGATGTGCTTTAACTGCAGACTTTCAGATTTAATTTGAGGGTAATTACATCCAAATCAGGTGAACGGTGTAGGAATTACAACGGTTTCTATATGTGCCTCCCACTTTTTACGGGGCCAAAAGTAATGTGACAAACTAAGCAATACTAAATCTAACTTTCACTTTTTAATACTTTGTTGCAAATCCTTTGCAGGCAATTACAGCCTGAAGTCTGGAACGCATAGACATCACCAGACGCTGGGTTTCATCCCTGGTGATGCTCTGCCAGGCCTCTACTGCAAATGTCTTCAGTTCCTGATTGTTCTTGGGGCATTTTCCCTTCTTCATTTTACCGTCTTCATCAAGTGAAATGCATGCTCAATCGGATTCAGGTCAGGGGATTGACTTGGCCATTGCATAACATTCCACTTTTTAGCCTTAAAAAACTCTTTGGTTGCTTTTGCAGTATGCTTCGGGTCATTGTCCATCTGCACTGTGAAGCGCCGTCCAATGAGTTCTGAAGCATTTGACTGAATATGAGCATATAATATTGCCCAAAACACTTCAGAATTCATTCTGCTGCTTTTGTCAGCAGTCACATCATCAATAAATAAAAGGGAACCAGTTCCATTGGCAGCCATACATGCCCACGCCATGACACTACCACACCATGCTTCACTGATGAGGTGGTATGTTTTGGATCACGAGCAGTTCATTTCCTTTTCCATACTCTTCTCTTCCCATCACTCTGGTACAAGTTGATCTTTGTCTCATCTGTCCATAGGATGTTGTTCCAGAACTGTAATGGCTTTTTTAGATGTTGTTTGGCAAACTCTAATCTAGTCTTCCTGTTTTTGTGGCTCACCAATGGTTTACATCTTGTGGTGAACCCTCTATATTCACTCTTGTGAAGTCTTCTCTTGATTGTTGACTTTGACACATATACACCTACCTCCTGGAGAGTGTTCTTGATTTGGCCAACTGTTGTGAAGGGGATTTTCTTCACCAGGGAAATAATTATTCTATCATCCACCACAGTTGTTTTCCGTGGTCTTCCGGGTCTTTTGGTGTTGCTGAGCTCTCCGGTGCATTGTTTCTTTTTAAGAATGTTCCAAACAGTTGATTTGGCCACACCTAATGTTTTTGCTATCTCTCGGATGGGTTTGTTTTGATTTTTCAGCCTAATGATGGCTTGTTTCACTGATAGTGACAGCTCTTTGGATCTCATATTGAGAGTCGACAGCAACTGATTCCAAATGCAAATGTCACACCTAGAATCAACTCCAGACCTTTTACCTGCTTAATTGATAATGAAATAACGAGGGAATAGCCCACACCTGTCCATGAAATAGCTTTTGAGTTGATAGTCCCATTACTTTTGGCCCCTTAAAAAGTGTAAGGCACATATAGAAACCGTTGTAATTCCTACACCGTTCACCTGATTTGGATGTAATTACCCTCAAATTAAATCTGAAAGTATGCAGTTAAAGCACATCTTGTTTGTTTCATTTCAAAGCCATTGTGGTGGTGAATAGAGGCCAAAATATGAAAATTCTGGCAATGTCCCAATATTTATGCAGCTGACTGTAGCACTAACACATAAAACAAGATTAGGGGGGTCCTCAATAATAAGTATCGTCCCTGGGACTATACTTTTTATTGAGGACCCCTTAATCTAGTGTTATGTGTGTGAGTCTTGTATACCGGTACTAGGCACAGTTAGTATATGGATTATATATTATTTTATTTATTTATCTACAAGCAGTGAGCATATTGGATAATTAGATACTGTGAATAAAGGATGATATGAATGAATAACTTTAAATTGAGTCTATGAATTAATATTAGGGATATGCGCGGGCACTGATCTAGTTGTTTTTAGATTGAGCAGCATGTAGGCTCGAACTGTTGACTTGCTGACAAGCACGATATGTCAGCTCGAACCGCCAGTTCCAGCGACATATCGTATAGTGTGTACTGTACCCAGATTTACTCCCAAATCTGAATCAGGCCCTATATACTAAATTCCTCACCACACAAATATACCCAAACGAGGGTACATTTTGTCAGACATCAGTGAACCTACCAGTTTGTTTTTGGAGTGTGGGAAGAAAGCTGGGCACCCAGAGGAATTCCACATATACTAATGCCACAGATATAGTGTCCCAGTCAGAATCAAACCAATGCCTTATCTCTGTGAGGCAGCAGTGCTAACCACTGTGCTAACACGTCGCCGACACTAGAGAAGCAATGATCTTTACATACTTGACTCACCCAGAGGAATCCCACACATACACAGGGTAAAAGATACTAACGCCACAGAGATAGTGCCCTGGTCAGAATCAAACCAATGCCTTATCTCTGTGCGGCAGGAGTGCTGACCACTGTGCCACCATGTCACTGTATTTTAAAGACACTAGAGAAGCAACGATCTTTACATACCTGACTCCTGGCTGCTTCCGGCACTCTTCATCTCTTGAGTGTTGGACTCGGTCTGTTCTGCAGAAAGGAAAGAGAGTACATGGTGTGATAATGTACATGAGATGCAGCCAAATTAGAATTGATGACTTTATTTCACTGCCGTATGATTTACTGACTATGACAACATATAATATTGTATTAAAGGCACAGTATATAGGCGACCTGTAGTATGGACCACGGATTATATTACTATATAGGTACTCTAATGACAGGTTCCCTTTACCGTAACAGTAGTTTGCAGATTATCAGTATACTTTTATGTCATTTGGATGATTTTCATTGTTTGTAAATAATATATATATTTGTGGATATGTATTTCATTGTTAATGTAGTGTACAGTATAAAAGGACAAAAAATACATTCATTAGGGCAGGAGGAGAGAGAGAGAGAACCACTGGAGCACAGGTACCTTATCACATCTCACTACACAAGTCCTCCTCCATAGGAGATTCACTATAAACAGTGACAGGACTGCTGGTGCAGGAAAGCTAATTTATTGCAAAGACTAGGAAAATGCATCGCAGTGCGCGAACACCCCACTGCGATGGGGACTGCGATCGCAGTGGATACGCAGGCCCATCGCAAACAGGAAGTACAGTTTGGGGGTGGTGACGAGTGGGGTGGTCGGTGTAACGCAGGCGTGGCAGTGCGTTTGAACGCCGTTACAGGGGCGTGCATAAATTAGCCACTGCGATGCCATACGCAGCTTGGGCTTTCACTGCGTGCAATGAGGTTAGCAATTCCTGAGTAAGGTCAGCAAGTGTGCGTGAGGCTGCGATAGTACTCGATGTTACCGATGTTTATTTCCCAAGGTGCAAAACAGAAATAAATACACCATCGCCATACTTGCAGGTACTTTCCATAGACAGGAATACAACACAGGAATTTACCAAAAATTGTAATTATAATCACGGGTGTAATTTAAGCAAACTCGGTCCTAAATAGAACTTTTAGACTACCTCCTGAGCTGCATTTCTAGCAGAAACATAAACAGATCAGTGTCATCCGTGTATGTGTCTAAATAATGATAAAAATTGTTAATTTTACAAAAAAATTTATACTGGGGTGAGTATAGTGTTTGTGTGTAATTAACTTTTACTTTCTACGGTGTGTGTGTGTGTCCTGTGTTGTTTTTTTTACTATTTTCTTTTACAGTGGGGGTACCAGTGCCGGCCATCTGCTAGCATTTGTAGTTCTTTAAGTGCCAAGGGGCACTTACTGTAGTCTCACTGTAAAAAACAATATAATACATTAATTAATTATGAACACTATTACCCCTGCACCAACCGGCCAGGCGTGCAGGGAAGAGCCCCGGGCTTCAGTCCAGGGCTGGGGTACTCAGGAGAGAGGGGGACCCCTTTATTGGGGGGGTCCCCACCTCTCCTGGTATCCCCAGACTGGGCTGACTAGTTTGGGGTGTTAATGCTTTGGCCAGGGGACCCGGTGAAAGGGTCCCCTGGCTGTGGCATTACACTCCGACTAGTTTGAGCCCGATGCTGGTTTTAAAAATACAGGGAACACCACGCAATTTTTTCCCCATATTTTTAAAACCAAGACTGGCTCACAGAGTCCAGTGCTGGTTCATAAAATACGGGGGACCCCTATACATTTTGTCTCCCGTATTTTTAGAACCAGGACTGGCTCACAGAGCCCGGGGCTGGTTATGCTTTTGAGAGGTGAACCGCACATCGTTTTCTGTTCTTATTTTTACTCTTTGAGTATGTTTTTTTATTACACTGATATATGCAGGCTACATGTTCGGGAGTATTGGGCTATGTGGTACACGGGTAGGAAACATGATCACAGACACCATAGAAAAACACGATTCAGCAAAACACGATTCTTGGTAGATTTTGAGTGTTTCAGCTGAAACAAATCACCCGTGTTCCTGCGATGCCGTGAATGTTTAAACTCGGGCAATCACGGGCCAGACATGATTCTTAGTAATTTACCCCTATAACTTACTGAGCCAAGCAACCTGAGTAATGACAAGCTAGATTCCCTATACCAGGGGAATTTGATGCTATTGACTCAAAAAAGACAGCTACACTATTTCAGTTAATGGCATTGGCAAACAAGTACATTAAATCTAATGATCACCTAAAGACAGAGAGGTACTATAGCCAAAGAAACTGTATAGATATCTAAATTAATAAAAGCTGTTACTTTAAGGTTAATAATTACTAGAACTCAGTTTCAGTATAAGATATGTGCACCACCGAGAGTATGGCCATACACTGAAAGGACAAAAGTGTTCTATTAACAGAAATAATTAAGAGTTATGTAGAGAGCCTGGCTTGTGTCTGTACATGCAGCTGTTGGTTCTGTGTGCAGCTGCAGGTTGTTAGAGGGGCTCTTAGGGGTATATTTACTAAAGTGCGAGTTACTAGAAGTGGAGATATTGCCCAAAACAACCAATAAGATTCTATTTAACAGTTATCTAGCACCCAATAGATTCTATACAGTGCTAGATAAGTCTTAAGTAGAATTGGTTGCTATGGGCAACATCTCCACTTCTAAAAACTCGCACTTTAGTAAATATACCCCTTAGGGTGTATAATATATTTAGCTTAAAACAGGAGCCAAGTCTTTTAGAAGCTCTTTTATAGGTGCTATACTGTATAATGCTACACTGTACACTGAACACAGATCTGTATAGGGAAATATGGCCCTCATTCAGAGCCGTACGCTCTGAGCAGAGCGCACGCTCTGAATGAGGGCCGGGCTCCATTTTCATGGAGCGTCCTCCTGGACGCTCGTATAGCTGTGGGTCACCACCCACAGGCTATACGAGCGTGCATTGTGATGGTCGCGATGGTCGAGACCATCGCGACCATCGAATTTGCGAGCCGGAGCCTGCGGTTGAGGTTTTCAACCGCAAGCTCCGGAGTGATTTTGGCTCTATCAGAGCCAAAATCACTCCCACTGACATCACTAGTGATGTCAGTGGGCCGGCTTCTGACGGGAGGCGTTCCCGTGGGAACGCCCCCGTCAGGGAGGCACGCCCCCGGCACGCCCACCAAAGGGGGCGTGCTGTCAATCAACATTGACAGCACGCCCCCTTTGATCGGACACAACGAGCGAAGGACTTTCCTTCGCTCGTCGCGTCTGGCGCATGCGCACGACGGAGCTCCCTCCGTCGTGCGCATGCTCAGTCCATAACATCGACCCACTTGCGAGCGGACAGCCGCTCGCGAGTGGGTCTGAATCAGGCCCTATGTCTTTACAAATGGTATTTTTCAAAAGGGAAAATGTTCCTATTGTATTATAGTTCATGCTTTCAGGAGATGCTCTCATGAAGGTGCTGAATAGTAAAGTAGCTTTCCTCTTGAATCTTTGAGATTCATGTTTATTTCCCAAGGTGAAAACTTTTATTGTAATTTTGAATAAACTGTTTACAGAATGTAAGCTCTCACGAGCAGGGACCTCTTCCCTCATGTGCTTCTCTTTACATTTTCTTCTACTCCTTACTCCCCATAAGGGCACCTAACACGTGGCTGCCAACTCCCGGCTGCTTATTGTGAGTGCTTTAATCGCTATTGCAGCAATGTATAGAAATCGTGTCCTTGTCCTGCACTGTAATGTACTGTAGGTTACTCGTTTCTTGTTCACTTATTAGTTCTATGTACTATGTAAGGCGCTGCGGAACACTTGTGGTGCCATATAAATAAAGGATAATAATAATAATAATAATAATAATAATATTACTTAGGGGGGGATGTACTGTGGCCCTGATTCAGAGCCGGACGCTCTGACAGAGCGCTCGCTCTGAATCAGGGCCGGCCCTCTGAATTTAAGAGCGGCCTCCTGGCCAATCGCATAGCTGTGGGTGACCACCCACAGCTATAGCGAGCGGCCAAAATGATGGTCGCGATGGTCAAGACCATTGCGACCATCGGGCTTGCGACGAGACCCTTGCAGTAGGGTCTCATTGCCGCAAGCCCTGGAGTGCTTTTGGCTCTCTCAGAGCCAAAAGCACTCCCACTGACATCACTAGTGATGTCAGTGGGACCGGCCCCAGAAGGAACGCCTCCATCTGGGCAGCCATGCCCCCGGCACGCCCACCAAAGGGGGCGTGCTGTCACTCACCATCGACAGCACGCCCCCTTTGGTGTGAGACTCATAATGACGGCTTGGCCGTCGTTATTTGGGTCTCGCACATGCGCACGACGGAGCCGCCTCCGTCGTGCGCATGCGCAATTGGCCAACTTCGACCCGCTTGCGAGCACTCAGCGCTCGCGATCAGGTCTGAATTAGGCCCTAAAGGTGAAAATGCGGTTTTCGGGGGGGGTTTACCGCGTTCACCAAATGTACTAAGCACCGTAATGCTTAGTTCCGATGGGTAACGCCCATCACCCCTCGCGGCCCGCAGCCTTCTGCGCATACACAGAAGGACGCCAGAGGGATTTCTGGGTGTTAAAGCCGGAAGTCCTCCTACCAGAACCATCGCAAAGGACAGCATGCATACACAGGGTAAAATATACTAACGCCACAGAGATAGTGCCCTGGGCGGAATTAAACCAATGCCTTATATCTGTGAGGCAGGAGTGCTGACCACTGTGCCATCATGCCACTGTATTTTAAAGACATTAGAGAAGCAACGATCTTTACATACCTAACTCCTGGCTGCTGCCGGCACTTAGCATTTCTTGAGTGTTGGAAAGTGTGTACATCATGTGATAATGGACATGACACGCAGCCATTTTATAAATTGATGACTTTATTTTCATTACCTTTTGTTTTATTGGAAACTTTTAATGTTGTGATGAAGACACAGTATATAGTTGACCTGTAGTATGGAACCTGTCGTATTATTCTAAATTAGGAACTCTTATTACAGGTTCCCTTTACCTGCTGTAACGATTGTCCGCAGATTATTAGCATACTGCTACAATACCCATTGAATGTATGAAATTTGGGGCTGATTCAGCACAGGACGGAACTGCGAAGCCGCACACAGGCATCATTACAATTCCATCCTTGCAAATATGCAGATGCAGCAGGAGGTGTCTGACCCCCCCCCCCCCCGCTGCATTTACGATCCCAGCACTGCGACCAATGTCACAGGCTGCGATAACCATAGCGACCATCAGCGGACGGCGGCGGCCAGCTGGGTAAGCCTCAGCTTACACAGGCTGGCCAGCTTGCCAGGCCAGGAACCTGCGTCCGTGGATGCAGGTCCTGGCCTTGACATCCCTGTTTCCGGAAATCCTGGCCATCCCCGCACCGCCCTGTAAATGCCTCTGCCTGTCAGAACAGGTCCTGCGCGCAAGCCAGGGGTGTTTCTAGAGAGGAGGGGGCCCGTGTGCAGTCTCCGACAAGGGCCCCCTCCTCTCTGCCCAGCGGCCAGCAGCGAATTGAGCTGTGCGCGGCCAAAGCCGGAGTTATAGACTCTGAGCACTAGAGTGTGCCCAGAGTCTATAATGTATGCACAGGTCACCGGGAAAATGGCCGTGGCGGCCATTTTCCCTGTACTGCGCATGAGCAAATGACGGGAAAATGTCCACCACCGCCATTTTCCAGTCGTTTTACAGCGCTGGACCCCCGCGCCGACGTGGGACTCTGGAGAGGTTAGTAATATTATGGGTGCAGGGTGTGCGGTGCGGGGCCGGGTGCAGGGTGTGCGGTGCGGGGCCCCCCTGGACCCAGGGCCCCGTGTTCCCCGCACACCCTGCACCCATTATAGATACGCCCCTGGCGCAAGCAGATCACTAATCATCGGGAATCTGCATTACACGCAATGCTGAATCACCCCCCTTGCTTTAGCTTCACGTAGAGGTGAGTGTGGCACCGCTGTACTCCTGCATCAGTGTGACAGGTGCCTCATGTCACTACTCTTTGAAGTCGTTACCATTTTAGATGTTTGGAAATTGTAAATGTTAACTTGATACTTTTTTGGAACCGGGACATTCAAGCATTGCTTGGCCACAAATATACTGTGCTTGGGATGCTCATCGATCATCCATGGTTGCTAATCATCGATGATTTGCCACCGATGGTGAAGATCCATTTGTTCATCACCATCGATGGCAGACAGGGCAGTGTTTTTTTTTTCCTGGTGCGGAGGGATTGGAGCATAGCGCCACCCCCTTCCCCGATTAGTCCGCAACCTGTGTGTCCCTACTTCCACTGTGTCACATCCACTGCCTGCACTGTATGCTCTGAGATGATGCAAACCATCGATGTTTCTCCATCGATGTAAACCACTGATGGCGGACCCTCCAATGACCTTCCGCATACTGTGCATCACCTGCATATCTGTGTGTAGCCAGATTGGACCATGTTTTCTTCAAATTCTCGCTTTACTCAGTGCCTACATAATCCTTTATTCTGCCCCCTGTTCCCACCTCTATCCTTTCCCCCCTAGTCTCCTCCACTTCTCTCCCCTCCTCTGTCTGTATTCCTCCTCTCTGCTTCCCTCCCCCTCCTCTCCTGTTACTCCACTTTCATTCTTTTATCCCCCACAATGGTCCTACTACCCCACCACTACGCTCTGCACCCACCCTCCTCTCCCTATCACCACACCACACCTTCATCTACATCACACTAATCTCCCTCCCTCTCCTACCAATGCACGCCGCCTCTCCTGCCTACTGAGTACTTCCTCCCACTCCTGCCCCCAAGATCTCGCCCGTGCTGCTGCCTTCCTCTGGAACTCTCTCCCTCTCCCTATCAGACTCTCCAACTCTCTACAAATCTTCAAACTGGCTCTCAAGATCCACTATTTCATCATATCCTTCCAGCTCTCATCCTAACCCGCTGCTCCATGCTTCTTACTCCCTGTCTACCGGGTCTGTGTCACCCCTGTCTGTCTGCCCTCCCCTTTAGAATGTAAGCTTTCACGAGCAGGGCCCTCTTCCCTCATGTGCTTCTCCTTCCCTCACTCATACGATCATCTACTCCAAACTCCCCACAAGGGCACCTAACACTTGGTTGCTGACACCCTGCTGCTATCTCAGTGTTATGATCGCTAACACAGCAATGTTTATAACCTATCTTCTTATCCTGTATTGTTTTGTACTGTAAGTGACTATGGCCCTCATTCAGAGCCGGTCGTTAGCGGCAGTACGCTCGTTCCGAGCGATGTTTGCACATCTGCGCATGCGTACGGTTTTTAGTACGCATGCGCGAACCAGTCAGTGCGGCCGAAAATCGTTTGTACGCTATATAGCGAGTGCCTGCTATTTTGAGTGACAGAATGAGGCGTATGTGGGTGGTAACAGGGGAAGGTGCTTGAAAATGGGGAGTGGAGATCCGAACGCAGGCGTGCTTAAAGGTCAAAACGGGCGTTTTATGGGTGTGTATATTTAAAACAGCAGCGTCATTGAGCACGTCACTGGGTTATTTTATAGCCAGAACTGCTCGCAAATTTGTGGTAGCAAACACCAACCACAAGAATAGCGAGCAGTTCATACGCTGGTCGATGTACTCGATTAATCTAATAAATAGCGGACATGACGTATGGTGTGAGCGGCCAGGGGGCGTTTTTAACAAATAAACGAGCGTATGTTTTGCTCGCTCGTTCAGACTTAGAGGTGTGAACAGACTGCAATGTGCGTACGGATCATTTGAATAATTAGCCACCCCTTGTTTTTAAACGAACGACCGCAAATAGCGAACGGCTCTGAATGAGGGCCTATTTTCGTGTGTGCTCCTTTGTTTATGTACTTTGTGAGGTGCTGCGAAACCCTTGTGGTGCCATATAAATAAAGGATAATAATAATTGGAGGGGTTAATAGAATAGAAGCTTTGGCCACAGCTAAATACACCTTTATGTATCGTAGCCTGCAGTTGCAGTGTAGCTACTGTTATCTTAGCCTAAATCCATTGCTAATGTCACATTTTTTACCTTCTCTTTCTGTACATTCGCTGTCTGGTAGTAAGCAATCCATCTCCGGACCTGTGCAATAGAGATTATAATTTAGACACTCAGCCAAACACGACACCATCATTTTATGGCTTTATGTCCATGTTACCCAGAGGTTACGGGCCTGAATGTGGCCGCATCTAGCGAGTAAGAGCAAACCGTGCATGGGCCCTAGCGCACGTGCACATCTTCGCAAGGAGACGCCTATTTCAGTTGTACCTCTTGAACCCAGCACGAGTAGGTGTTAGAGTCGATGATAATGATGACGGCTACTCTCATATATTGGAAAAGTGGAGCCGTGCGATGCATAGACACTAAGATGTAAGTATAGACGCATTATATACCGTTTACAATCCTTCCGCATTCTGAATACGGACGCATTTGGACCTGCATGAAACTCAGGACCTCATTCAGAGTCGGTTGAAGCGGCCGCACGTTCGTACGCCACCGATGTTCGCTAAACTGCGCATGCGTAAAGTTCGCAATGCGCGTGCGCAAACTAGCCGCTACGATCAGAAATTTCTCTCTCCTTGAACACAGCCAGGTCGGTAGTTTGAGTGACAGATTGAGGCGTTTGTGGGTGGTAACAGGGGAAGGTGCTTGAAAACGGGGGAGTGGCGATCCGAACGCAGGCGTGCCTAATTATGCAAACGGCGTTTTATGGGAGTGCATAATTAACTAAGTAGTGTCATAGCACATGTGACATGGGAGGTTTTTACACTGACATGATCGTAGAGCTTAAGAGAGGGTATGGTCAACCTTAAGCTCTACGAACAGCTCCAATGGTTCCCAATGGTCTCGATTAATCCTTATATGCCCGGAGATTACATGTAATGTGAACGAGAAGGGGGCATATTTTTTGTCTTCCGGCCGCTTCCTCCCCTTGGTCGGCCAGCTGCCGATCCGATCTTAGGGACGCAACTTGCGAGGGCATCATTTGCATATCCGGCCCCTTTTCCCGTACGACCGTGCTGCCCCTTCGACCGACTCTGAATGAGGTCCTCATACTCTATGGCCCTATGGCTGCACCCGCATGATTTTATTTGCTTTGGTAAAATGATATTATGTTTTCACGTACTGGAATCCAAGTTGCTAATTTCCAGGGAATTGTTGGTTTCTTCTGGGAGGTCTGTAGATAAAAATGGAACAATGCCATGCGGTCAGTATGGATGGAGGCAGTGCACTTATCTGTACTGGTGGGAACATAGCAATTACTGGTATATTCTAATGACTTATATTCTATATCAGCGGTCGAAGTGGGAATTTAAAATCTAAGGTTGTACTTATTCGTGTGCCGGAATGGAGGCGTGGCAACTCCAAATGGGGGGTGTCCTTAAGATGTGCCTCCTTTTTCATCAGTGTAGTGTACCACACTGTAGTGCCCCTTATACACATTATGCCACACAATAATAGTGCCCCTTATACTGTACAATGCCCACAGGAGTAGTGTCCCCTATACAATGCCCACAGTAGTACTGCCACTTATGCAATGCCCACAGTAGTAGTGCCCCTATACACATCATGCCACACAATAATAGTGCCCCTTATACAATGCCCACAGGAGTAGTGCCCCCCATACAATGCCCACAGTAGTAGTGCCACTTATGCAATGCCCACAGTAGTAGTGCCCCCTATACAATGCTGACAGTAGTAGTGCCACTTATGCAATGCCCACAGTAGTAGTGCCCCCCACACAACACCCACAGTAGTAGTGCCAATTATGCAATGCCACACAATAGTGCCCCTTATACAATGCCCACAGTAGTGCCCCCTATACAATGTCCACAGTAGTAGTGCCACTTATGCAATACCCACAGTAGTAGTGCCCCCTATACAATGCTGACAGTAGTGCCACTTATGCAATGCCCACAGTAGTAGTGCCCCCCACACAACACCCCACAATAGTAGTGCCAATTATGCAGTGCCCACAGTAGTAGGGCCCCCTATACAATGCACACAGTAGTAGTGCCCCTTATGCAATGCCCACAGTAGTAGTGACCCTTATGCAATGCCCACAGTAGTTATGCACCTTATACAATGCCCACAGTAGTAGTGCCCCTTGTAGTAGTGCTCCCTATATATTGCCCACAATAGTAGTAGTGCCCCTAATAATAGTAGTACCCACAGTAGTAGTAGTGTCCCTTATATTAGTGCCCCTTACACTTAAAGACAAACAGACACACACAAACATACTTACCTGAAGCCCCACCCCTGCGCCCGCTGCCGTCCGTCAGCTCCTCGCTCTGCACTGTAGGAGAGACGTCATGACGTATCTCCCAACACCCACAACAGGTGTGAGCGCCAACCTCCGGCTGCAGAGAGTGAGCTGCCGGGCACCCTCTGGTAACACAATCTCAGCGGGTGCCCAGCATATGGAGTAGGCAGAATTTGAGGGTTATGATCGCTAACGCAGCAATGTGTATAAACCATGTCCTTGTCCTGCACCAATGTGTATAGACCATGTCCTTGTCCTGCAGCAATGTGTATAGACCATGTCCTTGTCCTGCAGCAATGTGTATAGACCATGTCCTTGTCCTGCATTGTATAGTACTGTAAATTGCTGTTTTCTTGTTTGCTCATTTGTTTATGTACTTTGTAAGGTGCTGTGGAACCCTTGTGGCGCCATATACATAAAAAATAATAATAATAATAAAACATTGTTTGACTCTGCATCGTCGATGGCGGTAAACCATTGGATTACCGCCATTGTTGGCAAAACCATTGACCTTGGGTGGTTACCCATTGATGTTTGTTAATCATTGATGGTCGATGGCTAATTCAGAGTCCAGTCCTGGGTGAATGTCGCAGACGATATCTGCAATCAAAAAAATGGTGACTGTTACTGTTTTAAGTTTCTTTACCAACCAAGTGACTTTGGGCCTGATTCAGACCCGTTCGCAAGCGCTATGCGCTCGCGAGCGGGTCGACGTTAGGCCACTGCGCATGCGCACGCCAGAGCCGGCTCCGACGTGCGCATGCGCGAGACCCGGCTAGCGACGGGCGCTCCGTCTCTCAGGGTCTCGCACCAAAAGGGGGCGGCTATCAATTTTGATCGACAGCTCGCACCGTTTTGGAGGCGTGGCGTGGGGGTGGCTTCACAAACGGAGGTGTTCCCATGCGAACGCCTGCCATTTGTGGGCGGCCCCACTAACATCACCAGTGATGTCAGTGGGAGAGCTTTCGGCTCTATTAGAGCCAGAAGCTCTCTGGGGCTTGCGGCCACGAGACCCTACCACAAGGGTCTCGTCGCAAGCCCAATGGTCATGATGGTCTTGACCATCGAGACCATCATCCTGGCCGCTCGCAATAGCTGTGGGTGGTCACCCACAGCTATGCGAGCGGCCAGGAGGCCGCTCCAAAAAAGACAAAAAATGGCCCTGATTCAGAGCAAGCGCTCTTTCAGAGCGTCCGGCTCTGAATCAGGGCCTTTGTACCATTTGTATATCTCAGCTGGGAGCTATTTCTAGTAGCTGAGGACGGTGTTGTAGAAGTAATTGCTATACTAAGTGCATTCAGCGTATCCAAAGTGCATTCAGTGTATTCAACGGACCTTTTCTTTCTTTAAAAGACATTGGGCTGATTCAAAGGTGGACGCAGCGCCGATGTTTACGCAGTTGTCCAATGATTTTGTACCGTACATGCGTCCCAGTGGCTACCGCCGAGGGACACAGAAGGAATTTTGTTGCAGCAAGAGGCAATTTCGGTGGGTGTACCTGGGAGGTAACAGGGAGTGGTTAGGCAGACGCGGGCGTGTCGCGTCCATTGACTGCAGATTTTTTCGCAGTTGCACCAGTGGCCATGTCCCGACGAACATTCAGAGCAACCTTAGGGCTGCCTCAATGTCCGATGGTGCGACCTGTTGAAGCCTGTTGGGTGCGGTATTAGCATAAAGACGCAGTTGCGCAGCGTAAAAAGACACTTCTTCAGGCACAATTGTCTACACTTTCTAAGTCCTATCTATTGCTGAGATTATTGTATTCAAATTCTATTACAGTTCTGTTGCCAGTTTAAGTGATTGTGCATTGGTCAAAGACTTTGGGGCCCATTTAGTAATGATCACATTTGCAATGCGAACTGGGTAGCTCATTCAGAGGACGCTAAGCTGCGCTCTCACGCAGCTAAAAGGGGCCGGGTATGCAAATGCCGTGATCGCACTGTCTGCTGTTTGGACACCCTTTGGACGACGGTATAAAGACGCCCACTTTTCTCTCTTAACACACGTCATCTCCAGGAAGTGTAGGAACAATCGGAACCATCGAGAGCAATCGGAGCTGCACACAGCACTTGAGGTAGACCTTACTCCGCCGCAAGCACTGCGATCACTGCAGGCTGAAAAATAACCAAGTGACGTGTACAATGATGCATCTTTGTTAATTATGCACACCCATAAAACTCAGTTTTGACGGCCAGACACGTCTGCGTTCGCAACACCAATCCCCCGTTCACAAGCACCTTCCCATTACCACGCACAAACGGCGCTATCTGTCACTCAAAATAGCGTCCAGTCTGTGTACTACGAGCGCACGATTCCCAATCGCACTGAGTGATGCAGGCATGCGCATATTGACACATACACATGCACAAACAGGCGACTATCTCTCAAAGCGTGCGTCCATGGCTAAGCGAGCGGGTCTGAATCAGGCCCTGGGTGCGATATTAACAGGATGGAATCATATTGGCCAAATGTATTACTGAGCACCCGCAGGGACAGGGGCTCAGAAAGGATCCTGTCACTGCGATGTGCCGGGAGTCAAGTGACGGAACCACAGCCCATGCGCGGTCTACTGACCACGCGTGCGCCAGGGCTATTGCCGGGGGATGGCTCCTATGGGACCCTCTCGCCATGCGATGTGTAGCCCAGATTTTCAGATGGCGGTAGCAGCGGGGGGCAATCTCTGGAATGCATCGCATTCCGGAAGTTGGTAAATATGGCAGCATTGCATCCCCCATAAATACCTATGGGGGTTGTGACTGCCAGCGGGAATGAAGGGATCTCAGCAGGTATTGGAGATATCTGCTGCAGTCCTTCTGTCATACATTCGGGGGATACTAAATATTTGCGGTTACCGCCGGAAAACGTGTGTTTTGGGGGAATAAGTCACAAATATATATTGATAAAAGGGCCCCTTAATTTCTACGATTGTTCCTATTAATTTCTGTATTCTTTGATAGTCTAAAGGTTGCCACCAGTGGTGGCTCCAGAGCTGGGGCTGCAGCATAGTCCAAAATTAAATGAAGGAAGCCACACCAACTGCCAGTGATTCCCGACAGGCCATGTTTGGCAGCATATTGGGTGGCAGTTGGTGTGGTCCCCTATTTGAATTTTGGACTGCGCTGCAGCTCCACCTCTGGAGCCGCCATTGGTTGCAACCAGTGGTGGACGCTAACCCGATTCAGTCGCAAATGAACGATGTTGCTTTTTCCGCGGAGCCACAGTGCGCATGTGCCTCAAAGGTATTGCAGCTCCGGTTGTCCTGCACTGTTACCGGGGCTCCATTTTGTAGGGTGCGCCGAAGCCAGCGACTGCGTTTTCAGCTTAGTTGCATTGGTCATTCTGAGCAACCTTAGGGAGTCTGTCACTATATTCGCAAGGTTTGGCTGATGCTGCGTCTTCAGACGCAGACAGTGGATCTGAGGAGCACGCAGTGGTCGTCTTGTCTAAGCTGAATAATTGGCTGAGACAAGTTCAGTTTAAAATTGAATCACGGCGACGCCATCTTGCGACTGGCCGCAAGACACCATCTTGAAAATGAGATTGCAAGACGCCATTTTGCGAATGGCTGCCTAAGCGCCATTTTAGATAAACTCACAATTTAGTACATGTGGCGATAATACTATTAGCACCATGCGATTGCATCTTTCACCATTTCTCATACACACATTAATACTCACAATTGCGCTGTTAACTAGTCGCATATTAGCGAATGCATAGGACTTTGTATGAAACCGCTGTTTTATTAGCTTTATGCGCACGCATCTGCCCCAAGTTAACTAGAGTCCTTATATCAAACCCTGAATACTCACACATTACATATTCACACATAAGGTTTAATAAGCTTTAAAGTATATGATTTAAGTTGGTTCAGTTAGTTTAAATGCTGAGAAATAAAGATATATGATAACTAAGGTTTTATATATACTAGGAAAGTCGTGTTTGGTTTCGTACTGATGCGTACTCTTTCAACAGAATTCCGGTACTATCGGTGTGAAGATCGCATCATGCATTCTCAACTTATGGACCGCAGAGACTACAAGCAACAAAATGTATATTTCATGAACAACTGTTAGGATGTTACAGGTGGCGGGAAGGGAAAGACCCCCAGCTGTTAGAGGCAGGGAGAGTCTATTTGAACCAGCCTGTTAAATGCTCTGTAACAGATGCTTCTCCCCTGGGAACCAATGACATTGGCAACAAACTTCTCTATTGTTCTGTCTATTCTGGGGGGTATAAATATGTGTGCTCAAACGCTGGGTTCTTAGTCTTCGTGCTGAATGCTGAATGACGAGGGGTCTCTTGCTGATGCCTATCATCGGGTCCTAAAGCGCTGCGTATGTATACTGTACTTGGGTCTGTATATTTCCTTTGTGTCTAATTGTGTCTGGATCAATAGCGTGTAACTGACTGTACTTTTACTTGAATAATACTTTGTGCTTTGGAACCAGTTCTAAGTCTGGAGTCTCTATTTACTGTATGACTGCGTACGCAAATTAGCATCATTCTTAGAGGTTTATAGGTAGGATTTTAGAAGGTATAGGCAGGGGTATATAGAGGTTCTGATCCAGTATCGTTAGTTGGGGGCTCGTAGTGAAGTCACTTACCTGCTCACATGGTACAAACGGCTATCGATATTTCAGCAAAGGGTGGAGTGGCCACATGCATGGTTTGCCTGCAACCTCTTTGTGCTGAAAGATCGCTATCCATCTCCGTGTGAATCAAGGAAGCTGACTAGAATCCAGGGACAAGAGAGGAAAAAGTTTGTTTTCCTCTGTTGATAGAACCTTACGTCTAAAGGGGTGCCGCAGTACTGAATACGCGGCTAAGTCGCAGGTTTGCGCACAGCAAAGACGCGCTTTTGTGTACGCAGCTAAAAGTCATTATACGGATGTGTGGTGTTAATAAAGATTGGCGTGTGGTGTTAAGGGCTTGTCTACCACGCAATACCGACGTGACAAAATTTATCACGGATTGTGTATTGGATGGTGACGTTCCCTTAACAGACCAAGTAAACCAAGGTAACATTTCCCGCATTGTAACTCAATTGGGTATATATTTTCCAGTAGTAGTCAATTGGAACAAAATTTTCAAAACTAAGCAGAAGGAGAGTGAATCTGCAGAAGATTATTGCGACCGGGCTCTGCAGGCTATCACCCAGTACACTGGGATAGAAGATATTAAAGATAGCCCTCACCACAGGGGAATGATAGTGACGGTACTCATGGACGGTCTGAAGGAGAACTTAAAGACTCGGGTTCAGACCTCACAGCCTGGCTGGAGGGGACTTACGATAGATAATCTCATAGAGTCTGCCATAGAACACGATAAAAACATCTCAAAAAAGAGGGAGACCCAGAGCGAAAAACTAATGGCTGTCAGTATCCAAGCTCTGGAGGGAATGACTGTAACATCACAGCCAACAGACACACTCGCACCTGCACACACACCTGCCCTCACTAACACCACACAACAACAAACACAACTCTATTCCGCTAACCCAATACAACCACAGGTTCCATACTCATATCCCCCACAATACCCTTACCCTCCCTATCCTTACCCATATCCACCACCTTTACCCTCTGCTCAAACCTCACAACCACACATGTTTTCACCTGATCCACGGACATGTTTTAATTGTAAACAAACAGGACACTTAAGTAGAAATTGTACAGTAAAACGAGTAGGAGACCCAAATCAGGGAAGACCTGGATATCCCCATAAGGGATATGCACAGAGATCAGCAAATGTTCAACAGGCACCAGCTCCAATTGTGGCCGTAAATGCTTTATTGGAGAATGGTAGCCAACGCTAGGGGTCAGGTCATACCTGTAGTCTACAGATAGTCAGGTTAACGGGAAGTACTAGGGAAGAACCGGTCATGATGGTTGATGTAGCTGGTACTGAATATCCTTTTCTTGTAGACACAGGGGCGACCAGGTCAGTGATGAAATCTCCCGTTAATTTACAGGTGACCAACGAGACAGTACCAACAATGGGTGTAACAGGTAAAGTGGAACATTATCCTCTAACAAAGTCCACAGAGGTTACTATTGGGCCGTTGCATACCAGACATTCTTTTCTTCTGGCTGCTGCGACCCCTACTAACCTGCTGGGGGGAGACTTGTTATGTAAAATGGGATGTGTTATATATTGCACCCCTGATGGTGTATTTTGAGATATCCCAGAGAGAATGGTATACGAGGTGCGGGATATGTTAGACACTCCTCAAAGGATAATGTATCACTCTACAGTTTTAAATGAAACTCCATCACAGGTAGATGAAATGTTGTCCCAAATTCCAGGTTCCCTTTGGACTAGGGATGGACAGGACACTGGATTAATGGCAAACGTAAGTCCTGTAATGGTAAACTTAAAAAGTGGTAGGCAAGCTCCAAAAATTCCCCAATACCCACAAAAACAGGAGGTAGAATTAGGGGTGTTTCCAGTAATTGAGCGATTATTGCAACAGGGAATTTTAGTTCGTACAGCCAGTGTAGCCAACAGTCCCATCTTTCCAGTTAAGAAGAGTGGTGGGAGGGGTTATAGGCTAGTACAAGACCTTAGAGGTGTTAACAAGGTAGTAGAGAGCCAATTCCCTGTAGTGCCAAATCCAGCTGTCATCCTAATGCAGATCCCACCAAATGCAACCCATTTCACTGTCATTGACCTCTGTTCTGCTTTCTTCTCTGTGCCTCTCCACCCTGACTGTCAGTACCTATTCGCATTTACATACAGAGGTGTGCAATATACATGGACACGATTACCCCAAGGTTTCATAGACAGCCCCAGTATCTTCTCCCAGGCATTGCACGACTGTTTACAATCTTTTCAACCTGCCAATGGATCTGTTCTAATTGAATATGTGGATGATTTATTGCTATGTTCTGACTCGTTTATGTCATGTTTGAATGATACTAAACTTTTGTTACTTCATCTCTCGCATACAGGATACAAGGTGGCTAAGGACAAGCTACAGCCGTGCCAATCCAGAGTAAAATATTTGGGACACTGCCTAACCCAGGGGTTACGACATCTTACAAATGATAGAATCCAGGCCATACAAAACATGACACTGCCGCAGAATCAACAGCAAATTCGTACCTTCTTGGGAATGTGTGGATATTGCCGAATGTGGATCCCAGGTTTTTCTATTTTGGCCTTGCCTTTACAGGAATTAGTCTCTTCCTCAAAGCCCTATCGTGTCATACACACAGAGGAATCAGAGCAGGCTTTCCTTAATCTTAAGGATAGCCTGACAAAAGCTCCTGCATTGGGAATACCTGATTATGAAAAACCTTTTGATTTGTATTGTACGGAAGCCGATGGTTGTGCTGCAGGTGTCCTTACACAAAAACATGGTGATGCCAGTAGGCCCGTAGCATACTACAGTGCCCAATTGGACACGGTAGCAAGATCACTTCCCACTTGTTTAAGAAGTGTAGCAGCTACCGCTCTATTGGTGAGTAAAAGTGAGGACGTAGTACTGGGCCATGATATGATTGTCTACACTCCCCATGCTGTATCTGCTCTGTTGAACTCAGCTCTGTTGAACTCAGCTCTTCAGCTAGGTTTACCAAATGGGAATTAGCCCTAATCGCACCCGCAAACATCACTGTTAAACGTTGCAGCACACTGAATCCAGCAACGTATTTACCATATGTACAACATGATGTACAAAGGGTGGAGGGAGACGAGTTGCTGGCGGGAGGTGAGTTCAGCGGACGTAATGATACATATCTGAATCAGACCTATACTGCTAGACCTGACATACATGATGCACCTTTAGAGAATGTGGATGTGACTTTCTATACGGATGGGAGTTGTCATAGACAAACAGACACAGGTGAATTATGTACAGGTTATGCTGTTGTAAACGACACAGACATCATAGAAGCTAAACCTCTTGGTCCTCCTCACTCAGCCCAGGTGGCAGAGTTAGTAGCACTAACTAGAGCGGGTGAACTGGCAACAGGCAAATCTGTTAACATTTACACTGACTCGAGGTTCGCGTTCGGGGTGGTGCACGATTTCAGGGCTCTCTGGCATCTGAGAAATTTTATGACAGCAGCATGCACACCAGTTGCACACTCCCGACACATAAAACATCTTTTAGAAGCAATCCAACTGCCCAAAACAGTGGCAGTAATTAAGTGTAAAGCCCATACATGTGAGGATGACCCGGTGTCACTAGGCAACAACAGGGCCGATGAAGCTGCAAAATGGGCAGCAGGGTTAAAAAAAATTTCTCCAACTGAAACAATTATGTCATTCCAAACAATTGATATGCTGAAATTAATTGAGATGCAAAATTTGTGTTCAATTCAGGAAAAATCCATTTGGAAGTCCAAGGGATGTGGGCAAGAGTCCTCTGGGCTCTGGAGAGACGGACATGGTAAGCCAGTAGCCCCCAAGGCATATTACCCCAGCCTGGCTGAGGAAGCACACGGTCTGACTCATCTGGGAAAACAAGGTATGTGCAAGTTGGTGAGGGCATACTGGTGCGCACCAGGTTTTTCTTCACAAGCAGAGAAGATAGCAATGTCCTGTCTGACCTGCTTAAGGAAGAACATAGGGAAAACGATCCCTACCGAACCGTCCCACATTCCACCGACTGATGGACCTTTCCAGGTGATACAAATTGATTTCATCCAATTACCAACCTGCAGGAACCTTATGTAATTATGTTGGTGTGCAATGATGTATTTTCTAACTGGGTTGAGGCCTACCCAGCAGCCACTAATACTGCTGTGTTTACTGCCAAGAAAATAGTTCAGGAATTTGTATGCAGGTACGGTATCCCTAAAATCATCGAGAGTGATAGGGGTACTCATTTCACAGGTGATGTTTTTCAAAATATGTGTAAGCTGATGGGTATTAATAGCCGACTTCATACCCCCTACCGACCGCAAGCCAGTGCCAAGGTAGAGAGGATGAACGGGACTATTAATAATAAGTTAAGTAAAATCATGGCAGAGACTGGACTGGGCTGGCCAGAAGAGTTACCTTTGGTCCTACATAGCATAAGGACCACTCCTAGACCCCCTCTAAATTTGTCCCCATTTGAAATACTGTTCGGTAAACAACCTCATTTGATTATAAGTCCACAGGAAGACCTGAAGGGTAACAACGAGGTAACTGTAAAGTATCTTATATCAATGAGTAAACAGTTAAAGCAACAGCAGCAGAAACTGAAATTGTTGTCTAAAGATATGTCTGAAACTAACTGTCATGATGTTGAACCAGGAGAATATGTAATGATCAGAAATTTCTTGCGTTCAGGTTGTTTGCCTGATAGGTGGGAAGGTCTGTACCAGGTGCTGCTGATGAGTACTACATCTTTGAAGGTGGCTGAGAGAGATACCTGGGTCCATTCCACTCACTGCAAAAAGGTCAATCAACCAGTGGAGAAACAAGTCGGAGACAAGGCTGATAGTGTGGACCTGTCGCTTGTGAGCTTATTCTGAGAGGATTGAACAGGTTGTAGTGAGATACCTGAACAAAAAAAATCTGCAGGTCTTGTTGTGACAATGGATGTGCCTGCTGTGTTCATTTTCATATTCTCTTTTAAAGTGTTCACCATCCTGGTCAGTTCGGGGATATCCAGTGTCTGTGATGGGGGACCAATTGAGGAAACGGGAGCTGATGGCAGTGCTGATGGAGTGGAGTCAGGAGGAGTGCAATGCCAATCAGGGGAGTGTCTGACCAATCTTAGTACTGTTATTGTTAAGAGAGCTGTCATTCCAGATACTCGGGGAAGGTGTGGAGGTTTATCGTCTGAAGATTCCTGTATTTGTGAGCTTTGTGGGTCCCTAGTTGATGAGAACTGTATCCAACGGTGCCAACCTAAATATAATCCATACTGGAGTGGGTATCCTCTAGAGGATTATCATAGCATGGTAGGCAAAGTGTTAAATCAAACTGATTGCTGGGTGTGTTCACATGTGCCACAGGGACAGCATAACGTAGGGTTGGTGCCATTTACGCTAAATACCACGGAAATTTTAGAATTGCAAAAAGGGAAAACCTTGGATGGAAAATTTCTCTCATCCGAACCACCTCATTTCAAACTCCATCAATTCCAAGCAGATAGATCACTTTTGTGCTTAAACATAACCAACCCCAATAGACCCGGGAGTTGGGAAGTGACGGGGAATAATCAGACGATGACCTTCTCACAAAGAGCTGATAATGAGTCCATAAACCATGATCTGTTATGCTCCATTAAGCCTGGTGGGAAACATTTTAGGTATCGGTATACATTGAGTTCCACCAAAGAAATTATTGGTAAGGTGCCAAATGGTTATTGTGCTAAAATAATACAGCCAGAAACATGCATGTACCAGATGGAAGACCCAGAAATAGGATTGTTTGCAAGGGAAATGTGCTTAATGATAATGATGCATACCATTCCTTATGTTCTCCCTGATAATGTATATTTCATCTGTGGAAGAAAAGCGTATAAATGGCTCTCCCCGAGTTCCGAAGGTTTGTGTTACCTGGGAAGGGTAGTCCCAGAAGTTATGACCCTCACACATGTTGAAATGCTGGGTATACATAAAAACACACCGTCACCATATTTTCACACACAATATGAACACAGAGGCAAAAGAAATATGATACCTGGTGACGTACATAAAGCCACTCAGTTAATCAGTGAGACAACTGGCTTTCAAGTTTTAGTCGCATTGGATCCCACCAGGATTGCTCGGGGTACATTAAATTTTAGATATATCCAGGAACTTGCTAAATTGATAGATAATCTCACCGAGATGTACGATGACACATTCAGGTATACAGGGAGAGAATTGCAAGCATACAAGAAAGAACTAGTGCAACACAGGCTAGTGCTGAATTATTTAACTGCTGTTACTGGAGGGCATTGCGTAACATTGGCCACCCAATTTGGAGTAAAATGTTGCACCTATGTCACCAATGATACCAGCGACCCCAAGGAGGTGATAGACAAGAAGATGGATGAAATTCTACAGCTAAAATGGGAATTTCGTAAGAACCATAATGCTTCAGTGGCTGAAGTAGGGGAAAAGATAGAAGGATGGGTGTCATGGCTGAACCCAGTGAAATGGTTCTCAGGTCTAGGGGAATGGGTCCAGGAAGTGATCGCCAGCATAGGTAAATTCTTGATCCTTATACTAATTGTCATCATAATAATTGGCATATGCGTCCGGTGTGTTCCTATTGTTTTGAAGTGTGGAAAATTTAAAAATAGAGTAAAACGCAAGAACGAAACTATAATGGTGGTCAGTAATGACAATATGAATACCGAGGTAAATATAGAACTGCATTACAACCCTGAACTAGGAAATACCATCATTTAATGTATTATATTTAGCCATGCATAGAATGTATTATTGAAATGTTATTTTTAAAGCACCTCAGATAATGTAAAGTCTATATTCCCCTTCAAGACTGCTTTTATAAGACTGGTGCATTCCCACACCTTTCACATGATCTTCCAAGATCCGCGGTGTGCGTATAATAGTAGTTTTATGTCCCCATCCAGAAACACATTATTGATGGATTAAGAACCACCTTGTGCCATCCCACAATAACACTAAATAATATGTAAATGTAAGCCTAAATTAAATTCTAATAGCAGATTGTGATAGCATGTTGTTTGGTATCAAAGGGTGGACTGTCGAAGCTGAATAATTGGCTGAGACAAGTTCAGTTTAAAATTGAATTGCGGCGATGCCATCTTGCGACTGGCTGCAATACGCCATTTTGAAAATTAGATCGCAAGACGCCATTTTGCGAATGGCCGTCTAAGCGCCATTTTCGATAAACTCACATTTTAGTACATGTGGCGATAATACTATTAGCACCATGCGATTGCATCTTTCACCATTTCTCATACACACATTAATACGCTCAATTGCGCTGTTAACTAGTCGCATATTAGCGAATGCATAGGACTTTGTATGAAACTGCTGTTTTATTAGCTTTATGCGCACACATCTGCCCCAAGTTAACTAGCATCCTTATATCAAACCCCGAGTACTCACACATTACATATTCACACATAAGGTTTAATAAGCTTTAAAGATAATGATTTAAGTTGGTTCAGTTAGTTTAAATGCTGAGGAATAATGATATATGATAACTAAGGTTTTATATATACTAGGAAAGTCGTGTTTGGTTTCGTACTGATGCGTACTCTTTCAACAGAATTCCGGTACTATCGGTGTGAAGATCGCATCATACATTCTCAACTTATGGACAGCAGAGACTACAAGCAACAAAATGTATATTTCATGAACAACTGTTAGGCTGTTACAGGGGGCGGGAAGGGAAAGACCCCCAGCTGTTAGAGGCAGGGAGAGTCTATTTGAACCAGCCTGTTAAATGTTCTGTAACAGATGCTTCTCCCCTGGGAACCAATGACATTGGCAACAAACTTCTCTATTGTCCTGTCTATTCTGGGGGGGGTATAAATATGTGTGCTCAAACGCTGGGTTCTTAGTCTTCATGCTGAATGCTGAGGGGTCTCTTGCTGATGCCTATCATCGGGTCCTGAAGCGCTGCGTATATGTATACTGTACTTGGGTCTGTATATTTCCTTTGCGTCTAATTGTGTCTGGATCAATAGCGTGTAACTGACTGTACTTTTACTTGATTAATGCTTTGTGCTTTGGAACCACATGTTCTAAGTCTGGAGTCTCTATTTACTGTATGACTGCATACGCAAATTAGCGTCATTCTTAGAGGTTTATAGGTAGGATTTTAGAAGGTATAGGCAGCGGTATATAGAGGTTCTGATCCAGTATCGTTAGTCTTTTTACAACAGACGTCTCCTGCGGCATTTGCATAAGTTCTCAGGCCTGCTGCTACCGTCCACCTCTGAATCAGCCCCATTGTGTGGTTTATACTGGTTGAGTATAAAAATGTTAGTGGTGTTGAAGCAGAGGTTTCCTAAATCGATCTCTGGTGGACGGAAGACCCGTTCATTACTCCTGAGGCCTGTACAGATTCAGTTGGAGGCACCTCCAATACTTAAACAGAGAGACAGCAAGAGTGTTGTTGCGTAGACATCACATTTACCAAAGGGGTATTACACCTAACCCTTTTGCACCACATGGAGTAATTCCCATGCTGCATACTTTTTCCTCCATTGTGCTACTTTTTCCTCAGTTTTGCATCTTAGGGCCTGATTCAGAGCTGTACGTTACTGGCGCAGGATGCAGCTACTGTGCTAAAATATGCTAATGCGGCAGGAGGAGTCTCGTGTAAACAGGCGCCGCCTGCCGGCTTATGCGATCCGCTGCTACAACCGAGGATGCAGCATCAGATCACTCTGTGTCAACATAGGTCTTCTGAGTAACCCTCAGTTTACTGAGGATGTCGGTGTATATAAGGGGCGTACTTCATTAGGAAGTGGGCAGGATAGGGAAGATCCACCCTTTGTTCTTCTGCACCTTCCAGGAGAGTTAGCAAGTATGGTACAGAGGGCCCCTAATCCTCAGCCTGATTGACAGCCTGCGATCATTTGGGGTAGGGGAGTGGATAGGGCTGGGCATTTTCTGTGAGTTCCAAAGCCAGGGTCTGTGTCTTTTTGGCATCGGCTAGGGCGCTGTGGGGGCTACACGCTGGTCAATATATCGCCCGCTCTATCGAACGGATATATTGTTTGAGGATGTTATGAGTCGTCGTGACAGCTCATATCTGCTGCAGGTTCTGGCCAGAGCTGAGAGGGTTAACAGCCAGTTAGGTTTGGTCCAGGCTGATTGCTCCCAGCTGGGAAGCCTCTGTGAACATGCAGCACTCAACTGCTCCTAGTGGTATTACCAGAGGCTGGTCTTGTTTGCTCACATGGGATTGGCTCTGACTTCTGTTATAGGGCAGCCAGCCCATTCCTGCCTGGCTGGAAATCAAAACACAATCGGGGCTGATTCTGAGTAATACACAAAAGCGCACGCAGCAGATTATTGGTGGTCCCGTCTCCGAATTTATGCAAAAACCCATCAAACCCCTCCCCTCGTGTACATCCGTGCAGCTAAGTGTGAAAGGACTGTGAGGCTCACTGTCAGCATCCATGCACGATGTAATACTGATTGGCACATCCTTAGATTCCACCATCGGTTGTACCAATCGAAACTTGCACCAGCCCTGCGGCAGGTGCAGCTTCTTCGTCTCACTTTGGCCTCCGATGCTTGCGGCTGTGCACCTGCGTATGCAGCCGCCTGCATGGACACTCCCATAATCCCCCCACTGAGCCGACCATTTTACTCATGCACAGTTGCAAATTATTGCTCTACATTGTGAACATCGGCATTACGTGCGGATTGCGTGCCACTCAGAATCAGGCCTATAAACGCCATGTCTGCGGTTGATGTCACAAAAGGCGAGGAGACAAAGTAAAGATTTATGATGCAATCAGATTTTTGTTTTGTGAATTCATTTGCAGATTTAAGATTATGAGCCGTATTCAATTTGAGCCAAGCCGCGATACTTTTTTGCGGGCCGAACTTTTCGTCTACTTCACCTGTTTTGTAGGCAGAAAAGTATCGCGGCCGTGCTGGCTTTACCCCATATTCAATTTGAAAGTACGCAAAAACGGGACCCGGCGAAACTTAAATATGCGGAAAGTACTGTCAGATTTGGGGAAATCAGCCTGACACCCACTAAAAGATGCTCTGACATGGAGGTTCCCTATGGTACCCCCCGATTTGGCTTGCTGAAGGTATTTGGTGTTTTTAAACGTGCTCAATAGCAGCTAAATAGCGTTTTTCTATACGTGATGCAGAATAGTATTCAGGAGTATTTATTCCAGAAAATAACTGAGCCCAGCAAATTTGGGGTACTTGAAAATGGGTGTCATCATATTTAAAAGTTGCTATAGTAAAGTTGAAAAAATCGTGAAAAATCCACCGGTCGCAAGCACCTGCAATGAAAAAAACACCTGGGGCATACTTGGGGACCCCCCAGAGTCTAGTTCACTAGTTTTTAACTTTGTCCCCCAACATTTATTTTTTTTAGCCCCTAAAATGAAAGTGATTTTTTGGGGGTGTTCTTAAGTGTTTTATTTATTTATTTATTTTTTTTTTTTTACACAGATTACCTTTGGGGGACTATCTGAAGGCTGCACGGGGGTTCCCACAATGCTGCACCCCAAAACCCCAATTTTGCACTTTTTTCCGCCTGCTATTCAGAGGCGATACTTTTCTGCCTATTACATTGCATTGACTTTAAAAGTCTTTCAAATTGAATACAGGGTAAAAGCAAAACAGGGCGAAAATGACATCATCCGCAAAAACGTATCGCGGATCCGGACTTTTCGCCTCAAACTGAATAAGGGCCTAAAAGTGTAAACCCCTCTGTCTGGAATAACACCAGTATTTATATCAGGAGACTGACTTTGATTATGTGTATTATTCACACGTTGGGGTCTATTTGTCAGCAATGTGGTGTCCATACCGACACAATGTTTTTCTTTTTCCCTACAGTTTTCCCCGCTATTCAGCAATAATCTTCTCAGGGACAGCGATCACGTTAGCACACCGTCCCTGCAAAGTCCCCGCTGGCAGTCTATTTGGCTGTCAAAAAAGACTGCCGTACTCTGTGTATGCTCTATCACAGCACAGCACCGAATGAGGGGAGGAGAGTGGGAGGAGCTGCAGCTGTCTGTCCCTGCAGTTTTTGGCTGAGATGAGGATTTTCCTTATATAACGTCATTCTCAGATCATCACCCTCCAATATGACCCATTCCATTAGGTACAAAATGCTCTGCTCCTGGACTTCCCTCTTAATTAATGATTGCAGCCACCTGTGCTGAAACACCTGTCTCATCTATTACCTAGCTCAACACAGGTGGCTGCAATCATACATTAGGTGGGGAGTCCAGGAGCAGAGTGTTTTGTACAGTTGAGAAGGATAGAACAGAATTGTCATTGGTAGTGGCGCACTAGATGAATTATATTAAAATATATCTTTTATTCATTCATATAAAAGGTTTTACACGTATATTAACAACAGCGAAATATTTAAAAGGAAAACATTGTTCCTAGACACAAAAATACATACACAGTTCGGAGATGACAGAAAAATGAAGTGTATTAAAATCAAAGTCTCTCGGTGTGTTTATTAATTTGTTTAGCTGCATACACACACAACGATTTAGTTAATGAACGATTTTAGTAAATTATTTTCTCCCTTGAAAAAATGAAGTAAAATAGTTTACTAAATGTAATGAACGATTTTTTAGAACTACAAACGATTTTTGCATATTAACTTACTGAAAATCGTTCAGTTGACAAGTCTGACTGAACTACAAACTACAAACGTGAACGCGCATGAACGCGTTTAACGATAATCGTTCAAAAAATTGTTGTGTGTGTATGCACCTAATGGAGCGTACACACGGTCAGATTTGTCAGACTTGTCAGATTTGTCAGATGAACGACTGAACGATTAAACGATTTGAACGATTTGACCAAAGTTTTGAACGATTTGGACGATTTGAACGATTGAACGATTTTTGACTGCATTAAAATGAATGGAATCGTCCAAGTCTGACTGCAAACCCATCAGATGTCAGATATCGTTATCTGACAAACGGGAACGCGCATCGTTGATCGTCCATCGTTCAGGCATGTCAGATATGAACGATTTTCCTTCAGATATGAACGACTGAACGATTTTTAAATCGTTATCGTTCATATCTGAAGGAAAAATCTGATCGTGTGTATGCACCATTAGGCTTACATGTAAGGTGCTTATGTAATATCAAAATTCGATATCATTTCTATCTCACTTAAATAATATGCTGCACGCCTTTATATTGCCGTACAACAAAGTGGGATACTAAATTGATTGTTATCCTATAGATGTTACGTCAGTACTCCAAAATATATGGTTTACGTAATATGATTACAACTTTGTGTATTTTAATGTTGTAATATACTCCTCTCACATTCGGTGACATAGTACTAGTGCAGTAATTATCCTTTTCTGTTTAGCAGAGTGTTTTGTACCTGATGGGAGGAGTCATGTTGGAGGGTAGGCAGATGGCGTTATGTAAGGAAAGCCTTTAAGGCACACTTGCCTACCCTCCCGATTTGGTCGGGAGCCTCCCGAAAATCGGGTGCCGCTCCCGGCCTCCCGGGAAGGCAGGCAAGTCTCCCGACCTCCGGCGACGTGTCTGCAACCCACGGACTTATAAGTAAGTATAAAGTAAGTATAAAGCCCGGCAGCGGGGGGGCCGGTGACGCGATTCGCGCAGAATCGCGTCACCGTGGCTCCGCCCCCTGCTCCACAATGCCATTAATATCGGCATTGTAAAGAGGGGGCGGAGCCATGATGACGCAATCGCGCTGTCACGCCCCCATGCTCCGCCCCCAATGACGAGTCACTGCCGGGTCCCGCCCCCTTTGACGCGCCACGCCCCCCTGCTCTGTAAGCCCGACAGCTCCCTCCCGGAAGGAGGGAGCTAAATGTCGGCAAGTCTGCTTTAAGGATGATCTGACCGTTTTCCTGCTACCTGTATAGGCTTGCTCTCTACAATGCAATGTAGTAGAAGTCGCGCTTTAACAAAGAACACAATTGTCATCTTCTCCATTAACCCTTTCCTACACAGCTGTGATATTTAAATTGTGCAAGAGACATTAACTGACATGTCACTGGCTGTGTTTGAAAAATGACAGTTGGGAGCTATGTGGTTGGTATTTTACCACTCTACACTTTATCACTTCCCAGAACTTCATACATCTGCCCCATTGGTTTCTGCATGATTGAAGTGAAAGTTTGCTTGCTGAATAGAGCCTTTTGTCCTGTTACGGAGTCCCCAGCTGTGATACGTGTCAGCCATGCGCTATTTATAAAACTGTAAAGCAGAGGGGTGCTCCCAACTCCTCCCCCTCCCCATTCCCAGTTACTCTACACCAAACAAATCACTTGGCGCCCTTTTTTGTAATGTGCAGGCTCTGCTAGTGACATGCAGGAGACAGAGGCACCGTACGGCAGAGATCAGTGCAATACACAATCCGCACCGATCACTCTTGTGAATCTGTCTCCGTGTAGCCTCCACATAATGTGATCTTTCACAATTCCTGCTTGCTGAAAACACACAGAGTTACTGAATTACAGGAGGGGGGACGGGGAAGCAGCGAGCTCAGGTGACGGTGATCATGGGAGCCCTGTAACACTGCAGCATAACATAGAACATTAGAAGGCTTGGTACATCTCCCCCAAAGAGTGGAGAAGTTGCTTATAACAACCAATGAACTTCTACCAATAATTTTATTAAATGTACTTGATCAATGCTAAAAGCTGATTGGTTGCAAAAAGTTTGATACAAGTCTTGAAAGGTTGACGAGGAAGGTGCAGACATTAGACAGAGTACCTAATTCAGACCCGCTCGCTAAGGCGTGATCGCTCGCTCTGAGCAATTTTCACCCATCTGCGCATGCATATAATTCGCTGTGAGCGTGCGCAAGCCATTCATTGCGATCTGATTTTGGTAGCTCGTAAGCCACTATCAGGTCGCTGCTTTGAGTGACAGATAGCGCCGTTTGTGGGTGGTAACAGGGGAAGGTGCTTGTGAACGGGGGAGTGGATGTGCGAACGCAGGCGTGTCTGGCCGCCAAAAGGCCGTTTAAAGGGCGTGCATAATTAGCAAAGTAGAGTCATTGTACACATCACCTGCATATATTTCAGCCCGCACTGATCGCAGTGCTTGCGGCAGGCTAAGGCAACCCCAAGGCTGCGAGTAGCTCCGATGGCTCACGATGGTCCTGATTAATCCTACATTTCCCGGAGATGACGTGTGTTGCGAGTGGCAAGGGGGCGTCTTCAGAGATTTGCGAGCGCACTTTGCCGTAGCTTGCTAAAACATAGTGGGCGTCCTTACGCAACGCAGTGCGAGCGCTTAATTTAAATATCTGGCCCCTTTTTGCCAGCGAGCGATCGCATCTTGCGAGCGGGTCTGAATATGCTCCAGAGGGTATAGAGAGCCTAACAATCCAGATCTATCAATATTATTATAGAAAATATTCAGTACCATCTCCAGCTGCTTCCTAAGTGACCATCCAGAAGTAGACACAGCTACTCAATGTACAGAATCCAGCCACTCTCACTGGTCCCTTTAACCCAAGTGCTCTGGGAATGTAATGAGACCACTAACCTCCGTCTTGCTGTCCCGTCCTTTGTCACATTTGCTTGAAGAAATCAGGGGGTTTCACTTTCGGAATCCCCTACAGTCGCCTCCCCCCTACTAATGCCATATGAGCTAATTTAGCAATAACTGGTCTGATCTTGTATATTGTCAGACAGGAGCTGCTGGAGATTAGTGTATGAGATGGTTAACCCATTTGCTGCAAGATCAACGTCAGTTTCTTTATATACTCTATCCATAACTTCCTTTACCGGGCTGTATGTTTTATTTGTCATCTTTGCTTTTCCTTTGTTCTCAACGGGGCTGAAGTTAGCGTTTTATTCACTTCTTATTTATGCTCCAGCTTCTTACTCATAACATGGTTATATTTAAACAATTTAATCAACTTCGATCACTGTGTTAACATTGTAAAAACAAAAAACTGTGGGTCTCATTCAGACCCGCTCGCGAGCACTGTACACTCGCAAGCGGGTCGATGTTTCCCAAATGCGCATGCGCACGACGGAGGCGCCTCCGTCATGCGCGAGACCCGAATAATGACGGGGTAGCCGTCGTTATGGGTCTCGCACCAAAGAGGGCGTGCTGTCGATGGTGAGTGACAGCACGCCCCCTTTGGTGGGCGTGATGGGGGCGTGGCTGCCCAGATGGAGGCGTTCCCATGGGAACGCCTTCCGTCTGGGTCCGGCCCCACTGACATCACTAGTGATGTCAGTGGGAGTGATTTTGGCTCTGATAGAGCCAAAATCACTCCAGGGCTTGCGGAAGACAAGACCCTACCGCAAGGGTCTCGTCGCAAGCCCGATGGTCGCGATGGTCTTGACCATCGCAACCATCATCATGGACGCTCGCATAGCTGTGGGTGGTAACCCACAGCTATGCGAGCGTCCAAAAGGCCGCTTCGCAATTAAAAACAACATGCCCTGATTCAGAGCGGGCGCTCGTTCAGAGCGTCCGGCTCTAAATCAGGCCCTGTGTCCCTTACACAAACTACAATTTTTAATTTGCCTGGTAAAACAAGCTTTTGAGCATGAAGTAGGGTGGTAAAGCGGGCAAAGGCGACAAATTTTGTCATTTTAAGTACCTGTAGTTGTGCAAGGGTTAAATAGCCTTGGGCAACACATTTCACACTTGGAACCCACGTGTTCTTAGTGAGTGTGTATATCTAGAGTAAACAGGTATTTCGTTTGTGTACATCACCTAGTGAGCATAACAAGGAGTGAGCGTCTGTCCCCAGTGAGTGTGAGCATAACAAGGAGTGAGCATCTGTCCCAGTGAGTGTGAGCATAACAAGGAGCGAGCATCTGTTCCCAGTGAGTGTGAGCATAACAAGGAGCGAGCATCTGTCCCCAGTGAGTGTGAGCATAACAAGGAGTGAGCATCTGTCCCCAGTGAGTGTGTGCATAACAAGGAGTGAGCATCTGTCCCCAGTGAGTGTATGCATAACAAGAAGTGAGCACCTGTCCCCAGTGAGTGTGAGCATAACATGGAGTGAGTATCTGTCCCCAGTGAGTGCGTGCATAACTACTGTAGGAGCATCTGTCCCCAGTGAGTGCGTGCATAACTAGGAGCGAGCATCTGTCCTTACTGAGTGTGTGCATAACTAGGAGTGAGTGTTTATCCTTACTGAGTATGTGCATAACAAGGAGCGTGCATATGTCCCCAGTGAGTGTGTGTGCATAGCAAGGAGCGAGCGCCTGTCCCCAGTGAGTGCATGCATAACATGGAGTGAGCATCTGTGCCCAGTGAGTGCGTGCATAACATGGAGTGAGCATCTGTCCCTAGTGAGTGTGTGCATAACGAGGAGTGAACGCCCGTCCCCAGTGAGTATGTGCATAATGGAGTGAGCGTCTGTCCCCAGTGAGTGTGTGTATAACAAGGAGCGAGCATCTGTCCCCAGTGAGTGTGTGCATAACAAGGAGTGAGCATCTGTCCCCAGTGAGTGTGAGCATAACAAGGAGTGAGCATCTGTCCCCAGTGAGTGTGATCATAACAATGAGTGAGCATCTGTCCCCAGTGAGTGTGAGCATAACAAGGAGTGAGCATCTGTCCCCAGTGAGTGTGAGCATAACAAGGAGTGAGCATCTGTCCCCAGTGAGTGTGTGCATAACTAGGAGGGAGTGTTTATCCTTACTGAGTGTGTGCATAACAAGGAGCGTGCATATGTCCCCAGTGAGTGTGTGTGCATAGCCAGGGCCAGATTAACAATGGGGCGGATGGAGCTACAGCTCCAGGCCTCCACATAAAAATAGGCCCATTGTCATGACAACATGATGTTGACTGGCTATCTGCTCTCCACACGGTCAGCCATAAATCATAAGTAGTAAATTTGTATTTCTATTTACCTCACAAAATGAAGGATTTTTTTCCTTTTACATATTTAGGGAGACATTGGAGCAGAGAGTATAGAGGGTACACGCCCACATGGCACTGGCCACACCCACACAGCACTGGTCACGCCTCCTCTGCTTCTCATAATAGGCCCTTTGGTCATTTTCAGCTCCAGGCCCATGTGGCCATCAATCCGGCCCTGTGCATAGCAAGGAGCGAGCATATGTCCCCAGTGAGTGTGTGTGCATAACAAGGAGCGTGCATATGTCCCCAGTGAGTGTGTGTGCATAGCAAGGAGCGAGCGTCTGTCCCCACTGAGTGCATGCATAACATGGAGTGAGCGTCTGTCCCCAGTGAGTGCGTGCATAACAGGGAGTGAGCATCTGTCCCCAGTGAGTGTGTGCATAACGAGGAGTGAACGCCCGTCCCCAGTGAGTATGTGCATAATGGAGTGAGCGTCTGTCCCCAGTGAGTGTGTGTATAACAAGGAGCGAGCATCTGTCCCCAGTGAGTGTGAGCATAACAAGGAGTGAGCATCTGTCCCCAGTGACTGTGAGCATAACAAGGAGTGAGCATCTGTCCCCAGTGAGTGTGTGCATAACTAGGAGGGAGTGTTTATCCTTACTGAGTATGTGCATAACAAGGAGCGTGCATATGTCCCCAGTGAGTGTGTGTGCATAGCAAGGAGCGAGCGCCTGTCCCCACTGAGTGCATGCATAACATGGAGTGAGCATCTGTCCCCAGTGAGTGCGTGCATAACATGGAGTGAGCATCTGTCCCTAGTGAGTGTGTGCATAACGAGGAGTGAACGCCCTTCCCCAGTGAGTATGTGCATAATGGAGTGAGCGTCTGTCCCCAGTGAGTGTGTGCATAACAAGGAGTGAGCATCTGTCCCCAGTGAGTGTGTGCATAACAAGGAGTGAGCATCTGTCCCTAGTGAGTGTGAGCATAACTACTGTAGGAGCGAGCACCTGTCCCCAGTGAGTGCGTGCATAACAAGGAGCGAGCATCTGTCTCTAGTGAGTGTGAGCATAACAAGGAGCAACTTTCTGTCCCCAGTGAGTGCATGCATAACAAGAAGTGAGCACCTGTCTCCAGTGAGTGTGTGCATAACATGGAGTGAGCATCTGTCCCTAGTGAGTGTGTGCATAACGAGGAGTGAACGCCCATCCCCAGTGAGTATGCGCATAACGGAGTGAGTGCCTGTCCCCAGTGAATGCGTGCATAATGGAGTGAGTGTTTGTCCCCAGTGAGTGTGTGTATAACAAGTGAGCATCTGTCCCCAGTGAGTGCATGCATAATGGAGTGAGTGTCTGTCCCCAGTGAGTGTGAGCATAACAAGGAGTGAGCACCTGTCCCCAGTGAGTGTGTGCATAACAAGGTGTGAGCATCTGTCCCTAGTGAGTGTGTGCATAACAAGAAGTGAGCACCTGTCCCCAGTGAGTGTGAGCATAACATGGAGTGAGTATCTGTCCCCAGTGAGTGCGTGCATAACTACTGTAGGAGCGAGCACCTGTCCCCAGTGAGTGTGAGCATAACAAGGAGTGAGCATCTGTCCCCAGTGAGTGTGTGCATTACAAGGAGTGAGCATCTGTCCCCAGTGAGTGTATGCATAACAAGTGAGCACCTGTCCCCAGTGAGTGTGAACATAACATGGAGTGAGTATCTGTCCCCAGTGAGTGTGTGCATAACAAGGAGTGAGCACCTGTCCCCAGTGAGTGCATGCATAACAAGGAGCGTGCATATGTCCCTAGTGAGTGCGTGCATAGCAAGGAGCGTGCATATGTCCCCAGTGAGTGTGTGTGCATAGCAAGGAGCGAGCGTCTGTCCCTAGTGAGTGTGTGCATAACGAGGAGTGAACGCCCGTCCCCAGTGAGTATGTGCATAACGGAGTGAGTGCCTGTCCCCAGTGAATGCGTGCATAATGGAGTGAGTGTCTGTCCCTAGTGAGTGTGTGTATAATGGAGTGTCTGTCCCTAGTGAGTGTGTGTATAGCAAGTGAGCATCTGTCCCCAGTGAGTGCATGCATAATGGAGTGAGTGTCTGTCCCCAGCGAGTATGTGTATAACAAGGAGCGAGCGTCTATCACCAGTGAGTGTTTGCATAACAAGGAGTGAGCATCTGTCCCCAGTGAATGTATGCATAACAAGAAGTGAGCACCTGTCCCCAGTGAGTGTGAACATAACATGGAGTGAGTATCTGTCCCCAGTGAGTGTGTGCATAACAAGGAGTGAGCACCTGTCCCCAGTGAGTGCATGCATAACAAGGAGCGTGCATATGTCCCCAGTGAGTGCGTGCATAGCAAGGAGCGTGCATATGTCCCCAGTGAGTGTGTGTGCATAGCAAGGAGCGAGCGTCTGTCCCTAGTGAGTGTGTGCATAACGAGGAGTGAACGCCCGTCCCCAGTGAGTATGTGCATAACGGAGTGAGTGCCTGTCCCCAGTGAGTATGTGTATAACAAGGAGCGAGCGTCTATCACCAGTTAGTGTGTGCATAACAAGGAGTAAGCGTCTGTCCCCAGTGAATGTGTATAATAAGGAGCGAGCGTCTGTCCCCAGTGAGTGTGTATAATAAGGAGTGAGCGTCTGTCCCCAGTGAGTGTGTATAATAAGGAGCGAGCGTCTGTCCCCAGTGAGTGTGTGCATAACAAGGAGTAAGCGCCTGTCCCCAGTGAGTGTGTATAATAAGGAGTGAGCGTCTGTCCCCAGTGAGTGTGTATAATAAGGAGCGAGCGTCTGTCCCCAGTGAGTGTGTATAATAAGGAGTGAGCGTCTGTCCCCAGTGTGTATAATAAGGAGTGAGCGTCTGTCCCCAGTGAACGTGTATAATAAGGAGTGAGCGTCTGTCCCCAGTGAATGTGTATAATAAGGAGTGAGCGTCTGTCCCCAGTGAGTGTGTATAATAAGGAGTGAGCGTCTGTCCCCAGTGAATGTGTATAATAAGGAGTGAGCGTCTGTCCCCAGTGAGTGTGTATAATAAGGAGTGAGCGTCTGTCCCCAGTGAGTGTGTATAATAAGGAGTGAGCGTCTGTCCCCAGTGAGTGTGTATAATAAGGAGTGAGCGTCTGTCCCCAGTGAATGTGTATAATAAGGAGTGAGCGTCTGTCCCCAGTGAGTGTGTATAATAAGGAGTGAGCGTCTGTCCCCAGTGAGTGTGTATAATAAGGAGTGAGCGTCTGTCCCCAGTGAATGTGTATAATAAGGAGCGAGCGCCTGTCCCCAGTGAGTGTGTATAATAAGGAGTGAGCGTCTGTCCTTACTTCGTGCATGCATTACGAGGCGCGTATGTCCCGAATGCGTGCACATAGAGTGAGCATCTGTTCCAAGTTAGTGTGTACATAACAAGGAGCGAGCACCAGTCCCCAGTGAGTGCGTGCATAACAAGGAGTGAGCTGGCCCATTAGTTCATACACTAGATATCTAGGAGAATCTTTTACACATATATGCAGAGATGTTTCCCTGGAGTCTGAGAGTACAGTAAAGGCAGCATCTGAGAGATTTCAGGCTCTCTACTGACTGTTATAGGTTCTGCAGCAAGCTACGTCTGTGCACAGGGAACCAAAGGCAAACCTCCCTGCCAGCCAGCAATGGGTGTTGGTCCACTTCTGACACCTAGTGGCTGGTTCGAGAACAACAGATTATATACTCAGGTGATTGCAAGAATTTGAGGTTAACAAGTCCTAAAAACAGCAGTAACAGATTGCTCTGCAGAATTAGGAATTTTAAAAAATTAATAATTATAATTGTATGTGTATATTATATATATATATATATATATATATATATACACATACATACACCAAAGAGAGCTCTTATAGGGTAATCATTTAAAGAAAGGTTGGTTTTCCTTTTACATTATTGACGCTCGCCGGAATCACGCTCGTGCCTTCATCTCCCAGGCTATTACATAAACACTGTCGAAGCCGGATAATTGGCTGAGACAGGATCGGTTTAAAATTAAATCTGCACGATGCCATTTTGCAAATGGCAATGAGATGCCATTTAGTGACTGGCCGCCCAGCGCCATTTTAGTGAAACTCGCCATTATAAGTACATACGGCAATGCTATTATTTAGCGCCGTGTGATTCTCGCGCTATAGAAAGATGTTAAAAGTCCTTATTATATAAATATAGACCGTCACTAAAACAGATATGATCAACCCTGCAAAACACGTACCATGGTGTACTCCACGAACACGTAGTCGCACAACGCTAACTAGCGTCTTTTCTCAAAACCCCAATACTTACACACCGCACACTTACATAAAAGGTTCCCTAGCATTAAAGTCTAATATTCAAGGTTTATTCAGTATTATTAATGCTGTGAAATAAATGTAATTTGATATCTAAGGTTTAATACATGGTAAGCAGACCGTGTTTGGTGTTGTACTGATCCACTATGTCTTTGCAGATTTCCGGTATCATCGGTGAGGAGATCGCAACATGTGTCTGCAAATTATGGACTATAGAGAGTTAAACATTAAAATGTACTCTGTAATGTAGCCAGCTTAGATTTATTATGCAGTGGGAAACAGGACACAAAGAGCTGTTGAAGGCTGGATTGTGTCCATACGAATTGACCTATGAACTGTACTGTAACAGAAGAACCAGGAAGAAGAACCAATGGAATCATGCCAAACTGTTCTACTGTATTGCCTATCTCTGCTAGAGTATAAATGTGGGCTCTCTAAACCTGGATGCCAGTCTGCTTCCTTTGCTGCTGACGGAGGTTTCTACTTTGATGCCGGGATCTGGGTCCAGAGCGTGTGCGTATGTAACAACTGTACCTTGGGTCTGTATAATTTATTTGCGCTAATTGTATTTAGATCACAGCGTGTAACCATCTGTTTTTATATTGAATAACTTTTTGTGCTTTGGAACCACACTCAAAGTCTGAAAGCATTTATTTCTTGTGCGACTCATAACGCTAAATAGCGAGAATTTTAGAAGGTATAGACAGGCAGGAATCGATAACACCATAATGCAATATTTGAAATAACAAAAAATAAACAAAACCTGAGTATAATTCAACAAACTGGTAAAACACAGTTCTATTTAATCCGAGTCACGTCTGTTTGGGTGCCCCTCCCCTTTAGAATTATTATTAGCATTTTATATGGCGCCACAAGTGTTCCGCAGCGCCTTAGAAAGTACATAAACAAATAGGTGGCCAGTGACTTACAGTACAATACAATACAATGCAGGATAAGGACATGGATAATATACATTGCTACATTAGCGACCATAACACCCAGATAAACAGCAGAGCAAAGCACCAAGTGTTAGGTGCCCTAGTGGGGAGTAAGAAGTAGATGAAAGTAATGTAAGGAGAAGCACAAGAATGTAAGCTCTTGCGAGCAGGGCCCTCTACCCTCTTGTGCTTCCCCTTACTTTACTTGTGGCGCCATATAAAACAAGAGATATGGTAAGAACTTACCTTTTGTTATCTCTGTTTCTACGAAGTCCATAGGGTCCACAGGGTTGACCTTGGGGTATAGCTTGGATCTGGATCCACGGGCACCATACAGTTAAAGCTTTAGCTCCCAGGATGCACTTGGGTCCGTCCTCCTCTATACCCCGCCCCCGAGCCACAGGCACCTCAGTTGGTAAGCAGCCTAGGCCGAAGGAGGAGACTAAACAGAGAGAAGGAAGACTGGAACACACAAGAAACCATACTCACAGAAATGGGAGACGGAAAACCGGTGACCAGCCACACAGCCCATTTGAAGCCAGGTGCGTCAGGGCGGGCGCCCTGTGGACCCTATGGACTTCGTAGAAACAGAGATAACAAAAGGTGTTCTTACCATATCTCTTGTTTTCTACTTCAGGGTCCATAGGGGGTCCACAGGGTTGACCTTGGGGATGTCCCAAAGCAGTTCAACTAAGGGCGGGGACGCTCCTGTGCAGAAAGGAGAATCCTGCGCCCAAAGGATGCATCCTGAGAGGCAAAGGTGTCAAACGCATAAAACCTCAAAAACGTCTGAATGGAAGACCAAGTGGCTGCCTGGCACAGCTGAACAGCGGAGGCACCACGTCTAGCAGCCCAAGAAGGACCCACAGACCGAGTGGAATGAGCCTTAACAGAGGCTGGAACAGGTAAACCTTCCTGTACATAAGCCTCCCTTATAACAGAACAAAGCCAACGGGCTAAGGTTTGTTTGTTGGCAGGCCAACCCCTCTTATGAAAACCAAAGAGGACAAACAACGAATCGGACCTTCTAACTGAAGCAGTCCGATCAACATAAATTCTTAGAGCACGGACAACGTCCAATGAAGCCTCACCAGCTGTAGGATCAGGAGACTGAAAAGCTGGCACCACAAGTTCCTGATTGATGTGGAACTTAGAGACAACTTTAGGCAAAAACTCAGGACGAGTGCGAAGTACTGCTCTGTCCTGGTGAAAAATTAAGAAGGAGGGACTACAGGAAAGTGCCCCCAACTCGGATGCTCTCCTGGCCGAAGCAATTGCCAGGAGAAACACAGCCTTAAGTGTTAACCACTTGAGGTTCAAAAGGAGGTCCCTGCAGGACCCGAAGAACCACCGCCAAGTCCCACAGAGCCACTGGAGGCACAAAGGGAGGCTGGATTCTAAGAACACCCTGGAAAAAGGTATGAACGTCAGGCAGTGTAGCGACTCTACGCTGGAACCACACCGACAGAGCCGATGCATGAACCTTCAGGGAAGCAAGACGTAAGCCCAGGTCAAGACCTGACTGCAGAAATGACAAAATCCTAGAAACCCTGAACACCTGAGGATCAAAGTTTCTGGACTCACACCACTGAAAATAAGTGTGCCACACTCTGCCGGTTTACGCGCCCTCAGCATGGTACCGATGACAGGGCTTGAAAAACCCCGGGACCTTAAGACGGCTGTCTCAAGAGCCACGCCGTCAAAGACAGCCGACCCAGATCTGGGTAAAGGCAAGGCTCCTGAGACAGTAGGTCCCGACGCTGAGGTAGAAGGAACGGAGCGTCGACAGACAAGCTCCTGAGATCGGAGTACCAAGGACGTCTGGGCCACGCTGGAGCCACCAGCAGAAACGTGCCCCCCTCCTGTTTGATTTTTCTGAGTACCCGAGGTAGCAGGGAGATCGGAGGGAACAGGTACGCTAGGTGAAATGTCCATTTCACCGACAGCGTGTCCACCAGGCTTGCGCCTGCGTCCCTTGTTCTTGAGCCGTACATGGGTAACTTGTAATTGTGACGAGAGGCCAGCAGGTCCAACTCTGGCAGTCCCCATCTGTTCACGAGAAGTTGAAACACCTCTGGGTGAAGCGACCATTCCCCGGGATGCACGTCGTGACAGCTGAGGAAGTCTGCCTCCCAATTGAGGACTCCCGGGATGAAGACTGCCGAGATCACTGGAAGGTGGCGCTCTGCCCAATCCAGGATCTGAGACACCTCTGACATTGCAGCTCGGCTGCGAGTTCCTCCCTGGTGATTGATGTACGCCACCGTGGTGGCGTTGTCGGATTGCACCTACACTGCCCTTCGTGAAGAGCGGTGCCTGACGACAGCAGAGCCCTGTACACGGCCCGCAGTTCCAGCACGTTTATAGGCAGAACTGCTTCCTCCGCAGACCAACGGCCCGGTCACTGCCCCCCAACCCCGGAGACTGGCATCTGTTGTGAGCAGAACCCAGTCCGGGATCCAAAAGGGGCGACCCTCGATGAGATGAGCTTGCAGAAGCCACCAAGCTAGAGACTGGGGCACTTCCGAGGACAAGACCAGTGTCTGGGATCGGATCCGGCGAGGTAACCCGTTCCATTCCAATAGAATCTGGAGGCATCTGACTGCATTTTTAAAGTATCCGCGGGCCGCCAAAAAAACGGTGACTCGCGGCTTACCTGAATCCCGTATGTCCGGCAGCAGTCAAGGGAGTCCCCAGAGCCCGGCTAGTACAGACTCTGGGGTCCCGCCGCGATCCCCAGATCTGTACTGGCGTCGCGGCGCCAGCGGGAAGAACATGCGGCAGCGCGGACGAAAAGAAAGAAAAAAATAAATTCTTCTTTAAAAGAAAGCTTTAGGAGCTGCTCCTGCAGCCCCCCTGCAACAGGTGACCGACTTCGGCCGGGCACCAAACTAAACTGAGGTGCCTGTGGCTCGGGGGCGGGGTATAGAGGAGGACGGACCCAAGTGCATCCTGGGAGCTAAAGCTTTAACTGTATGGTGCCCGTGGATCCAGATCCAAGCTATACCCCAAGGTCAACCCTGTGGACCCCCTATGGACCCTGAAGTAGAAATAAACGATAATAATAATAATGATAATAATTAGACACCAGTTCAGTGTTTGTAAGCAAACTCTTTAGTGTGCTTTTTATCAAACTGTATACTGGATCATCCCTGGGAGGTTACATACTGAAGTTTGATTCCTGCAAAATGACAAAGTTGTGGGTGGTATTTTGTACAAAGGCAGCTATTAATGTACGACTTAGCACATACCAAACCCCCTTGTGTGTGTTTGCTGTAGCATTAAAGCATTATATATAATGACACCTTCCCACAACGCTTACTTATGACACTACTGCCCTTAAACTCATAGGTACTTTAAATGGGTTGGGTATGAAATACCGGTGGCTGATTCAAATCCCGACAACGGCATCCCGATGGATGAAGATCCCGACAGGCGGTAAGTACCCTAACCCTGCCCCCTCTCCCCCACCCCCCCAAACCCTAACCCAACCTTAGAGGTGCCTAACCCTAACCCCCCCCTTCCTGTAGCCTAAAACTAACCTTCCTGCGGGGAGGGGGGGGGTGCCTAACCCTAACCTTCCCCCCAGTGGTGCCTAGCCCTAACCCCCCCTTCCTGTACCCTAAACCTAACCTTCCCGCAGGGAGGAGGGGGGGGTGCCTATCCCTAACCTGCCCCCAGTGGTGCCTAGCCCTAACCCCCCCCTTCCTGTAGTCTAACCCTAATCCTCCCGGGGGGGTGCCTAAAGCTAACCCTCACGGCTAACAGTCCCCGCTTACCTTCGTTCGTGATGGCAGCTGTCAGGATTTCGGCGTCGGGCTAAAGATAGGCGTCAGGATTTCGGCGTCTATCTTTAATCCAGAGTCGGGATTTCGACTTCGTTATGTCGTCGGTAAATGAACTACATCCCCTTTAAACATGCAAAACTAACTACCTTAAAAAATAACACTGACCATATTACTCAGAACTTCATTTTAATTTAAAGAAACTTTTGTTTTTTTTTAAATGGTCACATTTACATTATAAAGTATAACTTCTGTAAACCATTTGAGAACGTCTTGATTATGTTACAACTGGTATAGAAAATAATACGTTTCATTTCAGAAACTGAATTTTGCATTGAATAGACAGTAATGATGGCAATTAAAAACAGTGGTAAATATATAGCTCGGTGTCATCATAAGTTAACAGCTTATCGACATAATAATAATATAAAACATTTATTCCATATAGTATTTTGCTATTACAGAGCATGGCGACCTCCTGTATCGAGAGAGAGAGAGAGATCGAGAGAGAGAGAGAGAGAGAGAGAGATCGAGAGAGAGAGAGATCGAGAGAGAGAGAGAGAGATCGAGAGAGAGAGAGAGAGATCGAGAGAGAGAGATCGAGAGAGAGAGATCGAGAGAGATCGAGAGAGAGAGAGAGAGAGATCGAGAGAGAGAGAGAGAGATCGAGAGAGAGAGAGAGAGATCGAGAGAGAGAGATCGAGAGAGAGAGATCGAGAGAGAGAGATCGAGAGAGATCGAGAGAGAGAGAGAGAGAGAGAGAGAGAGATATATATATATATATATATATATGACGGCACAATGTAAGAGCGCTCTAGTTAAGGTAGCTTAAAAACATTCTTATAGGAGTAAGAAGTCAAGGGGGTTGGACCTCCATAATGAGACCAGGCTATACAATCAATTCATGGCTACAGTAACAATTATTTAAAAAAAAGTGTCAAACAATAATGTATTTAAAACGAAGAATGATTCATTCACCTGGTAAACAGGCAGCTTCCTAGGTTTTATCCAACACGTGGACATATTTTAAGTACCCCCACGACGCCATCACACCATTACATCGGACGCAGGTAACCACTGGCTCTCCAGGTCACAGCACGCTCCACGTTACTGGCGAGCCAAATTTCGCCTGTATCAGCATTACGATTGACAGGTACATTTGAGAATGCACTTTTAGGAAAGGTCTTGAATAATAGCACTTCGTAGATGAGGTTATCTCATAGCTGGCCTCGGTGCGCTCAACGTCAAACAGTCCAGGCGCAGAGACCAGTTACGTGATATAAACAGGTTTTACTGTCACAGTAACTGACGTTATTATTTAAAACGTATAAAAACTTGCTGAGAAATTTTTTCCCTTCCATACAAAATGACTGCATGGCGATAATCAGCACCGGCCAGCAGTTTATATTCTATATGTACAGTCAGGCAGCAAAACACCAGGGTCCACTTGATCGTTTACCCGCAGATTTTAAGAAGCATGGCCTCCTAGGAGGTTTCTTAAAGCATTATTATTATTTTGTTAAATGACTAAACTTCATGATTAGAGTCCTAAATCATATTGAAATTATTTTTGCTTTCCCCACATAATCACCCTCACCCCCAATATTCATTGAATTGTGGTCTCATCTTATCCTCAGATATCATAAATATACAGCCACGATATATATTATATATATGTATACATGTATAATGGGGCGATCGGGGATTGTTGTCCTATAATGTAGCTCGTGTCGAAGCTCAGTTTGCAATATTCCATATTTTGTGTAAAAATAGCTTGTACTCAGACTCATCCCATGTAAACACTGATCAAGAGCAGATTGTAATAATACATCCAGATGCTCCATATAATACACAGACCAGGCAGCAGACCAGTGACTGCTAGACAGTACCACATGGCGGCTTGTGGTCGCTATTTACAGACAGGGCAGCTATAGAAACTGGTCACACTGGACATGCAGGCAGGATATCGCACTCACATAATCAAATCACATCTATAGAGCCTATATTACATTTACCCAAGTATTGTGCATAAAAAAATAGGACTCAACGGCCATTTAAATCATCTGAAAATGAGTCATAATTTAAAGGTGCCTAAAACTGTCTCCTGGGGAGAAAACACCCTATTGCTTCTACAGCAATGACCTGAAAAATATGTTTATTTTGTTCTAATTATGCAACATGTCTGCAGGAGGGGTAGATGCAACACGAATCTTCTTGAACCAGGTAAAAGAAATTGCTGCAGGACAATTGGTGAATATGGTGCACAAAGACCATATAAAAAACCCCTAAATCAAACACCTGTACTCCAAAGACACATTTATAAATCTACCTAACAGCGTTAGGTCTACTGTGTGGGCGCCATGTTCCCCGTGTACTGCGCAAACCTCAGAGAATATCTCCCAGTGATTTATGCAGCGCTGACCCGGGGCTCAGGAGAGGTAAGTATACTAAATGGGGCAGGACATGTGATGGATAGAAGCCAATCTACGGTGCGAAGTGAAACCACAGAGAGTCAAACTTCTGCCAGATGCTACTCTCTATTCCAAAAACAAGGAACCGAGTAAAAACGCCTCTTTATTTGCATTCTGCGACACTTTCTACACCCCAAAAACGCTCCTGTTCCCCCCCAAGTCCCTGTTTTAGATCACGTGCAATATAGGGGAAAAAAAACAGGACAGAGCCGAAAGTGCAACACAGAAGAATAACAGGAAAAGGAAACCTGCCCCATAATCAGATATCACATTTCGGTGCTGTTAAACAGGTCAGATGGCTTCTGCCCCAGATAATCCGGTTTTGTTATCAGCACGTGGAAGGTGCCTGCAGACCAACAATAAATCTACAGTATCTCTGATTGTCACAGCAGCAAGTTTCTATGGACAGAAATGTACAGGCAATGTGAAATATATGGTAACTGCTGCCGAATCACTAATGATCTGCATCTATTGTTCACAAGAGTATTTCAGATGTCATCTTACATATAAAAAATAAAACAAGACTTTTGCGTACAGTTTATACCGGCTACTTAAATGCAATAGCTTCAGCCAGTTCTCCCGCTGGTCTGGAAACTACAAGTCCCAGCATTCCCTGTAGCTCCCTGGCTACCACTGTGTGCTGGGATTTGTAGTTCTGCCTTTGCACTCAGATCATGCTGGCACTTGTAGTTCGATAGCTGCTGGAGAACTGCGAGTTACCTACGTCAGTCTTCGTCTGCATTTCCTAAATGTGCACTGAGGGGTATAGTTACTATAGTGCGGGTTTATAGAAGTGGAGATGTTGCCCATAGCAACCACATTCTAGCTATCTTCTAGACGGTGCTAGATAAACGAAAAGTAGCATCCGATTGGTTGCTATGGGCAATTTCTCCATTTCTATAAACCCGCACTTTAGTAAATATACCCCAGAATGTCTTAGTGCTGTGTGCAGGAACTGAAACATAGCTAAATATATTGCAAAAACGTCACACCAACAGGCATCCTTTCTACATTCTGTCCCAGGCTGGTAAGATAAATTCTGCTGGTTTGCAATGATCATTTTCCCAAGGAATTAAAAAAATTGGTTTAACATAGCCATTGCATTGACCAAAAATCAAGTAACCACATAATAGCACCAATCTGCTGAGAAGTGACCAGTGTATACGTGAATTAAGGGCCTGATTCAGAGCCGGACGCTCTGACCAGAGCGCTCGCTCTGAATCAGGGCCCTCCTACCTAAAAATGGAGCGGCCTCTTGGACGCTCGCATAGCTGTGGGTTACCACCCACAGCTTATGCGAGCGTCCATGATGATGGTCGCGATGGTCAAGACCACTGCGACCATCGGGCTTGCGAGGAGACCCTGCGGTAGGGTCTCGGTGACCGCAAGCCCTGGAGTGATTTTGGCTCTATCAGAGCCAAAATCACTCCCCCTGACATCACTAGTGATGTCAGTGGGGCCGGACCCAGACGGTAGGCGTTCCCATGGGAACGCCTCCGTCTGGCAGCAACGCCCCCGGCACGCCCACAAAAGGGGGCGTGCTGTCAGTCACCATCGACAGCATGCCCCCTTTGGTGCGAGACCCATAGCGACAGCTTGGTGGGTCTCGCGCATGCGCACGACGGAGCTCCCTCGCGTCCTACGCTCGCGAGCGGGTCTGAATTAGGCCCTAAGTTAGTTTTGCTTCCGTTCCCCAAAGCATTAATACCTATTGCAATTAGGATAGGCCCAAACATATAATGACATTACATTTTACAAACTACGCACAGCCCTATCAGCTTGTCAAATCTCGGGGGGACAAGTGATGCCCTAACCTCAACAATGCCTCATGCATCACTAGTGTCAGCATTACTAGTGACCTGACAGGCAGGCTGCTTCTACAATATGTAACCTTTAGCTAGACTTTAATCCCTATATAACACCTGCATTGATGCAGTTACCAAACAACACGGAATTCTCTCTGTCAGACATCTGGTTTACAAAACAGAAGGCTTTAGATATTTAAAAAATGCTTTATGAATTAGGGCGCACACTGAGAAATGAGATGACTGGGATGCGAAGCAGCCAGCGAACGGTCACGTAAAGCTATAATTTGCTGCAGGTCGGCTGGTTTGTGACCTCGGGAAATATTTGGTCACCCGCAGGCAGATTTTAAGGATTGTGCAATATGCTGACAAAGGCGGTCACAGAGAGAACAAGACCGACTAGTAACTCATTAACCCACAATGTGCAATGGGGTTACAGGCCAGACAATATATTACAATACAATAAAACTTCTTATATGACTGATCATTTACACTATAAAAATGCCATGAGGTTTTCAGCCCCGCACAGCACAGCAGAGGTGTGGAGGATGTGTCAATATTTAAATAAACGTCACTTTTTTGTCAGTATATTCACACAAATTGTGACATCTTAGTTGAATAAACACAACACATATGGCATAACAGCACGAAGGCTCGGTGGTGTGTATAAAAAACCATATACACTGGTCCCTCCTGTGGAATACATGAGAGTGCACAATGTCAAGTGCAAAGATTAAGGCACAGAAACGTCAGATGAAGCTATAGGAATCTTTGGCTTTCCGGTGATGTTGTTGGGCTGTCAGCCTGCAGCAATCTTAGAGATGAACATGTAAGATACTGTCAATGTCTTAAATCCATAAATCGCATAGTAAGGATACTTTATACACAACCACCTAATTACCTGTGGCAATTGGAGAAGCAACTGGTATCAACGTGTTACACCTCACACCACTGAGGGAATGTAGATTATATCCAAAAGGCACCAGGACGTTGGCACAATCTGCTTGCAGCACGTCAGAAGGCACGGTGTGATTAATAAACAGCAATTCCAGAGAATGCCAGGATTTGTAATACGCTTGCAGAATTCCTGAGTAAACAACTTTGGTCACAGTTTAGATTTTGGTCCCCAGAAAAGGAGAAAAACAAAGCACTGGCACTTTACAGCCTGGCGTAAGACTGGCAAAGAGTGTGATCTCTGATGTCCCCCCAGCCACCATTCTTTGTGGATGGCGGATTGCGCACTTCTTGTTGCCTGGCGACTACGGTGATGGTTTTTGGGAAGAGTCGCCCGCTGAGTTCCCTCACCTTTCCACGCAGAGCTTGTGACGCGGCGTCCATGTTGGAGCAAGGTCCAGTGCGCCCGCACATTCCTCCTTCCTCTGCTTTAGCTGGGAGGCTAAGGACCCTAGGCAGGCGGGCAGACAGCACCTGTAGTGGGTGAGCCAGACATGTAGCAGACACGTGCTGCAGGCTCCAGTCCCAATTGTAGTCATCATAGGTGCAGAATTCTCCCAAACAGCCCATCAGCTGGTAATATTGTTGTCTTGACATTGCTATTGCAGTTCGATGCCTAGGTGCCACGAATCCGCTCACTTCCACATGCTGTGGGTCTGATGAGGGCTCGGGCTCAGAAATGCCACCAAGGCTCAGCAGGTGGCAACCTTCCTCTTGGCACTGTTTTTCCATGAGCCTCAGGATGTGAAGCCAGTCCGGGAGCAGGTAGCTGCCTTCCTCCAGGAAGATAACATGGCCGCTGTGTCCACTGACCTCTCGCAGTTTCTCCCAGGTGAAATGCAGTTTCCACCACCAGTGGTGCTTGTCTTGAGTAAAGGCAGCCTCTCTGTAATGCCCATGGCTGTCAGGGTACTTCGCATTGGTACAGCCTTTCAGGAGGGCAGATTCTTTTGGCAGGTCCCGAGGACAGTCTGCAGGGTCACTACCAGGAAACTCATCCGGATAAAAGCTTAAACTGTACGGGAAGTAGATTGGTAAGACCCGGCAAAAGTCTATAGACTGCATGGCTTCCGTGGCCTCTGGGCATGGCTGCTCCATGCTCAATATGAGCAGCAGGCGTCCCGTGGCACCAGGTCCAGCGGCCTGCAGAGACTCCGCAAGTAGCCGCAGGCGGGAGCCACTTCCCTGCCCTCCACGCACCTGGACCACCACCACCAACTCCGGACGGCCGGGAAATAGTTCAGCATTGAACACTGGCTGGCGGAGGTTGTTGCGGTAAGCGGACAGTCTCATCTGTAGGGGCGTGCCTCGCGGCAGCTCAAAGCCGCTGGGATTTTTAATCTTGCTGGGTGGCGTTGCCACCAGTAATGGCCCCGAACTATCCGGCCTGGAGGAGGTGAGCAGCAGCCAGGCACATAACCCCATGCCGAGGAAGAGCAGCAGGGTGGCGATCTTCTTCTTGTGTAATGTTAGCCGCATGGTGGAGAGGGTGTGTAATTGAGCTTAATGCCCTCTGCCAATGTGTGTTACACCTGAAATGCCCCCCTCCCCTTTGTCACACTACTGCCCCCCCTATTTACCTCTGCAGCTTGCAGTCCATTTATGCCCCTAATATAGACCACTATACAATCCCAGTACCCTATATACACCACGCTATAGATCCCTATATACTCTTTGTCACAGTACTAGTACTCTATATATATATACCCCTGATATAAATCCCAATATAAACTACATACCGCTACACCCCAGTATCTGCTCCCTTTATACCGTCTGACAGCCCTGTATCTGCCCCCTATATACTCTCTGACTGACCTGTACCTGCCCCCTATATACCCTCTGACAGCACTGTGTCTGCCCCCTATATACCCTATGACAGACTGACAGCCCGGTATTTGCCCCCGTGTCCTCCTGACAGCTCAGTATCTGCCCCTTCTTGCAAAGTTGCACTATATGACACCACCCTCAGTATCCCAATCTGTATACCGTCAGTGAGTGTCGCCCCCTCCCGCGGGCTACAGGCTACCACACACCGGCAGAGGCTCCGGGCTCCGCTCTCCGCCAGGTCCAGAACACCTGAAGAGCTCTGACCGGACTTCACCCAGCCATGGTATACCTGACGTCACTACCGGCCGTCCAATAGGAGAACGCTGACGACGCTACCAACAGGCCGCCCCACCCAATGGGGCGTGTCCGCCAGTAACTTTTGACCAATGGGGACACGAGGCTGCGGCGGCCATCTTTCTCAAGGGCACTGACAGGAGAACCCTTATTTGCAGTGTGCTCGGTCAGTACAGGTGCATGCACCGTGTTCCTGCCTGCACCGCCATGTAGGGCATTCGCTGCCCAGTAACAATACCAGACCTATGTCACTGACAGGAACCACTGTGCACTCCTCACAAAACCATGTCCACTTACACATCTCTAGCAAAAGTTTTGCACTTGTTGACATTTTGTACCTGAGTGCCGACATTTCGACTGTCGACATAGCATTGTTGACGTTTTGACTGTCAAAATTTTCATTGTGGACAATGTGACTGCAGTTCTTGACCTCTAGCAATAATTATTGTATGTACGTGACACTGGGACACACCACCCCTTTTACTTGCCCCTGGGCCTGCTTCAGAATTGTACGCATACCCGATGGTTTACGTACAACTCCGATGTTTGCAGATCTGCGCATACGCAGCTCTGCTGCGAGATGGCGCTGCAGCCCGTCAACCGGTTTGGTGGCGAATGTATCTTCATACGCAGCTGCTGACCACGGAAGCCGACAGAAGGCGTCTATTTACACAAGATGCCTCCTGCCACATTAGCAGATTGTTGCCGTAGCCGCACAAAGTCACAGCCACTGTGCAATAGTGTGCAACACTCAGGCTCTCTGTCAATAGTTACTGTTGCAGAATTAGTGCAAAGCCAGTAATGTTCCCCCCCAAATACAGTACACACCTCTATTTCTTCGTTTCTAAAAATTTCCTATTTATGCCATACACCTGTGTTATAACAACCCCCATCATTTACTTTATCAGAGAAGGACACTAATGGTTTGTATACAGGGACAACAAGCCCAAATGCAGAGACCAATAATTCATACAACAAATATAAAACATATATACAATAGGAATGGGTATGTAATACAGGCTGTCGGGATGCCTCCTGTCAGAATACCGACAGTGGCATCCCGATGGTTGGTATCCTGACAGGGGTCGGGTAAGTATACTTACCCTCTCCCTAACTCTCCCGTTATAGTCGCGCCCTAACCCTAACTGTCCCCTTTAGTGCCTAAACCTAAGTCTCCCCCCTTCATGCCTAAACCTAACCCTCCCCCCTTGCCTAACCCCGCTACGCTCCCTAAACCTAACCCCCCGCTCCCCACCCCCCGCGCTGCTAACGCTAATGGCGCCCCGGACTTGCTTCGTTCGGCTTGACGTCCTTCGGCATTCCGGCGTCGAGATTAAGATAGGTGTCGGCATTTCAACAACTATTTTAAGTCCCTTGTCGGGATTCCCCTGTTGGTATTGAGACCGGTGGCATCGCGGCCACCGGTCTCATAATTACATCCCATACAATATATAGGTAAGGTAGTATATCATATTTTACACACCAGACACTGGGCCTGATTCATTACTGATCGCAACTGCGATTACGCACGCAATTGGCCGATTGCTGCATTCTGCGCATGTATATGCATTGCAGCGCGTGCGTGCGAAGACTCCACTGTGATCGTGGCTGTGATTGCAGTGACTACGCAGACCCATCGCAGAGTGTTTGACAGGAAGTGACCGTTTGGGGGTGGTGACGGGGGGTGGTGACTTTGGTCGTTGAAATGCAGGTGCACCAGCGCGTTTGAACACTGTTACAGGGGCGTGCATAAATTAGCCATTGCAATGCCATATACAGCTTGGGCTTTCACTGCGTGCGATGAAGTTAGCAATTCCTGAGTAAGGTCAGACCTTGTGCAGGTGTGCGTGAGGCTGCGATGGTACTCCATGTTACTGATGGTTTCGCAGTCTTGCTAAGTATCATGGATGTATGTAAGGTAAAGTGGGCGTCTTTATGTTAGGCTGCGTATGCCATTGCGATTGCAATAATTAGCATATCTTCGCAGTGAGACTGAGTGCGTAATCTCTATTGTCATCACAATAGCGATCCTTACTGAATCAGGCTCACTATCAGGAGCGGTGCATGCTTTAGCCGAGCAGTTCTGGCAGGGAACTACTCTGTTATATAAACAGTAATTATCTGATCTATATCTTGCCCAAAGCTAAGGAAGCATTCGAATTTTATTTTTATCCTTTGGCTTTCATGCTGAAATGTAAAACCAGGGACACGTTACGAAACGAAAGCTGAGGAGTCCTGTAAATTGTGGGTCACACTGTCACATTGATTGTGTGATTGTGTAACACACAACATCATGGGGGGGCAGAAATTCTCTTTAGATGCATTTTTTTTTTATTTTTAATAAAAAACTCTGACAATGACTGGATCACATAGCCCCACTTAGCTGTAGCTATCTGGCGGCACAAATATGGAATAAGTTGGACTTATTCTCATGTATCAAACTCCTATTTCCCTATAGATTGTAAACTTGCACACAGCACCCTCTTACCGCTTTGTCTTATTGCCTTGTTTTTATTATTGTGTTTGTCCCCAATTGTAAAGTGTTATGACATATGCTGGAGCTATATAAATAAATGTTTATATTAAAAAAATGCATACAAATAAATGTGTTATTTCCTGTGTCTGAGCCCAGTGTATTCCTCCGTGGGTGCCTGAAAGCTCTGCCTACTTACTCTTCAGCAGATAGTGACATCATGACAGTTGCCGGACGCCCTTTCTGTGTGATGAGTCATTACTGCTATAGATATGTGGTTTATGGACTTATGTTTCAGTTGTATTTCCAGTTAGATTTCAATTAGTAAGAATGTAGAAGCACAGATAAGGGTGTCACAACCCTGAATACTTGGACAATGCATGAAAAAGGGGGTGGGGGCGGCTTCTGGTGGGATGAAGCATCTTCTGGGACTGAGAAGTGTTGCGTTACATGTTGTTGATATCTGCCAGGGGACAAGGGTTACTGAGTACTAACATAAGCCAGGATACAATGGGTGCAGAAACAGCAAGTAATTGTGATACTGTAGTGCAGTGAAATATTTCCAGCACTACACTGCTCTATATCAGTTAGACCCTCTCCAGGGGCCGGTCCCCTGATTACATGTGCTATATATAATGGAGCTGATTCAGAAACCATGTTGCACTGCAGGTGGAGCAGACTTAGGGGCCCATGTATCATTCAATATTTGTGGCATATCCCTTGAAGGTATGCAGTCGGGAAGCCGGGGGACCTAAGCCCGACGGCCGGCTTCCCGACTGCTTTATCCCGGCGAGGGTTAAATGACAGGCGTCTAAATCTAGACGCCTGTCATTTTACCGACGCCTGGAGACCGGCGACCGGCATCTCGATCGAAGGGATGCCGGGCGCCGCTGCAGACAGCCACGCGGGGGAGGGTTAGGTTTAGGGCTCCCGGGGAGGGGGATTTAGGGTTAGGCACCCCCCCGGGAGGTTAGGATCAAGCTAGGATGAGGGAGGGTTAGGGTTAAGCACCCCCGGGGGGGACTTAGGGTTAGGCACCTCCCCGGAGGACTTAGGTTTAGGCGGCGAGGAAGGGGGGGTTCGGTTTAGGCACTTAGATGGAGGATTAGGGTTAGGCAGTGGGGGGGAAGGTTAGGGTTAGACACCCTAAAGGAGGGTTAGGGGGTTAGAAATAGGTTAGCTAGTACTTACCTTCGACGATCGGGATTTCCTCCTCTGCCGGCCTCCTGGTGTCGGGATTCCAACCGCCGGGCAGGGGTCCGGCGGTAAATCATACCGCTTCCCCCTTGAAAATAGGTGTTGGATATTAACTGAACGTATGAAGGAGGGGCCTCTATTTCCGACAGCAGCCGAAGCCCCCATAGTGAAACATTCAAGACTTTGGCCCCGTCAGATAACGCCGCTGTAGCCTGTGGGCTATATTCCGCAAAAAATTACGGGAGAGTGCCGCTGCACATGCGTGGTCAGCAGACCGCATATGCACCGTAGCGAGGCGGTGGCACAAAACAGAAGTGGAGTGACCGCTAATGTGATCACTTCACTTCTAGCACATCGTAGGTACAGGCTTCTTTCGGAGCCCCTGTCCTCCTTGCCTGTATTTTTTTTTTATACATTCCTACAAATGTTAATTTCTTATTGCAGCGAATAGCAGGGTGTGCAGAAAAATTTAGAATTGGGAAGGAAGAGCCCTAGCTCAAATCTAAATAGCAGTGTAAAAATAAGGCATTTGCGGACTACAGTACATGCAAAATCAGCCAGTGTTTACCCCGCATGCAAAAACAAAATACAAAATGCAAAAACAAAATACATGTATACATACATAGATGGGAAGCTCCAGACCTGCCCTATATGAACTTGCCGGGAAATTTTAAATAAGATAAGCATTTGGCACTTTATCCTAATTTTTTTCCCCTTTGCATTTTTTTTTCCCTTTTTTGCCTATATTGTGTTTGAAAATATCTATTATATGCATCATTAGGAGAATATATTTATGAATTTATTGTCTACCATGTCCCTTATGCTTTGTGTTTTTAATATGTTTTTAGTTTAAATAAATATTGTAAACCCCTTTTTATACTGAATATTTGCTTGCTCTATTTTTAACTTCATAAGCTATTTAAACATGGAGCTTTAACAAGCACTTTATTATTGCACAGACACTTTACTATTACTTTTTAAGGGTTATCATATCCTTGAGAATATTTTTATTTGTCTTTGTATTAAATATTTACCTCTTTTTAATAAGGTTTTGGAGGTAGCATTTATTATTTAATTTGCAATATTGCACTGACACTTTATGCACATTACCTATCTTATCGTATCCATTTGCACTGACACTTTACAGACTAATTATATATTTTTTATTTATTTATTAAATTAACACTATTGTCGCTTTGCACCAAGTTTGCTGTCTAACATGTATATGCACCCCTTGCATTGTAGCATGATGTGTCCGGGTGCAAAAGTTACCCCTTTTTTTTTTTGCTTTTCTTCCCACTGTGAATCAGACCCTATATCTCCTGGGCTTTGTGCCTTTCACAGAGTCTGAGATACTCCAGGCTGCACCTCTTCTGCCAAACCAACCATCCCTCTGGGTGACCGCCCTGTGGGCCATTGTACGGTATTGAATTTCACACCCTCGCTGCTAAAAACACAAAAAACAAAGAGACGTTTGTGGCTGCCTTTAGGCTGGAGCTTTCTGAACATCTTAAAGACTAAATGACCTGCCGAGATTTACCTGCGTAACTGGAGGAGCTTTCTGCCCCTTGTATCAAAGCGAAAGCACCAACCAGGAGGAAGTTTTCCTGTGCAGCGACATTAAGGACTAGTATAAACATTTTATTTTGTATATTAAAATCATTAACTTTATATCTATAAAGCCTGTTAAAACCAGGGAAGTATGACAATGACTGTAAAATGTGTAATGGTTTCGTAAATTGAAACATTTCCCCCTGAGCGGCTCCTGTGTGTGTAGATCTCGTCACGATAATTCACAGTGATTCATCATTTTTATTTCATTTTTATTATATGGGCAGAAATATGCTGATTTCTAGTCCTGTGTTCTGTATGACATGTAGGGCACAATTCAATTGTTTACACCGCCCGACAGAGCTATTCAATTGGTGTTCCTGTCAGGCGCGATCAACTGCCGGCGCCGACATTTCAGCTCGCACCCCCCAGGGGTGGCGAGCTGAAATGCACGAAAAGTGATCCGTCTGGGTGCTCAAACGGCACTTTTCGTGATCGCGACCAGCACTTTGGCCGGGTGTAGCCGTTTTACATGGCTAAACCCGACCTCTTTGGGAGCGATCGATGTGAAGATCGGCATCAATCGAATAGCGCCTCGCAATCTCCCATCACTTTAGACGGGAGATCCATCACGCTAAAACAATTGAATTGCGCCCTAATTGTTTGAACATTGCATTTGCCATGCCAGATAAACCAGCTGACAAGCCGCAGTGTGAGGGTGGAATCGCCACCATCTACATATTATATGAGGAGCACAGGGGCGTTTTAAGAGAGAAGGGAGACCCGTGTGCAGCCTCAGTGCAGGCCCCCTCCTCTTCAGCAGCGCAGTAGACTCTGGCTTTGTGTGCAGGTCTCCGGGAAAATGGCATCTGCGCTATGCTCCCGGAGACATCTCTAGTGCACATGCGCAAATTCGTCTGTCACAACATTTTCCCAGTGATTTCAGTCTGCAGAACCGGCTGATGTGGGACCTTTGGGAGGTATACTAATTATATGGGTGCAGGGAGTGCGATGTTGGCCCCCCTAGATGCAGGGGCCCGTATGCACCACATATCATGCACCCATTATAGATACACCAGTGATGTTTCACCATCCAACTTCACATTAACCCCAGTATTTTATTTGCACATAAAAACAAGCCACTATACTGTACATTTAGGGATCAGCACCTGTATTGTATAAATAGTATGGCACAGGGGCATAGAGAGGGGAGAGTGGGTACTATTTATCCGGGCCCAGGCTGGCTGGACGGGCCCGGGTCAGTAGCACATTGGGCAAGGAGAGAGAGGAGACTGCTGCTGCTGCTGTGTGCTGGGCAGAGGGGTGGTCTGATTGCACTGATCGGCCACCCCTCTGGATATGGACTTTAATTTAAAAAAAATTGGAACGGGACGTGGCCGCGCCTCCTCGATTTGGCCACACCCCTCTCTTTACCGGACCCATTAATGCTCTTGACAGGCTTATTCGAAACGTAACTGACCGCAGCAGCGGAATGTTTTACTCTGTAAGAGACAGTTGATAGAGTCTATTGTATTACCTGAGATGGCAGCTGGTATTGTTTAACACTTCACACTGATGTCAGTGACCTGCTGTCCGATGTTACATGCAGAGTATCGCCAAATCTTGGTCCCATATACAATTGCTGTGTCGGTGTAATAGGAAGCCTCTAATAAATAATTTTCAGGTCTATATTGAGCTCTTAGTGAACTCATAAGAAACACCTCAGCGCTACTGAGCCAGTGATTCAAATACCAGTGCAGTAGTGTTAAAAGATGTGATTGCCAACCTCACAAGCATAAACAATAGAAGAGAAAAACACTGCGCTCTGATAGTTATGTTGGCACATAAGAACAACACATCAATGTATTAAAAGAATTTAATGCTTAAATTATAATAATAATAAAAAACAAAGACACACGTATAAACACAAAGATAAATATGAAAATTGTAAAAAATTGATAAATAATGAATAATGAGCGAGCCTGCTAGAAGCTCATAACAAACAGGAAATTAACAAGCATGTAAATGTAGGAGTTGATCAGGCTCCCAGATCTAAACACACTCTCCTGTGAGAATAGCTACACCATATGCCTGTGCAGAATGAGCTATATACTGCTGTAGCAAGTGAATTGTTAAGGCACTGGTGGAGCCTGTAGCCACTGATAGCTATCCCCAACAATGTATCAGTAATGATATTAGTGGAACCCGTTGAAATAATGCCAGTTTTGTATCAAAGTCATAAGTGATATAGCCAATCTCAAGCGTGATTAATGAGGCTGACCATATGTTCCCGAAGTTGAGCCTGTATATAACATGTAGAAAAGTACCCTATTGTGCAATAAACAGTCATGCAAAGTTCTGCTGGGTACTTAAATATTTAGGCTGTCGATAAGTACCTGTAGATAGGGACCATGCCGTCCTTTTCACAAAGGAAATAGTAACTGAAAATTACCAGTGTATTTCAGCAAGATGTGCTAAGCATTGATGTCCGACAGGTCTGCAAGCCGCTTGTTGGTCTCTTATTCGGCGTCAGCACCCGTCCTGTGCTTAACAGCCGCCGGGACCTCCGTCAGCGGCCACGTGACCCAGATCCGTAACTGGAGTGGGCACCGGAGGATGCTGATAGGGATAACGGTGGTTCAAATCTCGCAGGAAAAAACTTTCAGGCTAGTTTTCAATGTGGCGGCACCTGGTTCCAGATGGGTAGTAGCTTCAGTGGCCGGTATGGAGAGCAGCAACGTGTTTCGGCTACTACTGTAGCCTTTTTCAAGCTGTAATGCTCCCCTTCATGGCTAGATGATATACTATCTTTAGTGTATCAGGGTGTATTGAGCTCTGTCTTTAACAAATGTATTTATTCATTGTGATTTCTATTCTTTTTTTTTTCATTGAATGTGAATGTGCCCTGGAAGACGGGTCACCCATGAGCAGAAGAGACCACGACAGGCTGGCGATGCAGTAAGTCCTTGTGGGCCTGATTCAGAGTTGTACACTATGCCGATATTTCCGAAGTTCAGTGATTATCACTAAACCGGGCACACGTTAAAGTCGCACTGCCTATGCGTCAAGGACCATTACCGCAGTCTCTTGCAGCGACTATTTACTCTCAGTGTGATTGACAGTCAGGGAGCGTTTGGGGGAGGTAAAGAGGAGCTGCGGCAAAGAACACAAGCATGAGGCGGCCATTTTAATTGCGATCCCGTAAGCATGAACTATGGCTCTGTAGTCTCATTCCCTTGTCCATTCTGCGGGACCATTAGCTCACTCAGGACGAATGATCTGCGGCCGATGATGCGTCGTTGTGCCCAGATGCTGCGACATTTTATGCAGACATTTGGATTTGCAAAGCCGCAGGTGAGCATCTCAATCCATCTCCCGGAGACTGCGACATATTCATATTTTCTCATAGCAGCGGTGTATAAAGACGCGGCCGTGTGGTTACAATAGAGTACAGCTCTGAATCGGGACTTATATCGCCATTTGTCTATCGCTATGATCAGCGGCGATAGAAGAGCTCTCACTTTTTTGGGACACTTTGATAAATAGGCCCCTGAGTGATGCTTATTGGACTTACAAAGATTGGTATTGGGGTATTCTACACTGGTGGTTACCTCTGGGGTTGGTGGGGCTTCTTTTACATAACTTGTAGCCAAACCCCAAAGTTAGCCACCTTCGCGGTCCAGGTAATAATTTATATTCTATTCTTAATACATTTTATTATGTAGTTTATTACAGTATCTGCTACAAATAATACATTTAATAAATTGACATGTGTTGCAAAATGATTATCTCTGATTAGTGCTTTAGTGTATGTAGTAGGACAACTGTGACATGATGAAGCTGTCAGGACCTTGGCAATATGGGTTTGGCCTGCTGGATGCCAATGTTTGTCCAACCTGTCATTACGCTTATTGTATTGTGTTAAACTTTTATGTATGTACTTTATGTCCACTGTACAATTCTTAAATGCTGCCAGCTGGGGTTGTACATGCTACTACTATTGTGTAACTATGCCTATTGTTTGCGTACTGTAATCCCCCAACCCCCCTCCCCTCCCCGGCCATTGCTTCTATATGCAGGCAGCAAGCGTACCAGTGAGTCGCATCCTGCTTTAGCTGACGGAATCCGTATGAAATACAGATGGCTGAATAGCCGCCGGTTCACATACCGACGCGGAAGCCCGAAGGGAGGACAGGGTTACAGTACTTACCAGCCCGAAGCGGCAGTACTTCCCCGAAGGGAGGACAGAGTTACAGTACTTACCAGCCCGAAGTGGCAGTACTTCCCCGAAGGGAGGACAGAGTTACAGTACTTACCAGCCCGAAGTGGCAGTACTTCCCCGAAGGGAGGACAGGGTTACAGTACTTACCAGCCCGAAGCGGCAGTACTTCCCCGAAGGCAGGACAGGGTTACAGTACTTACCAGCCCGAAGTGGCAGTACTTCCCCGAAGGGAGGACAGGGTTACAGTACTTACCAGCCCGAAGCGGCAGTACTTCCCCGAAGGCAGGACAGGGTTACAGTACTTACCAGCCCGAAGTGGCAGTAATTCCCCGAAGGGAGGACAGGGTTACAGTACTTACCAGCCCGAAGTGGCAGTACTTTCCTGAAGGGAGGACAGGGTTACAGTACTTACCAGCCCGAAGCGGCAGTACTTCCCCGAAGGGAGGACAGGGTTACAGTACTTACCAGCCCTGAGCGGCAGTACTTACCAGCCACCCAAAGCGGCTGGTAAGTACTGTAACCCTCCCCTCTCCCTCCGTATCCCTAACCCTACCTTAGGGGTGCCTAACCCTAACCTCCCCCTAGTGGTGCCTATCCCAAGTCCTCCCGGCGGCACCTAAACCTAATCCCCCTCTTCAGGCACCCTAAACCTAACCCTCTCGGGGAGTGGGGGGGTAACCCTAACCCCCTACTTCCTCTAGCATAACCCTCCCCTAGGGGGTGCCCAACCCTAAGTCCCCCTGCAGGTGTCTAAACCTAACCACCCCCTACAGCTGCAGCCTAACTATTCCTGGCTTACCTTGTTCGGGATGCCGGGCGTTGGGATTTCGGCGTGGGGTTAAAGATAGGTGTCGAAATGCAGACACCTATCTTTAGTCCCTGGACGGCCTTCCGCTGTCAGGATTCCGGTGGCCGGCATTCCGGGGCGGCAGCAAGTGATATTCTTGTTATCACTCCATACTAATCTTAAATGGTGCTCCAACCAATCAGCTCCAAACTGTCATTTTTCAAACACATTACAGGATAAATCTGGGCTTCTATATTGTTACTAATACCCCTTTTACTCCAGAGCAAAAACCTGGGTTTTTGTTGGGTCTACCCGGGTCGCAGCTCAGTGTAAAAGGGTCCCTGAAAAACAACCCAGATCAAGTGACCCGGCAATCCAACCCAGGTAGCTACCAGGGTCGGACCCAGGATGGACCTGGGTAATGATGCAGTGTAAAAGGTGCTACCCGGGTTATCCGACCTGGGTCATGCCTAAAATGAGCTGATTGGTGGTTGTACAGCAGTCACCTCCCACGTTTTATGACCTCACAAGTTTAGCAGGGCAGACCCAGGTTCAGTGTGAACTGGGCTGACCTGAGAATAACCCAGATCGATGGTGCTGTGTAGACGGTGTCTGACCTGTGTTGGAACCAAGGGTCTCATTCAGACCCGCTCGCAAGCACCTATGTGCTCGCAAGCAGGTCGATGTTGAGGCCCTGCGCATGCGCAGCGGCCGCACTGCGTGTGTGCGCAAGCCCCGGAGTGAGAGAGAAATTCTCTAGCTCCGGGACTCACTACAAAAGGGGCGGCTGTCAATGGTGATTGACAGCTCACCCCGTTTTGTAGGCAAGTTCCTGACAGAACGCCTGCCGTTTGGGGGCGGCCCCACTGACATCACTCGTGATGTCAGTGGTGAGCTTCCGGCTCTAATAGAGCCGAAAGCTCACTGGGGCTTGCGGTAGATGAGACCCTACCACAAGGGTCTCGTCGCAAGTTTTGGTTTTAACAGAGCTAATAGATATTTAATGGATGGGTTTTAATCAAGTGGAATAAAATTAATGATTTTAATATACAAAAAAAAAACCAATAGGATTGTCCTCAAGTGCACTGCATAGTAAAACTATTCGCTTCTAATCGCTTACATTCTGATCAAACTCAAAGTTTAGCGGTGGCACCTGGTAACATTAATGATAACAGACACGGTGCGTTTCTGGCAAATTATGTAATACTGAGAGAGTTGACAGAATGATAGTGAATATGATGCAGAAAGACTTTCCCAACTCTGTGTACTCCTTGTTTCAAGTCAGATCTTCAGTTAGCATAAGGTAGAGAAGTAAAAGACTAGAAAAGTATAAAGGCAAAAGGAGCATTTATTGAAATTTGGACTACTGAGCAATGCTCTCCACTTCTCTACCCAATTGGTAGGGACTGAGGGCCTGATTCAGACCCGCTCGCGAGTGCTGAGTGCTCGCAAGTGGGTCGATGTTGCCCAAGTGCGCATGCGCACGACGGAGGCGGCTCCGTCGTGCGCATGCGCGAGACCCGAGTAACGATGGCCAAGCTGTCATTATCGGTCTCGCACCAAAGGGGGCGTGCTGTCGATGGTGATTGACAGCACGCCCCCTTTGGTGGGCGTGCCGGAGGCGTGGCTGCCCAGACGGAGGCGTTCCCATGGGAACACCTACCGTCTGGGGCCGGCGCCCACTGACATCACTAGTGATGTCAGTGGGAGTGCTTTTGGCTCTGATAGAGCCAAAAGCACTCAAGGGCTTGCGGCAGCGAGACCCTACCACAAGGGTCTCATCGCAAGCCCGATGGTCGCGTTGGTCTTGACAATCGCGACCATCATTTTGGTCGCTCGCTATAGCTGTGGGTGGTCACCCACAGCTATGCGAGCGGCCAGGAGGCCGCTCCAAACAGTAAGAGGGACGGCCTTGATTCAGAGTGAGCGCTCTGTCAGAGCGTCCGGCTCTGAATCAGGGCCTGAGCTCAATGCCTTACCACTTTTGGCAAGTTCAGACAGTAGTAAAGTCCACAGAGACTTCATAGCCCACTTGCTGTCAAACCTTCGAACCTCAATGACCAGCCCAAGCTCTGAAGTGTATTTGCATCTTTTTGAGCTGCTGTCATGTTCCCAAAGTGGGAAAGAATCAGAGTGACAGCCCCTTAGCCATCAGTACCCACCTGGGATTGGGATTATACTCCCCAAGAGCTGTCTATGGACCTCCAATTGTCCTTAGCTCACTTGCAGGTACCAAGTGGTTTGTGACTACAGCATGTCTGCTAAAGCAGTATGCAACTCATTGGGACATGGGACATTTGCTGCCAACATATAGTATAGCCATAATTACCTCCTACATTTCTTAGCTCACTTTCAGGCACCCTGGCTTGTGTGCCTCCAGCATGTCACGACCAGGGTCTCTCGGCATTGTAGTCGACGGTTAATACCTGTGAGGTCGCTATGGCGAGCGGCGTCTGGTGGTGGCGGTGGTGCCTGGCGAAGAGCATTGGCTGTGCGTGGTTCTGTGGGGGCATACTGTCACTCTGGTCTGGTTAGGCCTGGGGGTGCTTCCATTCCGTTCTGGCATGGGCGCCGCCATCTTGTCTCTGGTCAGGTGACCTAGTTCCCTATCCTGTTGTGTCACATGCTCCTCTCTGACCATTCACGGCTGAGCACTGGGGATTTAAGGGAGTTCAGAGCTCCCTTGCATTGCCAGTGCAACGTGTTTCTCTGCGAGAGCTGAGAGGGAGTGTTCCTGTGCTTAAACCTGTCTATTGGATTCATTGCCTAAGCCTGCTTTTCTAACCTGCTCCAAACCCTGCTGGATTCCCCTACCTCCTCCATATACCTTTCTACCTGCCTGAGTACCTGAACCTGCTGTTTCCCTGCACCTTGTTTCATTTCATTTCCAGCTGGACTTCACTACCTCTGTCTGCAACAGCTCACCAAACCTGCATTCACTTACAGCTCATCAAGCCTGCATTCTGTTTTAGCTCACCATACCTATACTGGACTGTTCTGCCTGTCACTACCTGGACATTTGTTCATTAACCCTCACAACAGTTATCAAGTGCACTTTAGTGCTATATCTGGACTTTTGTTTGCCACTCCCATGTCTTCTCAGTCCCTTATTAAAAACCCCACTTTTTCATTTAAGTCTGCTCCTGTGTCTGCTTCTATCACCACCCCGTGTCCACAACAAATTCAGAACCTAACACAGCATGTCTGCTAAAGGATGTGACTCAGTGGGAAACCTACAGAACTGCCTGATAAAGATGCAAAGGTCAGGAGTATTATTGAGCATTTAATTGTAGTAGTGCGTGCAATCCCACCTGGCAGCATTTAAAAATTGTACCATGGTTAGAAAATTCATACTTGATTAACACAAGCAATGTTAAGCACAGTTTGGATAAGAAGGGGTGTCCAGCAGACTAAACCCCTATTTTAAATGTTCTGAATCCTCTTTTTGTCACAACCCATCTAAGCGACACCCCAGTTTCAAGCCATGCCTACTTCAAACCAAGCCCATAGTTCCTGAGACGACTATTTCAGACCCCCAAACCCGGACTGTGCCCTGAATAGTGGGACTATTGGGGGTCATGTAGAAGCAATGTGTGGCACAGCAATCATTTTTACATAATTATTATAGTGATTCTTAAGATTGTTATTTGTTATTAGCAAACACAGTACAGTACCCCACCCGCCTGAGGAGACCTCCTGCAGCTCCCAGGGAGCAATCACTGAGAATGCGGGTCCATGAATTTATTCTATACAACACATTTAAGCATGGAGAGTTTAGAGACATTTTTATGCTGCGTATGTAATTCATCATATGTATTTCAAGTTAATTAATCTCTATCCTTCTGTGGCCTCTGCACTATATTTATTCCAATGTCTCAGTAAGAACTCGGATCATCTTCTTACCATAAAGCTATTCATACAGCCGCCTCCGTGCATCACACGGGCCGGGCCCTACTCCCTCCCCAATAAAAGAAGATCCCTTCTGACACTTCACAGAAACCATCACTGTAAATGAGGAGAAGAGCTGCAGACGTTACCTATTCTGTGTTATTATACAATTATTAGAGGTGACCTCATTCCTGCATCACTTTATAGTCTGGGCACTTCCCAGAGTCACTCCCAGGCTGTCTGCACTAATGACACTTACTCCTATCTACTCCTATCCGTATGGCTCCCACCATCACTGAGTTACATTATAAACTTTCTAGTCTTTTTTTATTTTATTTATTGTATTGATTATTGTATTTATTTATGCCATAAGCTGCATACACACACAACGATTTTTTGAACGATTATCGTTAAACTATATCGTTTAACGATAATCGTTTGAAAAAATCGTTCACTTTCTGAGTCAAACGATGAACGACTATCGTACATGCGCGTTCACATTTGTAGTTTGTAGTTCAGTCACACTTGTCAACTCAACGATTTTCAGTAAGGGAATATGCAAAAATCGTTTGTAGTTCAAAAAAATCGTTCATTACACTTTGAAAAATTTGACGGATAATCTGACAGAAAATCGTTCCTAAAATCGTTGGTAACAAAATCGTGTGTGTATGAGAGTACACACTAGACGATATGCTCCCTGAGCGATATCGCCTTGTGTGTCCCTGGCAGGGTGTGCTCAATGTCGTTCATGACATTGAGCAAAGCCGCTGAACGATATCATTAACGATATCGTTCAGCGCCGGGCTCTCTCCCCCATTCCCCAACATGCAGCAACCTGACGATATCGTCAGGTTGGCTGCATGTTTACCCGATGAACGACAATGACGAACGACCCGCTGGTACACGCATCGTCGTTATTGTTCATCGTTTTGGTGTAAAAAATGGACGATATAGTGAACGACTGAACGATATCGTTCTCGTTCAGTCCACTTTATCGCCTAGTGTGTACGCACCTTAAGTGTATTTATTTATGCCTCATTTATGCACATTTTGTAAGTAATAAAGTCTCGAGTTCTCTGCACAATGTAATCTTTTCTTTAGATAAAAATCGGATCTGCCTCTACATAAAAGAGAAACAATATTTTATTCTTTAGATCAGTGATTCCCAAACTGTGCGCCGTGGCACCCTTGGGTGCCTCAGGACACTTGCAAGGGTGCCTCAGGTTGGTGGTCCAGCACCAAATAAAAATATTTACGGTCAGTGTAATGTAACTATGTGGATAAACAGAAGCTCAAACCTGTCCACCGCCACATAATTGAACCTAAGGATGACAGGGGAGCACAATTTACATCACTTCACTACTAAGATGAGCGGTTTGGATTCTGAGGAATCCGAACCACTCGGAACAGGTGGAATCCGAGTCCACCCGAACGCAAGTTCGGGTGTTCCCGCCTGACTCGGATTCCACCTCGATGCCGAACGTCACCCGTCCGGCGTCGGATTCTCGGTAGACCTCGCGAGACCCGGGCGACGTTCGGCCTCTATAAAAGGCGCGGCGCCCGGCAGTTGGCGCCATTTCGCGTGTCACGCGTAGTTAGGTAGTGCACTGTCTGTGCTTGTGTTAGATTAGACAGAGTAGGCAGTGTTGTTGCCGCTTAACCTCTGTGACTTTACTGGGCATAAGCCCTTTGTGTGTGCTCCGTGACTGGACATAATAAGCCCACTGTGTGTATGTGTACTGTATTATACAAGCTCCGTGACAGGGCATAGCCCACTGAGTGTATTATACAAGCTCCGTGACAGGGCATAGCCCACTGAGTGTATTATACAAGCTCCGTGACTGGGCTTAGCCCACTGAGTGTATTCAAGTTCCGTGACAGGGCATAGCCCACTGAGTATTATACAAGCTCCGTGAAAGGGCATAAGCCCACTGAATGTATACAAGCTCCGTGACAGGGCATAGCCCACTGAGTGTATTATACAAGCTCCGTGAAAGGGCATAAGCCCACTGAGTGTATACAAGCTCCGTGACAGGGCATAGCCCAATGAGTGTATTATACAAGCTCCGTGACAGGGCATAAGCCCACTGAGTATTATACAAGCTACGTGACAGGGCATAGCCCACTGTGTCTATTGTACAAGCTCCGTGACAGGGCATAAGCCCACTGAGTGTATTATACAAGCTCCGTGACAGGGAATAAGCCCACTGAGTATTATACAAGCTCCGTGACAGGGCATAGCCCACTGTGTCTATTATACAAGCTCCGTGACAGGGCATAGCCCACTGAGTGTATTATACAATCTCCGTGACAGGGCAGGAGCCCACTGAGTATTATACAAGCTCCGTGACAGGGCATAGCCCACTGAGTGTATTATACAAGCTCCGTGAAAGGGCATAGCCCACAGAGTGTATACAAGCTCCGTGACAGGGCATAGCCCACTGAGTGTATTATACAAGCTCCGTGACAGGGCATAAGCCCACTGAGTATTATACAAGCTCTGTGACAGGGAATAGCCCACTGAGTGTATTATACAAGCTCCGTGAAAGGGCATAAGCCCACTGAGTGTATACAAGCTCCGTGACAGGGCATAAGCCCACTGAGTGTATACAAGCTCCGTGACAGGGCATAGCCCACTGAGTGTATTATACAAGCTCCGTGACAGGGCATAGCCCACTGAGTGAATTATACAAGCTTCGTGACTGGGCTTAGCCCACTGAGTGTATACAAGCTCCATGACAGGGCATAGCCCACTGAGTATTATACAAGCTCCGTGAAAGGGCATAAGCCCACTGAGTGTATACAAGCTCCGTGACAGGGCATAGCCCACTGAGTGTATTATACAAGCTCCCTGAAAGGGCATAAGCCCACTGAGTGTATAGAAGCTCCGTGACAGGGCATAGCCCACTGTGTCTATTGTACAAGCTCCGTGACAGGGCATAAGCCCACTGAGTGTATTATACAAGCTCCATGACAGGGCATAGCCCACTGAGTATTATACAAGCTCCGTGACAGGGCATAGCCCACTGAGTATTATACAAGCTCCGTGACAGGGCATAAGCCCACTGATTATTATACAAGCTCCGTGACAGGGCATAGCCCACTGAGTGTATTATACAAGCTCCGTGAAAGGGCATAAGCCCACTGAGTGTATACAAGCTCCGTGACAGGGCATAAGCCCACTGAGTGTATACAAGCTCCGTGACAGGGCATAGCCCACTGAGTGTATTATACAAGCTCCGTGACAGGGAATAAGCCCACTGAGTGTATACAAGCTCCGTGACAGGGCATAGCCCAATGAGTGTATTATACAAGCTCCGTGACAGGGCATAAGCCCACTGAGTGTATTATACAAGCTCCGTGACAGGGCATAAGCCCACTGAGTGTATTAAACAAGCTCTGTGACAGGGCATAAGCCCACTGAGTGTATTATACAAGCTCCGTGAAAGGGCATAGCCCACTGTGTGTATACAAGCTCCGTGAAAGGGCATAAGCCCACTGAGTGTATTATACAAGCTCCGTGAAAGGGCATAATCCCACTGAGTGTATACAAGCTCCTTGACAGGGCATAGCCCAATGAGTGTATTACACAAGCTCCGCGACAGGGCATAAGCCCACTGAGTGTATACAAGCTCCGCGACAGGGCATAAGCCCACTGAGTGTATACAAGCTCCGTGACAGGGCATAGCCCACTGAGTGTATACAAGCTCCGTGACAGGGCATAAGCCCACTGAGTGTATACAAGCTCCGTGACAGGGCATAGCCCACTGAGTGTATTATACAAGCTCGGTGACAGGGCATAGGCCACTGAATGTATTATACAAGCTTCATGACAGGGCATAAGCCCACTGAGTGTATACAAGCTCCGTGACAGGGCATAGCCCACTGAGTGTATTATACAAGCTCCGTGAAAGGGCATAGCCCACTGTGTGTATACAAGCTCCGTGAAAGGGCATAGCCCACTGTGTCTATTATACAAGCTCCGTGACAGGGCATAAGCCCACTGAGTGTATTATACAAGCTCCGTGACAGGGCATAAGCCCACTGAGTGTATACAAGCTCCGTGACAGGGCATAGCCCACTGAGTGTATTATACAAGCTCCGTGACAGGGCATAAGCCCACTGAGTGTATTATACAAGCTCCGAGACAGGGCATAAGCCCACTGAGTGTATTATACAAGCTCCGTGACAGGGCATAAGCCCACTGAGTATACAAGCTCCGTGACAGGGCATAGCCCACTGAGTGTATTATACAAGCTCTGTGACAGGGCATAAGCCCACTGAGTGTATTATACAAGCTCCATGACAGGGCATAGCCCACTGAGTGTATTATACAAGCTCCGTGACAGGGCATAAGCCCACTAAGTGTATACAAGCTCCGAGACAGGGCATAGCCCACTGAGTGTATTATACAAGCTCCGTGAAAGGGCACAAGCCCACTGAGTGAATACAAGCTCCGTGACAGGGCATAGCCCACTGAGTGTATTATACAAGCTCCGTGACAGGGCATAAGCCCACTGAGTATTATATAAGCTACGTGACAGGGCATAAGCCCACTGACTGTGTTATACAAACTTCGTGACAGGGCATAGCCCACTGAGTGTATTATACAAGCTCCGTGACAGGACATAAGCCCACTGAGTATTATACAAGCTCCGTGACAGGGCATAGCCCACTGAGTGTATTTTACAAGCTCCGTGAAAGGGCATAAGCCCACTGAGTGTATACAAGCTCCGTGACAGGGCATAAGCCCACTGTGTGCATTATACAAGCTCCGTGACAGGGCATAAGCCCACTGAGTATTATATAAGCTCCGTGACAGGGCATAAGCCCACTGACTGTATTATACAAGCTCTGTGACAGGGCATAGACCACTGAGTGTATTATACAAGCTCCGTGACAGGAGATAAACACACTGAGTTTTATACAAGCTCTGTGACAGGGCATAGCCCACTGAGTGTATTATACAAGCTCCGTGACAGGGAATAAGCCCACTGAGTGTATAGAAGCTCCGTGACAGGGCATAGCCCATTGAGTGTATTATACAAGCTCCGTGAAAGGGCATAAGCCCACTGAGTGTATACAAGCTCCGTGACAGGGCATAAGCCCACTGAGTGTATACAAGCTCCATGACAGGGCATAGCCCACTGAGTGTATTGTACAATCTCCGTGACAGGGCATAAGCCCACTTAGTGTATACAAGCTCCGTGACAGGGCATAGCCCACTGAGTGTATTATACAAGCTCCGTGACAGGGCATAAGCCCACTGAGCGTATTATACAAGCTCCGTGACAGGGCATAAGCCCACTGAGCGTATTATACAAGCTCCGTGACAGGGCATAAGCCCACTGAGTATACAAGCTCCGTGACAGGGCTTAGCAGACTGAGTGTATTATACAAGCTCCGTGACAGGGCATAATCCCACTGAGTATACAAGCTCCGTGACAGGGCATAGCCCACTGAGTGTATTATACAAGCTCTGTGACAGGGCATAAGCCCACTGAGTGTATTATACAAGCTCCATGACAGGGCATAGCCCACTGAGTGTATTATACAAGCTCCGTGACAGGGCATAAGCCCACTGAGTGTATTATACAAGCTCCGTGACAGGGCATAAGCCCACTGAGTGTATTATACAAGTTCCGTGAAAGGGCTTACCCACTGTGTCTATTATACAAGCTCCGTGACAGGGCATAAGCCCACTGAGTATTATATAAGCTCCGTGACAGGGCATAGCCCACTGAGTGTATACAAGCTCCGTGACAGGGCATAGCCCACTGAGTGTATTATACAAGCTCCATGACAGGGCATAAGCCCACTGAGTGTATACAAGCTCCGTGACAGGGCATAGCCCACTGAATGTATTATACAATCTCCGTGACAGGGCATAAGCCCACTGTGTGTATACAAGCTCCGTGACAGGACATAAGCCCACTGAGTGTTTACAAGCTCCGTGACAGGGCATAGCCCACTGAGTGTATTATACAAGCTCCGTGACAGGGCATAAGCCCACTGAGTGTATACAAGCTCCGTGACAGGGCATAGCCCACTGAATGTATTATACAATCTCCGTGACAGGGCATAAGCCCACTGAGTGTATACAAGCTCCGTGACAGGCATAGCCCACTGAGTGTATTATACAAGCTCCAGGAAAGGGCATAGCCCACTGTGTGTATACATGCTCCGTGAAAGGGCATAGCCCACTGTGTCCATTATATGAGCTCCATGACAGGGCATAATCCCACTAAGTGTATTATACAAGCTCCGTGACAGGGCATAAGCCCACTGAGTGTATACAAGCTCTGTGACAGGGCATAGCCCACTGAGTGTATTATACAAGCTCCTTGACAGGGCATAAGCCCACTGAGTATTATACAAGCTCCGTGACAGGGCATAAGCCCACTGACTGAATTATACAAGGTCCGTGACAGGGCATAAGCCCACTGAGTGTATTATACAAGCTCCGTGACAGGGCATAAGCCCACTGAGTGTATAATACAAGCTCCGTGACAGGTCATAGCTCACTGAGTGTATACAAGCTCCGTGACAGGGCATAACCCAATGAGTGTATTATACAAGCTCCGTGAAGGGGCATAAGCCCACTGAGTGTATACAAGCTCCGTGACAGGGCATAGCCCAATGAGTGTATTATACAAGCTCCGTGACAGGGCCTAAGCCCAATGAGTGTATACAAGCTCCGTGACAGGGCATAGCCCACTGAGTGTATTATACAAGCTCCGTGACAGGGCATAGCCCACTGAGTGTATTATACAAGCTCCGCGACAGGGCATAAGCCCACTGAGTGTATTATACAAGCTACATGACAGGGCATAAGCCCCCTGAGTGTATTATACAAGCTCCGTGACAGGTCATAAGCCCACTGACTATACAAGCTCCGTGACAGGGCATAGCCCACTGAGTGTATTATACAAGCTCCGTGACAGGGCATAAGCCCACTGAGTATACAAGCTCCGTGACAGGGCATAGCCCACTGAGTGTATTATACAAGCTCCGTGACAGGGCATAAGCACACTGAGTGTATTATACAAACTCTGTGACAGGGCATAAGCCCACTGAGTGTATTATACAAGCTCCGTGACAGGGCATAAGCCCACTGAGTGTATACAAGCTCCGTGACAGGGCATAGCCCACAGAGTGTATTACACAAGCTCCGTAACAGGGCATAAGCACACTGAGTATTATACAAGCTCCGTGACAGGGCATAAGCCCACTGACTGTATTATACAAGCTCTGTGACAGGGCATAAGCCAACTGAGTGTATTATACAAGCTCCGTGACAGGGCATAGCCCACTGAGTGTATTATACAAGCTCCGTGACAGGACATAAGCCCACTGAATATTATACAAGCTCCGTGACAGGGCATAAGCCAACTGTGTGTGTATTATACAAGCTCCGTGAAAGGGCATAATCCCACTGAGTGTATACAAGCTCCGTGACAGGGCATAGCCTACTGAGTGTATTATACAAGCTCCGTGAAAGGGCATAAGCCCACTGAGTGTATACAAGCTCCGTGACAGGGCATAGCCCAATGAGTGTATTATACTTGCTCCGTGAAAGGGCATAAGCCCACTGAGTGTATACAAGGTCCGTGACAGGGCATAAGCCCACTGAGTGTATACAAGCTCCGTGACAGGGCATAGCCCACTGAGTGTATTATACAAGCTCCGTAACAGGGCATAAGCCCACTGAGTGTATTCAAGCTCTGTGACAGGGCATAGCCCACTGAGTGTATTATACAAGCTCCGCGACAGGGCATAAACCCACTGAGTGTATTATACAAGCTCCGTGACAGGGCATAAGCCCACTGAGTGTATTATACAAGCTCCGTGACAGGGCATAAGCCCACTGAGTATACAAGCTCCGTGACAGGGGCATAGCCCACTGAGTGTATTATACAAGCTCCGTGACAGGACATAAGCCCACTGAGTATTATACAAGCTCCATGACTGGGCATAGCCCACTGAGTGTATTATACAAGCTCCGTGAAAGGGCATAGGCCCACTGAGTGTATACAAGCTCCGTGACAGGGCATAGCCCACTGAGTGTATTATACAAGCTCCGTGACAGGGCAAAAGCCCACTGACTGTATTATCAAGCTCTGTGACAGGGCATAAGCCAACTGAGTGTATTATGCAAGCTCCGTGACAGGGCATAGCCCACTGAGTGTATTATACAAGCTCCGTGACAGGACATAAGCCCACTGAGTATTATACAAGCTCCGTGACAGGGCATAAGCCCACTGTGTGTGTATTTTACAAGCTCCGTGAAAGGGCATAAGCCCACTGAGTGTATACAAGCTCCGTGACAGGGCATAGCCCACTGAGTGTATTATACAAGCTCCGTGAAAGGGCATAAGCCCACTGAGTGTATACAAGCTCCGTGACAGGGCATAGCCCAATGAGTGTATAATACAAGCTCCGTGAAAGGGCATAAGCCCACTGAGTGTATACAAGCTCCGTGACAGGGCATAAGCCCACTGAGTGTATACAAGCTCCGTGACAGGGCATAGCCCACTGAGTGTATTATACAAGCTCCGTGACAGGGCATAAGCCCACTGAGTGTATGCAAGCTCCGTGACAGGGCATAGCCCACTGAGTGTATTATACAAGCTCCGCGACAGGGCATAAGCCCACTGAGTGTATTATGCAAGCTACGTGACAGGGCATAAGCCCACTGAGTGTATTATACAAGCTCCGTGACAGGGTATAAGCCCACTGAGTATACAAGCTCCGTGACAGGGGCATAGCCCACTGAGTGTATTACAAGCTCCGTGACAGGACATAAGCCCACTGAGTATTATACAAGCTCCGTGACAGGGCATAGCCCACTGAGTGTATTATACAAGCTCCGTGAAAGGGCATAAGCCCACTGAGTGTATACAAGCTCCGTGACAGGGCATAGCCCAATGAGTGTATTATACAAGCTCCGTGAAAGGGCATAAGCCCACTGAGTGTATTATACATGCTCCGTGACAGGGCATAAGCCCACTGAGTGTATTATACAAGCACCGTGACAAGGCATAGCCCACTGAGTGTATTATGCAAGCTCCGTGACAGGGCATAAGCCCACTGAGTGTATTATACAAGCTCCGTGACAGGGCATAAGCCCACTGAGTGTATACAAGCTCCGTGACAGGGCATCGCCCACTGAGTGTATTATGCAAGCTCCGTGACAGGGCATAAGCCCACTGAGTGTATTATACAAGCTCCGTGAAAGGGCATAAGCCCACTGAGTGTATACAAGCTCCGTGACAGGCCATAGCCCACTGAGTGTATTATACAAGCTCCGTGACAGGGCATAAGCCCACTGAGTGTATTATACAAGCTCCGTGAAAGGGCATAAGCCCACTGAGTGTATACAAGCTCCGTGACAGGGCATAGCCCACTGAGTGTATTATACAAGCTCCGTGACAGGGCATAAGCCCACTGAGTATTATACAAGCTCCGTGACAGGGCATAAGCCCACTGACTGTATTATACAAGCTCCATGACAGGGCATAAGCCCACTGAGTGTATTATACAAGCTCCGTGACAGGTCATAGCTCACTGAGTGTATACAAGCTCCGTGACAGGGCATAGCCCAATGAGTGTATTATACAAGCTCCGTGAAAGGGCATAATCCCACTGAGTGTATACAAGCTCCTTGACAGGGCATAGCCCAATGAGTGTATTATACAAGCTCCGTGACAGGGCATAAGCCCACTGAGTATTATACAAGCTCCGTGACAGGGCATAAGCCCACTGACTGTATTATACAAGCTCCATGACAGGGCATAAGCCCACTGAGTGTATTATACAAGCTCCGTGACAGGTCATAGCTCACTGAGTGTATACAAGCTCCGTGACAGGGCATATCCCAATGAGTGTATTATACAAGCTCCGTGAAAGGGCATAATCCCACTGAGTGTATACAAGCTCCTTGACAGGGCATAGCCCAATGAGTGTATTACACAAGCTCCGCGACAGGGCATAAGCCCACTGAGTGTATTATACAAGCTCCGTCACAGTGCATAAGCCCACTGAGTGTATTATACAAGCTCCGTGACAGGGCATAAGCCCACTAAGTATAAAAGCTCCGTGACAGGGCATAGCCCACTGAGTGTATTATACAAGCTCCGTGACAGGGAATAAGCCCACTGAGTATACAAGCTCCGTGACAGGGCATAACCCACTGAGTGTATTATACAAGCTCTGTGACAGGGCAAAAGCCCACTGAGTGTATTATACAAGCTCCGTGACAGGGCATAGCCCAGTGAGTGTATTATACAAGCTCCGTGACAGGGCATAGCCCACTGAGTGTATTATACAAGCTCCGTGACAGGGCATAAGCCCACTGAGTGTATACAAGCTCCGTGACAGGGCATAAGCCGACTGAGTGTATTGTACAAGCTCCATGAAAGGGCATAGCCCACTGTGTCTATTATACAAGCTCCGTGACAGGGCATCAGCCCACTGAGTATTACATAAGCTCCGTGACTGGGCGTAGCCCACTGAGTGTATACAAGCTCTGTGACAGGGCATAAGCCCACTGAGTGTATACAAGCTCCGTGACAGGACATAGCCCACTGAGTGTATTATACAAGCTACATGACTGGGCATAAGCCCACTGAGTATTATACAAGCTCCGTGAAAGGGCATAGCCCACTGTGTGTATACAAGCTCCATGACAGGGCATAAGCCCACTGAGTGTTTACAAGCTCCGTGACAGGGCATAGCCCACTGAGTGTATTATACAAGCTCCGTGACAGGGCATAAGCCCACTGAGTGTATATAAGCTCCGTGACAGGGCATAGCCCACTGAATGTATTATACAATCTCCGTGACAGGGCATAAGCCCACTGAGTGTATACAAGCTCCGTGACAGGCATAGCCCACTGAGTGTATTATACAAGCTCTGTGAAAGGGCATAGCCCACTGTGTGTATACAAGCTCCGTGAAAGGGCATAGCCCACTGTGTCTATTATACGAGTTCCATGACAGGGCATAAGCCCACTGAGTGTATTATACAAGCTCCGTGACAGGGCCTAAGCCCACTGAGTGTATACAAGCTCCGTGACAGGGCATAGCCCACTGAGTGTATTATACAAGCTCCTTGATAGGGCATAAGCCCACTGAGTATTATACAAGCTCCGTGACAGGGCATAAGCCCACTGACTGTATTATACAAGGTCCGTGACAGGGCATAAGCCCACTGAGTGTATTATTCAAGCTCCGTGACAGGGCATAAGCCCACTGAGTGTATTATACAAGCTCTGTGACAGGACATAAGCCCACTGAGTGTATTATACAAGCTCCGTGACAGGTCATAGCTCACTGAGTGTATACAAGCTCCGTGATAGGGCATAGCCCAAAGAGTGTATTATACAAGCTCCGTGAAAGGGCATAAGCCCACTGAGTGCATACAAGCTCCGTGACAAGGCATAGCCCAATGAGTGTATTATACAAGCTCCATGACAGGGCCTAAGCCCACTGAGTGTATACAAGCTCCGTGACAGGGCATAGCCCACTGAGTGTATTATACAAGCTCCGTGACAGGGCATAGCCCACTGAGTGTATTATACAAGCTCCGCGACAGGGCATAAGCCCACTGACTGTATTATACAAGCTACGTGACAGGGCATAAGCCCACTGAGTGTATTATACAAGCTCCGTGACAGGGCATAAGCCCACTGAGTATACAAGCTCCGTGACAGGGCATAGCCCAGTGAGTGTATTATACAAGCTCCATGACAGGGCATAAGCCCACTGAGTATACAAGCTCCGTGACAGGGCATAGCCCACTGAGTGTATTATACAAGCTCCGTGACAGGGCATAAGCCCACTGAGTGTATTATACAAGCTCTGTGACAGGGCATAAGCCCACTGAGTGTATTATACAAGCTCTGTGACAGGGCATAAGCCCACTGAGTGTATTATAAAAGCTCCGCGACAGGGCATAAGCCCACTGAGTGTATTATACAAGCTACATGACAGGGCATAAGCCCACTGAGTGTATTATACAAGCTCCGTGACAGGGCATAAGCCCACTGACTATACAAGCTCCGTGACAGGGCATAGCCCAGTGAGTGTATTATACAAGCTCCGTGACAGGGCATAAGCCCACTGAGTATACATGCTCCGTGACAGGGCATAGCCCACTGAGTGTAATATACAAGCTCCGTGACAGGGCATAAGCCCACTGAGTGTATTATACAAGCTCTGTGACAGGGCATAAGCCCCCTGAGTGTATTATACAAGCTCCGTGACAGGGCATAAGCCCACTGAGTGTATACAAGCTCCGTGACAGGGCATAGCCCACTGAGTGTATTATACAAGCTCCGTGAAAGGGCATAAGCCCACTGAGTGTATACAAGCTCCGTGACAGGGCACAGACCACTGAGTGTATTATACAAGCTCCGTGACAGGGCATAAGCACACTGAGTATTATACAAGCTCCGTGACAGGGCATAAGCCCACTGACTATATTATACAAGCTCTGTGACAGGACATAAGCCAACTGAGTGTATTATACAAGCTCCGTGACCGGGCATAGCCCACTGAGTGTATTATACAAGCTCCGTGACAGGACATAAGCCCACTGAATATTATACAAGCTCCATGACAGGGCATAAGCCCACTGTGTGTGTATTATACAAGCTCCGTGAAAGGGCATAATCCCACTGAGTGTATACAAGCTCCGTGACAGGGCATAGCCCACTGAGTGTATTATACAAGCTCTGTGAAAGGGCATAAGCCCACTGAGTGTATACAAGCTCCGTGACAGGGCATAGCCCAATGAGTGTACTATAAAAGCTCCGTAACAGGGCATAAGCCCACTGAGTGTATTATACAAGCTCCGTGACAGGGCATAAGCCCACTGAGTATACAAGCTCCGTGACAGGGGCATAGCCCACTGAGTGTATTATACAAGCTCCGTGACAGGGCATTGCCCACTGAGTGTATTATACAAGCTCTGTGACAGGACATAAGCCCACTGAGTGTATTATACAAGCTCCGTGACAGGTCGTAGCTCACTGAGTGTAAACAAGCTCCGTGACAGGGCATAGCACAATGAGTGTATTATACAAGCTCCGTGAAAGGGCATAAGCCCACTGAGTGTATACAAGCTCCGTGACAAGGCATAGCCCAATGAGTGTATTATACAAGCTCCATGACAGGGCCTAAGCCCACTGAGTGTATACAAGCTCCATGACAGGGCATAGCCCACTGAGTGTATTATACAAGCTCTGTGACAGGGCATAGCCCACTGAGTGTATTATACAAGCTCCGCGACAGGGCATAAGCCCACTGAGTGTATTATACAAGCTACGTGACAGGGCATAAGCCCACTGAGTGTATTATACAAGCTCTGTGACAGGACATAAGCCCACTGAGTGTATTATACAAGCTCCGTGACAGGTCATAGCTCACTGAGTGTATACAAGCTCCGTGACAGGGCATAGCCCAATGAGTGTATTATACAAGCTCCGTGAAAGGGCATAAGCCCACTGAGTGCATACAAGCTCCGTGACAAGGCATAGCCCAATGAGTGTATTATACAAGCTCCATGACAGGGCCTAAGCCCACTGAGTGTATACAAGCTCCGTGACAGGGCATAGCCCACTGAGTGTATTATACAAGCTCCGTGACAGGGCATAGCCCACTGAGTGTATTATACAAGCTCCGCGACAGGGCATAAGCCCACTGAGTGTATTATACAAGCTACGTGACAGGGCATAAGCCCACTGAGTGTATTATACAAGCTCCGTGACAGGGCATAAGCCCACTGAGTATACAAGCTCCGTGACAGGGCATAGCCCAGTGAGTGTATTATACAAGCTCCATGACAGGGCATAAGCCCACTGAGTATACAAGCTCCGTGACAGGGCATAGCCCACTGAGTGTATTATACAAGCTCCGTGACAGGGCATAGCCCACTGAGTGTATTATACAAGCTCCGCGACAGGGCATAAGCCCACTGAGTGTATTATACAAGCTACGTGACAGGGCATAAGCCCACTGAGTGTATTATACAAGCTCCGTGACAGGGCATAAGCCCACTGAGTATACAAGCTCCGTGACAGGGCATAGCCCAGTGAGTGTATTATACAAGCTCCATGACAGGGCATAAGCCCACTGAGTATACAAGCTCCGTGACAGGGCATAGCCCACTGAGTGTATTATACAAGCTCCGTGACAGGGCATAAGCCCACTGAGTGTATTATACAAGCTCTGTGACAGGGCATAAGCCCACTGAGTGTATTATACAAGCTCTGTGACAGGGCATAAGCCCACTGAGTGTATTATAAAAGCTCCGCGACAGGGCATAAGCCCACTGAGTGTATTATACAAGCTACATGACAGGGCATAAGCCCACTGAGTGTATTATACAAGCTCCGTGACAGGGCATAAGCCCACTGACTATACAAGCTCCGTGACAGGGCATAGCCCAGTGAGTGTATTATACAAGCTCCGTGACAGGGCATAAGCCCACTGAGTATACATGCTCCGTGACAGGGCATAGCCCACTGAGTGTAATATACAAGCTCCGTGACAGGGCATAAGCCCACTGAGTGTATTATACAAGCTCTGTGACAGGGCATAAGCCCCCTGAGTGTATTATACAAGCTCCGTGACAGGGCATAAGCCCACTGAGTGTATACAAGCTCCGTGACAGGGCATAGCCCACTGAGTGTATTATACAAGCTCCGTGAAAGGGCATAAGCCCACTGAGTGTATACAAGCTCCGTGACAGGGCACAGACCACTGAGTGTATTATACAAGCTCCGTGACAGGGCATAAGCACACTGAGTATTATACAAGCTCCGTGACAGGGCATAAGCCCACTGACTGTATTATACAAGCTCTGTGACAGGGCATAAGCCAACTGAGTGTATTATACAAGCTCCGTGACCGGGCATAGCCCACTGAGTGTATTATACAAGCTCCGTGACAGGACATAAGCCCACTGAATATTATACAAGCTCCATGACAGGGCATAAGCCCACTGTGTGTGTATTATACAAGCTCCGTGAAAGGGCATAATCCCACTGAGTGTATACAAGCTCCGTGACAGGGCATAGCCCACTGAGTGTATTATACAAGCTCTGTGAAAGGGCATAAGCCCACTGAGTGTATACAAGCTCCGTGACAGGGCATAGCCCAATGAGTGTACTATACAAGCTCCGTAACAGGGCATAAGCCCACTGAGTGTATACAAGCTCCGTGACAGGGCATAGCCCACTGAGTGTATTATACAAGCTCCGCGACAGGGCATAAACCCACTGAGTGTATTATACAAGCTCCGTGACAGGGCATAAGCCCACTGAGTATACAAGCTCCGTGACAGGGGCATAGCCCACTGAGTGTATTATACAAGCTCCGTGACAGGGCATTGCCCACTGAGTGTATTATACAAGCTCTGTGACAGGACATAAGCCCACTGAGTGTATTATACAAGCTCCGTGACAGGTCGTAGCTCACTGAGTGTAAACAAGCTCCGTGACAGGGCATAGCACAATGAGTGTATTATACAAGCTCCGTGAAAGGGCATAAGCCCACTGAGTGTATACAAGCTCCGTGACAAGGCATAGCCCAATGAGTGTATTATACAAGCTCCATGACAGGGCCTAAGCCCACTGAGTGTATACAAGCTCCATGACAGGGCATAGCCCACTGAGTGTATTATACAAGCTCCGTGACAGGGCATAGCCCACTGAGTGTATTATACAAGCTACATGACAGGGCATAAGCCCACTGAGTGTATACAAGCTCCGTGACAGGGCATAGCCCAATGAGTGTACTATAAAAGCTCCGTAACAGGGCATAAGCCCACTGAGTGTATTATACAAGCTCCGTGACAGGGCATAAGCCCACTGAGTATACAAGCTCCGTGACAGGGGCATAGCCCACTGAGTGTATTATACAAGCTCCGTGACAGGGCATTGCCCACTGAGTGTATTATACAAGCTCTGTGACAGGACATAAGCCCACTGAGTGTATTATACAAGCTCCGTGACAGGTCGTAGCTCACTGAGTGTAAACAAGCTCCGTGACAGGGCATAGCACAATGAGTGTATTATACAAGCTCCGTGAAAGGGCATAAGCCCACTGAGTGTATACAAGCTCCGTGACAAGGCATAGCCCAATGAGTGTATTATACAAGCTCCATGACAGGGCCTAAGCCCACTGAGTGTATACAAGCTCCATGACAGGGCATAGCCCACTGAGTGTATTATACAAGCTCTGTGACAGGGCATAGCCCACTGAGTGTATTATACAAGCTCCGCGACAGGGCATAAGCCCACTGAGTGTATTATACAAGCTACGTGACAGGGCATAAGCCCACTGAGTGTATTATACAAGCTCTGTGACAGGACATAAGCCCACTGAGTGTATTATACAAGCTCCGTGACAGGTCATAGCTCACTGAGTGTATACAAGCTCCGTGACAGGGCATAGCCCAATGAGTGTATTATACAAGCTCCGTGAAAGGGCATAAGCCCACTGAGTGCATACAAGCTCCGTGACAAGGCATAGCCCAATGAGTGTATTATACAAGCTCCATGACAGGGCCTAAGCCCACTGAGTGTATACAAGCTCCGTGACAGGGCATAGCCCACTGAGTGTATTATACAAGCTCCGTGACAGGGCATAGCCCACTGAGTGTATTATACAAGCTCCGCGACAGGGCATAAGCCCACTGAGTGTATTATACAAGCTACGTGACAGGGCATAAGCCCACTGAGTGTATTATACAAGCTCCGTGACAGGGCATAAGCCCACTGAGTATACAAGCTCCGTGACAGGGCATAGCCCAGTGAGTGTATTATACAAGCTCCATGACAGGGCATAAGCCCACTGAGTATACAAGCTCCGTGACAGGGCATAGCCCACTGAGTGTATTATACAAGCTCCGTGACAGGGCATAGCCCACTGAGTGTATTATACAAGCTCCGCGACAGGGCATAAGCCCACTGAGTGTATTATACAAGCTCCGTGACAGGGCATAAGCCCACTGAGTATACAAGCTCCGTGACAGGGCATAGCCCAGTGAGTGTATTATACAAGCTCCATGACAGGGCATAAGCCCACTGAGTATACAAGCTCCGTGACAGGGCATAGCCCACTGAGTGTATTATACAAGCTCCGTGACAGGGCATAAGCCCACTGAGTGTATTATACAAGCTCTGTGACAGGGCATAAGCCCACTGAGTGTATTATACAAGCTCTGTGACAGGGCATAAGCCCACTGAGTGTATTATAAAAGCTCCGCGACAGGGCATAAGCCCACTGAGTGTATTATACAAGCTACATGACAGGGCATAAGCCCACTGAGTGTATTATACAAGCTCCGTGACAGGGCATAAGCCCACTGACTATACAAGCTCCGTGACAGGGCATAGCCCAGTGAGTGTATTATACAAGCTCCGTGACAGGGCATAAGCCCACTGAGTATACATGCTCCGTGACAGGGCATAGCCCACTGAGTGTAATATACAAGCTCCGTGACAGGGCATAAGCCCACTGAGTGTATTATACAAGCTCTGTGACAGGGCATAAGCCCCCTGAGTGTATTATACAAGCTCCGTGACAGGGCATAAGCCCACTGAGTGTATACAAGCTCCGTGACAGGGCATAGCCCACTGAGTGTATTATACAAGCTCCGTGACAGGGCATAGCCCACTGAGTGTATTATACAAGCTCCGCGACAGGGCATAAGCCCACTGAGTGTATTATACAAGCTCCGTGACAGGGCATAAGCCCACTGAGTATACAAGCTCCGTGACAGGGCATAGCCCAGTGAGTGTATTATACAAGCTCCATGACAGGGCATAAGCCCACTGAGTATACAAGCTCCGTGACAGGGCATAGCCCACTGAGTGTATTATACAAGCTCCGTGACAGGGCATAAGCCCACTGAGTGTATTATACAAGCTCTGTGACAGGGCATAAGCCCACTGAGTGTATTATACAAGCTCTGTGACAGGGCATAAGCCCACTGAGTGTATTATAAAAGCTCCGCGACAGGGCATAAGCCCACTGAGTGTATTATACAAGCTACATGACAGGGCATAAGCCCACTGAGTGTATTATACAAGCTCCGTGACAGGGCATAAGCCCACTGACTATACAAGCTCCGTGACAGGGCATAGCCCAGTGAGTGTATTATACAAGCTCCGTGACAGGGCATAAGCCCACTGAGTATACATGCTCCGTGACAGGGCATAGCCCACTGAGTGTAATATACAAGCTCCGTGACAGGGCATAAGCCCACTGAGTGTATTATACAAGCTCTGTGACAGGGCATAAGCCCCCTGAGTGTATTATACAAGCTCCGTGACAGGGCATAAGCCCACTGAGTGTATACAAGCTCCGTGACAGGGCATAGCCCACTGAGTGTATTATACAAGCTCCGTGAAAGGGCATAAGCCCACTGAGTGTATACAAGCTCCGTGACAGGGCACAGACCACTGAGTGTATTATACAAGCTCCGTGACAGGGCATAAGCACACTGAGTATTATACAAGCTCCGTGACAGGGCATAAGCCCACTGACTGTATTATACAAGCTCTGTGACAGGGCATAAGCCAACTGAGTGTATTATACAAGCTCCGTGACCGGGCATAGCCCACTGAGTGTATTATACAAGCTCCGTGACAGGACATAAGCCCACTGAATATTATACAAGCTCCATGACAGGGCATAAGCCCACTGTGTGTGTATTATACAAGCTCCGTGAAAGGGCATAATCCCACTGAGTGTATACAAGCTCCGTGACAGGGCATAGCCCACTGAGTGTATTATACAAGCTCTGTGAAAGGGCATAAGCCCACTGAGTGTATACAAGCTCCGTGACAGGGCATAGCCCAATGAGTGTACTATACAAGCTCCGTAACAGGGCATAAGCCCACTGAGTGTATACAAGCTCCGTGACAGGGCATAGCCCACTGAGTGTATTATACAAGCTCCGCGACAGGGCATAAACCCACTGAGTGTATTATACAAGCTCCGTGACAGGGCATAAGCCCACTGAGTATACAAGCTCCGTGACAGGGGCATAGCCCACTGAGTGTATTATACAAGCTCCGTGACAGGGCATTGCCCACTGAGTGTATTATACAAGCTCTGTGACAGGACATAAGCCCACTGAGTGTATTATACAAGCTCCGTGACAGGTCGTAGCTCACTGAGTGTAAACAAGCTCCGTGACAGGGCATAGCACAATGAGTGTATTATACAAGCTCCGTGAAAGGGCATAAGCCCACTGAGTGTATACAAGCTCCGTGACAAGGCATAGCCCAATGAGTGTATTATACAAGCTCCATGACAGGGCCTAAGCCCACTGAGTGTATACAAGCTCCATGACAGGGCATAGCCCACTGAGTGTATTATACAAGCTCCGTGACAGGGCATAGCCCACTGAGTGTATTATACAAGCTCCGCGACAGGGCATAAGCCCACTGAGTGTATTATACAAGCTACGTGACAGGGCATAAGCCCACTGAGTGTATTATACAAGCTCCGTGACAGGGCATAAGCCCACTGAGTATACAAGCTCCGTGACAGGGCATAGCCCAGTGAGTGTATTATACAAGCTCCATGACAGGGCATAAGCCCACTGAGTATACAAGCTCCGTGACAGGGCATAGCCCACTGAGTATATTATACAAGCACCGTGACAGGGCATAAGCCCACTGAGTGTATTATGCAAGCTCCGTGACAGGGCATAAGCCCACTGAGTGTATTATACAAGCACCGTGAAAGGGCATAAGCCCACTGAGTGTATACAAGCTCCGTGACAGGCCATAGCCCACTGAGTGTATTATACAAGCTCCGTGACAGGGCATAAGCCCACTGAGTGTATTATACAAGCTCCGTGAAAGGGCATAAGCCCACTGAGTGTATACAAGCTCCGTGACAGGGCATAGCCCACTGAGTGTATTATACAAGCTCCGTGACAGGGCATAAGCCCACTGAGTATTATACAAGCTCCGTGACAGGGCATAAGCCCACTGACTGTATTATACAAGCTCCACGACAGGGCATAAGCCCACTGAGTGTATTATACAAGCTCCGTGACAGGTCATAGCTCACTGAGTGTATACAAGCTCCGTGACAGGGCATAGCCCAATGAGTGTATTATACAAGCTCCGTGAAAGGGCATAATCCCACTGAGTGTATACAAGCTCCTTGACAGGGCATAGCCCAATGAGTGTATTATACAAGCTCCGTGACAGGGCATAAGCCCACTGAGTATTATACAAGCTCCGTGACAGGGCATAAGCCCACTGACTGTATTATACAAGCTCCATGACAGGGCATAAGCCCACTGAGTGTATTATACAAGCTCCGTGACAGGTCATAGCTCACTGAGTGTATACAAGCTCCGTGACAGGGCATAGCCCAATGAGTGTATTATACAAGCTCCGTGAAAGGGCATAATCCCACTGAGTGTATACAAGCTCCTTGACAGGGCATAGCCCAATGAGTGTATTACACAAGCTCCGCGACAGGGCATAAGCCCACTGAGTGTATTATACAAGCTCCGTCACAGTGCATTATACAAGCTCCGTGACAGGGCATAAGCCCACTAAGTATAAAAGCTCCGTGACAGGGCATAGCCCACTGAGTGTATTATACAAGCTCCGTGACAGGGCATAAGCCCACTGAGTATACAAGCTCCGTGACAGGGCATAGCCCACTGAGTGTATTATACAAGCTCTGTGACAGGGCAAAAGCCCACTGAGTGTATTATACAAGCTCCGTGACAGGGCATAGCCCAGTGAGTGTATTATACAAGCTCCGTGACAGGGCATAGCCCACTGAGTGTATTATACAAGCTCCGTGACAGGGCATAGCCCACTGAGTGTATTATACAAGCTCCGTGACAGGGCATAAGCCCACTAAGTGTATACAAGCTCCGTGACAGGGCATAAGCCCACTGAGTGTATTGTACAAGCTCCGTGAAAGGGCATAGCCCACTGTGTCTATTATACAAGCTCCGTGACAGGGCATCAGCCCACTGAGTATTACATAAGCTCCGTGACTGGGCATAGCCCACTGACTGTATACAAGCTCTGTGACAGGGCATAAGCCCACTGAGTGTATACAAGCTCCGTGACAGGACATAGCCCACTGAGTGTATTATACAAGCTACATGACAGGGCATAAGCCCACTGAGTATTATACAAGCTCCGTGAAAGGGCATAGCCCACTGTGTGTATACAAGCTCCGTGACAGGGCATAAGCCCACTGAGTGTTTACAAGCTCCGTGACAGGGCATAGCCCACTGAGTGTATTATACAAGCTCCGTGACAGGGCATAAGCCCACTGAGTGTATATAAGCTCCGTGACAGGGCATAGCCCACTGAATGTATTATACAATCTCCGTGACAGGGCATAAGCCCACTGAGTGTATACAAGCTCCGTGACAGGCATAGCCCACTGAGTGTATTATACAAGCTCTGTGAAAGGGCATAGCCCACTGTGTGTATACAAGCTCCGTGAAAGGGCATAGCCCACTGTGTCTATTATACGAGTTCCATGACAGGGCATAAGCCCACTGAGTGTATTATACAAGCTCCGTGACAGGGCCTAAGCCCACTGAGTGTATACAAGCTCCGTGACAGGGCATAGCCCACTGAGTGTATTATACAAGCTCCTTGACAGGGCATAAGCCCACTGAGTATTATACAAGCTCCGTGACAGGGCATAAGCCCACTGACTGTATTATACAAGGTCTGTGACAGGGCATAAGCCCACTGAGTGTATTATTCAAGCTCCGTGACAGGGCATAAGCCCACTGAGTGTATTATACAAGCTCTGTGACAGGACATAAGCCCACTGAGTGTATTATACAAGCTCCGTGACAGGTCATAGCTCACTGAGTGTATACAAGCTCCGTGACAGGGCATAGCCCAATGAGTGTATTATACAAGCTCCGTGAAAGGGCATAAGCCCACTGAGTGCATACAAGCTCCGTGACAAGGCATAGCCCAATGAGTGTATTATACAAGCTCCATGACAGGGCCTAAGCCCACTGAGTGTATACAAGCTCCGTGACAGGGCATAGCCCACTGAGTGTATTATACAAGCTCCGTGACAGGGCATAGCCCACTGAGTGTATTATACAAGCTCCGCGACAGGGCATAAGCCCACTGAGTGTATTATACAAGCTACGTGACAGGGCATAAGCCCACTGAGTGTATTATACAAGCTCCGTGACAGGGCATAAGCCCACTGAGTATACAAGCTCCGTGACAGGGCATAGCCCAGTGAGTGTATTATACAAGCTCCATGACAGGGCATAAGCCCACTGAGTATACAAGCTCCGTGACAGGGCATAGCCCACTGAGTGTATTATACAAGCTCCGTGACAGGGCATAAGCCCACTGAGTGTATTATACAAGCTCTGTGACAGGGCATAAGCCCACTGAGTGTATTATACAAGCTCTGTGACAGGGCATAAGCCCACTGACTGTATTATAAAAGCTCCGCGACAGGGCATAAGCCCACTGAGTGTATTATACAAGCTACATGACAGGGCATAAGCCCACTGAGTGTATTATACAAGCTCCGTGACAGGGCATAAGCCCACTGACTATACAAGCTCCGTGACAGGGCATAGCCCAGTGAGTGTATTATACAAGCTCCGTGACAGGGCATAAGCCCACTGAGTATACATGCTCCGTGACAGGGCATAGCCCACTGAGTGTAATATACAAGCTCCGTGACAGGGCATAAGCCCACTGAGTGTATTATACAAGCTCCGTGACAGGGCATAAGCCCACTGAGTGTATACAAGCTCCGTGACAGGGCATAGCCCACTGAGTGTATTATACAAGCTCCGTGAAAGGGCATAAGCCCACTGAGTGTATACAAGCTCCGTGACAGGGCACAGACCACTGAGTGTATTATACAAGCTCCGTGACAGGGCATAAGCACACTGAGTATTATACAAGCTCCGTGACAGGGCATAAGCCCACTGACTGTATTATACAAGCTCTGTGACAGGGCATAAGCCAACTGAGTGTATTATACAAGCTCCGTGACCGGGCATAGCCCACTGAGTGATTATACAAGCTCCGTGACAGGACATAAGCCCACTGAATATTATACAAGCTCCATGACAGGGCATAAGCCCACTGTGTGTGTATTATACAAGCTCCGTGAAAGGGCATATTCCCACTGAGTGTATACAAGCTCCGTGACAGGGCATAGCCCACTGAGTGTATTATACAAGCTCTGTGAAAGGGCATAAGCCCACTGAGTGTATACAAGCTCCGTGACAGGGCATAGCCCAAAGAGTGTACTATACAAGCTCCGTAACAGGGCATAAGCCCACTGAGTGTATACAAGCTCCGTGACAGGGCATAGCCCACTGAGTGTATTATACAAGCTCCGCGACAGGGCATAAACCCACTGAGTGTATTATACAAGCTCCGTGACAGGGCATAAGCCCACTGAGTATACAAGCTCCGTGACAGGGGCATAGCCCACTGAGTGTATTATACAAGCTCCGTGACAGGGCATTGCCCACTGAGTGTATTATACAAGCTCTGTGACAGGACATAAGCCCACTGAGTGTATTATACAAGCTCCGTGACAGGTCGTAGCTCACTGAGTGTAAACAAGCTCCGTGACAGGGCATAGCACAATGAGTGTATTATACAAGCTCCGTGAAAGGGCATAAGCCCACTGAGTGTATACAAGCTCCGTGACAAGGCATAGCCCAATGAGTGTATTATACAAGCTCCATGACAGGGCCTAAGCCCACTGAGTGTATACAAGCTCCATGACAGGGCATAGCCCACTGAGTGTATTATACAAGCTCCGTGACAGGGCATAGCCCACTGAGTGTATTATACAAGCTCCGCGACAGGGCATAAGCCCACTGAGTGTATTATACAAGCTACGTTACAGGGCATAAGCCCACTGAGTGTATTATACAAGCTCCGTGACAGGGCATAAGCCCACTGAGTATACAAGCTCCGTGACAGGGCATAGCCCAGTGAGTGTATTATACAAGCTCCATGACAGGGCATAAGCCCACTGAGTATACAAGCTCCGTGACAGGGCATAGCCCACTGAGTGTATTATACAAGCACCGTGACAGGGCATAAGCCCACTGAGTGTATTATACAAGCTCTGTGACAGGGCATAAGCCCACTGAGTGTATTATACAAGCTCTGTGACAGGGCATAAGCCCACTGAGTGTATTATAAAAGCTCCGCGACAGGGCATAAGCCCACTGAGTGTATTATACAAGCTACATGACAGGGCATAAGCCCACTGAGTGTATTATACAAGCTCCGTGACAGGGCATAAGCCCACTGACTATACAAGCTCCGTGACAGGGCATAGCCCAGTGAGTGTATTATACAAGCTCCGTGACAGGGCATAAGCCCACTGAGTATACAAGCTCCGTGACAGGGCATAGCCCACTGAGTGTATTATACAAGCTCCGTGACAGGGCATAAGCCCACTGAGTGTATTATACAAGCTCTGTGACAGGGCATAAGCCCACTGAGTGTATTATACAAGCTCCGTGACAGGGCATAAGCCCACTGAGTGTATACAAGCTCCGTGACAGGGCATAGCCCACTGAGTGTATTATACAAGCTCCGTGAAAGGGCATAAGCCCACTGAGTGTATACAAGCTCCGTGACAGGGCACAGACCACTGAGTGTATTATACAAGCTCCGTGACAGGGCATAAGCACACTGAGTATTATACAAGCTCCGTGACAGGGCATAAGCCCACTGACTGTATTATACAAGCTCTGTGACAGGGCATAAGCCAACTGAGTGTATTATACAAGCTCCGTGACCGGGCATAGCCCACTGAGTGTATTATACAAGCTCCGTGACAGGACATAAGCCCACTGAATATTATACAAGCTCCATGACAGGGCATAAGCCCACTGTGTGTGTATTATACAAGCTCCGTGAAAGGGCATAATCCCACTGAGTGTATACAAGCTCCGTGACAGGGCATAGCCCACTGAGTGTATTATAAAAGCTCCGTGAAAGGGCATAAGCCCACTGAGTGTATACAAGCTCCGTGACAGGGCATAGCCAAATGAGTTTATTATACAAGCTCCGTGAAAGGGCATAAGCACATGGAGTGTATACAAGGTCCGTGACAGGGCATAAGCCCACTGAGTGTATACAAGCTCCGTGACAGGGCATAGCCCACTGAGTGTATTATACAAGCTCCGTAACAGGGCTTAAGCCCACTGAGTGTATACAAGCTCCGTGACAGGGCATAGCCCACTGAGTGTATTATACAAGCTCCGTGAAAGGGCATAAGCCCACTGAGTGTATACAAGCTCCGTGACAGGGCACAGACCACTGAGTGTATTATACAAGCTCCGTGACAGGGCATAAGCACACTGAGTATTATACAAGCTCCGTGACAGGGCATAAGCCCACTGACTGTATTATACAAGCTCTGTGACAGGGCATAAGCCAACTGAGTGTATTATACAAGCTCCGCGACAGGGCATAAACCCACTGAGTGTATTATACAAGCTCCGTGACAGGGCATAAGCCCACTGAGTATACAAGCTCCGTGACAGGGGCATAGCCCACTGAGTGTATTATACAAGCTCCGTGACAGGACATAAGCCCACTGAGTATTATACAAGCTCCGTGACAGGGCATAGCCCACTGAGTGTATTATACAAGCTCCGTGAAAGGGCATAGGCCCACTGAGTGTATACAAGCTCCGTGACAGGGCATAGACCACTGAGTGTATTATACAAGCTCCGTGACAGGGCATAGCCCACTGAGTGTATTATACAAGCTCCGTGACAGGGCATAAGCCCACTGACTGTATTATACAAGCTCTGTGACAGGGCATAAGCCAACTGAGTGTATTATGCAAGCTCCGTGACAGGGCATAGCCCACTGAGTGTATTATACAAGCTCCGTGACAGGACATAAGCCCACTGAGTATTATACAAGCTACGTGACAGGGCATAAGCCCACTGTGTGTGTATTATACAAGCTCCGTGAAAGGGCATAAGCCCACAGAGTGTATACAAGCTCCGTGACAGGGCATAGCCCAATGAGTGTATAATACAAGCTCCGTGAAAGGGCATAAGCCCACTGAGTGTATACAAGCTCCGTGACAGGGCATAAGCCCACTGAGTGTATACAAGCTCCGTGACAGGGCATAGCCCACTGAGTGTATTATACAAGCTCCGTGACAGGGCATAAGCCCACTGGGTGTATTATACAAGCTCCGTGACAGGGCATAAGCCCACTGAGTGTATACAAGCTCCGTGACAGGGCATAAGCCCACTGAGTGTATTGTACAAGCTCCGTGAAAGGGCATAGCCCACTGTGTCTATTATACAAGCTCCGTGACAGGGCATCAGCCCACTGAGTATTACATAAGCTCCGTGACTGGGCATAGCCCACTGAGTGTATACAAGCTCTGTGAAAGGGCATAAGCCCACTGAGTGTATACACGCTCCGTGACAGGGCATAGCCCACTGAGTGTATTATACAAGCTCCATGACAGGGCATAAGCCCACTGAGTATTATACAAGCTCCGTGAAAGGGCATAGCCCACTGAGTGTATTATACAAGCTCCATGACAGGGCATAAGCCCACTGAGTGTATACAAGCTCCGTGACAGGGCATAGCCCACTGAATGTATTATACAATCTCCGTGACAGGGCATAAGCCCACTGAGAGTATACAAGCTCCGTGACAGGCATAGCCCACTGAGTGTATTATACAAGCTCTGTGAAAGGGCATAGCCCACTGTGTGTATACAAGCTCCGTGAAAGAGCATAGCCCACTGTGTTTATTATACGAGCTCCATGACAGGGCATAAGCCCACTGAGTGTATTATACAAGCTCCGTGACAGGGCATTAGCCCACTGAGTGTATACAAGCTCCGTGACAGGGCATAGCCCACTGAGTGTATTATACAAGCTCCTTGACAGGACATAAGCCCACTGAGTATTACACAAGCTCCGTGACAGGGCATAAGCCCACTGACTGTATTATACAAGGTCCGTGACAGGGCATAAGCCCACTGAGTGTATTATACAAGCTCCGTGACAGGGCATAAGCCCACTGAGTGTATTATACAAGCTCTGTGACAGGACATAAGCCCACTGAGTGTATTATACAAGCTCCGTGACAGGTCATAGCTCACTGAGTGTATACAAGCTCCGTGACAGGGCATAGCCCAATGAGTGTATTATACAAGCTCCGTGAAAGGGCATAAGCCCACTGAGTGTATACAAGCTCCGTGACAGGGCATAGCCCACTGAGTGTATTATACAAGCTCCGTGACAGGGCATTGCCCACTGAGTGTATTATACAAGCTCGCGACAGGGCATAAGCCCACTGAGTGTATTATACAAGCTACGTGACAGGGCATAAGCCCACTGAGTGTATTATACAAGCTCCGTGACAGGGCATAAGCCCACTGAGTATACAAGCTCCGTGACAGGGCATAGCCCAGTGAGTGTATTATACAAGCTCCGTGACAGGGCATAAGCCCACTGAGTATACACGCTCCGTGACAGGGCATAGCCCACTGAGTGTATTATACAAGCTCCGTGACAGGACATAAGCCCACTGAGTGTATTATACAAGCTCTGTGACAGGGCATAAGCCCACTGAGTGTATTATACAAGCTCTGTGACAGGGCATAAGCCCACTGAGTGTATACAAGCTCCGTGACAGGGCATAGCCCACTGAGTGTATTATACAAGCTCCGTGAAAGGGCAAAAGCCCACTGAGTGTATACAAGCTCCGTGACAGGGCATAGACCACTGAGTGTATCATACAAGCTCCATGACAGGGCATAAGCACACTGAGTATTATACAAGCTCCGTGACAGGGCATAAGCCCACTGACTGTATTATACAAGCTCTGTGACAGGGCATAAGCCAACTGAGTGTATTATACAAGCTCCGTGACAGGGCATAGCCCACTGAGTGTATTATACAAGCTCCGTGACAGGACATAAGCCCACTGAATATTATACAAGCTCCGTGACAGGGCATAAGCCCACTGTGTGTGTATTATACAAGCTCCGTGAAAGGGCATAAGCCCACTGAGTGTATACAAGCTCCGTGACAGGGCATAGCCCACTGAGTGTATTATACAAGCTCCGTGAAAGGGTATAAGCCCACAGAGTGTATACAAGCTCCGTGACAGGGCACAGCCCAATGAGTGTATTATACAAGCTCCGTGAAAGGGCATAAGCCCACTGAGTGTATACAAGCTCCGTGACAGGGCATAAGCCCACTGAGTGTATACAAGCTCTGTGACAGGGCATAGCCCACTGAGTGTATTATACAAGCTCCGTGACAGGGCATAAGCCCACTGAGTGTATACAAGCTCCGTGACAGGGCATAGCCCAATGAGTGTATTATACAAGCTCCGCGACAGGGCATAAGCCCACTGAGTGTATTATACAAGCTACGTGACAGGGCATAAGCCCACTGAGTGTATTATACAAGCTCCGTGACAGGGCCAAAGCCCACTGAGTATACAAGCTCCGTGACAGGGGCATAGCCCACTGAGTGTATTATACAAGCTCTGTGACAGGACATAAGCCCACTGAGTATTATACAAGCTCCGTGACAGGGCATAGCCCACTGAGTGTATTATACAAGCTCCGTGAAAGGGCATAAGCCCACTGAGTGTATACAAGCTCCGTGACAGGGCATAGCCCAATGAGTGTATTATACAAGCTCCGTGAAAGGGCATAAGCCCACTGAGTGTATACAAGCTCCGTAACAGGGCTTAAGCCCACTGAGTGTATACAAGCTCCGTGACAGGGCATAGCCCACTGAGTGTATTATACAAGCTCCGTGACAGGGCATAAGCCCACTGAGTGGATTATACAAGCACCATGACAGGGCATAGCCCACTGACTGTATTATGCAAGCTCCGTGACAGGGCATAAGCCCACTGAGTGTATTATACAAGCTCCGTGACAGGGCATAATCCCACTGAGTGTATACAAGCTCCGTGACAGGGCATAGCCCACTGAGTGTATTATGCAAGCTCCGTGACAGGGCATAAGCCCACTGAGTGTATTATACAAGCTCCGTGAAAGGGCATAAGCCCACTGAGTGTATACAAGCTCCGTGACAGGGCATAGCCCACTGAGTGTATTATTCAAGCTCCGTGACAGGGCATAAGCCCACTGAGTGTATTATACAAGCTCCGTGAAAGGGCATAAGCCCACTGAGTGTATTATACAAGCTCCGTGACAGGGCATAGCCCACTGAGTGTATTATACAAGCTCCGTGACAGGGCATAAGCCCTCTGAGTATTATACAAGCTCCGTGACAGGCCATAAGCCCACTGACTGTATTATACAAGCTCCGTGACAGGGCATAAGCAAACTGAGTGTATTATACAAGCTCCGTGACAGGGCATAGCCCACTGAGTGTATTATACAAGCTCCGTGACAGGACATAAGCCACTGACTATTATACAAGCTCCGTGACAGGGCATAGCCCACTGGGTGTATTATACAAGCTCCGTGAAAGGGCATAAGCCCACTGAGTGTATACAAGCTCCGTGACAGGGCATAGCCCAATGAGTGTATTATACAAGCTCTGTGAAAGGGCATAAGCCCACTGAGTTTATTCAAGCTCCGTGACAGGGCATAAGCCCACTGAGTGTATACAAGCTCCGTGACAGGGCATAGCCCACTGAGTGTATTATACAAGCTCCGTGACAGGGCATAAGCCCACTGAGTGTATACAAGCTCCGTGACAGGGCATAGCCCACTGAGTGCATTATACAAGCTCCGCAAAGGGCATAAGCCCACTGTGTGTATTATACAAGCTACGTGACAGGGCATAAGCCCACTGAGTGTATTATACAAGCTCCGTGACAGGGCATAAGCCCAGTGAGTGTATACAAGCTCCGTGACAGGGCATAGCCCACTGAGTGTATTATACAAGCTCCATGAAAGGGCATAGCCCACTGTGTCTATTATACAAGCTCCGTGACAGGGCATCAGCCCACTGAGTATTACATATGCTCCGTGACTGGGCATAGCCCACTGAGTGTATACAAGCTCTGTGACAGGGCATAAGCCCACTGAGTGTATACAAGCTCCGTGACAGGGCATAGCCCACTGAGTGTATTATGCAAGCTCCATGACAGGGCATAAGCCCACTGAGTATTATACAAGCTCCGTGAAAGGGCATAGCCCACTGTGTGTATACAAGCTCCGTGACAGGGCATAAGCCCACTGAGTGTTTACAAGCTCCGTGACAGGGCATAGCCCACTGAGTGTATTATACAAGCTCCGTGACAGGGCATAAGCCCACTGAGTGTATACAAGCTCCGTGACAGGGCATAGCCCACTGAATGTATTATACAATCTCTGTGACAGGGCATAAGCCCACTGAGAGTATACAAGCTCCGTGACAGGCATAGCCCACTGAGTGTATTATACAAGCTCTGTGAAAGGGCATAGCCCACTGTGTCTATTATACGAGCTCCATGACAGGGCATAAGCCCACTGAGTGGATTATACAAGCACCATGACAGGGCATAGCCCACTGACTGTATTATGCAAGCTCCGTGACAGGGCATAAGCCCACTGAGTGTATTATACAAGCTCTGTGACAGGACATAAGCCCACTGAGTATTATACAAGCTCCGTGACAGGGCATAGCCCACTGAGTGTATTATACAAGCTCCGTGAAAGGGCATAAGCCCACTGAGTGTATACAAGCTCCGTGACAGGGCATAGCCCAATGAGTGTATTATACAAGCTCCGTGAAAGGGCATAAGCCCACTGAGTGTATACAAGCTCCGTAACAGGGCTTAAGCCCACTGAGTGTATACAAGCTCCGTGACAGGGCATAGCCCACTGAGTGTATTATACAAGCTCCGTGACAGGGCATAAGCCCACTGAGTGGATTATACAAGCACCATGACAGGGCATAGCCCACTGACTGTATTATGCAAGCTCCGTGACAGGGCATAAGCCCACTGAGTGTATTATACAAGCTCCGTGACAGGGCATAATCCCACTGAGTGTATACAAGCTCCGTGACAGGGCATAGCCCACTGAGTGTATTATGCAAGCTCCGTGACAGGGCATAAGCCCACTGAGTGTATTATACAAGCTCCGTGAAAGGGCATAAGCCCACTGAGTGTATACAAGCTCCGTGACAGGGCATAGCCCACTGAGTGTATTATTCAAGCTCCGTGACAGGGCATAAGCCCACTGAGTGTATTATACAAGCTCCGTGAAAGGGCATAAGCCCACTGAGTGTATTATACAAGCTCCGTGACAGGGCATAGCCCACTGAGTGTATTATACAAGCTCCGTGACAGGGCATAAGCCCTCTGAGTATTATACAAGCTCCGTGACAGGCCATAAGCCCACTGACTGTATTATACAAGCTCCGTGACAGGTCATAGCTCACTGAGTGTATACAAGCTCCGTGACAGGGCATAGCCCAATGAGTGTATTATACAAGCTCCGTGAAAGGGCATAAGCCCACTGAGTGTATACAAGCTCCGTGACAGGGCATAGCCCACTGAGTGTATTATACAAGCTCCGTGACAGGGCATTGCCCACTGAGTGTATTATACAAGCTCGCGACAGGGCATAAGCCCACTGAGTGTATTATACAATCTACGTGACAGGGCATTAGCCCACTGAGTGTATTATACAAGCTCCGTAACAGGGCATAAGCCCACTGAGTATACAAGCTCCGTGACAGGGCATAGCCCAGTGAGTGTATTATACAAGCTCCGTGACAGGGCATAAGCCCACTGAGTATACAAGCTCCGTGACAGGGCATAGCCCACTGAGTGTATTATACAAGCTCCGTGACAGGGCATAAGCCCACTGAGTGTATTATACAAGCTCTGTGACAGGGCATAAGCCCACTGAGTGTATTATACATGCTCCGTGACAGGGCATAAGCCCACTGAGTGTATACAAGCTCCGTGACAGGGCATAAGCCCACTGAGTGTATTGTACAAGCTCCGTGAAAGGGCATAGCCCACTGTGTCTATTATACAAGCTCCGTGACAGGGCATCAGCCCACTGAGTATTACATAAGCTCCGTGACTGGGCATAGCCCACTGAGTGTATACAAGCTCTGTGACAGGGCATAAGCCCACTGAGTGTATACAAGCTCCGTGACAGGACATAGCCCACTGAGTGTATTATACAAGCTCCATGACAGGGCTTAAGCCCACTGAGTATTATACAAGCTCCGTGAAAGGGCATAGCCCACTGTGTGTATACAAGCTCCGTGACAGGGCATAAGCCCACTGAGTGTTTACAAGCTCCGTGACAGGGCATAGCCCACTGAGTGTATTATACAAGCTCCGTGACAGGGCATAAGCCCACTGAGTGTATATAAGCTCCGTGACAGGGCATAGCCCACTGAATGTATTATACAATCTCCGTGACAGGGCATAAGCCCACTGAGTGTATACAAGCTCCGTGACAGGCATAGCCCACTGAGTGTATTATACAAGCTCTGTGAAAGGGCATAGCCCACTGTGTGTATACAAGCTCCGTGACAGTGCATAGCCCTCTGAGTGTATTATACAAGCTCCTTGACAGGGCATAAGCCCACTGAGTATTATACAAGCTCCGTGACAGGGCATAAGCCCACTGACTGTATTATACAAGGTCCGTGACAGGGCATAAGCCCACTGAGTGTATTATTCAAGCTCCGTGACAGGGCATAAGCCCACTGAGTGTATTATACAAGCTCTGTGACAGGACATAAGCCCACTGAGTGTATTATACAAGCTCCGTGACAGGTCATAGCTCACTGAGTGTATTATACAAGCTCCGTGAAAGGGCATAAGCCCACTGAGTGTATACAAGCTCCGTGACAGGGCACAGACCACTGAGTGTATTATACAAGCTCCGTGACAGGTCATAAGCACACTGAGTATTATACAAGCTCCGTGACAGGGCATAAGCCCTCTGACTGTATTATACAAGCTCTGTGACAGGGCATAAGCCAACTGAGTGTATTATACAAGATCCGTGACCGGGCATAGCCCACTGAGTGTATTATACAAGCTCCGTGACAGGACATAAGCCCACTGAATATTATACAAGCTCCATGACAGGTCATAAGCCCACTGTGTGTGTATTATACAAGCTCCGTGAAAGGGCATAATCCCACTGAGTGTATACAAGCTCCGTGACAGGGCATAGCCCACTGAGTGTATTATACAAGCTCCGTGAAAGGGCATAAGCCCACTGAGTGTATACAAGGTCCGTGACAGGGCATAAGCCCACTGAGTGTATACAAGCTCCGTGAAAGGTCATAGCCCACTGAGTGTATTATACAAGCTCCGTAACAGGGCATAAGCCCACTGAGTGTATACAAGCTCCGTGACAGGGCATAAGCCCACTGAGTGTATACAAGCTCCGTGACAGGGCATAGCCCAATGAGTGTATAATACAAGCTCCGTGAAAGGGCATAAGCCCACTGAGTGTATACAAGCTCCGTGACAGGGCATAGCCCACTGAGTGTATTATACAAGCTCCGTGACAGGGCATAAGCCCACTGAGTGTATAATACAAGCTCCGTGACAGGGCATAAGCCCACTGAGTGTATACAAGCTCCGTGACAGGGCATAAGCCCACTGAGTGTATTGTACATGCTCCGTGAAAGGTCATAGCCCACTGTGTCTATTATACAAGCTCCGTGACAGGGCATCAGCCCACTGAGTTTTACATAAGCTCCGTGACTGGGCATAGCCCACTGAGTGTATACAAGCTCTGTGACAGAGCATAAGCCCACTGAGTGTATACACGCTCCGTGACAGGGCATAGCCCACTGAGTGTATTATACAAGCTCCTTGACAGGGCATAGCCCACTGAGTGTATTATACAAGCTCCGTGACAGGGCAAAAGCCCACTGACTGTATTATACAAGCTCCGTGACAGGGCATAAGCCCACTGAGTGTATTATACAAGCTCCGTGACAGGTCATAGCTCACTGAGTGTATACAAGCTCCGTGACAGGGCATAGCCCAATGAGTGTATTATACAAGCTCCGTGAAAGGGCATAATCCCACTGAGTGTATACAAGCTCCTTGACAGGGCATAGCCCAATGAGTGTATTACACAAGCTCCGCGACAGGGCATAAGCCCACTGAGTGTATTATACAAGCTCCGTCACAGTGCATAAGCCCACTGAGTGTATTATACAAGCTCCATGACAGGGCATAAGCCCACTGAGTATAAAAGCTCCGTGACAGGGCATAGCCCACTGAGTGTATTATACAAGCTCCGTGACAGGGCATAAGCCCACTGAGTATACATGCTCCGTGACAGGGCATAGCCCACTGAGTGTATTATACAAGCTCTGTGACAGGGCAAAAGCCCACTGAGTGTATTATACAAGCTCCGTGACAGGGCATAGCCCACTGAGTGTATTATACAAGCTCCGTGACAGGGCATAGCCCACTGAGTGTATTATACAAGCTCCGTGACAGGGCATAAGCCCACTGAGTGTATACAAGCTCCGTGACAGGGCATAGCCCACTGAGTGTATTGTACAAGCTCCGTGAAAGGGCATAGCCCACTGTGTCTATTATACAAGCTCCGTGACAGGGCATCAGCCCACTGAGTATTACATAAGCTCCGTGACTGGGCATAGCCCACTGAGTGTATACAAGCTTTGTGACAGGGCATAAGCCCACTGAGTGTATACAAGCTCCGTGACAGGACATAGCCCACTGAGTGTATTATACAAGCTCCATGACAGGGCATAAGCCCACTGAGTATTATACAAGCTCCGTGAAAGGGCATAGCCCACTGTGTGTATACAAGCTCCGTGACAGGGCATAAGCCCACTGAGTGTTTACAAGCTCCGTGACAGGGCATAGCCCACTGAGTGTATTATACAAGCTCCGTGACAGGGCATAAGCCCACTGAGTGTATATAAGCTCCGTGACAGGGCATAGCCCACTGAATGTATTATACAATCTCCGTGACAGGGCATAAGCCCACTGAGTGTATACAAGCTCCGTGACAGGCATAGCCCACTGAGTGTATTATACAAGCTCTGTGAAAGGGCATAGCCCACTGTGTGTATACAAGCTCCGTGAAAGGGCATTGCCCACTGTGTCTATTATACGAGTTCCATGACAGGGCATAAGCCCACTGAGTGTATTATACAAGCTCCGTGACAGGGCCTAAGCCCACTGAGTGTATACAAGCTCCGTGACAGGGCATAGCCCACTGAGTGTATTATACAAGCTCTGTGACAGGGCATAAGCCCACTGAGTGTATTATACAAGCTCCGTGACAGGGCATAAGCCCACTGAGTGTATACAAGCTCCGTGACAGGGCATAGCCCACTGAGTGTATTATACAAGCTCCGTGAAAGGGCATAAGCCCACTGAGTGTATACAAGCTCCGTGACAGGGCACAGACCACTGAGTGTATTATACAAGCTCCGTGACAGGGCATAAGCACACTGAGTATTATACAAGCTCCGTGACAGGGCATAAGCACACTGAGTATTATACAAGCTCCGTGACAGGGCATAAGCACACTGAGTATTATACAAGCTCTGTGACAGGGCATAAGCCAACTGAGTGTATTATACAAGCTCCGTGACCGGGCATAGCCCACTGAGTGTATTATACAAGCTCCGTGACAGGACATAAGCCCACTGAATATTATACAAGCTCCATGACAGGGCATAAGCCCACTGTGTGTGTATTATACAAGCTCCGTGAAAGGGCATAATCCCACTGAGTGTATACAAGCTCCGTGACAGGGCATAGCCCACTGAGTGTATTATACAAGCTCCGTGAAAGGGCATAAGCCCACTGAGTGTATACAAGCTCCGTGACAGGGCATAGCCCAATGAGTTTATTATACAAGCTCCGTGAAAGGGCATAAGCCCACTGAGTGTATACAAGGTCCGTGACAGGGCATAAGCCCACTGAGTGTATACAAGCTCCGTGACAGGGCATAGCCCACTGAGTGTATTATACAAGCTCCGTAACAGGGCATAAGCCCACTGAGTGTATACAAGCTCCGTGACAGGGCATAGCACACTGAGTGTATTATACAAGCTCCGCGACAGGGCATAAACCCACTGAGTGTATTATACAAGCTCCGTGACAGGGCATAAGCCCACTGAGTATACAAGCTCCGTGACAGGGGCATAGCCCACTGAGTGTATTATACAAGCTCCGTGACAGGACATAAGCCCACTGAGTATTATACAAGCTCCGTGACAGGGCATAGCCCACTGAGTGTATTATACAAGCTCCGTGAAAGGGCATAGGCCCACTGAGTGTATACAAGCTCCGTGACAGGGCATAGACCACTGAGTGTATTATACAAGCTCCGTGACAGGGCATAGCCCACTGAGTGTATTATACAAGCTCCGTGACAGGGCATAAGCCCACTGACTGTATTATACAAGCTCTGTGACAGGGCATAAGCCAACTGAGTGTATTATGCAAGCTCCGTGACAGGGCATAGCCCACTGAGTGTATTATACAAGCTCCGTGACAGGACATAAGCCCACTGAGTATTATACAAGCTCCGTGACAGGGCATAAGCCCACTGTGTGTGTATTTTACAAGCTCCGTGAAAGGGCATAAGCCCACTGAGTGTATACAAGCTCCGTGACAGGGCATAGCCCACTGAGTGTATTATACAAGCTCCGTGAAAGGGCATAAGCCCACTGAGTGTATACAAGCTCCGTGACAGGGCATAGCCCAATGAGTGTATAATACAAGCTCCGTGAAAGGGCATAAGCCCACTGAGTGTATACAAGCTCCGTGACAGGGCATAGCCCACTGAGTGTATTATGCAAGCTCCGTGAAAGGGCATAAGCCCACTGAGTGTATACAAGCTCCGTGACAGGGCACAGACCACTGAGTGTATTATACAAGCTCCGTGACAGGGCATAAGCACACTGAGTATTATACAAGCTCCGTGACAGGGCATAAGCCCACTGACTGTATTATACAAGCTCTGTGACAGGGCATAAGCCAACTGAGTGTATTATACAAGCTCCGTGACCGGGCATAGCCCACTGAGTGTATTATACAAGCTCCGTGACAGGACATAAGCCCACTGAATATTATACAAGCTCCATGACAGGGCATAAGCCCACTGTGTGTGTATTATACAAGCTCCGTGAAAGGGCATAATCCCACTGAGTGTATACAAGCTCCGTGACAGGGCATAGCCCACTGAGTGTATTATACAAGCTCCGTGAAAGGGCATAAGCCCACTGAGTGTATACAAGCTCCGTGACAGGGCATAGCCCAATGAGTTTATTATACAAGCTCCGTGAAAGGGCATAAGCCCACTGAGTGTATACAAGGTCCGTGACAGGGCATAAGCCCACTGAGTGTATACAAGCTCCGTGACAGGGCATAGCCCACTGAGTGTATTATACAAGCTCCGTAACAGGGCATAAGCCCACTGAGTGTATACAAGCTCCGTGACAGGGCATAGCCCACTGAGTGTATTATACAAGCTCCGCGACAGGGCATAAACCCACTGAGTGTATTATACAAGCTCCGTGACAGGGCATAAGCCCACTGAGTATACAAACTCCGTGACAGGGGCATAGCCCACTGAGTGTATTATACAAGCTCCGTGACAGGACATAAGCCCACTGAGTATTATACAAGCTCCGTGACAGGGCATAGCCCACTGAGTGTATTATACAAGCTCCGTGAAAGGGCATAGGCCCACTGAGTGTATACAAGCTCCGTGACAGGGCATAGACCACTGAGTGTATTATACAAGCTCCGTGACAGGGCATAGCCCACTGAGTGTATTATACAAGCTCCGCGACAGGGCATAAGCCCACTGACTGTATTATACAAGCTCTGTGACAGGGCATAAGCCAACTGAGTGTATTATGCAAGCTCCGTGACAGGGCATCGCCCACTGAGTGTATTATACAAGCTCCGTGACAGGACATAAGCCCACTGAGTATTATACAAGCTCCGTGACAGGGCATAAGCCCACTGTGTGTGTATTATACAAGCTCCGTGAAAGGGCATAAGCCCACTGAGTGTATACAAGCTCAGTGACAGGGCATAGCCCACTGAGTGTATTATACAAGCTCCGTGAAAGGGCATAAGCCCACTGAGTGTATACAAGCTCCGTGACAGGGCATAGCCCAATGAGTGTATAATACAAGCTCCGTGAAAGGGCATAAGCCCACTGAGTGTATACAAGCTCCGTGACAGGGCATAAGCCCACTGAGTGTATACAAGCTACGTGACAGGGCATAGCCCACTGAGTGTATTATACAAGCTCCGTGACAGGGCATAAGCCCACTGAGTGTATAATACAAGCTCCGTGACAGGGCATAAGCCCACTGAGTGTATACAAGCTCCGTGACAGGGCATAAGCCCACTGAGTGTATTGTACAAGCTCCGTGAAAGGGCATAGCCCACTGTGTCTATTATACAAGCTCCGTGACAGGGCATCAGCCCACTGAGTATTACATAAGCTCCGTGACTGGGCATAGCCCACTGAGTGTATACAAGCTCTGTGACAGAGCATAAGCCCACTGAGTGTATACACGCTCCGTGACAGGGCATAGCCCACTGAGTGTATTATACAAGCTCCATGACAGGGCATAAGCCCACTGAGTATTATACAAGCTCCGTGAAAGGGCATAGCCCACTGTGTGTATACAAGCTCCGTGACAGGGCATAAGCCCACTGAGTGTTTACAAGCTCCGTGACAGGGCATAGCCCACTGAGTGTATTATACAAGCTCCGTGACAGGGCATAAGCCCACTGAGTGTATACAAGCTCCGTGACAGGGCATAGCCCACTGAATGTATTATACAATCTCCGTGACAGGGCATAAGCCCACTGAGAGTATACAAGCTCCGTGACAGGCATAGCCCACTGAGTGTATTATACAAGCTCTGTGAAAGGGCATAGCCCACTGTGTGTATACAAGCTCCGTGAAAGAGCATAGCCCACTGTGTCTATTATACGAGCTCCATGACAGGGCATAAGCCCACTGAGTGTATTATACAAGCTCCGTGACAGGGCATTAGCCCACTGAGTGTATACAAGCTCCGTGACAGGGCATAGCCCACTGAGTGTATTATACAAGCTCCTTGACAGGGCATAAGCCCACTGAGTATTATACAAGCTCCGTGACAGGGCATAAGCCCACTGACTGTATTATACAAGGTCCGTGACAGGGCATAAGCCCACTGAGTGTATTATACAAGCTCCGTGACAGGGCATAAGCCCACTGAGTGTATTATACAAGCTCTGTGACAGGACATAAGCCCACTGAGTGTATTATACAAGCTCCGTGACAGGTCATAGCTCACTGAGTGTATACAAGCTCCGTGACAGGGCATAGCCCAATGAGTGTATTATACAAGCTCCGTGACAGGGCATTGCCCACTGAGTGTATTATACAAGTTCGCGACAGGGCATAAGCCCACTGAGTGTATTATACAAGCTACGTGACAGGGCATAAGCCCACTGAGTGTATTATACAAGCTCCGTGACAGGGCATAAGCCCACTGAGTATACACGCTCCGTGACAGGGCATAGCCCACTGAGTGTATTATACAAGCTCCGTGACAGGACATAAGCCCACTGAGTGTATTATACAAGCTCTGTGACAGGGCATAAGCCCACTGAGTGTATTATACAAGCTCTGTGACAGGGCATAAGCCCACTGAGTGTACACAAGCTCCGTGACAGGGCATAGCCCACTGAGTGTATTATACAAGCTCCGTGAAAGGGCATAAGCCCACTGAGTGTATACAAGCTCCGTGACAGGGCATAGACCACTGAGTGTATTATACAAGCTCCGTGACAGGGCATAAGCACACTGAGTATTATTCAAGCTCCGTGACAGGGCATAAGCCCACTGACTGTATTATACAAGCTCTGTGACAGGGCATAAGCCAACTGAGTGTATTATACAAGCTCCGTGACCGGGCATAGCCCACTGAGTGTATTATACAAGCTCCGTGACAGGACATAAGCCCACTGAATATTATACAAGCTCAATGACAGTTCATAAGCCCACTGTGTGTGTATTATACAAGCTCCGTGAAAGGGCATAATCCCACTGAGTGTATACAAGCTCCGTGACAGGGCATAGCCCACTGAGTGTATTATACAAGCTCCGTGAAAGGGCATAAGCCCACTGAGTGTATACAAGCTCCGTGACAGGGCATAGCCCAATGAGTTTATTATACAAGCTCCGTGAAAGGGCATAAGCCCACTTAGTGTATACAAGGTCCGTGACAGGGCATAAGCCCACTGAGTGTATACAAGCTCCGTGACAGGGCATAGCCCACTGAGTGTATTATACAAGCTCCGTAACAGGGCATAACCCCACTGAGTGTATACAAGCTCCGTGACAGGGCATAGCACACTGAGTGTATTATACAAGCTCCGCGACAGGGCATAAACCCACTGAGTGTATTATACAAGCTCCGTGACAGGGCATAAGCCCACTGAGTATACAAGCTCCGTGACAGGGGCATAGCCCACTGAGTGTATTATACAAGCTCCGTGACAGGACATAAGCCCACTGAGTATTATACAAGCTCCGTGACAGGGCATAGCCCACTGAGTGTATTATACAAGCTCCGTGAAAGGGCATAGGCCCACTGAGTGTATACAAGCTCCGTGACAGGGCATTGACCACTGAGTGTATTATACAAGCTCCGTGACAGGGCATAGCCCACTGAGTGTATTATACAAGCTCCGTGACAGGGCATAAGCCCACTGACTGTATTATACAAGCTCTGTGACAGGGCATAAGCCAACTGAGTGTATTATGCAAGCTCCGTGACAGGGCATAGCCCACTGAGTGTATTATACAAGCTCCGTGACAGGACATAAGCCCACTGAGTATTATACAAGCTCCGTGACAGGGCATAAGCCCACTGTGTGTGTATTATACAAGCTCCGTGAAAGGGCATAAGCCCACTGAGTGTATACAAGCTCCGTGACAGGGCATAGCCCACTGAGTGTATTATACAAGCTCCGTGAAAGGGCATAAGCCCACTGAGTGTATACAAGCTCCGTGACAGGGCATAGCCCAATGAGTGTATTATACAAGCTCCGTGACAGGTCATAGCTCACTGAGTGTATACAAGCTCCGTGACAGGGCATAGCCCAATGAGTGTATTATACAAGCTCCGTGACAGGGCATTGCCCACTGAGTGTATTATACAAGTTCGCGACAGGGCATAAGCCCACTGAGTGTATTATACAAGCTACGTGACAGGGCATAAGCCCACTGAGTGTATTATACAAGCTCCGTGACAGGGCATAAGCCCACTGAGTATACAAGCTCCGTGACAGGGCATAGCCCAGTGAGTGTATTATACAAGCTCCGTGACAGGGCATAAGCCCACTGAGTATACACGCTCCGTGACAGGGCATAGCCCACTGAGTGTATTATACAAGCTCCGTGACAGGACATAAGCCCACTGAGTGTATTATACAAGCTCTGTGACAGGGCATAAGCCCACTGAGTGTATTAAACAAGCTCTGTGACAGGGCATAAGCCCACTGAGTGTATACAAGCTCCGTGACAGGGCATAGCCCACTGAGTGTATTATACAAGCTCCGTGAAAGGGCATAAGCCCACTGAGTGTATACAAGCTCCGTGACAGGGCATAGACCACTGAGTGTATTATACAAGCTCCGTGAAGGGCATTAGCACACTGAGTATTATACAAGCTCCGTGACAGGGCATAAGCCCACTGACTGTATTATACAAGCTCTGTGACAGGGCATAAGCCAACTGAGTGTATTATACAAGCTCCGTGACAGGGCATAGCCCACTGAGTGTATTATACAAGCTCCGTGACAGGACATAAGCCCACTGAATATTATACAAGCTCCGTGACAGGGCATGAGCCCACTGTGTGTGTATTATACAAGCTCCGTGAAAGGGCATAAGCCCACTGAGTGTATACTAGCTCCGTGACAGGGCATAGCCCACTGAGTGTATTATACAAGCTCCTTGAAAGGGTATAAGCCCAAAGAGTGTATACAAGCTCCGTGACAGGGCATAGCCCAATGAGTGTATTATACAAGCTCCGTGAAAGGGCATAAGCCCACTGAGTGTATACAAGCTCCGTGACAGGGCATAGCCCACTGAGTGTATTATACAAGCTCTGTGACAGGACATAAGCCCACTGAGTATTATACAAGCTCCGTGACAGGGCATAGCCCACTGAGTGTATTATACAAGCTCCGTGAAAGGGCATAAGCCCACTGAGTGTATACAAGCTCCGTGACAGGGCATAGCCCAATGAGTGTATTATACAAGCTCCGTGAAAGGGCATAAGCCCACTGAGTGTATACAAGCTCCGTGACATGGCATAAGCCCACTGAGTGTATACAAGCTCCGTGACAGGGCATAGCCCACTGAGTGTATTATACAAGCTCCGTGACAGGGCATAAGCCCACTCAGTGGATTATACAAGCACCATGACAGGGCATAGCCCACTGACTGTATTATGCAAGCTCCGTGACAGGGCATAAGCCCACTGAGTGTATTATACAAGCTCCGTGACAGGGCATAATCCCACTGAGTGTATACAAGCTCCGTGACAGGGCATAGCCCACTGAGTGTATTATGCAAGCTCCGTGACAGGGCATAAGCCCACTGAGTGTATTATACAAGCTCCGTGAAAGGGCATAAGCCCACTGAGTGTATACAAGCTCCGTGACAGGGCATAGCCCACTGAGTGTATTATTCAAGCTCCGTGACAGGGCATAAGCCCTCTGAGTATTATACAAGCTCCGTGACAGGCCATAAGCCCACTGACTGTATTATACAAGCTCCGTGACAGGGCATAAGCAAACTGAGTGTATTATACAAGCTCCGTGACAGGGCATAGCCCACTGAGTGTATTATACAAGCTCCCTGACAGGACATAAGCCACTGACTATTATACAAGCTCCGTGACAGGGCATAGCCCACTGAGTGTATTATACAAGCTCCGTGAAAGGGCATAAGCCCACTGAGTGTATACAAGCTCCGTGACAGGGCATAGCCCAATGAGTGTATTATACAAGCTCCGTGAAAGGGCATAAGCCCACTGAGTTTATTCAAGCTCCGTGACAGGGCATAAGCCCACTGAGTGTATACAAGCTCCGTGACAGGGCATAGCCCACTGAGTGTATTATACAAGCTCCGTGACAGGGCATAAGCCCACTGAGTGTATACAAGCTCCGTGACAGGGCATAGCCCACTGAGTGCATTATACAAGCTCCGCAAAAGGGCATAAGCCCACTGTGTGTATTATACAAGCTACGTGACAGGGCATAAGCCCACTGAGTGTATTATACAAGCTCCGTGACAGGGCATAAGCCCAGTGAGTGTATACAAGCTCCGTGACAGGGCATAGCCCACTGAGTGTATTATACAAGCTCCATGAAAGGGCATAGCCCACTGTGTCTATTATACAAGCTCCGTGACAGGGCATCAGCCCACTGAGTATTACATATGCTCCGTGACTGGGCATAGCCCACTGAGTGTATACAAGCTCTGTGATAGGGCATAAGCCCACTGAGTGTATACAAGCTCCGTGACAGGGCATAGCCCACTGAGTGTATTATACAAGCTCCATGACAGGGCATAAGCCCACTGAGTATTATACAAGCTCCGTGAAAGGGCATAGCCCACTGTGTGTATACAAGCTCCGTGACAGGGCATAAGCCCACTGAGTGTTTACAAGCTCCGTGACAGGGCATAGCCTACTGAGTGTATTATACAAGCTCCGTGACAGGGCATAAGCCCACTGAGTGTATACAAGCTCCGTGACAGGGCATAGCCCACTGAATGTATTATACAATCTCCATGACAGGGCATAAGCCCACTGAGAGTATACAAGCTCCGTGACAGGCATAGCCCACTGAGTGTATTATACAAGCTCTGTGAAAGGGCATAGCCCACTGTGTCTATTATACGAGCTCCATGACAGGGCATAAGCCCACTGAGTGTATTATACAAGCTCCGTGACATGGCATAAGCCCACTGAGTGTATACAAGCTCCGTGACAGGGCATAGCCCACTGAGTGTATTATACAAGCTCCTTGACAGGGCATAAGCCCACTGAGTATTATACAAGCTCCGTGACAGGGCATAAGCCCACTGACTGTATTATACAAGGTCCGTGACAGGGCATAAGCCCACTGAGTGTATTATACAAGCTCCGTGACAGGGCATAAGCCCACTGAGTTTATTATACAAGCTCTGTGACAGGACATAAGCCCACTGAGTGTATTATACAAGCTCCGTGACAGGTCATAGCTCACTGAGTGTATACAAGCTCCGTGACAGGGCATAGCCCAATGAGTGTATTATACAAGCTCCGTGAAAGGGCATAAGCCCACTGAGTGTATACAAGCTCCGTGACAGGGCATAGCCCACTGAGTGTATTATACAAGCTCCGTGACAGGGCATTGCCCACTGAGTGTATTATACAAGCTCGCGACAGGGCATAAGCCCACTGAGTGTATTATACAAGCTACGTGACAGGGCATAAGCCCACTGAGTGTATTATACAAGCTCCGTAACAGGGCATAAGCCCACTGAGTATACAAGCTCCGTGACAGGGCATAGCCCAGTGAGTGTATTATACAAGCTCCGTGACAGGGCATAAGCCCACTGAGTATACAAGCTCCGTGACAGGGCATAGCCCACTGAGTGTATTATACAAGCTCCGTGACAGGGCATAAGCCCACTGAGTGTATTATACAAGCTCTGTGACAGGGCATAAGCCCACTGAGTGTATTATACATGCTCCGTGACAGGGCATAAGCCCACTGAGTGTATACAAGCTCCGTGACAGGGCATAAGCCCACGGAGTGTATTGTACAAGCTCCGTGAAAGGGCATAGCCCACTGTGTCTATTATACAAGCTCCGTGACAGGGCATCAGCCCACTGAGTATTACATAAGCTCCGTGACTGGGCATAGCCCACTGAGTGTATACAAGCTCTGTGACAGGGCATAAGCCCACTGAGTGTATACAAGCTCCGTGACAGGACATAGCCCACTGAGTGTATTATACAAGCTCCATGACAGGGCATAAGCCCACTGATTATTATACAAGCTCCGTGAAAGGGCATAGCCCACTGTGTGTATACAAGCTCCGTGACAGGGCATAAGCCCACTGAGTGTTTACAAGCTCCGTGACAGGGTATAGCCCACTGAGTGTATTATACAAGCTCCGTGACAGGGCATAAGCCCACTGAGTGTATATAAGCTCCGTGACAGGGCATAGCCCACTGAATGTATTATACAATCTCCGTGACAGGGCATAAGCCCACTGAGTGTATACAAGCTCCGTGACAGGCATAGCCCACTGAGTGTATTATACAAGCTCTGTGAAAGGGCATAGCCCACTGTGTGTATACAAGCTCCGTGAAAGTGCATAGCCCACTGTGTCTATTATACGAGTTCCATGACAGGGCATAAGCCCACTGAGTGTATTATACAAGCTCCGTGACAGGGCCTAAGCCCACTGAGTGTATACAAGCTCCGTGACAGGGCATAGCCCTCTGAGTGTATTATACAAGCTCCTTGACAGGGCATAAGCCCACTGAGTATTATACAAGCTCCGTGACAGGGCATAAGCCCACTGACTGTATTATACAAGGTCCGTGACAGGGCATAAGCCCACTGAGTGTATTATTCAAGCTCCGTGACAGGGCATAAGCCCACTGAGTGTATTATACAAGCTCTGTGACAGGACATAAGCCCACTGAGTGTATTATACAAGCTCCGTGACAGGTCATAGCTCACTGAGTGTATTATACAAGCTCCGTGAAAGGGCATAAGCCCACTGAGTGTATACAAGCTCCGTGACAGGGCACAGACCACTGAGTGTATTATACAAGCTCCGTGACAGGTCATAAGCACACTGAGTATTATACAAGCTCCGTGACAGGGCATAAGCCCTCTGACTGTATTATACAAGCTCTGTGACAGGGCATAAGCCAACTGAGTGTATTATACAAGCTCCGTGACCGGGCATAGCCCACTGAGTGTATTATACAAGCTCCGTGACAGGACATAAGCCCACTGAATATTATACAAGCTCCATGACAGGGCATAAGCCCACTGTGTGTGTATTATACAAGCTCCGTGAAAGGGCATAATCCCACTGAGTGTATACAAGCTCCGTGACAGGGCATAGCCCACTGAGTGTATTATACAAGCTCCGTGAATGGGCATAAGCCCACTGAGTGTATACAAGCTCCGTGACAGGGCATAGCCCAATGAGTTTATTATACAAGCTCCTTGAAAGGGCATAAGCCCACTGAGTGTATACAAGGTCCGTGACAGGGCATAAGCCCACTGAGTGTATACAAGCTCCGTGACAGGGCATAGCCCACTGAGTGTATTATACAAGCTCCGTAACAGGGCATAAGCCCACTGAGTGTATACAAGCTCCGTGACAGGGCATAAGCCCACTGAGTGTATACAAACTCCGTGACAGGGCATAGCCCAATGAGTGTATAATACAAGCTCCGTGAAAGGGCATAAGCCCACTGAGTGTATACAAGCTCCGTGACAGGGCATAAGCCCACTGAGTGTATACAAGCTCCGTGACAGGGCATAAGCCCACTGAGTGTATAATACAAGCTCCGTGACAGGGCATAAGCCCACTGAGTGTATACAAGCTCCGTGACAGGGCATAAGCCCACTGAGTGTATTGTACAAGCTCCGTGAAAGGGCATAGCCCACTGTGTCTATTATACAAGCTCCGTGACAGGGCATCAGCCCACGGAGTTTTACATAAGCTCCGTGACTGGGCATAGCCCACTGAGTGTATACAAGCTCTGTGACAGAGCATAAGCCCACTGAGTGTATACACGCTCCGTGACAGGGCATAGCCCACTGAGTGTATTATACAAGCTCCTTGACAGGGCATAGCCCACTGAGTGTATTATACAAGCTCCGTGACAGGGCATAAGCCCACTGACTGTATTATACAAGCTCCGTGACAGGGCATAAGCCCACTGAGTGTATTATACAAGCTCCGTGACAGGTCATAGCTCACTGAGTGTATACAAGCTCCGTGACAGGGCATAGCCCAATGAGTGTATTATACAAGCTCCGTGAAAGGGCATAATCCCACTGAGTGTATACAAGCTCCTTGACAGGGCATAGCCCAATGAGTGTATTACACAAGCTCCGCGACAGGGCATAAGCCCACTGAGTGTATTATACAAGCTCCGTCACAGTGCATAAGCCCACTGAGTGTATTATACAAGCTCCGTGACAGGGCATAAGCCCACTGAGTATAAAAGCTCCGTGACAGGGCATAGCCCACTGAGTGTATTATACAAGCTCCGTGACAGGGCATAAGCCCACTGAGTATTCAAGCTCCGTGACAGGGCATAGCCCACTGAGTGTATTATACAAGCTCTGTGACAGGGCAAAAGCCCACTGAGTGTATTATACAAGCTCCGTGACAGGGCATAGCCCACTGAGTGTATTATACAAGCTCCGAGACAGGGCATAGCCCACTGAGTGTATTATACAAGCTCCGTGACAGGGCATAAGCCCACTGAGTGTATACAAGCTCCGTGACAGGGCATAAGCCCACTGAGTGTATTGTACAAGCTCCGTGAAAGGGCATAGCCCACTGTGTCTATTATACAAGCTCCGTGACAGGGCATCAGCCCACTGAGTATTACATAAGCTCCATGACTGGGCATAGCCCACTGAGTGTATACAAGCTCTGTGACAGGGCATAAGCCCACTGAGTGTATACAAGCTCCGTGACAGGACATAGCCCACTGAGTGTATTATACAAGCTCCATGACAGGGCATAAGCCCACTGAGTATTATACAAGCTCCGTGAAAGGGCATAGCCCACTGTGTGTATACAAGCTCCGTGACAGGGCATAAGCCCACTGAGTGTTTACAAGCTCCGTGACAGGGCATAAGTCCACTGAGTGTATTATACAAGCTCCATGACAGGGCATAAGCCCACTGAGTATTATACAAGCTCCGTGAAAGGGCATAGCCCACTGTGTGTATACAAGCTCCGTGACAGGGCATAAGCCCACTGAGTGTTTACAAGCTCCGTGACAGGGTATAGCCCACTGAGTGTATTATACAAGCTCCGTGACAGGGCATAAGCCCACTGAGTGTATATAAGCTCCGTGACAGGGCATAGCCCACTGAATGTATTATACAATCTCCGTGACAGGGCATAAGCCCACTGAGTGTATACAAGCTCCGTGACAGGCATAGCCCACTGAGTGTATTATACAAGCTCTGTGAAAGGGCATAGCCCACTGTGTGTATACAAGCTCCGTGAAAGTGCATAGCCCACTGTGTCTATTATACGAGTTCCATGACAGGGCATAAGCCCACTGAGTGTATTATACAAGCTCCGTGACAGGGCCTAAGCCCACTGAGTGTATACAAGCTCCGTGACAGGGCATAGCCCTCTGAGTGTATTATACAAGCTCCTTGACAGGGCATAAGCCCACTGAGTATTATACAAGCTCCGTGACAGGGCATAAGCCCACTGACTGTATTATACAAGGTCCGTGACAGGGCATAAGCCCACTGAGTGTATTATTCAAGCTCCGTGACAGGGCATAAGCCCACTGAGTGTATTATACAAGCTCTGTGACAGGACATAAGCCCACTGAGTGTATTATACAAGCTCCGTGACAGGTCATAGCTCACTGAGTGTATTATACAAGCTCCGTGAAAGGGCATAAGCCCACTGAGTGTATACAAGCTCCGTGACAGGGCACAGACCACTGAGTGTATTATACAAGCTCTGTGACAGGTCATAAGCACACTGAGTATTATACAAGCTCCGTGACAGGGCATAAGCCCTCTGACTGTATTATACAAGCTCTGTGACAGGTCATAAGCCAACTGAGTGTATTATACAAGCTCCGTGACCGGGCATAGCCCACTGAGTATTATACAAGCTCCATGACAGGGCATAAGCCCACTGTGTGTGTATTATACAAGCTCCGTGAAAGGGCATAATCCCACTGAGTGTATACAAGCTCCGTGACAGGGCATAGCCCACTGAGTGTATTATACAAGCTCCGTGAATGGGCATAAGCCCACTGAGTGTATACAAGCTCCGTGACAGGGCATAGCCCAATGAGTTTATTATACAAGCTCCTTGAAAGGGCATAAGCCCACTGAGTGTATACAAGGTCCGTGACAGGGCATAAGCCCACTGAGTGTATACAAGCTCCGTGACAGGGCATAGCCCACTGAGTGTATTATACAAGCTCCGTAACAGGGCATAAGCCCACTGAGTGTATACAAGCTCCGTGACAGGGCATAAGCCCACTGAGTGTATACAAACTCCGTGACAGGGCATAGCCCAATGAGTGTATAATACAAGCTCCGTGAAAGGGCATAAGCCCACTGAGTGTATACAAGCTCCGTGACAGGGCATAAGCCCACTGAGTGTATACAAGCTCCGTGACAGGGCATAGCCCACTGATTGTATTATACAAGCTCCGTGACAGGGCATAAGCCCACTGAGTGTATAATACAAGCTCCGTGACAGGGCATAAGCCCACTGAGTGTATACAAGCTCCGTGACAGGGCATAAGCCCACTGAGTGTATTGTACAAGCTCCGTGAAAGGGCATAGCCCACTGTGTCTATTATACAAGCTCCGTGACAGGGCATCAGCCCACTGAGTTTTACATAAGCTCCGTGACTGGGCATAGCCCACTGAGTGTATACAAGCTCTGTGACAGAGCATAAGCCCACTGAGTGTATACACGCTCCGTGACAGGGCATAGCCCACTGAGTGTATTATACAAGCTCCTTGACAGGGCATAGCCCACTGAGTGTATTATACAAGCTCCGTGACAGGGCATAAGCCCACTGACTGTATTATACAAGCTCCGTGAAAGGGCATAATCCCACTGAGTGTATACAAGCTCCTTGACAGGGCATAGCCCAATGAGTGTATTACACAAGCTCCGCGACAGGGCATAAGCCCACTGAGTGTATTATACAAGCTCCGTCACAGTGCATAAGCCCACTGAGTGTATTATACAAGCTCCGTGACAGGGCATAAGCCCACTGAGTATAAAAGCTCCGTGACAGGGCATAGCCCACTGAGTGTATTATACAAGCTCCGTGACAGGGCATAAGCCCACTGAGTATACAAGCTCCGTGACAGGGCATAGCTCACTGAGTGTATTATACAAGCTCTGTGACAGGGCAAAAGCCCACTGAGTGTATTATACAAGCTCCGTGACAGGGCATAGCCCACTGAGTGTATTATACAAGCTCCGTGACAGGGCATAGCCCACTGAGTGTATTATACAAGCTCCGTGACAGGGCATAAGCCCACTGAGTGTATACAAGCTCCGTGACAGGGCATAAGCCCACTGAGTGTATTGTACAAGCTCCGTGAAAGGGCATAGCCCACTGTGTCTATTATACAAGCTCCGTGACAGGGCATCAGCCCACTGAGTATTACATAAGCTCCGTGACTGGGCATAGCCCACTGAGTGTATACAAGCTCTGTGACAGGGCATAAGCCCACTGAGTGTATACAAGCTCCGTGACAGGACATAGCCCACTGAGTGTATTATACAAGCTCCATGACAGGGCATAAGCCCACTGAGTATTATACAAGCTCCGTGAAAGGGCATAGCCAACTGTGTGTATACAAGCTCCGTGACAGGGCATAAGCCCACTGAGTGTATACAAGCTCCGTGACAGGGCATAGCCCAATGAGTTTATTATACAAGCTCCTTGAAAGGGCATAAGCCCACTGAGTGTATACAAGGTCCGTGACAGGGCATAAGCCCACTGAGTGTATACAAGCTCCGTGACAGGGCATAGCCCACTGAGTGTATTATACAAGCTCCGTAACAGGGCATAAGCCCACTGAGTGTATACAAGCTCCGTGACAGGGCATAAGCCCACTGAGTGTATACAAACTCCGTGACAGGGCATAGCCCAATGAGTGTATAATACAAGCTCCGTGAAAGGGCATAAGCCCACTGAGTGTATACAAGCTCCGTGACAGGGCATAAGCCCACTGAGTGTATACAAGCTCCGTGACAGGGCATAGCCCACTGATTGTATTATACAAGCTCCGTGACAGGGCATAAGCCCACTGAGTGTATAATACAAGCTCCGTGACAGGGCATAAGCCCACTGAGTGTATACAAGCTCCGTGACAGGGCATAAGCCCACTGAGTGTATTGTACAAGCTCCGTGAAAGGGCATAGCCCACTGTGTCTATTATACAAGCTCCGTGACAGGGCATCAGCCCACTGAGTTTTACATAAGCTCCGTGACTGGGCATAGCCCACTGAGTGTATACAAGCTCTGTGACAGAGCATAAGCCCACTGAGTGTATACACGCTCCGTGACAGGGCATAGCCCACTGAGTGTATTATACAAGCTCCTTGACAGGGCATAGCCCACTGAGTGTATTATACAAGCTCCGTGACAGGGCATAAGCCCACTGACTGTATTATACAAGCTCCGTGAAAGGGCATAATCCCACTGAGTGTATACAAGCTCCTTGACAGGGCATAGCCCAATGAGTGTATTACACAAGCTCCGCGACAGGGCATAAGCCCACTGAGTGTATTATACAAGCTCCGTCACAGTGCATAAGCCCACTGAGTGTATTATACAAGCTCCGTGACAGGGCATAAGCCCACTGAGTATAAAAGCTCCGTGACAGGGCATAGCCCACTGAGTGTATTATACAAGCTCCGTGACAGGGCATAAGCCCACTGAGTATACAAGCTCCGTGACAGGGCATAGCTCACTGAGTGTATTATACAAGCTCTGTGACAGGGCAAAAGCCCACTGAGTGTATTATACAAGCTCCGTGACAGGGCATAGCCCACTGAGTGTATTATACAAGCTCCGTGACAGGGCATAGCCCACTGAGTGTATTATACAAGCTCCGTGACAGGGCATAAGCCCACTGAGTGTATACAAGCTCCGTGACAGGGCATAAGCCCACTGAGTGTATTGTACAAGCTCCGTGAAAGGGCATAGCCCACTGTGTCTATTATACAAGCTCCGTGACAGGGCATCAGCCCACTGAGTATTACATAAGCTCCGTGACTGGGCATAGCCCACTGAGTGTATACAAGCTCTGTGACAGGGCATAAGCCCACTGAGTGTATACAAGCTCCGTGACAGGACATAGCCCACTGAGTGTATTATACAAGCTCCATGACAGGGCATAAGCCCACTGAGTATTATACAAGCTCCGTGAAAGGGCATAGCCAACTGAGTGTATACAAGCTCCGTGACAGGGCATAGCCCACTGAGTGTATTATACAAGCTCTGTGACAGGGCATAAGCCCACTGAGTGTATTATACAAGCTCCGTGACAGGGCATAAGCCCACTGAGTGTATACAAGCTCCGTGACAGGGCATAGCCCACTGAATGTATTATACAAGCTCCGTGAAAGGGCATAAGCCCACTGAGTGTATACAAGCTCCGTGACAGGGCACAGACCACTGAGTGTATTATACAAGCTCCGTGACAGGGCATAAGCCCACTGACTGTATTATACAAGCTCTGTGACAGGGCATAAGCCAACTGAGTGTATTATACAAGCTCCGTGACCGGGCATAGCCCACTGAGTGTATTATACAAGCTCCGTGACAGGACATAAGCCCACTGAATATTATACAAGCTCCATGACAGGGCATAAGCCCACTGTGTGTGTATTATACAAGCTCCGTGAAAGGGCATAAACCCACTGAGTGTATTATACAAGCTCCGTGACAGGGCATAAGCCCACTGAGTATACAAGCTCCGTGACAGGGGCATAGCCCACTGAGTGTATTATACAAGCTCCGTGACAGGACATAAGCCCACTGAGTATTATACAAGCTCCGTGACAGGGCATAGCCCACTGAGTGTATTATACAAGCTCCGTGAAAGGGCATAGGCCCACTGAGTGTATACAAGCTCCGTGACAGGGCATAGACCACTGAGTGTATTATACAAGCTCCGTGACAGGGCATAGCCCACTGAGTGTATTATACAAGCTCCGTGACAGGGCATAAGCCCACTGAGTGTATTATACAAGCTCTGTGACAGGGCATAAGCCCACTGAGTATACAAGCTCCGTGACAGGGGCATAGCCCACTGAGTGTATTATACAAGCTCCGTGACAGGACATAAGCCCACTGAGTATTATACAAGCTCCGTGACAGGGCATAAGCCCACTGTGTGTGTATTATACAAGCTCCGTGAAAGGGCATAAGCCCACTGAGTGTATACAAGCTCCGTGACAGGGCATAGCCCACTGAGTGTATTATACAAGCTCCGTGAAAGGGCATAAGCCCACTGAGTGTATACAAGCTCCGTGACAGGGCATAGCCCAATGAGTGTATAATACAAGCTCCGTGAAAGGGCATAAGCCCACTGAGTGTATACAAGCTCCGTGACAGGGCATAAGCCCACTGAGTGTATACAAGCTCCGTGACAGGGCATAGCCCACTGAGTGTATTATACAAGCTCCGTGACAGGGCATAAGCCCACTGAGTGTATAATACAAGCTCAGTGACAGGGCATAAGCCCACTGAGTGTATACAAGCTCTGTGACAGGGCAGAAGCCCACTGAGTGTATTGTACAAGCTCCGTGAAAGGGCATAGCCCACTGTGTCTATTATACATGCTCCGTGACAGGGCATCAGCCCACTGAGTATTACATAAGCTCCGTGACTGGGCATTGCCCACTGAGTGTATACACGCTCCGTGACAGTGCATAGCCCACTGAGTGTATTATACAAGCTCCATGACAGGGCATAAGCCCACTGTGTGTATACAAGCTCCGTGACAGGGCATAAGCCCACTGAGTGTTTACAAGCTCCGTGACAGGGCATAGCCCACTGAGTGTATTATACAAGCTCCGTGACAGGGCATAAGCCCACTGAGTGTATACAAGCTCCGTGACAGGGCATAGCCCACTGAATGTATTATACAATCTCCGTGACAGGGCATAAGCCCACTGAGAGTATACAAGCTCCGTGACAGGCATAGCCCACTGAGTGTATTATACAAGCTCTGTGAAAGGGCATAGCCCACTGTGTGTATACAAGCTCCGTGAAAGAGCATAGCCCACTGTGTCTATTATACGAGCTCCATGACAGGGCATAAGCCCACTGAGTGTATTATACAAGCTCCGTGACAGGGCATTAGCCCACTGAGTGTATACAAGCTCCGTGACAGGGCATAGCCCACTGAGTGTATTATACAAGCTCCTTGACAGGGCATAAGCCCACTGAGTATTATACAAGCTCCGTGACAGGGCATAAGCCCACTGACTGTATTATACAAGGTCCGTGACAGGGCATAAGCCCACTGAGTGTATTATACAAGCTCCGTGACAGGGCATAAGCCCACTCAGTGTATTATACAAGCTCTGTGACAGGACATAAGCCCACTGAGTGTATTATACAAGCTCCGTGACAGGTCATAGCTCACTGTGTATACAAGCTCCGTGACAGGGCATAGCCCAATGAGTGTATTATACAAGCTCCGTGACAGGGCATTGCCCACTGAGTGTATTATACATGCTCGCGACAGGGCATAAGCCCACTGAGTGTATTATACAAGCTACGTGACAGGGAATAAGCCCACTGAGTGTATTGTACAAGCTCCGTGACAGGGCATAAGCCCACTGAGTATACAAGCTACGTGACAGGGCATAGCCCAGTGAGTGTATTATACAAGCTCCGTGACAGGGCATAAGCCCACTGAGTATACACGCTCCGTGACAGGGCATAGCCCACTGAGTGTATTATACAAGCTCCGTGACAGGGCATAGCCCACTGAGTGTATTATACAAGCTCCGTGACAGGGCATAGCCCACTGAGTGTATTATACAAGCTCCGTGACAGGGCATAAGCCCACTGAGTGTATACAAGCTCCGTGACAGGGCATAAGCCCACTGAGTGTATTGTACAAGCTCCGTGAAAGGGCATAGCCCACTGTGTCTATTATACAAGCTCCGTGACAGGGCATCAGCCCACTGAGTATTACATAAGCTCCGTGACTGGGCATAGCCCACTGAGTGTATACAAGCTCTGTGACAGGGCATAAGCCCACTGAGTGTATACAAGCTCCGTGACAGGACATAGCCCACTGAGTGTATTATACAAGCTCCATGACAGGGCATAAGCCCACTGAGTATTATACAAGCTCCGTGAAAGGGCATAGCCCACTGAGTGTATACAAGCTCTGTGACAGGGCATAGCCCACTGAGTGTATTATACAAGCTCTGTGACAGGGCATAAGCCCACTGAGTGTATTATACAAGCTCCGTGACAGGGCATAAGCCCACTGAGTGTATACAAGCTCCGTGACAGGGCATAGCCCACTGAATGTATTATACAAGCTCCGTGAAAGGGCATAAGCCCACTGAGTGTATACAAGCTCCGTGACAGGGCACAGACCACTGAGTGTATTATACAAGCTCCGTGTCAGGGCATAAGCACACTGAGTATTATACAAGCTCCGTGACAGGGCATAAGCCCACTGACTGTATTATACAAGCTCTGTGACAGGGCATAAGCCAACTGAGTGTATTATACAAGCTCCGTGACCGGGCATAGCCCACTGAGTGTATTATACAAGCTCCGTGACAGGACATAAGCCCACTGAATATTATACAAGCTCCATGACAGGGCATAAGCCCACTGTGTGTGTATTATACAAGCTCCGTGAAAGGGCATAAACCCACTGAGTGTATTATACAAGCTCCGTGACAGGGCATAAGCCCACTGAGTATACAAGCTCCGTGACAGGGGCATAGCCCACTGAGTGTATTATACAAGCTCCGTGACAGGACATAAGCCCACTGAGTATTATACAAGCTCCGTGACAGGGCATAGCCCACTGAGTGTATTATACAAGCTCCGTGAAAGGGCATAGGCCCACTGAGTGTATACAAGCTCCGTGACAGGGCATAGACCACTGAGTGTATTATACAAGCTCCGTGACAGGGCATAGCCCACTGAGTGTATTATACAAGCTCCGTGACAGGGCATAAGCCCACTGAGTGTATTATACAAGCTCTGTGACAGGGCATAAGCCCACTAAGGATACAAGCTCCGTGACAGGGGCATAGCCCACTGAGTGTATTATACAAGCTCCGTGACAGGACATAAGCCCACTGAGTATTATACAAGCTCCGTGACAGGGCATAAGCCCACTGTGTGTGTATTATACAAGCTCCGTGAAAGGGCATAAGCCCACTGAGTGTATACAAGCTCCGTGACAGGGCATAGCCCACTGAGTGTATTATACAAGCTCCGTGAAAGGGCATAAGCCCACTGAGTGTATACAAGCTCCGTGACAGGGCATAGCCCAATGAGTGTATAATACAAGCTCCGTGAAAGGGCATAAGCCCACTGAGTGTATACAAGCTCCGTGACAGGGCATAAGCCCACTGAGTGTATACAAGCTCCGTGACAGGGCATAGCCCACTGAGTGTATTATACAAGCTCCGTGACAGGGCATAAGCCCACTGAGTGTATAATACAAGCTCCGTGACAGGGCATAAGCCCACTGAGTGTATACAAGCTCCGTGACAGGGCAGAAGCCCACTGAGTGTATTGTACAAGCTCCGTGAAAGGGCATAGCCCACTGTGTCTATTATACAAGCTCCGTGACAGGGCATCAGCCCACTGAGTATTACATAAGCTCCGTGACTGGGCATAGCCCACTGAGTGTATACAAGCTCTGTGACAGAGCATAAGCCCACTGAGTGTATACACGCTCCGTGACAGTGCATAGCCCACTGACTGTATTATACAAGCTCCATGACAGGGCATAAGCCCACTGAGTATTATACAAGCTCCGTGAAAGGGCATAGCCCACTGTGTGTATACAAGCTCCGTGACAGGGCATAAGCCCACTGAGTGTTTACAAGCTCCGTGACAGGGCATAGCCCACTGAGTGTATTATACAAGTTCCGTGACAGGGCATAAGCCCACTGAGTGTATACAAGCTCCGTGACAGGGCATAGCCCACTGAATGTATTATACAATCTCCGTGACAGGGCATAAGCCCACTGAGAGTATACAAGCTCCGTGACAGGCATAGCCCACTGAGTGTATTATACAAGCTCTGTGAAAGGGCATAGCCCACTGTGTGTATACAAGCTCCGTGAAAGAGCATAGCCCACTGTGTCTATTATACGAGCTCCATGACAGGGCATAAGCCCACTGAGTGTATTATACAAGCTCCGTGACAGGGCATTAGCCCACTGAGTGTATACAAGCTCCGTGACAGGGCATAGCCCACTGAGTGTATTATACAAGCTCCTTGACAGGGCATAAGCCCACTGAGTATTATACAAGCTCCGTGACAGGGCATAAGCCCACTGACTGTATTATACAAGGTCCGTGACAGGGCATAAGCCCACTGAGTGTATTATACAAGCTCCGTGACAGGGCATAAGCCCACTGAGTGTATTATACAAGCTCCGTGACAGGTCATAGCTCACTGTGTATACAAGCTCCGTGACAGGGCATAGCCCAATGAGTGTATTATACAAGCTCCGTGACAGGGCATTGCCCACTGAGTGTATTATACAAGCTCGCGACAGGGCATAAGCCCACTGAGTGTATTATACAAGCTACGTGACAGGGAATAAGCCCACTGAGTGTATTGTACAAGCTCCGTGACAGGGCATAAGCCCACTGAGTATACAAGCTCCGTGACAGGGCATAGCCCAGTGAGTGTATTATACAAGCTCCGTGACAGGGCATAAGCCCACTGAGTATACACGCTCCGTGACAGGGCATAGCCCACTGAGTGTATTATACAAGCTCCGTGACAGGACATAAGCCCACTGAGTGTATTATACAAGCTCTGTGACAGGGCATAAGCCCACTGAGTGTATTATACAAGCTCTGTGACAGGGCATAAGCCCACTGAGTGTATACAAGCTCCGTGACAGGGCATAGCCCACTGAGTGTATTATACAAGCTCCGTGAAAGGGCATAAGCCCACTGAGTGTATACAAGCTCCGTGACAGGGCATAGACCACTGAGTGTATTATACAAGCTCCGTGACAGGGCATAAGCACACTGAGTATTATACAAGCTCCGTGACAGGGCATAAGCCCACTGACTGTATTATACAAGCACTGTGACAGGGCATAAGCCAACAGAGTGTATTATACAAGCTCCGTGACAGGGCATAGCCCACTGAGTGTATTATACAAGCTCCGTGACAGGACATAAGCCCACTGAATATTATACAAGCTCCGTGACAGGGCATAAGCCCACTGTGTGTGTATTATACAAGCTCCGTGAAAGGGCATAAGCCCACTGAGTGTATACAAGCTCCGTGACAGGGCATAGCCCACTGAGTGTATTATACAAGCTCCGTGAAAGGGTATAAGCCCAAAGAGTGTATACAAGCTCCGTGACAGGGCATAGCCCAATGAGTGTATTATACAAGCTCCGTGAAAGGGCATAAGCCCACTGAGTGTATACAAGCTCCGTGACAGGGCATAAGCCCACTGAGTGTATACAAGCTCCGTGACAGGGCATAGCCCACTGAGTGTATTATACAAGCTCCGTGACAGGGCATAAGCCCACTGAGTGTATACAAGCTCCGTGACAGGGCATAGCCCACTGAGTGTATTATACAAGCTCCGCGACAGGGCATAAGCCCACTGAGTGTATTATACAAGCTACGTGACAGGGCATAAGCCCACTGAGTGTATTATACAGGCTCCGTGACAGGGCATAAGCCCACGGAGTATACAAGCTCCGTGACAGGGGCATAGCCCACTGAGTGTATTATACAAGCTCTGTGACAGGACATAAGCCCACTGAGTATTATACAAGCTCCGTGACAGGGCATAGCCCACTGAGTGTATTATACAAGCTCCGTGAAAGGGCATAAGCCCACTGAGTGTATACAAGCTCCGTGACAGGGCATAGCCCAATGAGTGTATTATACAAGCTCCGTGAAAGGGCATAAGCCCACTGAGTGTATACAAGCTCCGTGACAGGGCATAAGCCCACTGAGTGTATACAAGCTCCGTGACAGGGCAAAACCCACTGAGTGTATTATACAAGCTCCGTGACAGGGCATAAGCCCACTGAGTGGATTATACAAGCACCATGACAGGGCATAGCCCACTGAGTGTATTATGCAAGCTCCGTGACAGGGCATAAGCCCACTGAGTGTATTATACAAGCTCCGTGACAGGGCATAATCCCACTGAGTGTATACAAGCTCCGTGACAGGGCATAGCCCACTGAGTGTATTATGCAAGCTCCGTGACAGGGCATAAGCCCACTGAGTCTATTATACAAGCTCCGTGAATGGGCATAAGCCCACTGAGTGTATACAAGCTCCGTGACAGGGCATAGCCCACTGAGTGTATTATTCAAGCTCCGTGACAGGGCATAAGCCCACTGAGTGTATTATACAAGCTCCGTGAAAGGGCATAAGCCCACTGAGTGTATACAAGCTCCGTGACAGGGCATAGCCCACTGAGTGTATTATACAAGCTCCGTGACAGGGCATAAGCCCTCTGAGTATTATACAAGCTCCGTGACAGGCCATAAGCCCACTGACTGTATTATACAAGCTCCGTGACAGGGCATAAGCCCACTGAGTGTATTATACAAGCTCCGTGACAGGGCATAGCCCACTGAGTGTATTATACAAGCTCCGTGACAGGACATAAGCCCACTGACTATTATACAAGCTCCGTGACAGGGCATAGCCCACTGAGTGTATTATACAAGCTCCGTGAAAGGGCATAAGCCCACTGAGTGTATACAAGCTCCGTGACAGGGCATAGCCCAATGAGTGTATTATACAAGCTCCGTGAAAGGGCATAAGCCCACTGAGTGTATTCAAGCTCCGTGACAGGGCATAAGCCCACTGAGTGTATACAAGCTCCGTGACAGGGCATAGCCCACTGAGTGTATTATACAAGCTCCGTGACAGGGCATAAGCCCACTGAGTGTATACAAGCTCCATGACAGGGCATAGCCCACTGAGTGCATTATACAAGCTCCGCAACAGGGCATAAGCCCACTGTGTGTATTATACAAGCTATGTGACAGGGCATAAGCCCACTGAGTGTATTATACAAGCTCCGTGACAGGGCATAAGCCCACTGAGTGTATACAAGCTCCGTGACAGGGCATAGCCCACTGAGTGTATTATACAAGCTACATGAAAGGGCATAGCCCACTGTGTCTATTATACAAGCTCCGTGACAGGGCATCAGCCCACTGAGTATTACATATGCTCCGTGACTGGGCATAGCCCACTGAGTGTATACAAGCTCTGTGACAGGGCATAAGCCCACTGAGTGTATACAAGCTCTGTGACAGGGCATAGCCCACTGAGTGTATTATACAAGCTCCATGACAGGGCATAAGCCCACTGAGTATTATACAAGCTCCGTGAAAGGGCATAGCCCACTGTGTGTATACAAGCTCCGTTACAGGGCATAAGCCCACTGAGTGTTTACAAGCTCCGTGACAGGGCATAAGCCCACTGAGTGTATTATAGAAGCTCCGTGACAGGGCATAAGCCCACTGAGTGTATACAAGCTCCGTGACAGGGCATAGCCCACTGAGTGTATTATACAAGCTCCTTGACAGGGCATAAGCCCACTGAGTATTATACAAGCTCCGTGACAGGGCATAAGCCCACTGACTGTATTATACAAGGTCCGTGACAGGGCATAAGCCCACTGAGTGTATTATACAAGCTCCGTGACAGGGCATAAGCCCACTGAGTGTATTATACAAGCTCTGTGACAGGACATAAGCCCACTGAGTGTATTATACAAGCTCCGTGACAGGTCATAGCTCACTGAGTGTATACAAGCTCCGTGACAGGGCATAGCCCAATGAGTGTATTATACAAGCTCCGTGAAAGGGCATAATCCCACTGAGTGTATACAAGCTCCGTGACAGGGCATAGCCCACTGAGTGTATTATACAAGCTCCGTGACAGGGCAATGCCCACTGAGTGTATTATACAAGCTCGCGACAGGGCATAAGCCCACTGAGTGTATACAAGCTCCGTGACAGGGCATAAGCCCACTGAGTGTATACAAGCTCCGTGACAGGGCATAGCCCACTGAGTGTATTATACAAGCTCCGTGACAGGGCATAAGCCCACTGAGTGTATACAAGCTCCGTGACAGGGCATAGCCCACTGAGTGTATTATACAAGCTCCGCGACAGGGCATAAGCCCACTGAGTGTATTATACAAGCTACGTGACAGGGCATAAACCCACTGAGTGTATTATACAAGCTCCGTGACAGGGCATAAGCCCACGGAGTATACAAGCTCCGTGACAGGGGCATAGCCCACTGAGTGTATTATACAAGCTCTGTGACAGGACATAAGCCCACTGAGTATTATACAAGCTCCGTGACAGGGCATAGCCCACTGAGTGTATTATACAAGCTCCGTGAAAGGGCATAAGCCCACTGAGTGTATACAAGCTCCGTGACAGGGCATAGCCCAATGAGTGTATTATACAAGCTCCGTGAAAGGGCATAAGCCCACTGAGTGTATACAAGCTCCGTGACAGGGCATAAGCCCACTGAGTGTATACAAGCTCCGTGACAGGGCATAGCCCACTGAGTGTATTATACAAGCTCCGTGACAGGGCATAAGCCCACTAAGTGGATTATACAAGCACCATGACAGGGCATAGCCCACTGAGTGTATTATACAAGCTCCGTGACAGGGCATAAGCCCACTGAGTATACAAGCTCCGTGACAGGGCATAGCCCAGTGAGTGTATTATACAAGCTCCGTGACAGGGCATAAGCCCACTGAGTATACACGCTCCGTGACAAGGCATAGCCCACTGAGTGTATTATACAAGCTCCGTGACAGGGCATAGCCCACTGAGTGTATTATACAAGCTCCGTGACAGGACATAAGCCCACTGAGTGTATTATACAAGCTCTGTGACAGGGCATAAGCCCACTGAGTGTATTATACATGCTCTGTGACAGGGCATAAGCCCACTGAGTGTATACAAGCTCCGTGACAGGGCATAGCCCACTGAGTGTATTATACAAGCTCCGTGAAAGGGCATAAGCCCACTGAGTGTATACAAGCTCCGTGACAGGGCATAGACCACTGAGTTTATTATACAAGCTCCGTGACAGGGCATAAGCACACTGAGTATTATACAAGCTCCGTGACAGGGCATAAGCCCACTGACTGTATTATACAAGCTCTGTGACAGGGCATAAGCCAACTGAGTGTATTATACAAGCTCCGTGACAGGGCATAGCCCACTGAGTGTATTATACAAGCTCCGTGACAGGACATAAGCCCACTGAATATTATACAAGCTCAGTGACAGGGCATAAGCCCACTGTGTGTGTATTATACAAGCTCCGTGAAAGGGCATAAGCCCACTGAGTGTATACAAGCTCCGTGACAGGGCATAGCCCACTGAGTGTATTATACAAGCTCCGTGAAAGGGTATAAGCCCAAAGAGTGTATACAAGCTCCGTGACAGGGCATAGCCCAATGAGGGTATTATACAAGCTCCGTGAAAGGGCATAAGCCCACTGAGTGTATACAAGCTCCGTGACAGGGCATAAGCCCACTGAGTGTATACAAGCTCCGTGACAGGGCATAGCCCACTGAGTGTATTATACAAGCTCCGTGACAGGGCATAAGCCCACTGAGTGTATACAAGCTCCGTGACAGGGCATAGCCCACTGAGTGTATTATACAAGCTCGCGACAGGGCATAAGCCCACTGAGTGTATTATACAAGCTACGTGACAGGGCATAAGCCCACTGAGTGTATTATACAAGCTCCGTGACAGGGCATAAGCCCACGGAGTATACAAGCTCCGTGACAGGGGCATAGCCCACTGAGTGTATTATACAAGCTCTGTGACAGGACATAAGCCCACTGAGTATTATACAAGCTCCGTGACAGGGCATAGCCCACTGAGTGTATTATACAAGCTCCGTGAAAGGGCATAAGCCCACTGAGTGTATACAAGCTCCGTGACAGGGCATAGCCCAATGAGTGTATTATACAAGCTCCGTGAAAGGGCATAAGCCCACTGAGTGTATACAAGCTCCGTGACAGGGCATAAGCCCACTGAGTGTATACAAGCTCCGTGACAGGGCAAAGCCCACTGAGTGTATTATACAAGCTCCGTGACAGGGCATAAGCCCACTGAGTGGATTATACAAGCACCATGACAGGGCATAGCCCACTGAGTGTATTATGCAAGCTCCGTGACAGGGCATAAGCCCACTGAGTGTATTATACAAGCTCCGTGACAGGGCATAATCCCACTGAGTGTATACAAGCTCCGTGACAGGGCATAGCCCACTGAGTGTATTATGCAAGCTCCGTGACAGGGCATAAGCCCACTGAGTGTATTATACAAGCTCCGTGAATGGGCATAAGCCCACTGAGTGTATACAAGCTCCGTGACAGGGCATAGCCCACTGAGTGTATTATTCAAGCTCCGTGACAGGGCATAAGCCCACTGAGTGTATTATACAAGCTCCGTGAAAGGGCATAAGCCCACTGAGTGTATACAAGCTCCGTGACAGGGCATAGCCCACTGAGTGTATTATACAAGCTCCGTGACAGGGCATAAGCCCTCTGAGTATTATACAAGCTCCGTGACAGGCCATAAGCCCACTGACTGTATTATACAAGCTCCGTGACAGGGCATAAGCCCACTGAGTGTATTATACAAGCTCCGTGACAGGGCATAGCCCACTGAGTGTATTATACAAGCTCCGTGACAGGACATAAGCCCACTGACTATTATACAAGCTCCGTGACAGGGCATAGCCCACTGAGTGTATTATACAAGCTCCGTGAAAGGGCATAAGCCCACTGAGTGTATACAAGCTCCGTGACAGGGCATAGCCCAATGAGTGCATTATACAAGCTCCGTGAAAGGGCATAAGCCCACTGAGTGTATTCAAGCTCCGTGACAGGGCATAAGCCCACTGAGTGTATACAAGCTCCGTGACAGGGCATAGCCCACTGAGTGTATTATACAAGCTCCGTGACAGGGCATAAGCCCACTGAGTGTATACAAGCTCCATGACAGGGCATAGCCCACTGAGTGCATTATACAAGCTCCGCAACAGGGCATAAGCCCACTGTGTGTATTATACAAGCTATGTGACAGGGCATAAGCCCACTGAGTGTATTATACAAGCTCCGTGACAGGGCATAAGCCCACTGAGTGTATACAAGCTCCGTGACAGGGCATAGCCCAGTGAGTGTATTATACAAGCTCCATGAAAGGGCATAGCCCACTGTGTCTATTATACAAGCTCCGTGACAGGGCATCAGCCCACTGAGTATTACATATGCTCCGTGACTGGGCATAGCCCACTGAGTGTATACAAGCTCTGTGACAGGGCATAAGCCCACTGAGTGTATACAAGCTCTGTGACAGGGCATAGCCCACTGAGTGTATTATACAAGCTCCATGACAGGGCATAAGCCCACTGAGTATTATACAAGCTCCGTGAAAGGGCATAGCCCACTGTGTGTATACAAGCTCCGTTACAGGGCATAAGCCCACTGAGTGTTTACAAGCTCCGTGACAGGGCATAGCCCACTGAGTGTATTATACAAGCTCCGTGACAGGCATAAGCCCACTGAGTGTATACAAGCTCCGTGACAGGGCATAGCCCACTGAATGTATTATACAATCTCCGTGACAGGGCATAAGCCCACTGAGAGTATACAAGCTCCGTGACAGGCATAGCCCACTGAGTGTATTATACAAGCTCTGTGAAAGGGCATAGCCCACTGTGTCTATTATACGAGCTCCATGACAGGGCATAAGCCCACTGAGTGTATTATACAAGCTCCGTGACAGGGCATAAGCCCACTGAGTGTATACAAGCTCCGTGACAGGGCATAGCCCACTGAGTGTATTATACAAGCTCCTTGACAGGGCATAAGCCCACTGAGTATTATACAAGCTCCGTGACAGGGCATAAGCCCACTGACTGTATTATACAAGGTCCGTGACAGGGCATAAGCCCACTGAGTGTATTATACAAGCTCCGTGACAGGGCATAAGCCCACTGAGTGTATTATACAAGCTCTGTGACAGGACATAAGCCCACTGAGTGTATTATACAAGCTCCGTGACAGGTCATAGCTCACTGAGTGTATACAAGCTCCGTGACAGGGCATAGCCCAATGAGTGTATTATACAAGCTCCGTGAAAGGGCATAATCCCACTGAGTGTATACAAGCTCCGTGACAGAGCATAGCCCACTGAGTGTATTATACAAGCTCCGTGACAGGGCAATGCCCACTGAGTGTATTATACAAGCTCGCGACAGGGCATAAGCCCACTGAGTGTATACAAGCTCCGTGACAGGGCATAAGCCCACTGAGTGTATACAAGCTCCGTGACAGGGCATAGCCCACTGAGTGTATTATACAAGCTCCGTGACAGGGCATAAGCCCACTGAGCGTATACAAGCTCCGTGACAGGGCATAGCCCACTGAGTGTATTATACAAGCTCCGTGAAAGGGCATAAGCCCACTGAGTGTATACAAGCTCCGTGACAGGGCATAAGCCCACTGAGTGTATACAAGCTCCGTGACAGGGCAAAGCCCACTGAGTGTATTATACAAGCTCCGTGACAGGGCATAAGCCCACTGAGTGGATTATACAAGCACCATGACAGGGCATAGCCCACTGAGTGTATTATGCAAGCTCCGTGACAGGGCATAAGCCCACTGAGTGTATTATACAAGCTCCGTGACAGGGCATAATCCCACTGAGTGTATACAAGCTCCGTGACAGGGCATAGCCCACTGAGTGTATTATGCAAGCTCCGTGACAGGGCATAAGCCCACTGAGTGTATTATACAAGCTCCGTGAATGGGCATAAGCCCACTGAGTGTATACAAGCTCCGTGACAGGGCATAGCCCACTGAGTGTATTATTCAAGCTCCGTGACAGGGCATAAGCCCACTGAGTGTATTATACAAGCTCCGTGAAAGGGCATAAGCCCACTGAGTGTATACAAGCTCCGTGACAGGGCATAGCCCAATGAGTGTATTATACAAGCTCCGTGAAAGGGCATAAGCCCACTGAGTGTATTCAAGCTCCGTGACAGGGCATAAGCCCACTGAGTGTATACAAGCTCCGTGACAGGGCATAGCCCACTGAGTGTATTATACAAGCTCCGTGACAGGGCATAAGCCCACTGAGTGTATACAAGCTCCATGACAGGGCATAGCCCACTGAGTGCATTATACAAGCTCCGCAACAGGGCAGAAGCCCACTGTGTGTATTATACAAGCTATGTGACAGGGCATAAGCCCACTGAGCGTATTATACAAGCTCCGTGACAGGGCATAAGCCCACTGAGTGTATACAAGCTCCGTGACAGGGCATAGCCCACTGAGTGTATTATACAAGCTCCATGAAAGGGCATAGCCCACTGTGTCTATTATACAAGCTCCGTGACAGGGCATCAGCCCACTGAGTATTACATATGCTCCGTGACTGGGCATAGCCCACTGAGTGTATACAAGCTCTGTGACAGGGCATAAGCCCACTGAGTGTATACAAGCTCTGTGACAGGGCATAGCCCACTGAGTGTATTATACAAGCTCCATGACAGGGCATAAGCCCACTGAGTATTATACAAGCTCCGTGAAAGGGCATAGCCCACTGTGTGTATACAAGCTCCGTTACAGGGCATAAGCCCACTGAGTGTTTACAAGCTCCGTGACAGGGCATAGCCCACTGAGTGTATTATACAAGCTCCGTGACAGGGCATAAGCCCACTGAGTGTATACAAGCTCCGTGACAGGGCATAGCCCACTGAATGTATTATACAATCTCCGTGACAGGGCATAAGCCCAATGAGAGTATACAAGCTCCGTGACAGGCATAGCCCACTGAGTGTATTATACAAGCTCTGTGAAAGGGCATAGCCCACTGTGTCTATTATACGAGCTCCATGACAGGGCATAAGCCCACTGAGTGTATTATACAAGCTCCGTGACAGGGCATAAGCCCACTGAGTGTATACAAGCTCCGTGACAGGGCATAGCCCACTGAGTGTATTATACAAGCTCCTTGACAGGGCATAAGCCCACTGAGTATTATACAAGCTCCGTGACAGGGCATAAGCCCACTGACTGTATTATACAAGGTCCGTGACAGGGCATAAGCCCACTGAGTGTATTATACAAGCTCCGTGACAGGGCATAAGCCCACTGAGTGTATTATACAAGCTCTGTGACAGGACATAAGCCCACTGAGTGTATTATACAAGCTCCGTGACAGGTCATAGCTCACTGAGTGTATACAAGCTCCGTGACAGGGCATAGCCCAATGAGTGTATTATACAAGCTCCGTGAAAGGGCATAATCCCACTGAGTGTATACAAGCTCCGTGACAGGGCATAGCCCACTGAGTGTATTATACAAGCTCCGTGACAGGGCAATGCCCACTGAGTGTATTATACAAGCTCGCGACAGGGCATAAGCCCACTGAGTGTATACAAGCTCCGTGACAGGGCATAAGCCCACTGAGTGTATACAAGCTCCGTGACAGGGCATAGCCCACTGAGTGTATTATACAAGCTCCGTGACAGGGCATAAGCCCACTGAGTGTATACAAGCTCCGTGACAGGGCATAGCCCACTGAGTGTATTATACAAGCTCCGCGACAGGGCATAAGCCCACTGAGTGTATTATACAAGCTACGTGACAGGGCATAAGCCCACTGAGTGTATTATACAAGCTCCGTGACAGGGCATAAGCCCACGGAGTATACAAGCTCCGTGACAGGGGCATAGCCCACTGAGTGTATTATACAAGCTCTGTGACAGGACATAAGCCCACTGAGTATTATACAAGCTCCGTGACAGGGCATAGCCCACTGAGTGTATTATACAAGCTCCGTGAAAGGGCATAAGCCCACTGAGTGTATACAAGCTCCGTGACAGGGCATAGCCCAATGAGTGTATTATACAAGCTCCGTGAAAGGGCATAAGCCCACTGAGTGTATACAAGCTCCGTGACAGGGCATAAGCCCACTGAGTGTATACAAGCTCCGTGACAGGGCATAGCCCACTGAGTGTATTATACAAGCTCTGTGACAGGGCATAAGCCCACTGAGTGGATTATACAAGCACCATGACAGGGCATAGCCCACTGAGTGTATTATGCAAGCTCCGTGACAGGGCATAAGCCCACTGAGTGTATTATACAAGCTCCGTGACAGGGCATAATCCCACTGAGTGTATACAAGCTCCGTGACAGGGCATAGCCCACTGAGTGTATTATGCAAGCTCCGTGACAGGGCATAAGCCCACTGAGTGTATTATACAAGCTCCGTGAATGGGCATAAGCCCACTGAGTGTATACAAGCTCCGTGACAGGGCATAGCCCACTGAGTGTATTATTCAAGCTCCGTGACAGGGCATAAGCCCACTGAGTGTATTATACAAGCTCCGTGAAAGGGCATAAGCCCACTGAGTGTATACCAGCTCCGTGACAGGGCATAGCCCACTGAGTGTATTATACAAGCTCCGTGACAGGGCATAAGCCCTCTGAGTATTATACAAGCTCCGTGACAGGCCATAAGCCCACTGACTGTATTATACAAGCTCCGTGACAGGGCATAAGCCCACTGAGTGTATTATACAAGCTCCGTGACAGGGCATAGCCCACTGAGTGTATTATACAAGCTCCGTGACAGGACATAAGCCCACTGACTATTATACAAGCTCCGTGACAGGGCATAGCCCACTGAGTGTATTATACAAGCTCCGTGAAAGGGCATAAGCCCACTGAGTGTATACAAGCTCCGTGACAGGGCATAGCCCAATGAGTGTATTATACAAGCTCCGTGAAAGGGCATAAGCCCACTGAGTGTATTCAAGCTCCGTGACAGGGCATAAGCCCACTGAGTGTATACAAGCTCCGTGACAGGGCATAGCCCACTGAGTGTATTATACAAGCTCCGTGACAGGGCATAAGCCCACTGAGTGTATACAAGCTCCATGACAGGGCATAGCCCACTGAGTGCATTATACAAGCTCCGCAACAGGGCATAAGCCCACTGTGTGTATTATACAAGCTATGTGACAGGGCATAAGCCCACTGAGTGTATTATACAAGCTCCGTGACAGGGCATAAGCCCACTGAGTGTATGCAAGCTCCGTGACAGGGCATAGCCCACTGAGTGTATTATACAAGCTCCATGAAAGGGCATAGCCCACTGTGTCTATTATACAAGCTCCGTGACAGGGCATCAGCCCACTGAGTATTACATATGCTCCGTGACTGGGCATAGCCCACTGAGTGTATACAAGCTCTGTGACAGGGCATAAGCCCACTGAGTGTATACAAGCTCTGTGACAGGGCATAGCCCACTGAGTGTATTATACAAGCTCCATGACAGGGCATAAGCCCACTGAGTATTATACAAGCTCTGTGAAAGGGCATAGCCCACTGTGTGTATACAAGCTCCGTTACAGGGCATAAGCCCACTGAGTGTTTACAAGCTCCGTGACAGGGCATAGCCCACTGAGTGTATTATACAAGCTCCGTGACAGGGCATAAGCCCACTGAGTGTATACAAGCTCCGTGACAGGGCATAGCCCACTGAATGTATTATACAATCTCCGTGACAGCGCATAAGCCCACTGAGAGTATACAAGCTCCGTGACAGGCATAGCCCACTGAGTGTATTATACAAGCTCTGTGAAAGGGCATAGCCCACTGTGTCTATTATACGAGCTCCATGACGGGGCATAAGCCCACTGAGTGTATTATACAAGCTCCGTGACAGGGCATAAGCCCACTGAGTGTATACAAGCTCCGTGACAGGGCATAGCCCACTGAGTGTATTATACAAGCTCCTTGACAGGGCATAAGCCCACTGAGTATTATACAAGCTCCGTGACAGGGCATAAGCCCACTGACTGTATTATACAAGGTCCGTGACAGGGCATAAGCCCACTGAGTGTATTATACAAGCTCCGTGACAGGGCATAAGCCCACTGAGTGTATTATACAAGCTCTGTGACAGGACATAAGCCCACTGAGTGTATTATACAAGCTCCGTGACAGGTCATAGCTCACTGAGTGTATACAAGCTCCGTGACAGGGCATAGCCCAATGAGTGTATTATACAAGCTCCGTGACAGGGCATTGCCCACTGAGTGTATTATACAAGCTCGCGACAGGGCATAAGCCCACTGAGTGTATTATACAAGCTACGTGACAGGGCATAAGCCCACTGAGTGTATTATACAAGCTCCGTGACAGGGCATAAGCCCACTGAGTATACAAGCTCCGTGACAGGGCATAGCCCAGTGAGTGTATTATACAAGCTCCGTGACAGGGCATAAGCCCACTGAGTATACACGCTCCGTGACAGGGCATAGCCCACTGAGTGTATTATACAAGCTCCGTGACAGGACATAAGCCCACTGAGTGTATTATACAAGCTCTGTGACAGGGCATAAGCCCACTGAGTGTATTATACAAGCTCCGTGAAAGGGTATAAGCCCAAAGAGTTTATACAAGCTCCGTGACAGGGCATAGACCAATGAGTGTATTATACAAGCTCCGTGAAAGGGCATAAGCCCACTGAGTGTATACAAGCTCCGTGACAGGGCATAAGCCCACTGAGTGTATACAAGCTCCGTGACAGGGCATAGCCCACTGAGTGTATTATACAAGCTCCGTGACAGGGCATAAGCCCACTGAGTGTATACAAGCTCCGTGACAGGGCATAGCCCACTGAGTGTATTATACAAGCTCCGCGACAGGGCATAAGCCCACTGAGTGTATTATACAAGCTCCGTGACAGGGCATAAGCCCACTGAGTGTATACAAGCTCCATGACAGGGCATAGCCCACTGAGTGCATTATACAAGCTCCGCAACAGGGCATAAGCCCACTGTGTGTATTATACAAGCTATGTGACAGGGCATAAGCCCACTGAGTGTATTATACAAGCTCCGTGACAGGGCATAAGCCCACTGAGTGTATACAAGCTCCGTGACAGGGCATAGCCCACTGAGTGTATTATACAAGCTCCATGAAAGGGCATAGCCCACTGTGTCTATTATACAAGCTCCGTGACAGGGCATCAGCCCACTGAGTATTACATATGCTCTGTGACTGGGCATAGCCCACTGAGTGTATACAAGCTCTGTGACAGGGCATAAGCCCACTGAGTGTATACAAGCTCTGTGACAGGGCATAGCCCACTGAGTGTATTATACAAGCTCCATGACAGGGCATAAGCCCACTGAGTATTATACAAGCTCCGTGAAAGGGCATAGCCCACTGTGTGTATACAAGCTCCGTTACAGGGCATAAGCCCACTGAGTGTTTACAAGCTCCGTGACAGGGCATAGCCCACTGAGTGTATTATACAAGCTCCGTGACAGGGCATAAGCCCACTGAGTGTATACAAGCTCCGTGACAGGGCATAGCCCACTGAATGTATTATACAATCTCCGTGACAGGGCATAAGCCCACTGAGAGTATACAAGCTCCGTGACAGGCATAGCCCACTGAGTGTATTATACAAGCTCTGTGAAAGGGCATAGCCCACTGTGTCTATTATACGAGCTCCATGACAGGGCATAAGCCCACTGAGTGTATTATACAAGCTCCGTGACAGGGCATAAGCCCACTGAGTGTATACAAGCTCCGTGACAGGGCATAGCCCACTGAGTGTATTATACATGCTCCTTGACAGGGCATAAGCCCACTGAGTATTATACAAGCTCCGTGACAGGGCATAAGCCCACTGACTGTATTATACAAGGTCCGTGACAGGGCATAAGCCCACTGAGTGTATTATACAAGCTCCGTGACAGGGCATAAGCCCACTGAGTGTATTATACAAGCTCTGTGACAGGACATAAGCCCACTGAGTGTATTATACAAGCTCCGTGACAGGGCATAGCCCAATGAGTGTATTATACAAGCTCCGTGACAGGGCATAAGCCCACTGAGTATACACGCTCCGTGACAGGGCATAGCCCACTGAGTGTATTATACAAGCTCCGTGACAGGACATAAGCCCACTGAGTGTATTATACAAGCTCTGTGACAGGGCATAAGCCCACTGAGTGTATTATACAAGCTCTGTGACAGGGCATAAGCCCACTGAGTGTATACAAGCTCCGTGACAGGGCATAGCCCACTGAGTGTATTATACAAGCTCCGTGAAAGGGCATAAGCCCACTGAGTGTATACAAGCTCCGTGACAGGGCATAGACCACTGAGTGTATTATACAAGCTCCGTGACAGGGCATAAGCACACTGAGTATTATACAAGCTCCGTGACAGGGCATAAGCCCACTGACTGTATTATACAAGCTCTGTGACAGGGCATAAGCCAACTGAGTGTATTATACAATCTCCGTGACAGGGCATAGCCCACTGAGTGTATTATACAAGCTCCGTGACAGGACATAAGCCCACTGAATATTATACAAGCTCCGTGACAGGGCATAAGCCCACTGTGTTTGTATTATACAAGCTCCGTGAAAGGGCATAAGCCCACTGAGTGTATACAAGCTCCGTGACAGGGCATAGCCCACTGAGTGTATTATACAAGCTCCGTGAAAGGGTATAAGCCCAAAGAGTGTATACAAGCTCCGTGACAGGGCATAGACCAATGAGTGTATTATACAAGCTCCGTGACAGGGCATAAGCACACTGAGTGTATACAAGCTCCGTGACAGGGCATAAGCCCACTGAGTGTATACAAGCTCCGTGACAGGGCATAGCCCACTGAGTGTATTATACAAGCTCCGTGACAGGGCATAAGCCCACTGAGTGTATACAAGCTCCGTGACAGGGCATAGCCCACTGAGTGTATTATACAAGCTCCGCGACAGGGCATAAGCCCACTGAGTGTATTATACAAGCTACGTGACAGGGCATAAGCCCACTGAGTGTATTATACAAGCTCCGTGACAGGGCATAAGCCCACGGAGTATACAAGCTCCGTGACAGGGGCATAGCCCACTGAGTGTATTATACAAGCTCTGTGACAGGACATAAGCCCACTGAGTATTATACAAGCTCCGTGACAGGGCATAGCCCACTGAGTGTATTATACAAGCTCCGTGAAAGGGCATAAGCCCACTGAGTGTATACAAGCTCCGTGACAGGGCATAGCCCAATGAGTGTATTATACAAGCTCCGTGAAAGGGCATAAGCCCACTGAGTGTATACAAGCTCCGTGACAGGGCATAAGCCCACTGAGTGTATACAAGCTCCGTGACAGGGCATAGCCCACTGAGTGTATTATACAAGCTCCGTGACAGGGCATAAGCCCACTGAGTGGATTATACAAGCACCATGACAGGGCATAGCCCACTGAGTGTATTATGCAAGCTCCGTGACAGGGCATAAGCCCACTGAGTGTATACAAGCTCCGTGACAGGGCATAGCCCACTGAGTGTATTATACAAGCTCCGTGACAGGGCATAAGCTCTCTGAGTATTATACAAGCACCGGGACAGGCCATAAGCCCACTGACTGTATTATACAAGCTCCGTGACAGGGCATAAGCCCACTGTGTATTATACAAGCTCCGTGACAGGGCATAGCCCACTGAGTGTATTATACAAGCTCCGTGACAGGACATAAGCCCACTGACTATTATACAAGCTCCGTGACAGGGCATAGCCCACTGAGTGTATTATACAAGCTCCGTGAAAGGGCATAAGCCCACTGAGTGTATACAAGCTCCGTGACAGGGCATAGCCCAATGAGTGTATTATACAAGCTCCGTGAAAGGGCATAAGCCCACTGAGTGTATTCAAGCTCCGTGACAGGGCATAAGCCCACTGAGTGTATACAAGCTCCGTGACAGGGCATAGCCCACTGAGTGTATTATACAAGCTCCGTGACAGGGCATAAGCCCACTGAGTGTATACAAGCTCCATGACAGGGCATAGCCCACTGAGTGCATTATACAAGCTCCGCAACAGGGCATAAGCCCACTGTGTGTATTATACAAGCTATGTGACAGGGCATAAGCCCACTGAGTGTATTATACAAGCTCCGTGACAGGGCATAGCCCACTGAGTGTATTATACAAGCTCCATGAAAGGGCATAGCCCACTGTGTCTATTATACAAGCTCCGTGACAGGGCATCAGCCCACTGAGTATTACATATGCTCATTGACTGGGCATAGCCCACTGAGTGTATACAAGCTCTGTGACAGGGCATAAGCCCACTGAGTGTATACAAGCTCTGTGACAGGGCATAGCCCACTGAGTGTATTATACAAGCTCCATGACAGGGCATAAGCCCACTGAGTATTATACAAGCTCCGTGAAAGGGCGTAGCCCACTGTGTGTATACAAGCTCCGTTACAGGGCATAAGCCCACTGAGTGTTTACAAGCTCCGTGACAGGGCATAGCCCACTGAGTGTATTATACAAGCTCCGTGACAGGGCATAAGCCCACTGAGTGTATACAAGCTCCGTGACAGGGCATAGCCCACTGAATGTATTATACAATCTCCGTGACAGGGCATAAGCCCACTGAGAGTATAAAAGCTCCGTGACAGGCATAGCCCACTGAGTGTATTATACAAGCTCTGTGAAAGGGCATAGCCCACTGTGTCTATTATACGAGCTCCATGACAGGGCATAAGCCCACTGAGTGTATTATACAAGCTCCGTGACAGGGCATAAGCCCACTGAGTGTATACAAGCTCCGTGACAGGGCATAGCCCACTGAGTGTATTATACAAGCTCCTTGACAGGGCATAAGCCCACTGAGTATTATACAAGCTCCGTGACAGGGCATAAGCCCACTGACTGTATTATACAAGGTCCGTGACAGGGCATAAGCCCACTGAGTGTATTATACAAGCTCCGTGACAGGGCATAAGCCCACTGAGTGTATTATACAAGCTCTGTGACAGGACATAAGCCCACTGAGTGTATTATACAAGCTCCGTGACAGGTCATAGCTCACTGAGTGTATACAAGCTCCGTGACAGGGCATAGCCCAATGAGTGTATTATACAAGCTCCGTGACAGGGCATTGCCCACTGAGTGTATTATACAAGCTCGCGACAGGGCATAAGCCCACTGAGTGTATTATACAAGCTACGTGACAGGGCATAAGCCCACTGAGTGTATTATACAAGCTCCGTGACAGGGCATAGGCCCACTGAGTATACAAGCTCCGTGACAGGGCATAGCCCAGTGAGTGTATTATACAAGCTCCGTGACAGGGCATAAGCCCACTGACTATACACGCTCCGTGACAGGGCATAGCCCACTGAGTGTATTATACAAGCTCCGTGACAGGACATAAGCCCACTGAGTGTATTATACAAGCTCTGTGACAGGGCATAAGCCCACTGAGTGTATTATACAAGCTCTGTGACACGGCATAAGCCCACTGAGTGTATACAAGCTCCGTGACAGGGCATAGCCCACTGAGTGTATTATACAAGCTCCGTGAAAGGGCATAAGCCCACTGAGTGTATACAAGCTCCGTGACAGGGCATAGACCACTGAGTGTATTATACAAGCTCCGTGACAGGGCATAAGCACACTGAGTATTATACAAGCTCCGTGACAGGGCATAAGCCCACTGTGTGTGTATTATACAAGCTCCGTGAAAGGGCATAAGCCCACTGAGTGTATACAAGCTCCGTGACAGGGCATAGCCCACTGAGTGTATTATACAAGCTCCGTGAAAGGGTATAAGCCCAAAGAGTGTATACAAGCTCCGTGACAGGGCATAGCCCAATGAGTGTATTATACAAGCTCCGTGAAAGGGCATAAGCCCACTGAGTGTATACAAGCTCCGTGACAGGGCATAGCCCACTGAGTGTATTATACAAGCTCCGTGACAGGGCATAAGCCCACTGAGTGTATACAAGCTCCGTGACAGGGCATAGCCCACTGAGTGTATTATACAAGCTCCGCGACAGGGCATAAGCCCACTGAGTGTAATATACAAGCTACGTGACAGGGCATAAGCCCACTGAGTGTATTATACAAGCTCCGTGACAGGGCATAAGCCCACGGAGTATACAAGCTCCGTGACAGGGGCATAGCCCACTGAGTGTATTATACAAGCTCTGTGACAGGACATAAGCCCACTGAGTATTATACAAGCTCCGTGACAGGGCATAGCCCACTGAGTGTATTATACAAGCTCCGTGAAAGGGCATAAGCCCACTGAGTGTATACAAGCTCCGTGACAGGGCATAGCCCAATGAGTGTATTATACAAGCTCCGTGAAAGGGCATAAGCCCACTGAGTGTATACAAGCTCCGTGACAGGGCATAAGCCCACTGAGTGTATACAAGCTCCGTGACAGGGCATAGCCCACTGAGTGTATTATACAAGCTCCGTGACAGGGCATAAGCCCACTGAGTGTATACAAGCTCCGTGACAGGGCATAGCCCACTGAGTGTATTATACAAGCTCCGCGACAGGGCATAAGCCCACTGAGTGTATTATACAAGCTACGTGACAGGGCATAAGCCCACTGAGTGTATTATACAAGCTCCGTGACAGGGCATAAGCCCACGGAGTATACAAGCTCCGTGACAGGGGCATAGCCCACTGAGTGTATTATACAAGCTCTGTGACAGGACATAAGCCCACTGAGTATTATACAAGCTCCGTGACAGGGCATAGCCCACTGAGTGTATTATACAAGCTCCGTGAAAGGGCATAAGCCCACTGAGTGAATACAAGCTCCGTGACAGGGCATAGCCCAATGAGTGTATTATACAAGCTCCGTGAAAGGGCATAAGCCCACTGAGTGTATACAAGCTCCGTGACAGGGCATAAGCCCACTGAGTGTATACAAGCTCCGTGACAGGGCATAGCCCACTGAGTGTATTATACAAGCTCCGTGACAGGGCATAAGCCCACTGAGTGGATTATACAAGCACCATGACAGGGCATAGCCCACTGAGTGTATTATGCAAGCTCCGTGACAGGGCATAAGCCCACTGAGTGTATTATACAAGCTCCGTGACAGGGCATAATCCCACTGAGTGTATACAAGCTCCGTGACAGGGCATAGCCCACTGAGTGTATTATGCAAGCTCCGTGACAGGGCATAAGCCCACTGAGTGTATTATACAAGCTCCGTGAATGGGCATAAGCCCACTGAGTGTATACAAGCTCCTTGACAGGGCATAGCCCACTGAGTGTATTATTCAAGCTCCGTGACAGGGCATAAGCCCACTGAGTGTATTATACAAGCTCCGTGAAAGGGCATAAGCCCACTGAGTGTATACAAGCTCCGTGACAGGGCATAGCCCACTGAGTGTATTATACAAGCTCCGTGACAGGGCATAAGCCCTCTGAGTATTATACAAGCTCCGTGACAGGCCATAAGCCCACTGACTGTATTATACAAGCTCCGTGACAGGGCATAAGCCCACTGAGTGTATTATACAAGCTCCGTGACAGGGCATAGCCCTCTGAGTGTATTATACAAGCTCCGTGACAGGACATAAGCCCACTGACTATTATACAAGCTCCGTGATAGGGCATAGCCCACTGAGTGTATTATACAAGCTCTGTGACAGGGCATAAGCCAACTGAGTGTATTATACAAGCTCCGTGACAGGGCATAGCCCACTGAGTGTATTATACAAGCTCCGTGACAGGACATAAGCCCACTGAATATTATACAAGCTCCGTGACAGGGCATAAGCCCACTGTGTGTGTATTATACAAGCTCCGTGAAAGGGCATAAGCCCACTGAGTGTATACAAGCTCCGTGACAGGGCATAGCCCACTGAGTGTATTATACAAGCTCCGTGAAAGGGTATAAGCCCAAAGAGTGTATACAAGCTCCGTGACAGGGCATAGCCCAATGAGTGTATTATACAAGCTCCGTGAAAGGGCATAAGCCCACTGAGTGTATACAAGCTCTGTGACAGGGCATAAGCCCACTGAGTGTATACAAGCTCCGTGACAGGGCATAGCCCACTGAGTGTATTATACAAGCTCCGTGACAGGGCATAAGCCCACTGAGTGTATACAAGCTCCGTGACAGGGCATAGCCCACTGAGTGTATTATACAAGCTCCGCGACAGGGCATAAGCCCACTGAGTGTAATATACAAGCTACGTGACAGGGCATAAGCCCACTGAGAGTATTATACAAGCTCCGTGACAGGGCATAAGCCCACGGAGTATACAAGCTCCGTGACAGGGGCATAGCCCACTGAGTGTATTATACAAGCTCTGTGACAGGACATAAGCCCACTGAGTATTATACAAGCTCCGTGACAGGGCATAGCCCACTGAGTGTATTATACAAGCTCCGTGAAAGGGCATAAGCCCACTGAGTGTATACAAGCTCCGTGACAGGGCATAGCCCAATGAGTGTATTATACAAGCTCCGTGAAAGGGCATAAGCCCACTGAGTGTATACAAGCTCCGTGACAGGGCATAAGCCCACTGAGTGTATACAAGCTCCGTGACAGGGCATAGCCCAATGAGTGTATTATACAAGCTCCGTGAAAGGGCATAAGCCCACTGAGTGTATACAAGCTCCGTGACAGGGCATAAGCCCACTGAGTGTATACAAGCTCCGTGACAGGGCATAGCCCACTGAGTGTATTATACAAGCACCGTGACAGGGCATAAGCCCACTGAGTGGATTATACAAGCACCATGACAGGGCATAGCCCACTGAGTGTATTATGCAAGCTCCGTGACAGGGCATAAGCCCACTGAGTGTATTATACAAGCTCCGTGACAGGGCATAATCCCACTGAGTGTATACAAGCTCCGTGACAGGGCATAGCCCACTGAGTGTATTATGCAAGCTCCGTGACAGGGCATAAGCCCACTGAGTGTATTATACAAGCTCCGTGAATGGGCATAAGCCCACTGAGTGTATACAAGCTCCGTGACAGGGCATAGCCCACTGAGTGTATTATTCAAGCTCCGTGACAGGGCATAAGCCCACTGAGTGTATTATACAAGCTCCGTGAAAGGGCATAAGCCCACTGAGTGTATACAAGCTCCGTGACAGGGCATAGCCCACTGAGTGTATTATACAAGCTCCGTGACAGGGCATAAGCCCTCTGAGTATTATACAAGCTCCGTGACAGGCCATAAGCCCACTGACTGTATTATACAAGCTCCGTGACAGGGCATAAGCCCACTGAGTGTATTATACAAGCTCCGTGACAGGGCATAGCCCTCTGAGTGTATTATACAAGCTCCGTGACAGGACATAAGCCCACTGACTATTATACAAGCTCCGTGATAGGGCATAGCCCACTGAGTGTATTATACAAGCTCCGTGAAAGGGCATAAGCCCACTGAGTGTATACAAGCTCCGTGACAGGGCATAGCCCAATGAGTGTATTATACAAGCTCCGTGAAAGGGCATAAGCCCACTGAGTGTATTCAAGCTCCGTGACAGGGCATAAGCCCACTGAGTGTATACAAGCTCCGTGACAGGGCATAGCCCACTGAGTGTATTATACAAGCTCCGTGACAGGGCATAAGCCCACTGAGTGTATACAAGCTCCATGACAGGGCATAGCCCACTGAGTGCATTATACAAGCTCCGCAACAGGGCATAAGCCCACTGTGTGTATTATACAAGCTATGTGACAGGGCATAAGCCCACTGAGTGTATTATACAAGCTCCGTGACAGGGCATAAGCCCACTGTGTGTATACAAGCTCCGTTACAGGGCATAAGCCCACTGAGTGTTTACAAGCTCCGTGACAGGGCATAGCCCACTGAGTGTATTATACAAGCTCCGTGACAGGGCATAAGCCCACTGAGTGTATACAAGCTCCGTGACAGGGCATAGCCCACTGAATGTATTATACAATCTCCGTGACAGGGCATAAGCCCACTGAGAGTATACAAGCTCCGTGACAGGCATAGCCCACTGAGTGTATTATACAAGCTCTGTGAAAGGGCATAGCCCACTGTGTCTATTATACGAGCTCCATGACAGGGCATAAGCCCACTGAGTGTATTATACAAGCTCCGTGACAGGGCATAAGCCCACTGAGTGTATACAAGCTCCGTGACAGGGCATAGCCCACTGAGTGTATTATACAAGCTCCTTGACAGGGCATAAGCCCACTGAGTATTATACAAGCTCCGTGACAGGGCATAAGCCCATTGACTGTATTATACAAGGTCCGTGACAGGGCATAAGCCCACTGAGTGTATTATACAAGCTCCGTGACAGGGCATAAGCCCACTGAGTGTATTATACAAGCTCTGTGACAGGACATAAGCCCACTGAGTGTATTATACAAGCTCCGTGACAGGTCATAGCTCACTGAGTGTATACAAGCTCCGTGACAGGGCATAGCCCAATGAGTGTATTATACAAGCTCCGTGACAGGGCATTGCCCACTGAGTGTATTATACAAGCTCGCGACAGGGCATAAGCCCACTGAGTGTATTATACAAGCTACGTGACAGGGCATAAGCCCACTGAGTGTATTATACAAGCTCCGTGACAGGGCATAGGCCCACTGAGTATACAAGCTCCGTGACAGGGCATAGCCCAGTGAGTGTATTATACAAGCTCCGTGACAGGGCATAAGCCCACTGAGTATACACGCTCCGTGACAGGGCATAGCCCACTGAGTGTATTATACAAGCTCCGTGACAGGACATAAGCCCACTGAGTGTATTATACACGCTCTGTGACAGGGCATAAGCCCACTGAGTGTATTATACAAGCTCTGTGACACGGCATAAGCCCACTGAGTGTATACAAGCTCCGTGACAGGGCATAGCCCACTGAGTGTATTATACAAGCTCCGTGAAAGGGCATAAGCCCACTGAGTGTATACAAGCTCCGTGACAGGGCATAGACCACTGAGTGTATTATACAAGCTCCGTGACAGGGCATAAGCACACTGAGTATTATACAAGCTCCGTGACAGGGCATAAGCCCACTGACTGTATTATACAAGCTCTGTGACAGGGCATAAGCCAACTGAGTGTATTATACAAGCTCCGTGACAGGGCATAGCCCACTGAGTGTATTATACAAGCTCCGTGACAGGACATAAGCCCACTGAATATTATACAAGCTCCGTGACAGGGCATAAGCCCACTGTGTGTGTATTATACAAGCTCCGTGAAAGGGCATAAGCCCACTGAGTGTATACAAGCTCCGTGACAGGGCATAGCCCACTGAGTGTATTATACAAGCTCCGTGAAAGGGTATAAGCCCAAAGAGTGTATACAAGCTCCGTGACAGGGCATAGCCCAATGAGTGTATTATACAAGCTCCGTGAAAGGGCATAAGCCCACTGAGTGTATACAAGCTCTGTGACAGGGCATAAGCCCACTGAGTGTATACAAGCTCCGTGACAGGGCATAGCCCACTGAGTGTATTATACAAGCTCCGTGACAGGGCATAAGCCCACTGAGTGTATACAAGCTCCGTGACAGGGCATAGCCCACTGAGTGTATTATACAAGCTCCGCGACAGGGCATAAGCCCACTGAGTGTATTATACAAGCTACGTGACAGGGCATAAGCCCACTGACTGTATTATACAAGCTCCGTGACAGGGCATAAGCCCACGGAGTATACAAGCTCCGTGACAGGGGCATAGCCCACTGAGTGTATTATACAAGCTCTGTGACAGGACATAAGCCCACTGAGTATTATACAAGCTCCGTGACAGGGCATAGCCCACTGAGTGTATTATACAAGCTCCGTGAAAGGGCATAAGCCCACTGAGTGTATACAAGCTCCGTGACAGGGCATAGCCCAATGAGTGTATTATACAAGCTCCGTGAAAGGGCATAAGCCCACTGAGTGTATACAAGCTCCGTGACAGGGCATAAGCCCACTGAGTGTATACAAGCTCCGTGACAGGGCATAGCCCACTGAGTGTATTATACAAGCTCCGTGACAGGGCATAAGCCCACTGAGTGTATACAAGCTCCGTGACAGGGCATAGCCCACTGAGTGTATTATACAAGCTCCGCGACAGGGCATAAGCCCACTGAGTGTATTATACAAGCTACGTGACAGGGCATAAGCCCACTGAGTGTATTATACAAGCTCCGTGACAGGGCATAAGCCCACGGAGTATACAAGCTCCGTGACAGGGGCATAGCCCACTGAGTGTATTATACAAGCTCTGTGACAGGACATAAGCCCACTGAGTATTATACAAGCTCCGTGACAGGGCATAGCCCACTGAGTGTATTATACAAGCTCCGTGAAAGGGCATAAGCCCACTGAGTGAATACAAGCTCCGTGACAGGGCATAGCCCAATGAGTGTATTATACAAGCTCCGTGAAAGGGCATAAGCCCACTGAGTGTATACAAGCTCCGTGACAGGGCATAAGCCCACTGAGTGTATACAAGCTCCGTGACAGGGCATAGCCCACTGAGTGTATTATACAAGCTCCGTGACAGGGCATAAGCCCACTGAGTGGATTATACAAGCACCATGACAGGGCATAGCCCACTGAGTGTATTATGCAAGCTCCGTGACAGGGCATAAGCCCACTGAGTGTATTATACAAGCTCCGTGACAGGGCATAATCCCACTGAGTGTATACAAGCTCCGTGACAGGGCATAGCCCACTGAGTGTATTATGCAAGCTCCGTGACAGGGCATAAGCCCACTGAGTGTATTATACAAGCTCCGTGAATGGGCATAAGCCCACTGAGTGTATACAAGCTCCGTGACAGGGCATAGCCCACTGAGTGTATTATTCAAGCTCCGTGACAGGGCATAAGCCCACTGAGTGTATTATACAAGCTCCGTGAAAGGGCATAAGCCCACTGAGTGTATACAAGCTCCGTGACAGGGCATAGCCCACTGAGTGTATTATACAAGCTCCGTGACAGGGCATAAGCCCTCTGAGTATTATACAAGCTCCGTGACAGGCCATAAGCCCACTGACTGTATTATACAAGCTCCGTGACAGGGCATAAGCCCACTGAGTGTATTATACAAGCTCCGTGACAGGGCATAGCCCTCTGAGTGTATTATACAAGCTCCTTGACAGGACATAAGCCCACTGACTATTATACAAGCTCCGTGATAGGGCATAGCCCACTGAGTGTATTATACAAGCTCCGTGAAAGGGCATAAGCCCACTGAGTGTATACAAGCTCCGTGACAGGGCATAGCCCAATGAGTGTATTATACAAGCTCCGTGAAAGGGCATAAGCCCACTGAGTGTATTCAAGCTCCGTGACAGGGCATAAGCCCACTGAGTGTATACAAGCTCCGTGACAGGGCATAGCCCACTGAGTGTATTATACAAGCTCCGTGACAGGGCATAAGCCCACTGAGTGTATACAAGCTCCATGACAGGGCATAGCCCACTGAGTGCATTATACAAGCTCCGCAACAGGGCATAAGCCCACTGTGTGTATTATACAAGCTATGTGACAGGGCATAAGCCCACTGAGTGTATTATACAAGCTCCGTGACAGGGCATAAGCCCACTGAGTGTATACAAACTCTGTGACAGGGCATAGCCCACTGAGTGTATTATACAAGCTCCATGAAAGGGCATAGCCCACTGTGTCTATTATACAAGCTCCGTGACAGGGCATCAGCCCACTGAGTATTACATATGCTCCGTGACTGGGCATAGCCCACTGAGTGTATACAAGCTCTGTGACAGGGCATAAGCCCACTGAGTGTATACAAGCTCTGTGACAGGGCATAGCCCACTGAGTGTATTATACAAGCTCCATGACAGGGCATAAGCCCAATGAGTATTATACAAGCTCCGTGAAAGGGCATAGCCCACTGTGTGTATACAAGCTCCGTTACAGGGCATAAGCCCACTGAGTGTTTACAAGCTCCGTGACAGGGCATAGCCCACTGAGTGTATTATACAAGCTCCGTGACAGGGCATAAGCCCACTGAGTGTATACAAGCTCCGTGACAGGGCATAGCCCACTGAATGTATTATACAATCTCCGTGACAGGGCATAAGCCCACTGAGAGTATACAAGCTCCGTGACAGGCATAGCCCACTGAGTGTATTATACAAGCTCTGTGAAAGGGCATAGCCCACTGTGTCTATTATACGAGCTCCATGACAGGGCATAAGCCCACTGAGTGTATTATACAAGCTCCGTGACAGGGCATAAGCCCACTGAGTGTATACAAGCTCCGTGACAGGGCATAGCCCACTGAGTGTATTATACAAGCTCCTTGACAGGGCATAAGCCCACTGAGTATTATACAAGCTCCGTGACAGGGCATAAGCCCACTGACTGTATTATACAAGGTCCGTGACATGGCATAAGCCCACTGAGTGTATTATACAAGCTCCGTGACAGGGCATAAGCCCACTGAGTGTATTATACAAGCTCTGTGACAGGACATAAGCCCACTGAGTGTATTATACAAGCTCCGTGACAGGTCATACCTCACTGAGTGTATACAAGCTCCGTGACAGGGCATAGCCCAATGAGTGTATTATACAAGCTCCGTGAAAGGGCATAATCCCACTGAGTGTATACAAGCTCCGTGACAGGGCATAGCCCAATGAGTGTATTACACAAGCTCCGCGACAGGGCATAAGCCCACTGAGTGTATACAAGCTCCGTGACAGGGCATAAGCCCACTGAGTGTATTGTACAAGCTCCGTGAAAGGGCATAGCCCACTGTGTCTATTTTACAAGCTCCGTGACAGGGCATCAGACCACTGAGTATTACATAAGCTCCGTGACTGGGCATAGCCCACTGAGTGTATACAAGCTCCGTGACAGGGCATAGCCCACTGAGTGTATTATACAAGCTCCGTGACAGGGCCTAAGCCCACTGAGTATACAAGCTCCGTGACAGGGCATAGCCCACTGAGTGTATTATACAAGCTCTGTGACAGGGCAAAAGCCCACTGAGTGTATTATACAAGCTCCGTGACAGGGCATAGCCCACTGAGTGTATTATACAAGCTCCGTGACAGGGCATAGCCCACTGAGTGTATTATACAAGCTCCGTGACAGGGCATAAGCCCACTGAGTGTATACAAGCTCCGTGACAGGGCATAAGCCCACTGAGTGTATTGTACAAGCTCCGTGAAAGGGCATAGCCCACTGTGTCTATTATACAAGCTCCGTGACAGGGCATCAGCCCACTGAGTATTACATAAGCTCCGTGACTGGGCATAGCCCACTGAGTGTATACAAGCTCTGTGACAGGGCATAAGCCCACTGAGTGTATACAAGCTCCGTGACAGGACATAGCCCACTGAGTGTATTATACAAGCTCAATGACAGGGCATAAGCCCACTGAGTATTATACAAGCTCCGTGAAAGGGCATAGCCCACTGTGTGTATACAAGCTCCGTGACAGGGCATAAGCCCACTGAGTGTTTACAAGCTCCGTGACAGGGCATAGCCCACTGAGTGTATTATACAAGCTCCGTGACAGGGCATAAGCCCACTGAGTGTATATAAGCTCCGTGACAGGGCATAGCCCACTGAATGTATTATACAATCTCCGTGACAGGGCATAAGCCCACTGAGTGTATACAAGCTCCGTGACAGGCATAGCCCACTGAGTGTATTATACAAGCTCTGTGAAAGGGCATAGCCCACTGTGTGTATACAAGCTCCGTGAAAGGGCATAGCCCACTGTGTCTATTATACGAGTTCCATGACAGGGCATAAGCCCACTGAGTGTATTGTACAAGCTCCGTGACAGGGCCTAAGCCCACTGAGTGTATACAAGCTCCGTGACAGGGCATAGCCCTCTGAGTGTATTATACAAGCTCCTTGACAGGGCATAAGCCCACTGAGTATTATACAAGCTCCGTGACAGGGCATAAGCCCACTGACTGTATTATACAAGGTCCGTGACAGGGCATAAGCCCACTGAGTGTTTTATTCAAGCTCCGTGACAGGGCATAAGCCCACTGAGTGTATTATACAAGCTCTGTGACAGGACATAAGCCCACTGAGTGTATTATACAAGCTCCGTGACAGGTCATAGCTCACTGAGTGTATACAAGCTCCGTGACAGGGCATAGCCCAATGAGTGTATTATACAAGCTCCGTGAAAGGGCATAAGCCCACTGAGTGTATACAAGCTCCGTGACAAGGCATAGCCCAATGAGTGTATTATACAAGCTCCATGACAGGGCCTAAGCCCACTGAGTGTATACAAGCTCCGTGACAGGGCATAGCCCACTGAGTGTATTATACAAGCTCCGTGACAGGGCATAGCCCACTGAGTGTATTATACAAGCTCCGCGACAGGGCATAAGCCCACTGAGTGTATTATACAAGCTACGTGACAGGGCTTAAGCCCACTGAGTGTATTATACAAGCTCCGTGACAGGGCATAAGCCCACTGAGTATACAAGCTCCGTGACAGGGCATAGCCCAGTGAGTGTATTATACAAGCTCCATGACAGGGCATAAGCCCACTGAGTATACAAGCTCCGTGACAGGGCATAGCCCACTGAGTGTATTATACAAGCTCTGTGACAGGGCATAAGCCCACTGAGTGTATTATACAAGCTACATGACAGGGCATAAGCCCACTGAGTGTATTATACAAGCTCTGTGACAGGGCATAAGCCCACTGACTATACAAGCTCCGTGACAGGGCATAAGCCCACTGAGTGTATTATACAAGCTCTGTGACAGGGCATAAGCCCACTGAGTGTATTATAAAAGCTCCGCGACAGGGCATAAGCCTACTGAGTGTATTATACAAGCTACATGACAGGGCATAAGCCCACTGAGTGTATTATACAAGCTCTGTGACAGGGCATAAGCCCACTGACTATACAAGCTCCGTGACAGGGCATAGCCCAGTGAGTGTATTATACAAGATCCGTGACAGGGCATAAGCCCACTGAGTATACAAGCTCCGTGACAGGGCATAGCCCACTGAGTGTATTATACAAGCTCCGTGACAGGGCATAAGCCCACTGAGTGTATTATACAAGCTCTGTGACAAGGCATAAGCCCACTGAGTGTATTATACAAGCTCCGTGACAGGGCATAAGCCCACTGAGTGTATACAAGCTCCGTGACAGGGCATAGCCCACTGAGTGTATTATACAAGCTCCGTGAAAGGGCATAAGCCCACTGAGTGTATACAAGCTCCGTGACAGGGCACAGACCACTGACTGTATTATACAAGCTCCGTGACAGGGCATAAGCACACTGAGTATTATACAAGCTCCGTGACAGGGCATAAGCCCACTGACTGTATTATACAAGCTCTGTGACAGGGCATAAGCCAACTGAGTGTATTATACAAGCTCCGTGACCGGGCATAGCCCACTGAGTGTATTATACAAGCTCCGTGACAGGGCATAAGCCCACTGAGTGTATTATACAAGCTCTGTGACAAGGCATAAGCCCACTGAGTGTATTATACAAGCTCCGTGACAGGGCATAAGCCCACTGAGTGTATACAAGCTCCGTGACAGGGCATAGCCCACTGAGTGTATTATACAAGCTCCGTGAAAGGGCATAAGCCCACTGAGTGTATACAAGCTCTGTGACAGGGCACAGACCACTGAGTGTATTATACAAGCTCCGTGACAGGGCATAAGCACACTGAGTATTATACAAGCTCCGTGACAGGGCATAAGCCCACTGACTGTATTATACAAGCTCTGTGACAGGGCATAAGCCAACTGAGTGTATTATACAAGCTCCGTGACCGGGCATAGCCCATTGAGTGTATTATACAACCTCCGTGACAGGACATAAGCCCACTGAATATTATACAAGCTCCATGACAGGGCATAAGCCCACTGTGTGTGTATTATACAAGCTCCGTGAAAGGTCATAATCCCACTGAGTGTATACAAGCTCCGTGACAGGGCATAGCCCACTGAGTGTATTATACAGGCTCCGTGAAAGGGCATAAGCCCACTGAGTGTATACAAGCTCCGTGACAGGGCATAGCCCAATGAGTTTATTATACAAGCTCCGTGAAAGGGCATAAGCCCACTGAGTGTATACAAGGTCCGTGACAGGGCATAAGCCCACTGAGTGTATACAAGCTCCGTGACAGGGCATAGCCCACTGAGTGTATTATACAAGCTCCGTAACAGGGCATAAGCCCACTGAGTGTATATAAGCTCCGTGACAGGGCATAGCCCACTGAGTGTATTATACAAGCTCCGCGACAGGGCATAAACCCACTGAGTGTATTATACAAGCTCCGTGACAGGGCATAAACCCACTGAGTATACAAGCTCCGTGACAGGGGCATAGCCCACTGAGTGTATTATACAAGCTCCGTGACAGGACATAAGCCCACTGAGTATTATACAAGCTCCGTGACAGGGCATAGCCCACTGAGTGTATTATACAAGCTCCGTGAAAGGGCATAGGCCCACTGAGTGTATACAAGCTCCGTGACAGGGCATAGACCACTGAGTGTATTATACAAGCTCCGTGACAGGGCATAGCCCACTGAGTGTATTATACAAGCTCCGTGACAGGGCATAAGCCCACTGACTGTATTATACAAGCTCTGTGACAGAGCATAAGCCAACTGAGTGTATTATGCAAACTCCGTGACAGGGCATAGCCCACTGAGTGTATTATACAAGCTCCGTGACAGGACATAAGCCCACTGAGTGTTTACAAGCTCCGTGACAGGGCATAGCCCACTGAGTGTATTATACAAGCTCCGTGACAGGGCATAAGCCCACTGAGTGTATACAAGCTCCGTGACAGGGCATAGCCCACTGAATGTATTATACAATCTCCGTGACAGGGCATAAGCCCACTGAGAGTATACAAGCTCCGTGACAGGCATAGCCCACTGAGTGTATTATACAAGCTCTGTGAAAGGGCATAGCCCACTGTGTGTATACAAGCTCCGTGAAAGAGCATAGCCCACTGTGTCTATTATACGAGCTCCATGACAGGGCATAAGCCCACTGAGTGTATTATGCAAGCTCCGTGACAGGGCATTAGCCCACTGAGTGCATACAAGCTCCGTGACAGGGCATAGCCCACTGAGTGTATTATACAAGCTCCTTGACAGGGCATAAGCCCACTGAGTATTATACAAGCTCCGTGACAGGGCATAAGCCCACTGACTGTATTATACAAGGTCCGTGACAGGGCATAAGCCCACTGAGTGTATTATACAAGCTCCGTGACAGGGCATAGCCCACTGAGTGTATTATACAAGCTCCGTGACAGGGCATAAGCCCACTGAGTGTATTATACAAGCTCCGTGACAGGGCATAACCCCACAGAGTGTATACAAGCTCCGTGACAGGGCATAAGCCCACTGAGTGTATTGTACAAGCTCCGTGAAAGGGCATAGCCCACTGTGTCTATTATACAAGCTCCGTGACAGGGCATCAGCCCACTGAGTATTACATAAGCTCCGTGACTGGGCATAGCCCACTGAGTGTATACAAGCTCTGTGACAGGGCATAAGCCCACTGAGTGTATACACGCTCCGTGACAGAGCATAGCCCACTGAGTGTATTATACAAGCTCCATGACAGGGCATAAGCCCACTGAGTATTATACAAGCTCCGTGAAAGGGCATAGCCCACTGTGTGTATACAAGCTCCGTGACAGGGCATAAGCCCACTGAGTGTTTACAAGCTCCGTGACAGGGCATAGCCCACTGAGTGTATTATACAAGCTCCGTGACAGGGCATAAGCCCACTGAGTGTATACAAGCTCCGTGACAGGGCATAGCCCACTGAATGTATTATACAATCTCCGTGACAGGGCATAAGCCCACTGAGAGTATACAAGCTCCGTGACAGGCATAGCCCACTGAGTGTATTATACAAGCTCTGTGAAAGGGCATAGCCCACTGTGTGTATACAAGATCCGTGAAAGAGTATAGCCCACTGTGTCTATTATACGAGCTCCATGACAGGGTATAAGCCCACTGAGTGTATACAAGCTCCGTGACAGGGCATAGCCCACTGAGTGTATTATACAAGCTCCTTGACAGGGCATAAGCCCACTGAGTATTATACAAGCTCCGTGACAGGGCATAAGCCCACTGACTGTATTATACAAGCTCCGTGACAGGGCATAAGCCCACTGAGTGTATTATACAAGCTCCGTGACAGGGCATAAGCCCACTGAGTGTATTATACAAGCTCTGTGACAGGACATAAGCCCACTGAGTGTATTATACAAGCTCCGTGACAGGTCATAGCTCACTGAGTGTATACAAGCTCCGTGACAGGGCATAGCCCAATGAGTGTATTATACAAGCTCCGTGAAAGGGCATAAGCCCACTGAGTGTATACAAGCTCCGTGACAGGGCATAGCCCACTGAGTGTATTATACAAGCTCCGTGACAGGGCATTGCCCACTGAGTGTATTATACAAGCTCGCGACAGGGCATAAGCCCACTGAGTGTATTATACAAGCTACGTGACAGGGCATAAGCCCACTGAGTGTATTATACAAGCTCCGTGACAGGGCATAAGCCCACTGAGTATACAAGCTCCGTGACAGGGCATAGCCCAGTGAGTGTATTATACAAGCTCCATGACAGGGCATAAGCCCACTGAGTATACACGCTCCGTGACAGGGCATAGCCCACTGAGTGTATTATACAAGCTCCGTGACAGGGCATAAGCCCACTGAGTGTATTATACAAGCTCTGTGACAGGGCATAAGCCCACTGAGTGTATTATACAAGCTCTGTGACAGGGCATAAGCCCACTGAGTGTATACAAGCTCCGTGACAGGGCATAGCCCACTGAGTGTATTATACAAGATCCGTGAAAGGGCTTAAGCCCACTGAGTGTATACAAGCTCCGTGACAGGGCATAGACCACTGAGTGTATTATACAAGCTCCGTGACAGGGCATAAGCACACTGAGTATTATACAAGCTCCGTGACAGGGCATAAGCCCACTGACTGTATTATACAAGCTCTGTGACAGGGCATAAGCCAACTGAATGTATTATACAAGCTCCGTGACAGGGCATAGCCCACTGAGTGTATTATACAAGCTCCGTGACAGGACATAAGCCCACTGAATATTATAAAAGCTCCGTGACAGGGCATAAGCCCACTGTGTGTGTATTATACAAGCTCCGTGAAAGGGCATAAGCCCACTGAGTGTATACAAGCTCCGTGACAGGGCATAGCCCACTGAGTGTATTATACAAGCTCCGTGAAAGGGTATAAGCCCACAGAGTGTATACAAGCTCCGTGACAGGGCATAGCCCAATGAGTGTATTATACAAGCTCCATGAAAGGGCATAAGCCCACTGAGTGTATACAAGCTCCGTGACAGGGCATAAGCCCACTGAGTGTATACAAGCTCCGTGACAGGGCATAGCCCACTGAGTGTATTATACAAGCTCCGTGACAGGGCATAAGCCCACTGAGTGTATACATGCTCCGTGACAGGGCATAGCCCACTGAGTGTATTATACAAGCTCCGCGACAGGGCATAAGCCCACTGAGTGTATTATACAAGCTACGTGACAGGGCATAAGCCCACTGAGTGTATTATACAAGCTCCGTGACAGGGCATAAGCCCACTGAGTGTATACAAGCTCCGTGACAGGGCATAGCCCACTGAGTATATTATACAAGCTCCGTGACAGGGCATAAGCCCACTCAGTGGATTATACAAGCACCATGACAGGGCTTAGCCCACTGAGTGTATTATGCAAGCTCCGTGACAGGGCATAAGCCCTCTGAGTATTATACAAGCTCCGTGACAGGTCATAAGCCCACTGACTGTATTATACAAGCTCCGTGACAGGGCATAAGCCCACTGAGTGTATTATACAAGCTCCGTGACAGGGCATAGCCCACTGAGTGTATTATACAAGCTCCGTGACAGGACATAAGCCCACTGAGTATTATACAAGCTCCGTGAAAGGGCATAAGCCCACTGAGTGTATACAAGCTCCGTGACAGGGCATAGCCCAATGAGTGTATTATACAAGCTCCGTGAAAGTGCATAAGCCCACTGAGTGTATTCCAGCTCCGTGACAGGGCATAAGCCCACTGAGTGTATACAAGCTCCGTGACAGGGCATAGCCCACTGAGTGTATTATACAAGCTCCGTGACAGGGCATAAGCCCACTGAGTGTATACAAGCTCCGTGACAGGGCATAGCCCACTGAGTGCATTATACAAGCTCCGCAACAGGGCATAAGCCCACTGTGTGTATTATACAAGCTACGTGACAGGGCATAAGCCCACTGAGTGTATTATACAAGCTCCGTGACAGGGCATAAGCCCACTGAGTGTATACAAGCTCCGTGACAGGGCATAGCCCACTGAGTGTATTATACAAGCTCCATGAAAGGGCATAGCCCACTGTGTCTATTATACAAGCTCCGTGACAGGGCATCAGCCCACTGAGTATTACATATGCTCCGTGACTGGGCATAGCCCACTGAGTGTATACAAGCTCTGTGACAGGGCATAAGCCCACTGAGTGTATACAAGCTCCGTGACAGGGCATAGCCCACTGAGTGTATTATACAAGCTCCATGACAGGGCATAAGCCCACTGAGTGTATACAAGCTCCATGACAGGGCATAGCCCACTGAATGTATTATACAATCTCCGTGACAGGGCATAAGCCCACTGAGAGTATACAAGCTCCGTGACAGGCATAGCCCACTGAGTGTATTATACAAGCTCTGTGAAAGGGCATAGCCCACTGTGTCTATTATACGAGCTCCATGACAGGGCATAAGCCCTCTGAGTGTATTATACAAGCTCCGTGACAGGGCATAAGCCCACTGAGTGTATACAAGCTCCGTGACAGGGCATAGCCCACTGAGTGTATTATACAAGCTCCTTGACAGGGCATAAGCCCACTGAGTATTATACAAGCTCTGTGACAGGGCATAAGCCCACTGACTGTATTATACAAGGTCCGTGACAGGGCATACGCCCACTGAGTGTATTATACAAGCTCGGTGACAGGGCATAAGCCCACTGAGTGTATTATACAAGCTCCGTGACAGGTCATAGCTCACTGAGTGTATACAAGCTCCGTGACAGGGCATAGCCCAATGAGTGTATTATACAAGCTCCGTGAAAGGGCCTAAGCCCACTGAGTGTATACAAGCTCCGTGACAGGGCATAGCCCACTGAGTGTATTATACAAGCTCCGTGACAGGGCATTGCCCACTGAGTGTATTATACAAGCTCGCGACAGGGCATAAGCCCACTGAGTGTATTATACAAGCTACGTGACAGGGCATAAGCCCACTGAGTGTATTATACAAGCTCCGTGACAGGGCATAAGCCCACTGAGTATACAAGCTCCGTGACAGGGCATAGCCCAGTGAGTGTATTATACAAGCTCCGTGACAGGGCATAAGCCCACTGAGTATACAAGCTCCGTGACAGGGCATAGCCCACTGAGTGTATTATACAAGCTCCGTGACAGGGCATAAGCCCACTGAGTGTAGTATACAAGCTCTGTGACAGGGCATAAGCCCACTGAGTGTATTATACAAGCTCTGTGACAGGGCATAAGCCCACTGAGTGTATACAAGCTCCGTGACAGGGCATAGCCCACTGAGTGCATTATACAAGCTCCGTGACAGGGCATAAGCACACTGAGTATTATACAAGCTCCGTGACAGGGCATAAACCCACTGACTGTATTATACAAGCTCTGTGACAGGGCATAAGCCAACTGAGTGTATTATACAAGCTCCGTGACAGGGCATAGCCCACTGAGTGTATTATACAAGCTCCGTGACAGGACATAAGCCCACTGAATATTATACAAGCTCCGTGACAGGGCATAAGCCCACTGTGTGTGTATTATACAAGCTCCGTGAAAGGGCATAAGCCCACTGAGTGTATACAAGCTCCGTGACAGGGCATAGCCCACTGAGTGTATACAAGCTCCGTGACAGGGCATAGCCCACTGAGTGTATTATACAAGCTCCGTGACAGGGCATAAGCCCACTGAGTGTATACAAGCTCCGTGACAGGGCATAGCCCACTGAGTGTATTATACAAGCTCCGCGACAGGGCATAAGACCACTGAGTGTATTATGCAAGCTACGTGACAGGGCATAAGCCCACTGAGTGTATTATACAAGCTCCGTGACAGGGCATAAGCCCACTGAGTATACAAGCTCCGTGACAGGGGCATAGCCCACTGAGTGTATTATACAAGCTCTGTGACAGGATATAAGCCCACTGAGTATTATACAAGCTCCGTGACAGGGCATAGCCCACTGAGTGTATTATACAAGCTCCGTGAAAGGGCATAATCCCACTGAGTGTATACAAGCTCCGTGACAGGGCATAGCCCAATGAGTGTATTATACAAGCTCCGTGAAAGGGCATAAGCCCACTGAGTGTATACAAGCTCCGTGACAGGGCATAATCCCACTGAGTGTATACAAGCTCCGTGACAGGGCATAGCCCACTGAGTGTATTATGCAAGCTCCGTGACAGGGCATAAGCCCACTGAGTGTATTATACAAGCTCCGTGAAAGGGCATAAGCCCACTGAGTGTATACAAGCTCCGTGACAGGGCAGAGCCCACTAAGTGTATTATTCAAGCTCCGTGACAGGGCATAAGCCCACTGAGTGTATTATACAAGCTCCGTGAAAGGGCATAAGCCCACTGAGTGTATACAAGCTCCGTGAAAGGGCATAGCCCACTGAGTGTATTATACAAGCTCCGTGACAGGGCATAAGCCCTCTGAGTATTATACAAGCTCCGTGACAGGCCATAAGCCCACTGACTGTATTATACAAGCTCCGTGACAGGGCATAAGCCCACTGAGTGTATTATACAAGCTCCGTGACAGGGCATAGCCCACTGAGTGTATTATACAAGCTCCGTGACAGGACATAAGCCCACTGAGTATTATACAAGCTCCGTGACAGGGCATAGCCCACTGAGTGTATTATACAAGCTCCGTGAAAGGGCATAAGCCCACTGAGTGTATACAAGCTCCGTGACAGGGCATAGCCCAATGAGTGTATTATACAAGCTCTGTGAAAGGGCATAAGCCCACTGAGTGTATTCCAGCTCCGTGACAGGGCATAAGCCCACTGAGTGTATACAAGCTCCGTGACAGGGCATAGCCCACTGAGTGTATTATACAAGCTCCGTGACAGGGCATAGCCCACTGAGTGCATTATACAAGCTCCGCAACAGGGCATAAGCCCACTGAGTGTATACAAGCTCCGTGACAGGGCACAGCCCACTGAGTGTATTATACAAGCTCCATGAAAGGGCATAGCCCACTGTGTCTATTATACAAGCTCCGTGACAGGGCATCAGCCCACTGAGTATTACATATGCTCCGTGACTGGGCATAGCCCACTGAGTGTATACAAGCTCTGTGACAGGGCATAAGCCCACTGAGTGTATACAAGCTCCGTGACAGGGCATAGCCCACTGAATGTATTATACAATCTCCGTGACAGGGCATAAGCCCACTGAGAGTATACAAGCTCCGTGACAGGCATAGCCCACTGAGTGTATTATACAAGCTCTGTGAAAGGGCATAGCCCACTGTGTCTATTATACGAGCTCCATGACAGGGCATAAGCCCTCTGAGTGTATTATACAAGCTCCGTGACAGGGCATAAGCCCACTGAGTGTATACAAGCTCCGTGACAGGGCATAGCCCACTGAGTGTATTATACAAGCTCCTTGACAGGGCATAAGCCCACTGAGTATTATACAAGCTCCGTGACAGGGCATAAGCCCACTGACTGTATTATACAAGGTCCGTGACAGGGCATAAGCCCACTGAGTGTATTATACAAGCTCCGTGACAGGTCATAGCTCACTGAGTGTATACAAGCTCCGTGACAGGGCATAGCCCAATGAGTGTATTATACAAGCTCCGTGAAAGGGCCTAAGCCCACTGAGTATTATACAAGCTCCGTGACAGGGCATAAGCCCACTGACTGTATTATACAAGCTCCGTGACAGGGCATAAGCCCACTGAGTGTATTATACAAGCTCCGTGACAGGGCATAAGCCCACTGAGTGTATTATACAAGCTCTGTGACAGGACATAAGCCCACTGAGTGTATTATACAAGCTCCGTGACAGGTCATAGCTCACTGAGTGTATACAAGCTCCGTGACAGGGCATAGCCCAATGAGTGTATTATACAAGCTCCGTGAAAGGGCATAAGCCCACTGAGTGTATACAAGCTCCGTGACAGGGCATAGCCCACTGAGTGTATTATACAAGCTCCGTGACAGGGCATTGCCCACTGAGTGTATTATACAAGCTCGCGACAGGGCATAAGCCCACTGAGTGTATTATACAAGCTACGTGACAGGGCATAAGCCCACTGAGTGTATTATACAAGCTCCGTGACAGGGCATAAGCCCACTGAGTATACAAGCTCCGTGACAGGGCATAGCCCAGTGAGTGTATTATACAAGCTCCATGACAGGGCATAAGCCCACTGAGTATACACGCTCCGTGACAGGGCATAGCCCACTGAGTGTATTATACAAGCTCCGTGACAGGGCATAAGCCCACTGAGTGTATTATACAAGCTCTGTGACAGGGCATAAGCCCACTGAGTGTATTATACAAGCTCTGTGACAGGGCATAAGCCCACTGAGTGTATACAAGCTCCGTGACAGGGCATAGCCCACTGAGTGTATTATACAAGATCCGTGAAAGGGCTTAAGCCCACTGAGTGTATACAAGCTCCGTGACAGGGCATAGACCACTGAGTGTATTATACAAGCTCCGTGACAGGGCATAAGCACACTGAGTATTATACAAGCTCCGTGACAGGGCATAAGCCCACTGACTGTATTATACAAGCTCTGTGACAGGGCATAAGCCAACTGAATGTATTATACAAGCTCCGTGACAGGGCATAGCCCACTGAGTGTATTATACAAGCTCCGTGACAGGACATAAGCCCACTGAATATTATAAAAGCTCCGTGACAGGGCATAAGCCCACTGTGTGTGTATTATACAAGCTCCGTGAAAGGGCATAAGCCCACTGAGTGTATACAAGCTCCGTGACAGGGCATAGCCCACTGAGTGTATTATACAAGCTCCGTGAAAGGGTATAAGCCCACAGAGTGTATACAAGCTCCGTGACAGGGCATAGCCCAATGAGTGTATTATACAAGCTCCATGAAAGGGCATAAGCCCACTGAGTGTATACAAGCTCCGTGACAGGGCATAAGCCCACTGAGTGTATACAAGCTCCGTGACAGGGCATAGCCCACTGAGTGTATTATACAAGCTCCGTGACAGGGCATAAGCCCACTGAGTGTATACATGCTCCGTGACAGGGCATAGCCCACTGAGTGTATTATACAAGCTCCGCGACAGGGCATAAGCCCACTGAGTGTATTATACAAGCTACGTGACAGGGCATAAGCCCACTGAGTGTATTATACAAGCTCCGTGACAGGGCATAAGCCCACTGAGTATACAAGCTCTGTGACAGGGGCATAGCCCACTGAGTGTATTATACAAGCTCTGTGACAGGACATAAGCCCACTGAGTATTATACAAGCTCCGTGACAGGGCATAGCCCACTGAGTGTATTATACAAGCTCCGTGAAAGGGCATAAGCCCACTGAGTGTATACAAGCTCCGTGACAGGGCATAGCCCAATGAGTGTATTATACAAGCTCCGTGAAAGGGCATAAGCCCACTGAGTGTATACAAGCTCCGTGACAGGGCATAAGCCCACTGAGTGTATACAAGCTCCGTGACAGGGCATAGCCCACTGAGTATATTATACAAGCTCCGTGACAGGGCATAAGCCCACTCAGTGGATTATACAAGCACCATGACAGGGCTTAGCCCACTGAGTGTATTATGCAAGCTCCGTGACAGGGCATAAGCCCTCTGAGTATTATACAAGCTCCGTGACAGGTCATAAGCCCACTGACTGTATTATACAAGCTCCGTGACAGGGCATAAGCCCACTGAGTGTATTATACAAGCTCCGTGACAGGGCATAGCCCACTGAGTGTATTATACAAGCTCCGTGACAGGACATAAGCCCACTGAGTATTATACAAGCTCCGTGAAAGGGCATAAGCCCACTGAGTGTATACAAGCTCCGTGACAGGGCATAGCCCAATGAGTGTATTATACAAGCTCCGTGAAAGTGCATAAGCCCACTGAGTGTATTCCAGCTCCGTGACAGGGCATAAGCCCACTGAGTGTATACAAGCTCCGTGACAGGGCATAGCCCACTGAGTGTATTATACAAGCTCCGTGACAGGGCATAAGCCCACTGAGTGTATACAAGCTCCGTGACAGGGCATAGCCCACTGAGTGCATTATACAAGCTCCGCAACAGGGCATAAGCCCACTGTGTGTATTATACAAGCTACGTGACAGGGCATAAGCCCACTGAGTGTATTATACAAGCTCCGTGACAGGGCATAAGCCCACTGAGTGTATACAAGCTCCGTGACAGGGCATAGCCCACTGAGTGTATTATACAAGCTCCATGAAAGGGCATAGCCCACTGTGTCTATTATACAAGCTCCGTGACAGGGCATCAGCCCACTGAGTATTACATATGCTCCGTGACTGGGCATAGCCCACTGAGTGTATACAAGCTCTGTGACAGGGCATAAGCCCACTGAGTGTATACAAGCTCCGTGACAGGGCATAGCCCACTGAGTGTATTATACAAGCTCCATGACAGGGCATAAGCCCACTGAGTGTATACAAGCTCCATGACAGGGCATAGCCCACTGAATGTATTATACAATCTCCGTGACAGGGCATAAGCCCACTGAGAGTATACAAGCTCCGTGACAGGCATAGCCCACTGAGTGTATTATACAAGCTCTGTGAAAGGGCATAGCCCACTGTGTCTATTATACGAGCTCCATGACAGGGCATAAGCCCTCTGAGTGTATTATACAAGCTCCGTGACAGGGCATAAGCCCACTGAGTGTATACAAGCTCCGTGACAGGGCATAGCCCACTGAGTGTATTATACAAGCTCCTTGACAGGGCATAAGCCCACTGAGTATTATACAAGCTCTGTGACAGGGCATAAGCCCACTGACTGTATTATACAAGGTCCGTGACAGGGCATACGCCCACTGAGTGTATTATACAAGCTCGGTGACAGGGCATAAGCCCACTGAGTGTATTATACAAGCTCCGTGACAGGTCATAGCTCACTGAGTGTATACAAGCTCCGTGACAGGGCATAGCCCAATGAGTGTATTATACAAGCTCCGTGAAAGGGCCTAAGCCCACTGAGTGTATACAAGCTCCGTGACAGGGCATAGCCCACTGAGTGTATTATACAAGCTCCGTGACAGGGCATTGCCCACTGAGTGTATTATACAAGCTCGCGACAGGGCATAAGCCCACTGAGTGTATTATACAAGCTACGTGACAGGGCATAAGCCCACTGAGTGTATTATACAAGCTCCGTGACAGGGCATAAGCCCACTGAGTATACAAGCTCCGTGACAGGGCATAGCCCAGTGAGTGTATTATACAAGCTCCGTGACAGGGCATAAGCCCACTGAGTATACAAGCTCCGTGACAGGGCATAGCCCACTGAGTGTATTATACAAGCTCCGTGACAGGGCATAAGCCCACTGAGTGTAGTATACAAGCTCTGTGACAGGGCATAAGCCCACTGAGTGTATTATACAAGCTCTGTGACAGGGCATAAGCCCACTGAGTGTATACAAGCTCCGTGACAGGGCATAGCCCACTGAGTGCATTATACAAGCTCCGTGACAGGGCATAAGCACACTGAGTATTATACAAGCTCCGTGACAGGGCATAAACCCACTGACTGTATTATACAAGCTCTGTGACAGGGCATAAGCCAACTGAGTGTATTATACAAGCTCCGTGACAGGGCATAGCCCACTGAGTGTATTATACAAGCTCCGTGACAGGACATAAGCCCACTGAATATTATACAAGCTCCGTGACAGGGCATAAGCCCACTGTGTGTGTATTATACAAGCTCCGTGAAAGGGCATAAGCCCACTGAGTGTATACAAGCTCCGTGACAGGGCATAGCCCACTGAGTGTATACAAGCTCCGTGACAGGGCATAGCCCACTGAGTGTATTATACAAGCTCCGTGACAGGGCATAAGCCCACTGAGTGTATACAAGCTCCGTGACAGGGCATAGCCCACTGAGTGTATTATACAAGCTCCGCGACAGGGCATAAGACCACTGAGTGTATTATGCAAGCTACGTGACAGGGCATAAGCCCACTGAGTGTATTATACAAGCTCCGTGACAGGGCATAAGCCCACTGAGTATACAAGCTCCGTGACAGGGGCATAGCCCACTGAGTGTATTATACAAGCTCTGTGACAGGATATAAGCCCACTGAGTATTATACAAGCTCCGTGACAGGGCATAGCCCACTGAGTGTATTATACAAGCTCCGTGAAAGGGCATAATCCCACTGAGTGTATACAAGCTCCGTGACAGGGCATAGCCCAATGAGTGTATTATACAAGCTCCGTGAAAGGGCATAAGCCCACTGAGTGTATACAAGCTCCGTGACAGGGCATAATCCCACTGAGTGTATACAAGCTCCGTGACAGGGCATAGCCCACTGAGTGTATTATGCAAGCTCCGTGACAGGGCATAAGCCCACTGAGTGTATTATACAAGCTCCGTGAAAGGGCATAAGCCCACTGAGTGTATACAAGCTCCGTGACAGGGCAGAGCCCACTAAGTGTATTATTCAAGCTCCGTGACAGGGCATAAGCCCACTGAGTGTATTATACAAGCTCCGTGAAAGGGCATAAGCCCACTGAGTGTATACAAGCTCCGTGAAAGGGCATAGCCCACTGAGTGTATTATACAAGCTCCGTGACAGGGCATAAGCCCTCTGAGTATTATACAAGCTCCGTGACAGGCCATAAGCCCACTGACTGTATTATACAAGCTCCGTGACAGGGCATAAGCCCACTGAGTGTATTATACAAGCTCCGTGACAGGGCATAGCCCACTGAGTGTATTATACAAGCTCCGTGACAGGACATAAGCCCACTGAGTATTATACAAGCTCCGTGACAGGGCATAGCCCACTGAGTGTATTATACAAGCTCCGTGAAAGGGCATAAGCCCACTGAGTGTATACAAGCTCCGTGACAGGGCATAGCCCAATGAGTGTATTATACAAGCTCCGTGAAAGGGCATAAGCCCACTGAGTGTATTCCAGCTCCGTGACAGGGCATAAGCCCACTGAGTGTATACAAGCTCCGTGACAGGGCATAGCCCACTGAGTGTATTATACAAGCTCCGTGACAGGGCATAGCCCACTGAGTGCATTATACAAGCTCCGCAACAGGGCATAAGCCCACTGAGTGTATACAAGCTCCGTGACAGGGCACAGCCCACTGAGTGTATTATACAAGCTCCATGAAAGGGCATAGCCCACTGTGTCTATTATACAAGCTCCGTGACAGGGCATCAGCCCACTGAGTATTACATATGCTCCGTGACTGGGCATAGCCCACTGAGTGTATACAAGCTCTGTGACAGGGCATAAGCCCACTGAGTGTATACAAGCTCCGTGACAGGGCATAGCCCACTGAATGTATTATACAATCTCCGTGACAGGGCATAAGCCCACTGAGAGTATACAAGCTCCGTGACAGGCATAGCCCACTGAGTGTATTATACAAGCTCTGTGAAAGGGCATAGCCCACTGTGTCTATTATACGAGCTCCATGACAGGGCATAAGCCCTCTGAGTGTATTATACAAGCTCCGTGACAGGGCATAAGCCCACTGAGTGTATACAAGCTCCGTGACAGGGCATAGCCCACTGAGTGTATTATACAAGCTCCTTGACAGGGCATAAGCCCACTGAGTATTATACAAGCTCCGTGACAGGGCATAAGCCCACTGACTGTATTATACAAGGTCCGTGACAGGGCATAAGCCCACTGAGTGTATTATACAAGCTCCGTGACAGGTCATAGCTCACTGAGTGTATACAAGCTCCGTGACAGGGCATAGCCCAATGAGTGTATTATACAAGCTCCGTGAAAGGGCCTAAGCCCACTGAGTGTATACAAGCTCCGTGACAGGGCATAGCCCACTGAGTGTATTATACAAGCTCCGTGACAGGGCATTGCCCACTGAGTGTATTATACAAGCTCGCGACAGGGCATAAGCCCACTGAGTGTATTATACAAGCTACGTGACAGGGCATAAGCCCACTGAGTGTATTATACAAGCTCCGTGACAGGGCATAAGCCCACTGAGTATACAAGCTCCGTGACAGGGCATAGCCCAGTGAGTGTATTATACAAGCTCCGTGACAGGGCATAAGCCCACTGAGTATACAAGCTCCGTGACAGGGCATAGCCCACTGAGTGTATTATACAAGCTCCGTGACAGGGCATAAGCCCACTGAGTGTAGTATACAAGCTCTGTGACAGGGCATAAGCCCACTGAGTGTATTATACAAGCTCTGTGACAGGGCATAAGCCCACTGAGTGTATACAAGCTCCGTGACAGGGCATAGCCCACTGAGTGTATTATACAAGCTCCGTGAAAGGGCATAAGCCCACTGAGTGTATACAAGCTCCGTGACAGGGCATAGACCACTGAGTGTATTATACAAGCTCCGTGACAGGGCATAAGCACACTGAGTATTATGCAAGCTCCGTGACAGGGCATAAACCCACTGACTGTATTATACAAGCTCTGTGACAGGGCATAAGCCAACTGAGTGTATTATACAAGCTCCGTGACAGGGCATAGCCCACTGAGTGTATTATACAAGCTCCGTGACAGGACATAAGCCCACTGAATATTATACAAGCTCCGTGACAGGGCATAAGCCCACTGTGTGTGTATTATACAAGCTCCGTGAAAGGGCATAAGCCCACTGAGTGTATACAAGCTCCGTGACAGGGCATAGCCCACTGAGTGTATTATACAAGCTCCGTGAAAGGGCATAAGCCCACTGAGTGTATACATGCTCCGTGACAGGGCATAAGCCCACTGAGTGTATACAAGCTCCGTGACAGGGCATAGCCCACTGAGTGTATTATACAAGCTCCGTGACAGGGCATAAGCCCACTGAGTGTATACAAGCTCCGTGAAAGGGCATAGCCCACTGAGTGTATTATACAAGCTCCGCGACAGGGCATAAGCCCACTGAGTGTATTATGCAAGCTACGTGACAGGGCATAAGCCCACTGAGTGTATTATACAAGCTCCGTGACAGGGCATAAGCCCACTGAGTATACAAGCTCCGTGACAGGGGCATAGCCCACTGAGTGTATTATACAAGCTCTGTGACAGGATATAAGCCCACTGAGTATTATACAAGCTCCGTGACAGGGCATAGCCCACTGAGTGTATTATACAAGCTCCGTGAAAGGGCATAATCCCACTGAGTGTATACAAGCTCCGTGACAGGGCATAGCCCAATGAGTGTATTATACAAGCTCCGTGAAAGGGCATAAGCCCACTGAGTGTATACAAGCTCCGTGACAGGGCATAAGCCCACTGAGTGTATACAAGCTCCGTGACAGGGCATAGCCCACTGAGTGTATTATACAAGCTCCGTGACAGGGCATAAGCCCACTGAGTGGATTATACAAGCACCGTGACAGGGCATAGCCCACTGAGTGTATTATGCAAGCTCCGTGAGCGGGCATAAGCCCACTGAGTGTATTATACAAGCTCCGTGACAGGGCATAAGCCCACTGAGTGTATACAAGCTCCGTGACAGGGCATAGCCCACTGAGTGTATTATGCAAGCTCCGTGACAGGGCATAAGCCCACTGAGTGTATTATGCAAGCTCCGTGAAAGGGCATAAGCCCACTGAGTGTATACAAGCTCCGTGACAGGGCATAGCCCACTGAGTGTATTATTCAAGCTCCGTGACAGGGCATAAGCCCACTGAGTGTATTATACAAGCTCCGTGAAAGGGCATAAGCCCACTGAGTGTATACAAGCTCCGTGACAGGGCATAGCCCACTGAGTGTATTATACAAGCTCCGTGACAGGGCATAAGCCCTCTGAGTATTATACAAGCTCCGTGACGGGGCATAAGCCCACTGACTGTATTATACAAGCTCCGTGACAGGGCATAAGCCCACTGAGTGTATTATACAAGCTCCGTGACAGGGCATAGCCCACTGAGTGTATTATACAAGCTCCGTGACAGGACATAAGCCCACTGACTATTATACAAGCTCCGTGACAGGGCATAGCCCACTGAGTGTTTTATACAAGCTCCGTGAAAGGGCATAAGCCCACTGAGTGTATACAAGCTCCGTGACAGGGCATAGCCCAATGAGTGTATTATACAAGCTCCGTGAAAGGGCATAAGCCCACTGAGTGTATTCAAGCTCCGTGACAGGGCATAAGCCCACTGAGTGTATTATACAAGCTCCGTGACAGGGCATAAGACCACTGAGTGTATTCAAGCTCCGTGACAGGGCATAAGCCCACTGAGTGTATTATACAAGCTCCGTGAAAGGGCATAGCCCACTGTGTCTATTATACAAGCTCCGTGAGCGGGCAGAAGCCCACTGAGTATTATATAAGCTCCGTCACTGGGCTTAGCCCACTGAGTGTATACAAGCTCCGTGACAGGGCATAAACCCAGTGAGTATTATACAAGCTCCGTGAAAGGGCATAGCCCACCGTGTGTATAGAAGCTCAGTGACTCCAGTTCATAGTGATAAAGTAATATGGATCACGAGAATGAACCGAGAGGAGAGCAGAAACAACATGTAAATTCTAGCATTGCAACGGCTAGAAGTCCTTCACTTTCATCTAAAGCTGATGCTCAAGGGCGTAGAGGCTTTAAAAACTTAGGGAACCTGAAATCAAAAAATTTAGATTTCACAAGGGTAAAGACAAAAAAAAAACCTCTAAAGACTACTACTATTGCAGAAAAACAGAAAATTGGCAACATACCATTCACCACACGTAGCGGCAAGGAAAGACTCAGGCTTTGCCCTTTATTTCTGAGTGGTGGTTCTGCAACTGTCAGTGAGGCATCTTGTGCCTCTCATGATGATAAAAGACCTTTTCAATCAGACTATAGAAGTGTGAAAAAATTTAAAACCAATAAGGCAGTCGAACAAAATGTGTTTTTTGAAACACAAATGTCAGAAATCCCTGAGGAGAGTCTAAGTGGGTCCATGAGTGGCATTGTTATGTGTAAGCCTGACCTTTCAGAGAAGCCGCCCTCCACAGTTTCTTTTCCATCTGTAGTTGTGGGGATGAGCAGTATTGCCGAGGACATAGAAATTGAGGATGCCACCGTGGAATTGCAAGAGGATGAGAGGAATATATGTGCAGCTGACGCTGGCACTAATGAGGATGTTGAGGATGAGGATATCATTTGTATAAGTCAGGCACCAGTGGAAGCAGCTGTTGGCCAAGATAAGAAGGCCATTACCATGCCTGGGCATAGAACCAACAAATCCACATCTTTTGTGTGAAATTACTTTTACCCAAACCCTGACAACGTTTGTCAAGCCATTTGTAGCCTCTGTGAGACCACAGTTATTAGAGGTAGGGACGTTAAGCATCTAGGAACCTCTACGCTATTACGTCATCTGCAGCGAGCTCATGACAGGTGTTTGATAACAGAAACTACTGCAAAAAAAAATAACAACAAGCAGTCCAGCATTAGCTAGATGCCTTCTCTCTACTAAATCCCAGCACCTGCAATCTCCGCCGACAACACCTTCCTCCTCAATATCCTCAGGAATGATCAGTGGTAGTACAACATCCAATTGTTAATGCTAAGTCACGGTGACTCCTCCAATTTCCAGGACACCTCAGAAGAAACTGAATCTTTGAGCGCTAGGCCTGCTGCTGCTGCTGGATCTTCATCCCAGAAGTGGACCAAGAAGACTACTAGTAGTATACCAAAAAAACAATTGACTGTTAAAGAATCTCTTGCAAGGGGAAGCAAGTATGACAGCTCTCACCCTGTCGCACAGCGGATCACTGACGCCATGACAGCTATGCTAATATTAGATCTGCGTCCAATATCCGCAATTAATGCAGTGGGATTTACACAGCTAATTGAGGTCATGTGTCCCCGGTACCAAATTCCATCTCGGTTTCATTTTACCCGAAAAGCCATTCCTCGGCTGTACCAGGACGTTAAACAGAACCTAATTATTGGCCTGCAAAATGCTATTGTACCCACTGTCCACTTAACCACAGATATGTGGACAAGCGGTAGTGGACAAACTAAAGATTACATGACTGTGACGGCCCACTGGATGGGTGAAGCGCCTTCAGCAGCAGCAGTATCTAACAAACAACACCAGCTCATTTAGAGGCAGGCAACTCTGTGCATCACCGGATTCAATAAGAGGCATACCGCTGACAACCTCTTAGAAAAACGAAGAAATGTCATAGAAACATGGCTTACCCCACTTGGACTCTCCTCAGGATTTGTGATTTCTGACAATGCTACAAATATAGTGAAAGCATTACAGCTGGGTGAATTCCAACACACCCCCTGATTTAATGGGGTAGAGGGTGCGGAGGGTGCGCTCGCCCTATGGGTGTAATGCTGGAGTAATAGTGTGTTGTGGTCTTTTGTGTTCGATGTTGTGTGTGGAGTGATGGGGTGTAGGGAGGGAAGGGGGTCTAATGGACTGGAGGTGGTGGGTGAGGAAATGAAGACAGAGGCAGAAATGGGGGCCAAAGGGTTTATTGGAAAAAAACAGTACTAATCCTGTTCGGTCCCAGGCACCCAGGTGGGGTGAGCGATCCACTTGGGGGTGTGTGTGGGTGGAGACTGGGGAGGTGAGTGGACCCTTTTAGGGGGCTCCTTTCCATGCAGTTCAATAGACCGGCACGTTACCCCTGCTGGACCTTTGGTCAACAGTCTTAGGATGTCTCGGGGGGAGGGGAGTGGTGGGTTGGCAGCGGGTCTGGCGGTTGTGGATGTACACCCTGGCGGCGTCCCGCGCAGGGGTATAAGTCTCGGAGTCACTTACCTACCGGTAGGATTTGTTGATGAAAAAGGCTTGGGCTGCTGGTAGCTGGTGTTAGTTTCCTTTTGCAGATGCGGTCTTGGATGGCTGCTGCGGTGTCAGCGGTTGGAGGAAGCTTTGTGTGTGGTAGTGGCTTGCTGGTGCACTGTGGGGCTTGGTGCACCGCGTTGCTGGCATTCTGTTCCCGCTGCCTGGTGGGTGCCTGCTGGTGTGGATCGCTTAGGGATTGCTGCTGGACGAACAGCTGTGAGTGGAGCTGGTGTTGGTTGCTCCCAGGGGGCGGTGCGTGGTCGCCTGGGTGTAGCAGGTGGAGTGGTGATCAAGAGGGGTGTGAAGGGCTTTGCTAGGTGTGATGCCCAGCGCGGCCCTGCGGGTGGTGGGTAGAGAGGGTTCTGGAAGCAGCAAGGCTCGACCGAGTTCTCCGCTGGAATGAAGAGCTCTGGTGTAAGCTGGCTGTGGTGTCAGAATGTAGGGGGTCTCCAACGTGTTTCGGCAGGGGCTCTGCCTTCTGATTTGCTCACACAATAAACTTAGTGCTGCAGGGTTTTTTAAAAAACGACAGGGGCGTGCAGGAGATGCTGTCTGTGGCCCGAAAAATTTCAGGACATTTTTGGCATTCAGCAACAGCATGCAGGAGATTGCAGCACCTGCAAGAGCAGTTTAATTTGCCCTGCCATCAACTGAAGCAAGAAGTGGTAACGAGGTGGAACTCAACCCTCTATATGCTTCAGCGGATGGAGGAACAGCAAAAAGCCATCCATAGCTATACGACAAGCCATGACATTCGGAGAGGAGGGGGAATGTACCTTACGCCAGCACAATGGAGAGTACTTTCTTTGAAGTTGCCACTTGTGAAGTGAGTGCTGACACTGCTAGCTTGAGTAAGGTGATTCCCCTGATTTCGCTTTTGGAAAAGCAGCTGGAGAAATTGAAGGATGAGATTAAACAAAGTGATTCCGCAAAGTATGCTGGACTGATAGATCAAGTCCTTTGTTCGCTTCGCCAGGATCCACGGGTGGCCAAGATCTTGAAATCTGATCATTATATTTTAGCAACCATTCTTGATCCTAGGTTCAAGTCATATGCTGTGTCTTTCTTTACAACTGACCCAGATCTTAAAAGATCCAAAGCGCTCCTGGTGAGCAAGTTGGCAGCTGAAGTGACACATGGCACTACGATGACGTCTCCTCCTTCGGTTTCTTCAGCAACAGCCAGAAAAAATTGCACCTTTTCCAAAAGACCCAGTGGTGATGCAGATAAGTCAAGTCAACATTTTGACATCTGGTCGGGTCTAAAAGATTTGCCCAACACCAGTGACACCTCTACCGTAACTCCATCTAATACGATTACCATCCAAAGAATGGTGGAGGATTATTTTCAGGACACCGTACACGTAGACATGTCACAGAGTCCCTTCGAATATTGGAAGAAAAAAAAGGCAATTTGGAGACCCTTGTATAAACTGGCTTTGCATTACTTAAGCTGCCCACCCTCCAGTGTGTACTCGGAGAGAGTTTTCAGTACAGCCGGGAACCTTGTGAGCGAACGACGAAGGAGGCTACTTCCACAAAATGTAGAAAAAATTATGTTCATTAAAATGAACTGAAAATTTCACGAGGAAAACCTTTCCCGCCAATCACGTCACAGTACAGATACTTCTGTAATGGTGGATTCCAGCGGGGATGAACTGATATTGTGTGAGGAATCAGATGATGTACACACTGATGAGGGTGAGGATGGCAATGATGGTGACATCATGCTACTGTAGACCTGTTGCATTTAGTAGATTGGAAGATTTTTTTGTGGGGGCCCAAACAAACCAAGCACTTCAGCCACAAAGTGGCAGTACCTGTCGCTGAAATGCTTGGTTTGTTAAAGTGTGCATGTCCTTTTTAAGATCCAACATAAAGGGTGGGTGGCAGGGCCCAAGGACAATTCCATCTAGCACTACCTTTCATTTCTGCCACTGCTGTGTGGCATAGTTTCATAGATATGCTTTAAACTGTGGTGTCTGTGCAACTGCGCCACTGCTCTGACGCTTGGTAACCAGTCAGCTCACTGCAACCCTTAGCCAATAATGGTGAAAACAATTTAAGCTGTGAGGTGGTCTAAATTGACTGTAAATGACTGGAAATTAATGTTATTGAGGTAAATAACACTCTAGGAAGAAAAAAAAGCCCAATTTATGTCATTTTAGATTTTTTTGCCAATTTTGGCAAAAAATCCAAATTCAAATCCAAATACAAAGCCAGTCACCGCAGTTTGGCAAATCCAAATCCAAAGCCGGACGACGAATTAGAACCAAATCCAAATCCGGCAAAAATGGTCCGGCGCACATCCCTATTCACTACATTTTACGGAATTTTTCAATAACAAACTGTTGGCTTAGGGGTGCCGTGAAAACAATGCTGATACTATAGGGTGCCGTGATTCAAAAAAGTTTGGGAACCACTGCTCTAGATGCAAATGCAGCTGTCTGATCCATTTATTTACATTTACATAGTCAAACTAGCAGCCACCAGACCCAAGCTAATAGGCGGCAGTCTCATTTCACAGCATTTCCTCTACATTATCTCTTCTTATCTGTCTTGGCTAATAATTGTCCTTTTAAACTGATATATACTCAACCTTAATTTATGGGACTGATTCTGATTCGGATGCTTACTGCACACGCAATGCCGCTATGCACGTATGGCCAATGAAGTACTGCGCATGCGTCCGAGTCCTACTGCGTATGCATCCCGACGGTAACCACATTAGGGCAGATGTACTAAGCTCTGGAAAGTGATAAATTGGAGAGTGTTAATCTACCAGCCACTCAGCTCCTAACTGTCATGTTACAGGTTGTGTTGGAAAAATGACACTCAGGAGCTGATTGGTTGGTAGTTTATCTCCCTCCACTTGATCATTTTCCAAAGCTTAGTACATCTGCCCCTTAGTATGAATTTGGATGCAGGGAATGTGGATTTTAGTGGGCGTACCTGGGGTGGTAACAGGGGTGGCAAGACAGATGTGGGCATGTAACGGGCATGTTGCTGACAGTGGCATGTGTCTAAAGGCACAGACCCACTCACGCAGGAGGCCGTGGTCAGACACAGAAACTGTGCCATGCCATAGGGCTGGGGGAAGTGTCGCTGGTGCATTTGTACCGCTGCAAGTGGTCATCTCGTTATTAATAAAATCGTCCGCTGCACTAGCATAAAGATGAAAACGCTTCTGTGGCAAAAGAGGCGCCCGAGTCGGCGAAGGATTCGGAGTCAGGGCCTAAATGATGTTTCCCATTGGGGGAGGGGGTGATTTCAGTTCCATATGGTAATATATTGAAGCATTTATATTGCAGTGCTTTAATTATTCCCAGCCCCAGTGGATTTTACAATCTATAATCCATACTACATAATGTCATCAGATGTAAGCTAACCTACCTACAAACTCCACCTAGTACGGGGAATACTACAATAATATATGCTCTCTGTTGCTTCTAATTAGAGACTCATTTTGTAAACTGTTGCTTAAAATAGATTTGGCTGCAATGTTTTGTATGTTTCACGGCGCCTGGATATACCTCAGGGGCCACTATAGAAGTTATTTCCTACACTACAGGAAAAAAATCATGTACAGTAGTCCAGGAATGGGGGAAGACCATCGATCTGATCCTACACGTGCTTAGTCAGGGCCGTAGCTAGGGTAATGCGGCCGGTGCCATGGCACAGGGCACCACAGGTCAGGGGGGCGCTGTTTAGGCCTGTCATATTTCTGTTTATTATCATTCTTGCTTGTAGCTTCCTCTTATTTCATCCCCAGCATCTCCTGGCCTCCCCTATCTCTTCCCTGGCCCTTCCCCATGAAGCCATGGCCCTTTTTTGTGGGTGCATTATGTCCCTTTGAAAAATGAGGGGGGCGCCAATGCTCTTTCTGGCACAGGGCACCAAAAAGTCTAGTTACGGCTCTGTGCTTAGTAACCAATTGTCTTCGTGGTCCCTTTGGCTTTCACCTCTCACCAAGGCTGCCAACTTTGAAAGGATGCCCGATGATATTTGTGTTGGTCATTTAATATTGTGATTGCACTGCTGGACTTCAGTGGACTCTTCAGGTCTTGCGGAGTCCAGCAGTGCAATCAAAATATTAAATGACCGACACAAATATCATTGCGCACGGCTACAGTCCATGGACTTTTTTCATCTGAAAATGAAAACGTGTTTCCAGCACTAACATCCAGTCCTATAGATGTTAGTGCCGGAAACACTTTTCATATTTAACCAGCAGAGAGGAGTGACTGTGATACTGTATTATTTTGCACAGTGTGTGAGAGGGAAGTGGGGAGGGGGGAGAGATCCCAAACCTAGGTGACATGTGTCACAATCTGGAATAACAAGTCAGTGCTGTTCTAACCTGGAGAAACCTACAAGTGTTGTGCAAATATTAAAGGTGAAAAACATATAGATCACCAGGCCAAATGCTAAATTTCTAAAAGAGGGCACCCACTTCATACCACCAGAGTGAGTGGGCACAATCAGTATGCAAGAGGTTTGGCTAGGATAGGCTGCTTTCGCAGTGATGTCACTGATTCCTAGTGAATGGATATGCAGCATTCTCTGTGATGCCTTTGGTTCCAAGAATGCATAGGCTGTATATTCAGTGAAGTTGCTAGCTCATTGTGAATGGATAGGCTGCAGTCTCAGTGATGTCACTGGTCCCTAGTGAATAGATAGCCTGCAGTCTGAGTGATGTCGCTGGTAACTAGTGAATGGATAGGCTGCATTTTCAGTGATGTCACTAGTCCCTAGTAATTGGATAGGCTGCAGTTTCATTGATGTCACTGGTCCTTAGCGAATGGATATGCTGCAGTCCCAGTGATGTCACTTGTCTAGAGCCGGCCCTAGCCAATTTGGTGCACTAGGCAAAATTTTGACTGGTGCCCCCTACCCCTACACACATATATATATATATATATATGTATATATATATATATTATATATATACATATGTACGTACTGTACATAGTAATGCCCCTGTAGTAGTGCCCATATACAGTAGTAATACCACATAGTAATGCCCTTTTAGTAGTGCCCATATACAGTAGTAATACCCCCATAGTAATGCCACTGTAGTAGTGCCCCCATAGTAATGCCCCTGTAGTAGTGCCCATATACAGAAGTAATAACCCCATAGTAATGCCCCTGTAGTAGTGCCCATATACAGTAGTAATACCCCCATAGTAATGCCCCTGTAGTAGTGCCCATATACAGTAGTAATACCCCCATCGTAATGCCCCTGTATTAGTGCCCATATACATTAGTAATACCCCCATAGTAATGCTCCTGTAGTAGTTCCCATATACAGTAGTAATGCCCCTGTAGTAGTGCCCATATACAGTAGTAATACCCCCATAGTAATGCCCATGTAGTAGTGCCCATATACAGTAGTAATACCCCCATAGTAGTGCCCCTGTAGTAGTGCCCATATACAGTAGTAATGCCCCTGTAGTAGTGCCCATATACAGAAGTAATAACCCCATAGTAATGCCCCTGTAGTAGTGCCCATATACAGTAGTAATACCCCCATAGTAATGCTCCTGTAGTAGTTCCCATATACAGTAGTAATGCCCCTGTAGTAGTGCCCATATACAGTAGTAATACCCCCATAGTAATGCCCATGTAGTAGTGCCCATATACAGTAGTAATACCCCCATAGTAGTGCCCCTGTAGTAGTGCCCATATACAGTAGTAATGCCCCTGTAGTAGTGCCCATATACAGTAGTAATGCCTCTGTAGTAGTGGCCATATACTGTAGTAATACCCCCATAGTAATGAGGGCGGAAGTGCCGTTCATGCCCATTAAGGCCAGCTAAACAAGTAAGTTGTCCCCTCGCGGGCTCGCTATGCTCGCCATAAGGTTATATTCCCCCTCTATGCCCACTTGGATGGTAGGGAATGACGCTGGACACTGGCTGAAGACGTTAGGGTCCTCTCCAGGAAGGGGATTCAGACATTACCCAGGGAAAAGGTATATAATTAGGGCTAATTGTAGACGAAGGTGTGGTATAGATATAATAAAAAGTAAAGGGAGACAGTCAGTGGGAATCAGTATAATTTACTGCCGGCCGCATGGCCGGTGGTTCTAATCCTGACAGCGGCTGCCCAACATAGGAGGAAATCTCGATCATTGGAAGGTAAGTATTTGCTAATCTAATTCCCCCCCTAACCCTCCGTAATGGTGCCTAACTCTAATCCCCCCACTAAGTGCCTAAACCTAACCCCCCCTTCCCCGCCGCCTAAACCTAAGTCCCCCGGGGGGTGCCTAACCCTAACCCTCTTTCCCCTAGCCTAACCCTAACCTCCCGGGGGGGTGCCTAACCCTAAATAACCCCCTGGGAGCCCTAAACCTAACCCTCCCCCCGCGCTCGGCATCTCTTCGATCGGGATGCCGGGCGCCGGTCTCCCAGCGTAGGTAAAATGGCAGACGTCGGGATTTCGACGTTAACCCTTGCCGGGATTAAGCAGTCGGGAAGAGGGAGGTCGGCATTGCGTCCGCCGGCTTCCCAACTGCTTCCCAGTCAGAGTGGGGAGAAAGAAAGCATCATGATGGGGGAGGGAGGGGAAAGAATTCTACATACAAATTAATTAGCTGCAGAATGAATGAAACAGGGAGGATGAGAAGAGGTGCTCAAAGGCTGAACAGTCAGGGGATAGCATAGGCACAGGAAGAGCTGCGCCCCCAGTGAAAAAATGGATGCTAGCAGGGGTGTAACTAGAACTGTTAGGGCCACATAGCACAATTTTGAAAGCCCCCCAGCTGCTAAAGAGTCACCTCTTTCTACAGCATTCCATCAGATTTAAGTATACCCCCTGGTCAGGCCCACCTCCCAATGTGAGCTCTTCTGAAGTCTGCACTGCTGCAGACGATCACAGCTATGTGCAGGTGCTGAGCGCTCACCTCTCCCTTGGGCGTTGGCTTCTGTTTGGCTGCATGAGCTTCTGCAGTCAGAGAAGTGTTGGCTCCTCTAGTCCCGGCCCAGATCATCTCTCAGGATGGGGCTGCCCGGAGTGGTCCTGCTTCACTCTGATGTTGGGAGGATGGGGCTGCCCGGAGCGGTCCTGCTTCACTCTGATGCTGGGAGGATGGGGCTGCCCGGAGCGGTCCTTCTTCACTCTGATGCTGGGAGGATGGGGCTGCCCGGAGCGGTCCTTCTTCACTCTGATGCTGGGAGGATGGGGCTGCCCGGAGTGGTCCTTCTTCACTCTGATGATGGGAGGATGGGGCTGCCCGGAGCGGTCCTTCTTCACTCTGACGCTGGGAGGATGGGGCTGCCCGGAGCGGTCCTTCTTCACTCTGATGCTGGGAGGATGGGGTTGCCCGGAGTGGTCCTGCACACTCTGATGCTGGGAGGATGGGGCTGCCCGGAGCGGTCCTTCTTCACTCTGATGCTGGGAGGATGGGGCTGCCCGGAGTGGTCCTTCACTCTGATGCTGGGAGGATGGGGCTGCCCTGAGCGGTCCTTCACTCTGATGCTGGGAGGAGGGCCCATGGTTATCATTTAAAGGGGCATCGTGATTGGGTGCAGGGGGAAAGGCGGGCCCTCGGAGGACTGGTTAGGCACCATAGAAGCAGGACCGCAAGCACCCACGATAGAGGGATGCATACGGCTAAGCTTTTGTCTAGTCTCCACTCTGCAGGGGACCGATCCCCGCCGGTATATTAAAAAAGTGATTGCTGTCTGATTGATACCCCCTATCAGCGCCTTCTGTCGTAGACGGCGCCTGGAGCATGACCTCCACGGCTCCGCCCACACTACGCCCCTGCCTACGCCGCACGCTTATACAAAAAATAAAACACTTACCTTAGTCCGCGCTCCTGCATCCGCCGCCGTCCTGTCTGCCCGGCTGCTCCTCGGAACTATGGTAGAGACGTCACAATGTTCCTCCCATAGTGCTCTCTGCGGGAGCAGAGCTCAGGAGTGAGCTCCGGCTTCTCGGATCTACGGGAGAGACGTCATGATGTCTCTCCCATAGTGCCTGTGGGGAGAGCCTGGAAGCTAGAGCTCAGGAGAGAACTCCAGTCTCTGGCTACCGCGACGCTGCAGGGAAGGAGCCAGGCGCCCGCTGGTAATAACATCTCAGTGGGCGTTCGGCTTGGAACCCCCCCCTGCAGCGCCGGGCTGGAGGACACTGGCGCCGGGTGCAGCGGCAAACACTGAGCTGCCAATCTAAGCTGAGCTCCGATCGTGGCAGGTGAGGGGAGGGCAGCAGTAGAGCTGTCGGATGCCCCTGGGCATTCCAGTCGCCCCTAAGCATTTGCTTATAATGCCTATGCCTAGGGCCGGCTCTGCACTTGTCCTTCGTGAATGGATAGGCTGCAGTCTCAGTGATATCACTGAGAATGCAGCCTATCCACTCACTGGTTACCTGTGATATCACTGACTCCTAGTGAACGGATAGGCTTAAGTGTTGTCGCTGGCTTCTGGTAAATGGCTAGGCTACACTCTCAGTGATGTCACTGGTCCCTAGTAAATGGACAGGCAGCATTATCAGTGATGTCACTGGCTCCAAGTGAATGGACAGGCAGCATTATCAGTGATGTTACTGGCTCCAAGTGAATGGATAGGCTGCACTCAGTGATGTCACTGGTCTTTAGTGAGTGGGTAGGCCGAATTCCCAGTGATATAACTTTTTCCTAGTGAATGTATAGGCTGCATTCTCAGTGATGTCACAGAATTCTTAGTGAATGTCTAGACTTCATTCTCATGAATATTAGTTTGAGTGACAATGCCCTTTCATTATGTGTCCACAGTACTGTACACAGGGTGCCTCCTGACATTATCAGGTTACTTCTATCTACCGCATGGACAAGATAATTGGAGATTTCTTTCATGGTAAGTTCAGGAATGTGCAATCTTATCCCTTGTGCACTTTACCTAGCCCTTTCAATATTGCCAAATACTAGATTTATCTAATAAAAGTAGCGTAAATATAAAATGAAACTACGTAGCAACTTATAGTGTGAGAAGCATAAAAGCAACTGACAATTTCTGAAAATAAATTAACCATAATGAAAAAATATACGGTGGATCAAAATAGAACACCAGAGCACATTTCCTTGAGGAAATCCAGTTAGAACAGCGCTCAAGATTCATTTAGAGCATACGACATTCTTTGGGCCGGATTCCGAGATTTGCGCAGTGCCGATATTTACGCTGATTGAGCGATCTCCAGCCATTGCGCATGCATTAAGCTGCACTTTGCACGGTCAGTGACTGGTTTGCGATTACACTCACTGTCAAAGCCGGATCTTAAGTCAATATTGGGCGATGCCATCTTGCGTCGTCAGCATGAAACCATTTTGTGCGATGCTAATATGCGATTATTAGCGCCATGCATCTGCATTGCTACGGCATATTGTTAAAGTCCAACCATACCCCATACTCATTAATTAAAACATAAAATATACAAGACGCACAGCGCACAGTTGCGCTGTTTATCAAAGCACTCTACACATAAACGCACCACTCATATTAGCGACTATACGCAATATTCTCTCACTTACACATACTAAAACTTATAAAAAGGTTCCTCCACATTAAAAGCTAAATATTAGAGGTTTTATTAGCGAATACTCATGTTGTGAAATGTAATGTATACGATATTTAAGGTACATAAGCTAGTAGACATATCATGTTTGGTACCATTCTAAAGCACTGTTTGTTTGCAGATTTCCGGTTCAACCTGCAAGGAAATCGCATCATGCGTTCGCAAGATATGAACTATATGAAAATAGTGGTGAGAATGTGAAGCTGTATGAAGTGTTTTTTACTAGTTTGAACCAGTTTTTCGGCGGGAAAACTGCACAAAGCAACATCTGAGGAACTGGAACATACCCCTAGTGATGCTATATGAACTGTCCAATGACCTGCATCGTACCAGAATGTGGTACCCCTAGAGTGTTGCTGTCCAGTTAATTAACAGTTAAAATATGTAAATCCATATACACAGGTTTGGTGTAAAGGTATGCCAGACAGATATTAAAATGGAGGTTGCTTTGTTTAACTACTAGCCGGTTAATATACAGTATACATCTATGTTTATATACAGTGCTTCTAGATATATCTCCAGTATATCTATATAGGTTAACCCCCTCAAGGGGGACAAATGGAGCCGGCTGTCCACTCTGGATATAAGGAGTCGGTGGGCACGCGGACAGATTTGGGACAGTCCAACCGCTACAGAGGGGAACCCTCCCCCCCTTAGACTTACATAGGTGGTCAGTGGACAGAGCGGCGCGTGCGGTCGGCGGGAAGAAGCCCTGCACATGACCACTGTGATAAAAGAGGACTCCCGCGGGGACTGCCGGGTAGTTGGTGCCTGAGGTAAGCCAGTGTGTGGTACAACGCTGCGCTTACCGAGTAAGTAAGGAGAGAGTGGGACCTACCGGGAGCTGTGCAGCGGATCCGCGGGTCTCTGTCAGGTGTCTGCGGGGACAGGAGCTGCCTAGCAACTTAGAGGCATTGCCGGAGGAGGTCTCGCCAGCCGGGCGCCGCCTCCAAGCCTGCCCTGCGAAGTGACAGACAGCCGGGGAGCTGAGCGGCTAATGCGGGGGCGTGAATAGAAGGAAGCGGCCTCGATGGTGGAACCGCCCGGCTTCCTCCCCCTTCTCAGTGACTGACAACTGGGACTGCAAAGGAGGATGGAGAGCTATCTCTGCTGAGGAGTACAGCCAACGGAACAGGTCTGTCCAAAATGTATTCACTGGCACCTCAACACTATTTGAACTGCTTAGTACATGCACCATAGTGCAGTGCCAGCCAGACTTACAGTCAGAACTTACTCTGTCAGTTCAGGAGAGAATTAGATTAAAAGCAATTGATTCAGGTGACTTTTAAGCTGGTTATACTATAGACCTGGCAGTGACAGCTATTACAACTTAACCTATAAACTCCCATTCAGTGAATACAGCCAGAAGGAAATTAGCAGAATAGTCTCATCTGACAGCAGGTTAGAGTTGGGCAAGGAGAGAACAGTAAGGTCATCTCAGCAGACATAACCCTGTGACTGCAAGATTATAAAAAACGTCAATCCTTGGCAGGGATAGCGAAGAATTATCTACAGCTCAGAAGGGCACCGTGCACAACAGAAACATTGAGTGGAGTTACCAGTTTCTCTCAGCCCGGTTGCAGGGAACTTAGGCCCTCATTCAGAGCCGTACGCTCTGAGCAGAGCGCACGCTCTGAATGAGGGCCGGCCTCCATGAAAATGGAGCGTCCTCCTGGACGCTCGTATAGCTGTGGGTCACCACCCACAGGCTATACGAGCGTGCATTTTGATGGCCGCGATGGTCGTGACCATCGCGACCATCGAAACTGCGAGCCGGAGCCTGCGGTTGAGGTTTTCAACCGCAAGCTCCGGAGTGATTTTGGCTCTATCAGAGCCAAAATCACTCCCACTGACATCACTAGTGATGTCAGTGGGCCGGCTTCTGACGGGAGGCGTTCCCGTGGGAACGCCCCCGTCAGGGAGGCACGCCCCCGGCACGCCTACCAAAGGGGGCGTGCTGTCAATCAACATCGACAGCACGCCCCCTTTGATCAGACACAACGAGCAAAGGACTTTCCTTCGCTCGTCGCGTCTGGCGCATGCGCACGACGGAGCTCCCTCCGTCGTGCGCATGCTCAGTCCAGAACATCGACCCACTTGCGAGCGGACAGCCGCTCGCGAGTGGGTCTGAATCAGGCCCTTAGCCAGGAAAGGCGGCTACCATTTATTCCTAACTGCGTTTAATTGGAATCAGACTATCTACCCTAAAGGAATTGCGCAACAGTAAATATTGTTGAAAGAACAGTCAGTGCATACATCTAACAGAAAGCTCTGCAGGACTTTGCAATAGATAAGGGTCTGTACACTCTTCCTCCAATAAGCTACACTCCAACCCAGGCAACGGTATACCATTATTAATCTGATAGACAGTAAACTCTTGTATGCAGAGACAGGACAAAAAGACTGGTGTATGATAGGTACAGGTGCACCTGGAAATTGTAGGTAATGTTGCTTAGGTCAAATCATTACACAGAAATGTGATGTTGTATGACTATTTGTGTTTAACCCGTTGCTCCCATAGGTGGGTCGAGTATCCTGTGTTCCAGATTAATAAATGTAACACGGACCGGAGTGTATTTCATTCTCTCAGAAAAGTGTCCATTGCATTGTTTTTGAAATGTTTTGATGTATTATATTGTATCTTATTGTTGCTAACAACTGTTCCATTGTATTCAATTGCCTTTGTTTGAGTATTTGAGAATAAATTTGCTTTAATACTTAAAAGTGAGCCAATATCTTGAGAGTCGGAGCCTTACTGCAATTGAACAGAATTGCCAAACAAGCTGGTAAGCAAATTGATTGGGTAAAATCTCATCGCCCTACACAATTTAAGTCCTAGAAATTAAGTGTATATAAAAAGAATGTCCAAGAGCAATATCCAATGGAAACCCATTAACTAGTTTCTTTGTTCTGGGAGGGTATTTGGCTTGCATGCTGGTTCTAGTATACAGCCATTCTTTTTGGATGACCACAGGCTTCTGGACTGATGACTGTATGCTGGGACCAGTGCGCACACGTATGTATTGGGCTGTATCATATTCTGTATTTTATTGTCTTTGCGCTAATTGTGCTAGATGAAAGCATGTAACTTTCTTTTACTGCAATAAGAATTTTTATGCGTTGGAACCACAGTAATTGTCTGGACAGCGATTATTTCTCTCTAGCAATTTTAAGGTATTCATAGATGGGGGCTCGCAGTTGATATCACGCCACTGTGGTTCGCACGATAGCAACGTACCTCGATTCCGCAAAAGAGGGTGGAAGGTGCCATAAGCAGGCAAGAACGCACTGTGTTCGAAACCCTACTACCATTCAGTGTTGTGGAATCGATGACCTTTATTGTGTGATCTTAAGGGGCGCTGATTAGGAACTTGGGGACAAGAGAGAAAGGTTTGTTTCTTTTTTTGTCTGTCCGTGTTTTGTGTGTTAGTTGCATTATTGTGTATGCGACTAGTTGCAAAATAGCGTCATTTTTATTTCCGCGCTTTTGTGTATCACTCGCATTATTGTGTATGCGACTAGGCGCACAATAGCGTATACGTGTTTCCGGTATTGCTGCCACGTGTTCAAACAAATTGTTTAAGATTGCATTGTTGTATTGATAGCGTGATTACATTGTTTTAAGTCTCTTAATCATACTGCCATATCTGAGAAAAAGTTTAATTTCTTTTCTGCGCAGAAAAGGTGCATGATAGATGTATATTTGTGGTGAGAATAGGGGTACTGTGTGTTCCCTAGACCTAGGAGTACTGTGTGTTTCCTAGGGTACACAAAGCAGATGTATTGCTGAAAGTAATGTATGTTTCCTACTGATAGGGGTACTGTGTGTTCCCTAGAGGTGAAATCGTCTCTCAGTGTGATTGCAAAATCCATTGATCAGTTAGGTTCTTTGGGCATTGCGATTGAACCTTACGGTTGGGGCAAACCGTGATTGTGAACTGAGTTGTGGTGGAGGAAATCACTGCTAGCAGTGGAGAGTACTGGAAACGGATTTTTTTTTTGTTTGGGGTACTGTGTGTTCCCACTGGCTAGGGGTGCTTTCTGTTCCCTATCCTGAAGGCAGGATATTGTATAGGCGGCATTCTGCTGCTTGTTGTGTAGGTTGACTGTAATGATTAGCGAGTTGGTGGTACACAGCGGGTGAAGGTGAGTGGATGCAGCTTGTGAAATTCATCCACCGGTCCTCATACTAGCGAAAAGTGCTTAGCGTTTTCCCAGATGGGTGCCAGGCTAACACTAGGTATGGTGGACAATGTGCTGCTTTTGGAAGGGTCGACATGGCATATAATGCATTCGAAGTATGGAGCGTATGCAACTACGCACTGTAATGTATGGGTTAGAATGACGAGGAAGTGTGTTAAACCTTTTCCGAAGATTGGCAGTTTTGATGAGGAAAGATTGAACAATGTTAGATAGCATCTGTGTGGTGAAATCTCTGAAGAAAAGAGTAGAATATAACGATTGCTTGAAACTGTGGCAGCATGAGGGGAACATGTGGCATAGTGGTGTGCACTCGGCGCAAAATAGCGTTGCACGCGCGACGCAAGGGAGCGCGCATGCAACGCAAACTGCGTACACATGGCATGGTAGCATTGCCGAAAGTACAGTTAGTAGCGCAGGTGCACCTCCACCGCCCTATGCGGTGGGAGGTGAAGATACAGCCCATACCAAAAATGATAAAAATGTAACAAGTAACTTGTACCCGCTCCTGAGTAATTATAAGGAAAATGTCATGAAGCAGATGATGAACCTGTTGTAATGTCAGCCAGTTCTCATGCAGTTCAAATGTTAAATGTTCCTCCACAGCAGGTACAGGATGGTACAATGGTAGTAGCAGAAGTGCTACCAACCGCAGAAACCGCAGCAGAAGCTGGTGGAAATAACATTATACATTGCAGTAATAGACTGAACCCCCCAAGTACCAAGGCCAAAGGTAACGGTGTGGTAGGCATGCATCCAGTCCGGACAATAACAGTTCCCAATGGGAATCCGGATGCACGTGGTGTAGTGCCTACAAGGGAGGTAGCAATGCATTGTCCATGGACGAGAGCGGAGCTACATTCCATAATGACAGATTTCCCTGACCCTAGAAAAGAGTTAGCAAAGTGTCAGAGATTTATAAAAGATTTAGGTAATGCTCATGAGCCAACCAACAAAGATTGGCGAGTGGTATTATGGGCATGTCTTCCACACAATACCAACGTGAAAAAGTTTGTCATGGCCTGTGTATTGGATGGAGATAGTCCCTTAACTGTCGAAAGTAATCAGGATAACATAACCCGCATAATCACACAATTGGCCGTATATTTTCCGTTGGTAGCTAACTGGAGTAAAATTTTTACAATTAAACAGAAGGAGAGTGAGTCTGCATAAGATTATTTCACCAGAGCGCTGCAGACTATTACCCAGTACACTGGGATAGAGGACATAAAAGAAAGCACACACCACAGGGAAATGGTCATCATGGTACTTAAGGATGGCCTTAAAGACAATCTAAAGACCAGGGTTCAGACCTCACATCCTGGGTGGAGGGGAATTACGATAGACACTCTCAGGGAAACTGCTATTGAACATGACAAAAACATCCTCAGGAAGCGTGAAACACAGTGAAAAGCTAATGGCTGTTAGCATTCAAGCTCTTGAAACAATGCATCTACAGCCACCAGACACCTACTCACCTGCACAGCTACAAGTTATCAATACATATCATCCTGCGCAGTCACAAATTACACAGCCATACCACACATATCACACTCGGCAACAAAACACATATCAACATACCATGCTTCAGAACACATTCCACACACAGCCACAACCCCCATATCCACATCCCCAGCCATTATCTTTCCACACTCCCCAACCCACACAACAACAACCTTTCAAACCATACCCACCACGAAGGTGTTATAACTGCAACCAGAGGGGACACTTAATTAGGGACTGTAAAGCGAGAAAACAGAGACCACTTAACCAGGGAATTCCAAAACACCCCCAGAATGCAGGAAACTTTCATCAATCACCTGCTCACAAAGTGGCAGTAAATGCTTTATTGGAGCAGGACAGTCAGCTCAAGGGGTCCGGTCACACCTGTAGTCTACAGCCAGTCAGGTTAACTGGGAGTACTAGGGAAGAACCTGTAATGACAGCTGATGTAGCTGGTACTAAACATACTTTTCTTGTAGACACAGGGGCAACCAGATCAATGTTAAAATCTCCATCCACTTTACAGGTGACCTGCAAGACAGTACCAGCAATGGGTGTAACGGGTAAAGTGCAGCATTATCCTTTAACCAAATCCGCAGAGGTTACTATCAGGCCATTGCATACCATGCATTCCTTTCTCCTGGCAGTGGCGGCTCCTACTAGCCTACTGGAAAGGGATTTGTTGTGTAAAATGGGATGTGTCATTTATTGTACCCCTGATGGTATATTTTTAGATATCCCAGAGAGAATTGCGCACTAGGTAAGGGATATATTGGACACTCCACAAAGATTAATGCTTCACTCTATCATCCTAAAGCAAAGTCCATCACAGGTAAAGAAGATGTTATCTCAAATACCGGGTTCCCTTTGGACCAAAGATGGAGAGGACACTGGTTTAATGGCAAATGTAGCTCTTGTAATGATCAACTTAAAGGTGGCAAGACAGGCTCCAAAAATCCCTCAGTGCCCTTTAAAACCAGAGGTGGCGTTAGGGGTGTATCCCATAATTGAGAGATTGCTCCAGCAGGAGATTTTAGGGCATGATTCAGACCCGGTCGCAAGTGCTGAGCGCTTGCAACCGGGTCGATGGTGGCCCAGAGTGCATGCCCACGACGGAGCCGGCTCCGTCGTGCGCATGCGCGAGACCCGGATAGCAACGGGCAATCCGTCGCTCCGGGTCTCGTACCAAAGGGGGCGTGCTGTCGATGTTGAGTGACAGCACGTCCCCTTTGGTGGGCGGGCCGAGGGGGTGGCTGCCCAAACGGAGCCGTTCCCATGTGAACGCCTCTGTTTTAGGGGCAGGCCCACTGATATCACGAGTGATGTCAGTGGGAGAGATTTCGGCTCTGTTAGAGCCAAAATCTCTCTGGGGCTTGTGGTCTTGTCGCAAGCCCGTTGGTCGCTATGGTCTTGACCATCTTCCTGGCCGCTCATTATAGCTGTGGGTGGTCACCCACAGCTATGCGAGCAGCCAGGAGGCCGTTCTGAAAAAAAAATAGCCCGGCCCTGATTCAGAGCGTGCACTGTCAAGAGCGTCCAGCTCTGAATCAGGGCCTTAGTCCATACAGCTAGTGTAGCCAACAATCCCATCTTTCCGGTGAAGAAGAGTTGTGGGAGGAGTTATAGGCTAGTACAGGACCTTAGAGGGGTTAATAAGGTAGTTGAGAGCCAATTCCCTGTAGTGCCAAACCCAGCTGTCATTCTCATGCAGATCCCACCAAATGCAATCCATTTTACTGTTATTGACCTCTGTTCTGCCTTCTTCTCTGTCCCTCTTCATCCTGAGTCAGTATTTATTCGCCTTCACATACAAGGGGGTACAATACACATGGACACAGTTGCCCCAGGGCTTCATAGACAGCCCTAGTATCTTCTCTCAAGCCTTACACAACTGTTTACAATCTTTTCAACCCGCCAATGGATCTGTTCTAATCCAATATGTAGACAATTTATTGTTGTTCTGATTTGTTTATGTCATGTTTAAATGATACTAAACTACTGTTGCTTCATCTCTCACAGACAGGACACAAGGTTGCTAAGGACAAATTACAGCCATGCCAGACCAGGGTTAAATACTTGGGACACTGCCTAACCCAGGGGCTACGACATCTGACTACTAACAGAATCCAGGCCATACAGACCATGACACTGCCACAGAACCAACAGCAAATCCATACCTTCTTGGGCATGTGTGGATACTGCAGATCATGGATCCCAGGTTTTTCTATTTTGGCCTTACCTTTGCAGGAATTGGTATCATCCTCAAATCCCGACCGTGTCACACACACTGAGGAAACAGAGCAGGCTTTCCTTAATCTTAAGGATAGTCTGACAAGAGCACCTGCATTGGGAATACCAGATTACGAAAAACCTATTGATTTATATTGTACGGAGGCTAGGTTGCGCAGCAGGTGTCCTCACACAAAAACATGGTGATGCTAGTAGACCTGTAGCATACTACAGAGCACAATTGGACACTGTGGCAAGATCACTCCCAATGTGTTTAAGAAGTGTAGCAGCAACTGCTCTTTTGGTCAGTAAGAGTGAGGATGTAGTATTAGGCCATGATATGATTGTTTATACACCCCATGTTGTATCTGTTTTGCTGAATTCTGCCCAAACCAGACATGTTACCTCAGCTAGGTTCACAAAATGGGAACTAGCTCTAATAGCACCTGCAAATATCACCATTAAACGGTGCAGTATGTTAAACCCAGCAACGTATTTACCATATGTGCCTCAGGATGCACAAAGGGTGGAGAGAGGTGAGTCGCTGGTGGAAGGTGAGTTCTCCAGGTATACTGATGCACATGATTGTATGGAATATTTGAATAAGACCATTACAGCAAGACCTGACATACGTGATACACCTTTAGAAAATGTAGATGTGACATTTTACACGGATGGAAGTTGTCATACACAAACTGACACTGGAGAGTTATGTACAGGTTATGCTGTTGTAAATGACGAGGACATTATAGAAGCCGAACCCCTTGGTCCACCTCACTCGGCTCAAGTGGCGGAGCTAGTGGCACTAAGAAGAGTGTGTGAGTTGGCAGAAGGTAAATCTGCTAACATATACACTGACTCTAAGTAAGCCTATGGGGTCGTACACGATTTCGGAACTCTATGGCGTCTTACAAATTTATGACAGCAGCAGGCACACCAGTAACACACTCAAAACATATAAAAGGACTATTGACAGCAATTCAAATGCCAAAGGCAGTGGCTGTCATTAAGTGTAAAGCCCATACATGTGAGGACGATCCGGTGTCACTAGGCAATAATAGAGCAGAAAAAGCTGCCAAATGGGCAGCAGGGTTAAGAATGAATACACCAATTGATCAAATGATGATGTTTCAAACTATTGATATGCAGAAATTGAAATGCAAAATTTGTGTTCCATTCAAGAAAAGGCAGTCTGGAGATCCAAGGGATGTGGGCAAGAGTCCTCTGAGTATGGACAAGGTAAGCCTGGGGCTCCCAGGGCATACTACCCAAGCATGGCTGAGGCAGCGCATGGCCTGACTCATCTGGGTAAACAAGGTATGTACAAGTTGGTGAGGGCATACTGGTGTGCACCGGGTTTTTTTTCTCAAGCGGAAAAGAGGGCAATGTTGTCTGACCTGCTTGAGGAAAAAACGTTGGAAAAACAATACCAACCGAGCCATCTCACATCCCTCCGACAGACGGACCTTTTCAGGTAATACAAATTGATTTAATCCAATTACCACTCTGCAGGATTCTCAAGTATGTATTAGTTCGTACTGATGTGTTTTCTAATTGGGTTGAGGCATATCCATCTGCCACTAATACTACTGCGTTTACTGCTAAAAAGATCGTTCAGGAAATTGTATGCAGGTACGGTATCCCTAAAACCATAGAAAGTGATAGGGGTACTCATTTCACTGGTGATGTCTTCCAGAACATGTGTAAGGTAATGGGTATTAATAGTAGGCTTCACACTCCTTACCGACTGCAAGCCAGCGCCAAGGTTGAGAGGATGAACGGTACTATTAAAAACAAATTGGGTAAGATCATGGCTGAAACTGGATTAGGTTGGCCAGAGGCATTACCGCTAGTCCTTCATAACATCAGAACAACTCCTAGACCCCCTCTTAACTTGTCCCGTTTGAGATACTGTTTGGGAGACAACGTCATCTGATTGTAAGTCCACAGGAAGATTTGAAAAGTAACAAGTTAACTGAAAGGTATCTTATAACAATGAATAAACAGTTAAAACAGCAACAGCAGAAACTGAAATTGTTGTCACCTGATATGCCAAAAACAAACTGTCATGATGTTGAAGCTGGAGAATTTGTCATGATCAGAAATTTCTTACGTTCAGATTGTCTGACAGATCGGTGGGAAGGTCTGTATCAAGTGTTGCTGACAAGTACAACATCCTTGAAAGTGGCAGAGAGAGATACCTGGGTCCATTCCGTTCACTGCAGGAAGGTCAACTATACGGTAGAGATACAAGGCGGAGTCGAGGCAGATAATGCAGACCTGTCAATTGCGAGCTTGTTTCGGGAGTGTTAAAGACTGCAGTGAGATACCTGAGCTAGGGAAATTTACAGCCCACTAATCCAGCAATGGAGTGGCGGGCTGGGTTTGCGTTCCTATTTTCTTCCAGAGTTCTCATTATCCTTGTTTGGTTCGGGATGTCTTGTTTCTGTAACGGTGGGCAGATGATGGAGGGAGAGGTCGATGGTGATACCGATGGAGTGGAGTCGGGAGAAGGAGCAATACATTCACAAGGGCGGTATCTGACCAAACTCAGTACAGTAATTAAGAGATTTTTCATTCTAGAAACTCGGAGTCAGTGTGAAGGTCTATTGTCTGAGGAATACTGTATGTGTGCAAACTGTGGATCCCTAATTGATGAAAAGTGCATCCAGCGATGCCAGTCCAAGAGTAACCTGTATTTGGGCGAGCATCCTTTAGAGGATTACCATTCCTTAGTGGGTGAGGTCTTAAACCAGACTGAGTGTTGGGTTTACACTCATGTGCCTCAGGGACAACATAATGTAGGTTTAGTACCACTCCTGTTAAATGTCTCTGTGGTTCTTGGATTACTTAAGGGGAAAGCGTTGGACGGGAAATTTGTTAAGTCCAAGCCTCCAAATTTTAAGCTCCATCAGTACCAAGTGGATAGATTCCTATTATGTTTAAATATCACCAATTCCAATAAACCAGGAAATTGGGAGGTGTCCGGGAACAATCAGACAATGACCTTCTCACACAGAGCTGATAATGAACCAGTAGATGTTGGACTTATACGTAACATTACCAATGGAAGACACTTCCGGTATAAGTATACACTTAGTTCTACCAAGTAATGGTTGGCAGAGTGTCTGAAGGGTACTGTGCAGTTATTGTACAACCTAAAACGTGTATCAGCCAAATGGGAAAATCTGGGGTAGGATTATTTGTTAGAGAATTGTGCCCGATGATAATGATGCAGTCTATCCCTTACGTATTCCCAGACGAAGTGTATTTTATATGTGGAAGGAAAGCGTACAAGTGGCTCACTCCGAGTTCTGAAGGTTTATGTTATCTGGGAAGGGTACTCCCAGAGGTTATGACCCTTACACATGGTGAAATGCTTGGTATTCATAAAAAAAACACCATCACCATATCTTCACACACAGTATGAACACAGAGACAAAAGAAATATGATACCTGGTGATATACATACAGCCACACAGTTGATTAGTGAAACTGGCTTCCAAATTTTGGTAGCGCTAGATCCCACCAGGATCGCTCGGGGTACTTTAAATTTTAGATACATCCAAGACCTTGCTAAATTAATAGATAATATCACCGAGATGTATGATGACGCCTTCAGGTACACTGGTAAGGAGCTACAGGCCTATAAGAAAGAACTTGTGCAACATAGACTAGTATTAAATTATTTAACAGCTGTTACTGGTGGATACTGTGCGACTCTGGCCACCCAAATTAGTGTCAAGTGTGGCACTTACATCAGAAATGATACTGGCGATCCCAAGGAGGTGATAGACTGGAAGATGGATGAAATTCTGCTGCTGAAATGGTAATTTCGGAAGAACCATAATGCCTCATTGACTGAGGTAGAGGAAAAGGTAGAAGAGTGGTTCTCTTGGTTGAACCCAGTGAAATGGTTCTCCGGTCTAGGAGAGTGGGTCCAGGAAATGGTTGCTAGTGTAGGTAAACGCCTGATCCTCATATTGGTTGTCATCTTAGTACTTGGCTTATGTGTCAGGTGTGTTCCTGCTGTGTTGAAGTGTGGAAAATGTAATGCTAAGGTAAACCGAGAAAATGAGATTATGATGGTGGTTAGCAGTAATAGTATGCATACTAAGGTAAATGAAGAACGGCATTACAATCCTGAACTAGAATGTACCATCAGATGATGTATAGATTTAGCCATGAATGAAATGTATTATGAAATGTTATTTTAAACATCCTAAATAATGCAAGTCCCTATCCCCTTCAAGACTTCCTTTATAGGTTAGGTGCATCCCCACATCTTTCCCATGATCTTCCAAGATCCGCGGTGTGCGTATAAGGGTAGTTTTATGTCCCTCACAGGGACACATTATTGATGGTTTAATGACCATATTGCTCCATCCCATAACATAACTTTAAATATTTCATAGTGTATGACTGAATCAATTTAAGACCAGAATGTGATTAAGTATTGCTTGCTATCAAAGGGTGGACTGTCGAAGTCGGATGATTGGCTGAGACCAGATCTTAAGTTAACATCGGGCGATGCCATCTTGCATCATCAGCATGAAACCATTGTGTGCGATGCTAATATGCGATTATTAGCATCGTGCGTCTGCATTGCTACCGCATATTGTTAAAGTCCAACCATACCCCATACGCACATTAATTAAAACAAAATATACAAGACGCACAGTGCAGTTTATCAAAGCACTCTACACATAAACACACCACGCATATTAGCGACTATACGCAATATTCTCTCACACATACTAAAACTTATAAAAAGGTTCCTCCACATTAAAAGCTTAATATTAGAGGCTATTTATGTTGTGAATGTATACAATATTTAAGGTACATAAGCTAGCAGACATATCATGTTTGGTACCATTGTAAAACACTGTTTGCAGATTTCCGGTTCAACCCGCAAGGAAATCGCATCATGCGTTCGCAAGATATGATCAATATGAAAATAGTGGTTAGAATGTGAAATTGTATGAAGTGCTTTTTACTAGTTTAAACCAGTTCTTCGGCGGGAAAACCACACAAAGCAACATCTGAGGAACTGGGACATACCCCTAGTGATGCTATATGAACTGTCCAATGACCTGCATCGTACCAGAATGTCCACGAGCTAGATCCACTGGAAACCCATTAACTAGTTTCTTTGTTCTGGGAGGGTATATAGCTTGCATGCTGGTTCTAGTATACAGCCATTCTTTTTGGATGACCACAGGCTTCTGTACTGATGACTGTATGCTGGAACCAGCACGCACGTGTATGTATTGGGCTGTATCGTATTCTGTATTTTATTGTCTTTGCGCTAATTATGCTAGATGAAAGCATGTAACTTTCTTTTACTGCAATAATAACTTTTGTGCATTGGAACCACAATAATTGTCTGGACAGCGATTATTTCTCTCTAGGAATTTGAGGGTATTCATACTCACGTAGAGGATTCACTCGCAAAGTGAGTGACAGTCAGCGTTTGGGGGAGGTAATGGGGGTGTGGGGGGAGGTAATGGGGGCAGGGCTAAGCAAACACCGGTGTGTATCTGACTGCTTACACGGTTTCATGGGCGTGCAAAAATTAGCAACTGCGATCTCCTTCGCAGCACAAGAGCTTTGCGTGGCAGGAGAGCCGCAGTGTTTGAGACAGGTCAGACTTCACTTAGAGGCTGTGTAACTCCCTGATCTGTGTCGATGCTAATACGGAGTGCAGGCATGCATGCACATTAGCAGACAATTGCTCAATCTGCGTAAAAGTCAAGTGTTTAAGACCTTAAGGTACCTTTAGTACAGGCTTTAAGGATATCCAGAAGGTTAATTTACAAGCACCTGATTTTTTTTAAAGTATCGCTTAAGGCTGTAAAAATCAATAAGAGGAAGTGAACAACAGTTTGAGATTTCCTTGCTCTAGGCCATGTCCTAATTGGAGGGATCTAAAAAAAAAAAAAAAAAAAAAATAGCCTTAAGGTAGAGATTCAGATTTCAGTTGAGCAAAGAATTTGAAACATCCAGCTCTAGAGATTTGACGAAACGGACACCGTGGAGTTTAACCAATTTGAGGAATATCTTACAGAACCAAGAAAGTGGTATCTGGGTCAGTGTGTGTCCAGCCCAATAGCTTGTGTATATTATTCCAAATAATAACTGCAGACGTACTCCTAGATGGCAGAATTTGCAGAGAGGGAATAAAAGTAAATAGACCCAACCTACCACCTAGAAAGACCAACAGCATTCCACCCGCGGGGGGGTTCCCCACCCACTCCCAGAGATGGAATAGCGGAGAGGCACAAGAATGCAATTTAAGTAAGACCTCCAGTGGATTCAGATCGACACAAAGTGGGGATTTTATCTTTTGCCCTCTGGTCTATCCAAACCATAGTGCAGAGGTACCCAAACTCTGCCATTATAGTCCAGCTTTTAAGGATATCCATGCTTGCAGGGTCGGTGCTACCATTAGGCAGCTTTAGGCGGCTGAACATAGCTGCGGCAATACCCTGTTCAATTATAGGCTCGATCAGAAGATGATCGGCTAATCAGGCCTATCATTAAACAGTGTATGCCCATCGCTGCATAGAAGATGATAGCACAGATTCCCCCCAATCGCTATAAGGAAAACGTAGAAGTCGAGACGTGAAGCCTATAGACCAGTGATGGGCAATCTGACATGCATCCACGGGCCAGGTGTGCAGCCCTTTAACCTCCAGGATACCCTCAACCTCAGTAATTAAAAATAAAATACATCCGCACCCACAAAACAAATGGTCCCCACAGCCATTCAGACCCCCCACTTGCCCTCAAACCATGGACCATATCCTTTACCATGCCCCGCTAAGAGTACACATGAACATCCACCCCTAATCAACAAGTGCACCAACCTTTTCAGTCTGGATACATTTGTTCCCTGTTAAAAAAAAAAAAAAAAAAGCTCACGTGGTCCAGCTTTACTGTTCTGTCCTCCCTCCACAATAATGTTTTCCTCCGATCAGCTTTTCCTTCTCATACAGCATCACCCACGGCCCCAGCTCCCTCTTACTGAATAGCAGCCAGACTGGGGGAAAAAACCAGGACAGAACGGAGGGCCACAGGTGACAGCAGCCCAGGCTGCCTCCGTCCCCCAGTGCTATAAATCTATTGGATGGTGTCACTGTATAACGCAAGTCACCGCCACAGCAGCAAGAGTCATTTTCTCTGACCTTGTACTTCAACTACTGTCAGACATCTGAAGGCGAGAAGCTCCAACGCGCACACACACAAAAAAAAAAAGCAATAGAAAGGCAGTAACACAAGGACAGTTCTGTAGAAGGGCAATGTTCATCTCCAGCTGTTTTTTTTTTAAAAAGTGATCCAAGTTGAACTAAAAATCATGAGAAATGCACTTTTCATTTGCTCAATATAGCAAGCTGAACCCAGTCTAGCTCAATACAGTAAAAATGCATGTACAAGAAACAGCAATAGCAACCGCAGAATCTGAAGGCTAAAATAAAGATCTCTCAAAACAGTTGCAAATAAAAATAAATTATTTAATAAAAAGCAATAGTAATAAAAAAACACAGAGTAGAAATAGCAGCTGCGTTATACAGAGCCGCAACAAGTTACGGACAATGTGACATATAATAAAGAAAGTCATTAAGAAGTCCTGGAATCTGAACCACTGTAGGAAATGAGCAGCAGTAAAATGTTCCTTAATAGGAGGCAGTTCCAAGCTAGAAGTTAGTGGAAGTACTATACATGTACTTAATCGGCAGTATTTCAGCTGGACACGTATTGTGTGGTCATTTTATATTGGTATAGGTTTTACCTGCAAATCAGGTAGAAATGTCCCGTAATAAGCTGCATGAAAGTCCGGCAGTAGCGGCAGACAGCGTAGGTGCATTTCTCCAGCTTTACCACGTCCTGTGAGAACCAACTAGAAGAGGCTACACTCCACCCGGAGAGATCAGGACGGAGACATTCACCCTCATTACCAGGGTCTCAGAACGGCTTCACTAAAAGCCTATAATAACCTTACAATCCACCTACACGGAACCCCCAGAGCGGCTTCTTACATCACCATCAGTGTGTTCCCCGCAGGTCGGGTCGAGCACCGGAGCCAGCCATCCGTGGACGCGGTCTGCCACCACCGCTACTACCGGACTCATGCAGCTTATTACGAGACATTTCTACCCGATTTGCAGGTAAAGCCGATACCGCTATAAAATGATCACACAATACGTGTCCAACTGAAATACATGTACTTCCACTAACTTACTTCTAGCTTGGAACTGCCTCCCATTAAGGAACATTTTACTGCTGCTCATTTGCTGTAGTGGTTCAGATTCCAGGACTTCTTAATGACCGTTTCTTTATTATATCTCGCCTTGTCCGTAACTTGTTGCGGCTCTGTATAGCACAGCTGCTATTTCTACTCTGATCTGTTTTTTTATTACTATTGCTTTTTATTAATTTATTTTTGTTTGCAACTGTTTTGAGTGATCTTTATTTTAGCCTTCAGATCCTGCGGTTGCTGTTTCTTGTATTCTTGTTATAGTGAAAATGACTCCCTCACACAGCTGCACTGAATCTGAAAGGGTTAACTTAACTCTTCAGTGCCTGGGCTCCTTTTCTGTTCTAAAAATGCACGCACAGCTGGGAAGCGGGACAAAGTCACCACTAAAAAATAAAATGAATGCAATAAGCACCTACATCCTAAAACAATGTGCCTAAAAAGAGGAACTACCAAAGGGAAACCTTTTCAGGAACAAAGGTCCAGTAGGATTTACAGCCAATGCTACACAATACGGACTCGCACTGTTGGATCATGGTGACACAAAATTTGCCTCTAAAAGACTTTATTATCATGACAAAAATTTTATAGCTCTATGAATAAAATCTCTGTGCTATCCGGCTGCCTTCTCACAGGGTTTTACATCAACATCACTGCTCGACGATGAACGTAACGCAATAACATGGGGTCCATCGTCCTCAGAGAACATCTGTACGATGAGGGAGAGCACTCGGGGGTTCCACGGTGGTATCTCAGAGAGACGGTGGTCCGTGCAGTACTTGAGAATTGTAGAGAAAGAACTTGCTGATGTAGAACAGATGCGAGCATGAGGTTGGGAGTTGTAGCGAGATAGAGGCTTGGGGGATAGACTAAAGCCAGCCACATAGTACCAGCACCAAGAGGAGAGACCATGTGTTTACATATAGCAAATTAATGTCTTTATGACCGAAAACACATTATTCAAGCTGACAGAAAATACAAATAAAAAAAAAAATAACTAGCAAAACAAAATACAAATATTATATGAGTGCCATACCCCTAACTGAAGTCTATGTTCATTACTGTACAGGATGTTGTATAAAATAAATAATTATCATCCACCTAACCCAAGATCCCCCCCGTTGGCCACCTGCTCTGCACACAGTACAAATAATGTCATTTCTTTAGGCTCAGACGGCACCTGCGAGGATTTTATTCATCTAGTGAAGCACTTTGACCCCTTCCCTTCCATTCGGAAGATTTAAATCTGTCGCGTCGGCCGGGAGAGATTAACTACATGATAAAGAAAAGATTGTAGTCGTCGTCGTAGTCATCCTCAGAGTCCATGTCCAGCTGATCATCGCTGCTGAAGATGTCATCGATCTCCGTGTCACTGCCCAGCAGGTCGCTGTCCTCGCTGCTGGAGAGCAGAGATGCTTCGGAGGGGACAGAGCTGCTGTCACTGTCTGTCAGGATGGGGATTACTTCCTCTGCCAGACCTAAGGGGAAGAATGAGACAGCGTCACATACATCGTGTTGGAAAATATAGGTCAGAGGCCATTCGGCAAAGCCCAGGTAAACCTACAAAACATAGAACTGATGAAAAACGTTACAACCTGGGTTATACAAGTACAGTCCAACGTGGCAGCAATAAATACTAGGCCATGGGTGGGCAATAAGTCTCTCTCCAGCTGCTATTGAACTAGCTCCCAGCATGCCCTGCCAGAGATTTGCTATCAAGACATGCTAAAACTATTGCAGGATATGATGGGCTGTGTAGTGCAACAGGAGCTAAGTTGGCTGCTTATTGCCCTTCACTGGGCTTGGCTGTAGTCTCACCAATCTCTGTCCTTATCAGTTATAGAATGTACAATGACCCACACACACCAAGATTCCTAATCTGACATCCCCTCCGGTAGGACATATATACAGGATTTCCTCTGCGGGAGCAGGTGTATATAGTGACCCGGCCAAATGGATTCATTTGCCAATATAAAGCATGTGTTGAAAAATGTGAACGTGTTATTTGGGAATGGGAGGCAGAATGTACACAGTATATATCAGCTTTACGGTTAAGAATTCAGGATTTAATTGTGGATGGTCTCATTGTCTGATCCATAGCTGACATGACAGGTAGCATTCGCTCACAGCAATAAGCGGCTTCGCAATGCTGCAATACAGGGAAGACCTAGACTGCGTCACCGTGCTCTGTGTTTTATGGATCGTGTGTCCATGGAGTATAATACTGGAACCAGAAGCTGCCCAGGAGAACTGGCGGAAGAACCAGCATGCCTACTGAGCGAATTGTAAATGGAAGCCATGTCATGCAGCAAAAGGTTATAATGAAATGGTTTTGAAACAACTGCAATGTTTATTTATAGGTTTACTGCTCATACAGATGTGTCCTTGCTCACCTAGCCTCAATACGCCATGCAACGTGCTGTGCCTGGCGTGAGAGAGCCGTCAGGTCTCATGCCACCGTTAGCATCGGACGTTTGTTTTGCATTTAAGTAACAACGTGATGCGACAAGGGCGCACCAGGAGACTGTGCTGATTAGTTGCATGTGACACTTGTACGTCTGTGTGTGACTGAGACCGTAAATGGAACTTGGCATGGGAAAAAAAAAAGCTGCGGCTACTGCATCGGAGCACCTCGCAATTCAGGGTTGCACAAAATTGGATTTATTTAAAAAAAAAAAAAAAAATCAAAAACTGATTTGATTTAAAATAGGATTTTTTATGAATTTTTATTTTTTTTTAAACATTTAAACTTTTAGTTTACTTTTAAACATTTTTTATAAAAAAATCCTATTTAATTCCAAAAAAAAATCTGATTTAAATCAAATAAATCAGTTATTGATTTTTTTTTTTTTTTCAAATCCAGATTTATGCAACCCTGCTTCGCCTGCGGATCGAGAGACTCAGTCACACACAGATGTACAAGTGTCAAATATCAAACTAATGAGCGCAGTCTCCTGGTGCATCCTAGTCGCATTGCGATTTAGATACACTTTAGCGGGAAAAAAAAAAAAAGACAAAAAAAAAAAAAAAAGACAAAAAAAAAAAAAAAAGACAAAAAAAAAGACGCCCAGCACTAGCAGAATCTCACAGGACAAAGCGTGCTGAGGGGAGCAGTTTGGCGCGACTGCAGCAAAGACGAGTGAGGACACATCCGTATATGCCGTTACAGTTTAAGAGCATTTTCTTTTACCCAATATTAAAGACCTCAGAAACATTCCCTGGACATTTTCTTCTAATTAGAAGTTTTATAAGCGTATCAATATGTATATTTGTTATTTGCATGTTTTCTGGTCTATGTAACAGGAAACAAATTGCTCTTTCAGTGGGGCTTAACTGTAGCTTTTCCTATTGCTTCACAGCTCGAAGAGCAAACAGCAGCTGTCACCCTACACACAGTGGGAACCTGAGCCAAAAATGCTGTAAATGCAGCCAAGCAGGTTATTTACTAGGAACTAGCAACGCATGTGATGCATGAAGACAGCGGCCTCTAGTGGTGAAAGGTAAGAATAACCACTATCACACAGCGACCATGTGCCTATAGCTCAATTCTGTTTCTTTATACAGGTTAGGAAATGAAAAACAGAAGTGGAAAGACTGTCGATGATCCCTTGCGCACCCATGTTTATAACTATACTCTGTATGTAGGAACCATTAGGGGCCAATAATTAATTAAAATCTCAATCTGCTCTAAATGAGGACTCCTTTTCACCAATTACTAACTCTAAAACGAAGGGCAGTATTCAATTAGTTTCGCACCAGCGATACTTTTTCGCATGCCGCACTTTTTGCAGACTTCGTGTGTTTTAGCCACGGAAACTTATTGTGCACGCCCCCGCTATTCGCTGTATTCAATTCCAAACGACGCGAAAATGCGCCCCGGCGAAATTCTAACAGGCGAAAAGTGTAGGCGGAATTGGGGAAATCAGCCTGACACCCCCCCAAAAGGTGCAGTAACATTGTGGATCAATGTAGATGTCCCCGATTAGCCCTACTGAAGCTATTTGGGGTACTTAAGTGCTGGCAATTGCTCAAAAATAGCGGCTTTGCAAAAGTGGTGAAGAATAGCATTAAGCAGTATTTTTTGGTGAAAATAAGTAGTCCGGTCAAATTTGAGGTACTTGAAAATGGGTGCGTATTGTTAAAAATCGCTAAAGTGAAGTTTTAAAGTGCTGCAAAAAAACCGCACCTTCAGCAGACACCTGCAATAAAAAAGAAATACCTCCCCCATACTTGTAGACCCCCCCAAAAGTCTATGTCGCTAGTTTTGGAGTTTGTACCCCCAGTTTGAACTTTTTTTGTCCACATTTTCAAAGTGCTTTTTTGGGGTGTGTTTTTTTTTTTTTGCGTTATTTAGAGTTATCCTTTGGGGGTCTGTCCAAAGGGTGCAGAGTGGTTTCTGCATCTTTGCACCCCGGGTATTCATAGGCAAAACTTTTTTTGCTTATTACAGTGCATCGACTTTCCACGTACGCGAAAAGTTGCAACCACTGAATACGGCGGAAACTTTCCGACTAGCGAAATGACGTCACGATACTTTACCGCGGATTCAGCCCCGAGGCAGCAGATGAGGATTATTTTTCGGCTTGCACCTCCGTAGGCTGAGAGCGGAAGTAATTACTAGGTAATTAATGATAAAGAACATTTCTGGAAGGATAATGAATATGCACTTAGTTTTGGATATTATTATACTGGGGGGGGAGAAAGAGTACATGAAATATCCATTTAATAGATAAAATGTTCAATATAAAAGAATTATGGTTTGAGCCCTGGACAAGCGCATTATAGTCAGAAAATATACAGAGGAAGGGTCATTGCTGTGTGACCTACAATGAATAAGCCCCCCACTGCTCCCTCCTCCTGGGGAGAGCATACACCATGTCGGCACAATATATACCCAATGGCAGCTCAGGAACTGGACCTATGTTCTCTCCCCGCCTGTGGACTGATCTGCCGCTTACTGAGCACACTGTGGTCCTATGCTGGGTGCTAATGAATAGAAGTCTGAGGAAGTGGTCACCCACCTCTCACCTTTACGCTCTAGTATCAGGGCCAGCCTCCGGTCCTTCATGTCCGGGCTCAACTTGTCCACCATGCGGTCGATGCAGTTGTCCAGGACGAGGGAACGCGTCTGAGACGTTATCTCCTGCCGGCAGATGGGACACTCGTCCTTCCTCTTCCGCCACGACTGGATGCAGTAGGAGCAGAAGCTGTGAGCGCAGTTCAGGGTGACGGCCTGCAAAGGGTTAATGGGGGGACAGAGAAACGCAATGAAAGAATAATTTAAACAAAGTTGTAAATATAAGCCCACAGGTTGACGACATCACAGACCTTTACTACAATAGGCAAAGCGATCACCCAAACACACAGCTCAAAATGTTTCACCCACCCAGGTTCCTTAGCGGACTCCCGCTCTCCTGTCATGCTCCTCACCTCTATGAAATGTTCCGAGCAGATGATGCACTGCAGCTCGTTGTCCAGGACGTCGTTCATGTGAATGAGAACCTCCTGTCTCTGGGCCTCCACTTTCTGCAAAGGGGACACACAACATACAGATCACACGTTTCTGTCTAATAGAAAATGCTATTCGGGGATCAGTCTATTGACCTTTGCTGTTGCTCATAGCGACACAAATTAAAAATGGCTGACAATTTACAGGGATGTCTGTAGCTTTCCCAGATTTCTGTATACATCTACACGAGGGCTTTACATAAAAGCATACATGGACATTATAATTTATATACGGCGTTTATAAACACACACACCATACAGTACCTGTGTTTCCTGGATCTCCTTATTCTTGGCCTGAATTATCTCATCCATGAGCAAAGAGTGCTGTGAATACAGAAAGTCACCGTCACTTCTCTGACACCTCAATACAGCTCCAAGGCAGGGACAGAGCACCCTCTCCCCCAAATATCTCAGTGTCCTCCAATATACGGGGACTGCACTGTCCTATGTCCCCTAATACAGTGTTTTTCCCCAACTCCAGTCCTACCAGTGCACGTTTTCCAGATTTCCTAGTAACTAGTTGGTGCACAGGGTGTATTCATTACTGGTTGACATATTTTTAAATATCAACAGGTGGTGCTAATTATTTCACTTTTGATAGTGAGGAGATCTGGAAAACATGCATGGTTAGAGGTCCCTGAGGACTGGAGTTTGTAAACATATTGCTCTGATATACATATCTCCCCTAAATATCTGTACATCACTTTATCCTTCAATACACACTCTCTCCCCTAAATATCTGTGTCCTCTAACGTATGGATCATGCAGGGTCCTCTCTCCCCTAAATATCAGTGTCCTCCAATGTATGGATCATGCAGGGTCCTCTCTCCCCTAAATATCGGTGTCCTCCAATATATGGATCATGCAGGGACCTCTCTCCCCTAAATATCGGTGTCCTCCAAAGTATGGATTATGCAGAGTCCTCCAAAGCACAGAGGCTGCAGAGTCCATTATCCCATAAATATCTGAGTGTCCTTTAACGTACAGAGACCTAAATATCTCAATCCTCCATTAATATTAATTGGATTTATAGTGGGTGTGTAGGTGGCTCTAGAACTGAACACAGGTTTCCTTTGAACTATCCAGGTCCACAGAGAAGATAGTTTTTGGCTACATGCGCTAACCTATGTCCTCAGTGTAGCCGCTCAGACTGCACTAACACAGGACACCAGCGGGGCCCATGCCCTGACGCATTACCTCCTGAAACGTCTGTGCCAGCTGCTCCTTCAGATCCTTATCTTCTGCCAGTACGGATTCGTCCTGCAAACACCAGAAAGACATGAGGAGGCCAATTATCACACAAAACCAGTTGTTTGTGACATAACAAACGGTTATAGAGAATCCCAGACAATTGGCGGAAGGAAATTCACAGTGCTGGGGCCATGGGTTACTGTGTGGAGTTTATATGTTCTCATCCTGTTTGTGTGGGCATTCTCCCACAGTACAAATAACACATTGGTAGGATAATTGGCTTCTGACAACTTTAACCCTAACCTGTGTGTTCATGTGGTAGGGAATATAAACTGTAAGCTCCTGTGGTACAGGGACTGACGTGAATAATAACATTCTCTGTAATGCCCTGGGGGCATTATATAAAAGCTAAGGAAACGACTCTACAAATATACTGTATTCTGAATTAAAGGCGTGCTATACCTGTTATTATTTCCGTGTGTCTATTGTAAATGACGACCCATCGCTTGGGCTGCCTCACACATGGAGGAGGTAGCCAACTGCACAAGAATATACAGTAGCCTTTACCAGTTCATTAGTAGCCAGCTGATCATGAATCTTACCCATGAAGTGGCTCAGTGATCTCGTGTTCACAGTATACCACACTACCTGCATTTCTACTATAAATATTGTTTAATATGATGTTAGACGAGGCTCCACAAACACAGGTCACCACGGCGACTAAGATTATTGTCCTTGCGACTGCACCTAATGATAAACATGCTGAATGAGGGCCCATTCAGCGTGATGCCAGCTGTCCATTCAGCATGATGCCAGCTGTCCATTCAGCATGATGCCAGCTGTCACTCAAGAGGCTACTATAGAGAGAGTAAAGCCCCCCCCCACCCCCACACACACACGCGGTACAATTTTTTAAAACAATGTCAGTTTTCGATCGATTGGAACGACAAATCGTTTAAAAAGTGGCGGAATTTCACTATAGCAATCCCGCTGCTGAGTGTTCATTGGCTGAGAGAGACGAGCCTTCCGAGTCTCAGCCAATGAACGGTTCCCACCATTGAGGTCAATCGCCTCTCTCAGCAAATGAGAGCTCTCAGTACCGGGATTTCTATAGTGAAATCCCGCAGCTGAGCCATCATTCGGGAAGTACGGTACGGTGTTTGGTAGTCCGGGTAATTGCATTTTTTTTTGTTTTGCCAAGACCCTGGATGCCTACATGGAACGAAGAGGACGTGATCCACACATAGGAGGAGGTAAGTATGGATATTTTTTTTTTTTTACAGGTACTCGTGGATGCTACTTGAATGAGAAGAGGACATGAATGGCTTCAGTGATACATAGGTGAGTATGTGAGATAGGTGAGTGTACATGTATGTTTTAATAAACTTTCAATGGTGTGTGTGTTCTGTTGTTTTTTTAAATATTTATTTTGCTGTGAAACTACAGGTACCAGCGGGCCCGAAATGCACTGCATGCTGGTACTTGTGGTTCTCAAAGTACCAGCGTGCAGGGGAGGCTTGATGGGACCTGTAATTCCACAGCAAGAGACAATATTTTTAATATTATCAATTACACCACACTTCATATAATCAACCCAGCACCAACCACTCCGGGGTGCCGGGGATAGCCTCGGGCTACCAGCCTAGGGTGCCCTGGAGAAAGGGACCCCAACTCTCCAGGGATCCCCGCCCTGGGCTGACTAGCGGTCAGGGGTAATGCTTTGGCCGGGGGACTCGGTGTAATGGTTCTCCTGGCTGTGGCATTACCCCCCCCCCCCCCTCCCCCGCTAGAAACAGTTCGGTGCTGGTTCTGGAATTTACAGGGGAACCATAGTCATTATTTTCCCCTGTATTTCCAGAACCGGCACAGAGTCCAGTGCTGGTTGCGCTAAATACTGGGGACCCCCACATGGAGTGCTGAAAGGGAGTGTAAGTACTTTTCCACCCAATTCATGATTTTTGAAATCATTTCATGAGGACCTAACTCCTGGTACCACCTTGACGATTTATGTATGTTCTCACCGTCATGTTGTCTGAGAATTCCTCTTAGGTGGTCATGGAAGTCCTGCATCACCTTCCATACCGCTCGCATCTATCTTTGATTTGAAGAAAATAACTTTCCCTGTAGCGTCCATCAACCTAGTGTCATCTGTTGTGATACATCCTGACTGACTTGCATCTGTCGTCAAAACTTAGGTATTGTGGTTGAAGCAATAACGCTGATCTGTTTTCAGAATCACTCACCAGTCTAGCGATTCTTTTGTGTCTGATCTCAATCATATATGATAATAAAGAGGCTTTTTTTTAATGAATTTAGAATGTCCCACTGTAGACTTCTCATGTGCCACCAAGGAACTACATCTATGACTGACGAGACCCTGCCAAGCAGTCTTAATCCTGTACGGAGTCGAAACCTGCTGTGGTTCTGTATGAGATTGACCATATTCTGTATCTTTATAAATCTGTCTTCTGAGAGACTGACCGTGTACATCTGGGTATTTATTAGAACCCCTATAAATAGGATTGTCTGACCTGGACTCTGACAACACTTGCCCCAATTCATAACTCAGGCCAACATCTGCAGACATTGTAGGGCTGGTCGTGTCTCGTACTGTATCTTCCATCCTTCTGGAGATCAATATGCCATCTAGATAAGGCCAGATCATAATCCCCTGAGCTCTTTGGTGCGCCATCACAGTTACTAACACCTTGGTGAAAACCCCTGGTCAAGTCGCTAAACAGAAGGGAAGACATGAACTGGGAATGTCTTCCTGCTACACAGAATCTTAGACTTAAAAAGATAATTTTTGTTCACTGGGATGGGAATAGTAGTATCAGAAATTTCTAGCAATGCCTGCTAGAATAGACTAACGTTTCCATATGACACTTTCTTGTTTGAATTAATATATTTGTTTAGTTCTCTTAGATCCAGAATGATCCTGAATTCGCCTGATTTATTTATTTTTTTAACCTGAAAGAGGTGAATAGAAACCGGGTTTTCCTTTATAGAATTAGCACTGGTTTACTGCTTGAAGGCTGATTTATTTAGTTAAACTGGCTTCCACGGTCGTCTTTCCCACTTTGTAATTGGCATTCTTGATAGTACAATTTTGTCTATTTCTGGTTCCTTTTTGAACTCTATTCGATATCCGTTGGATACCACATCCAATACCCATCTGTCTTGAATATAGTGAATCAATTGACTTGCGAACTGTATTGATCTTCTTCCTACTGCTATCTCTAACAGGCCTTCTACAGTAGTCATTGCTGTTTAGGATTGAATCCTCCGAATTCTGCCGAAAGGATTGTCTGGTAACTCCTGAATAAACCTTTGATTGTACCGACGATACCGGTCTGTATGTCCTGGGGGCATCTATTCCGCTTAACCTGAGATAATCAACCTGATTTACCTCCCATCACTTTATGTATTAGTGAATCTAATTTATTTCCCAATGGAAAGGAACCTTCGTAAGTTCAGAGTAACCAACGTTTTTATGGGGGGTGGAGAACATATAAACCCCACACAGCTAAAATGGTCAGGAATTGAACTCATGACCCCAGGGATGTGAGGCAGCAATGCCAACCACTACACCAACTGCGGTCACTTTTACTTCACATCAGCCATCCAGGATCGTAAACCCTAGATCTCTTTGCTACTATCTATGTAGCCATAGATCTTGCTGCATACGTCACAGTATCCAAGGATGCTTCACACAATATACAATGGCTTTCTGCATTATCTCTATGTTTCTCAAAGACGTATTTTTGGCATCATATCTTCAATATATCTGTATGCAAATTTGTCTTATTGCCCCAGAAAAGGAGCCATAGGTACACCTGACTTCAGGGATACTACAGTGGAAAAATTTAGTTTTTGTTTTAAACACATTTTCCATCCTTATCCATGGTATCTGTATCTGCTGTCCCATCCCCCAATGGCATAGTTGTTGTCATTAACACTGCAATTGCAGCATCCACTTAGGTAATGTGCAATTAAGCAAATCACCATCCTAAATAGGATACATACTTTCAACAGGATTAAAAATATTTAGCCTTTTATTTAGATTCTGCCATTCTGGTGCCTATTCATCTACACTAAAATAACGTTTATAAGGACATTTTCCTCAATTACCGTTATTTTAGTATTCATGAACACACTTAACATAGGAGATATCACTATCTCCTGGTTAAGTCTGCCTGCGTTAGTTTCCACATGGGGATATGGAAATTAGGCTATTCATCAAATTCCAAAAATTATGTATTTTCGGAATTTGATGGAGTTACTATCGGTGTATAGTAGGTAACACTTACCTGTGTCAGCGTGGGCAGGTCCTCCTCCGCTCCCTGGTCCCTACTCTGGCTCCGGGGGCTGATCTGACACTGTGTTCTCCTGGCAGAACGTTTTCTTTTCTCTAAACTTTACTGTGTTCTGCCGGGAGAACACACAGTGTCAGCACTGCAGACGGCTCGGAGGCGGGTGTGGGGGACAGGGGGGAGGTGAGCGGAGGGTGTTGGAGGAGACACACACAGAATTACCGCAGCTGTAGACAGTGCTGCGCATGCGCTGCTTTGACGGATGTAACAGCGCATGCGCAGCACAGATTCCAGCTGTGGTAGAGTAAATAGGGAAAACTATTTCCTGAAAAGTTGCCATCGCAAAAATGACAGCTCTTCGGAATAGATAGTTATGGAGAGGAGGAATGATGAATTCCTCCGGTAATTAGGTAGAACTCCATGCCAGTTCTAAACCGAATTACCTCCAGAGAAATTTTAGTTATGATGAATAGGCCCCATTTGTCTTAATTGAAAACCTACATGGGTTAATATCAGGGTCTCCACTAACATCACCATGAGAGCAGCAGGGTATTAGTGCACTGAGTTACACAGCTCTTACACCCTTATAATTCATGGTTTATATATGTTTTCAACCAGTACACAAAAGTTCACATCCTCATGAATCTCTCCATAGACTATTCAGAAGAAACATCACCAAGTTACAGATCCAGATCTCTCAGATATATGCATAGACAAACTCTTCTTTAGATACAGAAGATTTTTTTTTATCCAATCCATTAACACCTGAACTGGTTATGGTGCGTACACACTAGACGACAGAGGAAAGACTGTACGATTACGACATTCTAATCGTACAATCGTTCATCTTCCTGTGTCGTGGGATAATGTACCTACACTGAACGATATGTCGTTCAGTGCAGGCACCTTCCATAACCCCGAACATGCACAACCTGACGTTAATAGGCAAGTTGGCCGGCATGTTCAGGCGATGATGGTCGTCGAAAACGACCAGCGGGAGCGCGCATCACTGGTCGTTTTTGACATTATACTGCACGATTAATGAACGATTACGGTGTCGCCCAGTGTGTACGCACCTTAAGGCCGCTGGACAATCACAGGTGTAGGATCTTTCTGAGCACACTCCTCACAGAATACCATCCGTTGAAGAATGGTTATCACAGGCAGCACACAGACATCTTCAATGCTTTGTTTTTACCTTTCTTCTAAGGTCTAATAGTCTTCAAAGGCACACTAAACAATACCCCGCCGCTAACATTATAGTGAGCTAGCATAATCCATATAAATGCCCACTAAAGGGACTTACCTCGGATGGGCACTATTTGGTTGTTGGGGAGAGGGTTCTGTGTCCATTTTATGGCACGCCTGCAACTCTCAATACCGGAATCCTCAAATCGGCTGTAACAGATATTATACCCGTCTCTGGTGTGCAGCGCCATTGTGGCCCTATGACCTATGAGAGGTCGGGCGCATGCGCTGTGCAGCTCCGCACAGGCTTCTGATCCGGCGTTTCTTTGTCCGTGACATGCGCCTGTGCACAAACAATGTATGAGCCGCCAACCTTTGGAGACTTCCTCGGGCAAAAGCACGGGGGTGTCAGCACTCCTCCGGTCTCCTGCCGGAAGCGGCATGAAATAACGCCGGCCGATTCCCAGCAGTGCCTGGCCGACAGATGCAGAGTTTCCGGCAGCGGAAGCCCGAAAGCGCCAGAAATCCCGATCGTCCAAAGGTATTTACTAACCTAACCCACCTTAGGGGTGCCTAACCCTAATCCCCCCCTTCCCCACTGCCTAAACCTAAGTCCCCCAGGGGGGGTGCCTAACCCGAAGTCCCCCAGGGGGGGTGCCTAACCCGAAGTCCCCCAGGGGGGGTGCCTAACCCGAAGTCCCCCAGGGGGGGTGCCTAACCCGAAGTCCCCCAGGGGGGGTGCCTAACCCGAAGTCCCCCAGGGGGGGTGCCTAACCCGAAGTCCCCCAGGGGGGGTGCCTAACCCGAAGTCCCCCAGGGGGGGTGCCTAACCCGAAGTCCCCCAGGGGGGGTGCCTAACCCGAAGTCCCCCAGGGGGGGTGCCTAACCCGAAGTCCCCCAGGGGGGGTGCCTAACCCGAAGTCCCCCAGGGGGGGTGCCTAACCCGAAGTCCCCCAGGGGGGGTGCCTAACCCGAAGTCCCCCAGGGGGGGTGCCTAACCCGAAGTCCCCCAGGGGGGGTGCCTAACCCGAAGTCCCCCAGGGGGGGTGCCTAACCCGAAGTCCCCCAGGGGGGGTGCCTAACCCGAAGTCCCCCAGGGGGGGTGCCTAACCCGAAGTCCCCCAGGGGGGGTGCCTAACCCGAAGTCCCCCAGGGGGGGTGCCTAACCCGAAGTCCCCCAGGGGGGGTGCCTAACCCGAAGTCCCCCAGGGGGGGTGCCTAACCCGAAGTCCCCCAGGGGGGGTGCCTAACCCGAAGTCCCCCAGGGGGGGTGCCTAACCCGAAGTCCCCCAGGGGGGGTGCCTAACCCGAAGTCCCCCAGGGGGGGTGCCTAACCCGAAGTCCCCCAGGGGGGGTGCCTAACCCGAAGTCCCCCAGGGGGGGTGCCTAACCCGAAGTCCCCCAGGGGGGGTGCCTAACCCGAAGTCCCCCAGGGGGGGTGCCTAACACGAAGTCCCCCAGGGGGGGTGCCTAACCCGAAGTCCCCCAGGGGGGGTGCCTAACCCTCCCTTCCCCTAGCCTAACCCTCCTGGGGAAGGGGGTGCCTAACCCTAAGTCCTCCCCGGGTGCCCTAAACCTAAACAACCCCCCCCCCCCCCCCGCGGCTGTCTGCTCACGGCGCCCGGCATCCCTTCGATCGGGATGCCGGGCGCCTGTCTCCCGGCGTCGGGGAAATGTCAGGCGTCTACATGTAGACGCCCGGCATTTCATCCCTCGATGGGATGTGACAGTCGGGAAGCCGGCTGCCGATATTAAGGCAGCCGGGTTCCAGATTGTATACCCTCCTGCCGGCCTCGCTGCAAAGACCAACCTTCATGCTGTCCCCCTGGGGAACCACCCCGCCTCAGGCTGCGACGCTAAGGGCACACTGGGCAAATATATGGGCAAGTCCAATACTAAAAGAAAATAAACTTCCCTATCCTGCTTGGAGACAGGATAAAAAGACAAGGGACCAGAGGAAGGGGCTGGATTATATACAGAAAAAACTTACTGTCTATACTAGGGGGAACAGGTCCTATTCCCAAGGTGTAGGCTGCCATGGAGGAACGAAGAAAAAATTCAAATTTTTTTTTAATCCATCCATTTTTAAAATGTCTCGCAAAACACAGCTTTGTGTCATGGCTTTGTGTCACGGCTTTCGTGGAGATCGTAATATTGCAACTCGCACTAAAGCTCCACTGGACTTTACGCTCCCTTCTCATACAGGCGGCTATCGTCATGGTCAGCCGTAGAGAATAGTAGTAGACTAGGAATGTAGGCCTCCTCGCTCACCAATTGGCCTCTGAAGGTCAGTGCAGCTGGTGAGCGACTGTTCTTGTATTTGGTTACATTTTTTTTTTTTCATTAGCACTGCCTCTTAGGGGTAAATTTACTAAAAGTGAGAGTTTTTAGAAGGGGCGATGTTGCCCATAGCAACCAATCAGATTCCACTTAACATTTAACTAGCACCTTCTAGAAGATAATAGCTAGAATCTGATTGCTTGCTATGGGCAACATCTCCACTTCTAAAAACTCTCACTTTAGTAAATTTACCCCTTCGGCCCATATTCAATTTGAAGCGAAAAGTCAGTTGCCGGTGTTTTCGCCGTCATCGCTAGTTTCTGGTGCAAAAAAGTATCGCGCACGTCCCCGCGTATCCCCGTATTCAATTTGAAAATGGGACCCGGCGGAACGCAAACAGGCAAAAAGTCGTGTCGTGTTTGGGGAAATCAGCCTGACACCACCAAAAGATGCTCTGACAAGGGGGTTCACTATGGGTACCCCTGATTAGCCCTGCTGAAGGTATTTGGGGGTTTTTGGTGACCGTGGTGAAGAATAGCTTTTAGCAATTTTTGGGGGGGGAAATAAGTAGTGCCATCAAATTTGGGGTACATGAAAATGGGTGTAAGCATATTTTAAAGTTGCTAAAGTAAAGTATCAAATAGCGCCAAAAACGCATCTTCAGCAAGTACCTGCATTCACAAATACACCTCCCCCATTCTACCAGACACCCCCAAAAGCTATTTCACTACTTTTGGAATTTGTACCTCCACTTTATTTTTTTGCCCACTTTTTTAAAGTGCTTTTTTGTGGTGTCTTTCGTGGGGTTTTTATGCCTTTTTTTGACGTGTCAAGGAAGGTGTACAAAGGGTTTAGGGGGGTCGCCACAATTTTGCACCCCAAAACTCCGATTCTGCACTTTTTTCCGCCGGCCATCCATTGCCGATACTTTTCCGCTGGTTACAATGCGCAAACTTTTCGCACCGGCGAAAAGTCGGAGAAATTGAATATGGGGATAACTGAAATCGGCAAAAAAAATGACTTTTTGCTCCAAATTGAATACAGGCCGAAGTGTTTATACGTCTTTTGGAGTGCTGCAGCATTTTAGCACCGAGAGTCTGACACTTACTGTTGCCCGTGTAACATTATACGTCAGGTTCCTCTATTAGCACAATAGTACATAGGATAAATGCTCTAATAGCACATAGGATAAATGCTCTAATAGCACATAGGATAAATGCTCTAATAGCACATAGGATAAATGCTCTAATAGCACATAGGATAAATGCTCTAATAGCACATAGGATAAATGCTCTAATAGTACATAGGATAAATGCTCTAATAGTACATAGTATAAATGCTCTAATAGCACATAGGATAAATGCTCTAATAGCACATAGGATAAATGCTCTAATAGCACATAGGATAAACTGTGTAGACTGAGAGCCGGTTCAATGTGGTCCTAGAGCAGTGGGGAGGTCAATGCTGTAATGCACATTTCATGGGGTATATCTGGCTTACTGTATGTGTGCATGGAGAGCATGTAAGTAGCTAAAACATTGTTATACACTTACGGATGTTGTGCATACACATTACTCAGCAGCCTCTGGTTAGCAGTGCTAGGCTGCCAGCAACAGAAGGGAGGACACCTCTGGACCTCGCTAGAGAGGAGAGTGTTGCTAAACGCTGGCGGCACATTCGTTAGTATCACTACGATAGTGAACAAAATAAGGGTCTCATTCAGACCAGCTCGCGAGCGCTGTACGCTCGCAAGCAGGTCGATGGTGCCCCAGTGCGCTTGCGCACAAAGGAGGGAGCTCCGTCATGCGCGAGACCCGGCGAGCGACGGGGAAGCCGTCGTTATGGGTCTCGCACCAAAGGGGGCGTGCTGTCGATGGTGAGTGACAGCACGCCCCTTTGGTGGGCGTGCCTGCCAGACGGAGGCGTTCCCATGGGAACGCCTACCGTCTGGGTCCGGCCCCACTGACATCACTAGTGATGTCAGTGGGAGTGATTTTGGCTCTGATAGAGCCAAAATCACTCCAGGGCTTGCGGCAACGAGACCCTACCGCAGGGTCTCGTCGCAAGCCCGATGGTCGCGATGGTCTTGACCATCACGACCATCATCATGGACGCTCGCATAAACTGTTGGTGGTAACCCACAGCTATGCCCAATTTTAGGTAGCCCGGCCCTGATTCAGAGCGAGCGCTCTGGTCAGAGCGTCCGGCTCTGAATCAGGCCCTAAGTCTCCAGCAGTAAGTAGTGCAATTAAATGAAGCCCTAGGTGGCCCGTCCAATCTCAATTGTTTTTATGGTACATCACCAAATACATATGAGGTTTAAAAATAAACGAATATCAATAAACATCTCTGCCTAGAAGGTGAGAGGATATCCTGGCAAGGAGAAGGAGTAGGGATTGGTCACGGGAACATCCACACAAAATAATTGCTGATCTAAAATGAACAGCTACTATCTTATTCTATGATATCAGATTTAAGCAAGATATGTTTGGCTGCGAAAATAAATTGACTCCTTCCTCTAACTCCTTACCTCCTTCTTCTGCGCCTCCTGGAGACACCTCTTCAGCTGGCTGACACTCTGGAGTACATCCTCACGCTTCACATTAAGCTCATTGAAATGGCTATTAAGTTCCTGCAGATATTTGCTGCCCTTTGATCCGCTCTTCAGTTTATCTCCCATGGCCACCTGTATCTCCTGGAGTTGCGCATTAAGACTCCGGACTTCTGCCATTGACTTCCGCAGTATGGACAACTGTAAGGGGATGGGACACTGTGGCTGAGTAGCTGTCACCTCTTCCACAGAGCCTTCTAGTCCAGGTTCCCCCACAAGCACTTTCAAAGTGGGCTGTTTGGACAACTCCGTCTTATACGATTTAGCGGCTTCATCCCCATCCCTTAAGGAGCGGTGGACCTTTGCTTTAGATGCGTTGGAGGTGCCCTCCGTTCCAGAGCACTCAGAATCATCACAGTTGAGTTTCCTTTTGGTCCGGGGCGGCTTGGACTTTTCTAGTTGTGGTCGAATCAGAAATGTCTGAATTTGTTCCAGATTCTCCTGAACCAGCTGATACTCAAACTCCGCCATGTCCATGTTTGGCAGGGGTACGCCCAGCTGGACGCAGCTCCCCTTCGTCAGGACATAGGCCTTCTGAGGCTCCATCTTCTCCTTGTTCAGCCAAGCTCCATTCAAGCTCTGCAACAAAAAAAAACATTACAAAGGGGATGTTTTTATTCACAGATTGATGAGACTGGCAATGCAAATGAATCAGCTAATATAATATAATATAGGAGCAGCTTCATTTCGATAACTTTCTCCCCTATTTTATTAATGTTCTTCTGTAGTCCCTAGTTTGGTAAGATTTTGGTTCAGAAAGCTTCCTACACAGGCTTTGGCCATTTCCAGCATGAAGACGTGCTACTAGAGATCGAACCAGTTTCTCCTTTTCCCCGCAGGTAACTCCATCTTCATCTAACATATCTCTGCTTTGCACGGTGACCTTACCTTTCTGTCACATCTCCTCTGTTAATTAGCCCGCAGTGCTAATTGATAACTCCCCCCCATACTAGCTGATGCAGTGTCTCCTATTTTAGTCCACAATTTATAGGCTGGCAACTACAAGCATGAAGAATAACGGGACATGCAACTAGAAATGGCCTGGACTTTGGCCTACGCTAACCGCAAAAAAAAGTTCTCAAGCACTGCACACCCAGCATCCTATTCTTCTTCAATTCCACCCTCCTGCAACTTTGGCTGGCCTCCTTACCAACAAAACATATACATTACCCAGGCCTCCAGCCCCAGCTAAGTAACTACTGTGATACACCCAAGATGGTCGCTTCCCTGTTCTCCGGTTTTATGTTATGACCTGGTCCCCACTGCACATCACTTCTAGTGTTCCAGCTAGCTTGTTTTAGCAGGGCTCCGGTAAAACAGCATGCCCTCAGCCTTCCCCACTTGCGGGCCGCAGTGTCTCATGGGTGGGAAAAGTAGTGGTGACCGATGACTGCCGGGTGAATAGACGATGTGCGCATGCCATCTACAGATCCTTGGGGAACACCTACTGTAAGTGGGGGGGAGAGGAGTCATGAGGGGAGGCAGAAGGAACGGGTAGAGAGGTAGGAGGGCAGCCAGGAGAGGGCAGTGTCACGTAGACTAAGGTAGTGAAGGATTTGAGAGGAGAGGTGGTCCAGTGTGTCGAAAGCAGCAGAGAGGTGAAGGAGAATGAGCAGAGAGTAGTGGTCCTTGGATTTAACAAGGAGGTTGTTGCTGACTTTCGTGAGGGCAGTTTCAGTGGAGTGGAGAGGACGGAAGCCAGACTGAAATGGGTCAAGCAGGGAGTGGGAGGAAAGAAAGGCGGTTGCAAACAATATGCTCAATGAGTTTGAAGGCAAAAGGGAGGAGAGAAATGGGTCAGTATAGATCCTGTATCCTGCAGCTCACCCATTACGTGTTATCTCATCCAGGCTTTGTCTATTCTGCCCAGCTAAACCAAGGTAGTGCACCCAAGCTGGCTTCCTTGCCTAGTACTTTCATGGGAAGGATGAACAATACTTGGAACGGATAACCCAAAACGGCCACCTCCCCTCTGTATTATGTTTAGGGTATCTGTATTTGCTGCAAATTTATGTTACGCTTACGTTAATTTGCTAGATATTGAGTTGCGCAGAGAGGGCTGAGTATTAAAGCTGTAATAAATACATACAGGGTAAATTGCAAAATGTATCACCCCAACGTATTGGTGAGACTCACATTGTTGTCAGTGACCGTCCACTGGCCCTCAGCGTCCTGCCTGAATATGCAGTGTGTGCGGGAAATCATAAGGGGAGATTCTTTAGAGACCAACTGGTAGGTTACTCCAAGCCCTCTTCCCACAGTGACCTGAAGGAGACAGAATAACCAATCAGAAACAGCTACCTGCACATAGATAAAGGCTTAGTAATACAGTCAGGTGCATAAATATTGGGACATTGACAGAATTTTCATATTTTGGCCTCTATTCTCCACCACAATGGCTTTGAAATGAAACAAACAAGATGTGCTTTAACTGCAGACTTTCAAATTTAATTTGAGGGTAATTACATCCAAATCAGGTGAACGGTGTAGGAATTACAACGGTTTCTATATGTGCCTCCCACTTTTTAAGGGGCCAAAAATAATGGGACTATCAACTCAAAAGCTATTTCATGGACACGTGTGGGCTATTCCCTCGTTATTTCATTATCAATTAAGCAGGTAAAAGGTCTGGAGTTGATTCTAGGTGTGACATTTGCATTTGGAATCAGTTGCTGTCGACTCTCCATGGGGTAGATGTATGAAGCCCAGAAGCGGTATAAGCGCACGTTATGTGCGCTGATACCGCTTCTCCCCGATGTATGATCGGGGGTCTGGGCGGTAAATGACAAGATAGCAGCGCTGATAGCCTGGGCTATGTACGAACGGTCAGATCGTCTGACCGTTCGGCTGGCTGTAGCTGTCGTTACCGACAGCTACAGCCTGGCGCTAGCCTATCCCCACAGCAGGGAAAGCGCTGTCCCTGCTGCGGCGTCTACCGGCTCCAGGTGGGGATCTCGCGATACTTGCGAAATCCCACGCATGCTCAGTGGAGCCGGCCGGGAAGAATCACAGCGCATCAGCACTAGGCTGATGCGCTGCCGTCTCTAGCGGGTAGCGCCGGAGGGTGGAGTTAACGCTCTCCCTCTCCGGCCGATGAGATGTTTATACATCTCAACGGTAGTGCTTCCTGCTTCGCCTCGGTAAAGAGGCGAAGCGGGAAGCGTTATAGCGGCACGTTAAGTGCCGCTATAATACATCTACTCCCATATGAGATCCAAAGAGCTGTCACTATCAGTGAAGCAAGCCATCATTAGGCTGAAAAATCAAAACAAACCCATCAGAGAGAGCAAAAACATTAGGTGTGGACAAATCAACTGTTAGGAACATTCTTAAAAAGAAAGAACGCACCGGAGAACTCAGCAACACCAAAAGACCCGGAAGACCACGGAAAACAACTGTGGTGGATGACAGAAGAATTATTTCCCTGGTGAAGAAAAACCCCTTCACAATAGTTGGCCAAATCAAGAACAATCTCCAGGAGGTAGGTGTATATGTGTCAAAGTCAACAATCAAGAGAAGACTTCACAAGAGTGAATATAGAGGGTTCACCACAAGATGTAAACTATTGGTGAGCCTCAAAAACAGGAAGACCAGATTACAGTTGCCAAACAACATCTAAAAAAGCCATTACAGTTCTGGAACAACATCCTATGGACAGATGAGACAAAGATCAACTTGTACCAGAGTGATGGGAAGAGAAGAGTATGGAGAAGGAAAGGAACTGCTCATGATCCGAAACATACCACCTCAACAGTGAAGCATGGTGGTGGTAGTGTCATGGCGTGGGCATGTATGGCTGCCAATGGAACTGGTTCCCTTGTATTTATTGATTATGTGACGGCTGACAAAAGCAGCAGACTGAATTCTGAAGTGTTTTGGGCAATATTATATGCTCATATTCAGTCAAATGCTTCAGAACTCATTGGACGGCGCTTCACAGTGCACATGGACAATGACACGAAGCATACTGCAAAAGCAACCAAAGAGTTTTTTAAGGTTAGAAAGTGGAATGTTATGCAATGGCCAAGTCAATCCCCTGACCTGAATCCGATTGAGCATGCATTTCACTTGATGAAGACAAAACTGAAGGGAAAATGCCCCAAGAACAAGCAGGAACTGAAGAAATTTGCAGTAGAGGCCTGGCAGAGCATCACCAGGGATGAAACCCAGCGTCTGGTGATGTCTATGCGTTCTAGACTTCAGGCTGTAATTGCCTGCAAAGGATTTCTAACAAAGTATTAATAAGTGAAAGTTAGATTTAGGATTGTTTAATTTGTCCCATTACTTTTGGCCCCTTAAAAAGTGGGAGGCACATATAGAAACCGTTGTAATTCCTACACCGTTCACCTGATTTGGATGTAATTACCCTCAAATTAAATCTGAAAGTCTGCAGTTAAAGCACATCTTGTTTGTTTCATTTCAAAGCCATTGTGGTGGTGAATAGAGGCCAAAATATGAAAATTCTGTCAATGTCCCAATATTTATGCACCCGACTGTATGTTCAACCTCTCCGGTATCCAGCAGGACAGGACAATGCATCCTTAAAATAAAAAAACTAATCTGTAAATAATCAGCTTATGCAGATAACTACAATGATAGGTGCAAACTATAGGAACAATTCAGAAAAAAACCCCAAAAACATTCCTTTATTGCCACCCAGTGGTCACCTGATGGTAATGGCTACTTACATATGATGGACCAATATCTGTAGCAAGACAAGTGGAAAATGTAAGCCAGATGCTCCCAACCCAGGGCTGTGAATTGTCCCGTTTATCATGTTACAGTGTAGATGGACCGGTTAGGTCCATCTACCAGCAGTCACTGGAGAAAATCGAGAGTGGTTATATCAAAAACGAACTGGGATATCGTATCTTTATGGCCTATTGACGGCATCGACAGGTTTTGGAAAGGTGGGGAAACGGGACAAAGAGCCTTTGTAGTCGCCGGCCGGTGTCTTTGTGACCAGCAGGGGTGAGGTACCTGGCATACATAGGGAGAGGGGCCCTAGATTGCACACCCTAAGCACAATGTCAGGTGCTACCTGCTGAGACTTGTAGTGCTCCATCAGGTCACCTGGATATGGTTGGCAGGCCCATAATTATGGCCATCATTATGCCAAGAACCTCTTTGATGCAATTTAGCAGTATATTATTAGGTTCAGCATGGTTAGAGCGTGCACCTGCATTTGTGAGGTGCCTGGCAGTCTACAGCGTGGAGCAAACGGATCCGAGAGGCTGCACTATAGGCGATATACCCTTAGCCAGGAAGTAAATCAAGTCTCTAAAACAGGTTGGCCCGTTCAGAGATGTCCATTCATCAGATGAACGTACATCTCCGATTAGGGGTCGGCGCAGGACCTATTCTGCACATGTGCAGAATGGGACCTGTGATTACGCTCGCAGACCTTTCCAAGCAGCAGCATGCGTTTGGGAGGAGGGGCTGGTCGGTTTGCACAATATACTTGTGCTTGGACACCTATATAATGCATTTTAACTGCAGCATCAGTGGATTGGTTTTAAGATAATTTGTTTTAGCATAAATTAGGCCAGCCGTGCGTTATTTATTTATGCTTGTCTTTTTTTTTTTTTTTCATTCAAAAATGATTATCCGACAGCCAGCACTGCACTTATTTTTCTATATAAAATTATGCTCCGCTATTATACTCGGTTATACTGTATATGGATGCAGGTCTGGATAGAATTGTGCAATTTTCCATCAGGCAACGAAAAATAAAACTAACTGCGTGATAGAAGCCAGGGGGACAGTGCAAACCAGCGTCGGGGTCGACAGGGTCATTAGGTCAACACAGAAATGGTCAGCACTTTTTTTTTTCTAGCCCTAATCTTCACCCCAACCATCGAGGTAGGTGCCTGACCCTAACCGTCCCTTCTAGTGCCTAACACCAACCTTCGGGGTAAGTGCCTAACTGTCGGAGTAAGTGCCTAACCATTACCCTCCAGTAAGTGCCTAACAAAAAAAAAAAAAAATGTGTTGACCTTTAGTGCGACCTTCAGACCCTGTCGAGAGTTCGCAAATATGCGCTATAGCGCGTATTTTACCCAGCATTGAGGACCGGGGACTCACATTTGTAGAATGGGTGGGTTACCGGGACGCGCTCCGCTGCAGCCAATAGCGCTAACCTATCCCTTCAGAAGCTGGAAGAAATTTCATTCGCTGCTGCCCCTCCTGCTATTTGGAGGCAGAGCCGGAGACCAAGCTCACAGTCAGGAGCAGAAGACAGAAGGGCTGGGATGCTGTACATAGTGGCCAGGTCTATTTTAATACCTCGGGCCGGCCGCTGTTATCTGCAGGCCCGCCAAGAGCCGCGGTGAGCCCGGGTAACAGGGGGCGTGACCAAATTGTGGGAGGCATGGTGACGCCCCCTTCCCGAAAAAAGAAGAAAAAAAAAAGGATTGCAGCACCGCGCGCTAAGGAGGGGGGGGGGGCGCTCTGAGCCCACTCAGCCTGGCTCAGAGCCAGGGGGCGCGATCAGGGTGATAGCTCCCCCCCACAGGCATAGGAGACTGCTGCTCAGCAGCCACAAGCAGTCTCCCACTGCAGCTCGGCATACGGTGTGTGCTGGGCTGCAGTGAGGGAGGGAGGGGCGGTGCCGGACCCAGGCCCCCGCCAGGCCCCTCAGGAAGTCCAGGTAATCTGTACCCACTCCCCCCCTTCGGCGCCCCTGGTTATCTGCTGGGCTGCCTGTGCTGTCTATTGCCAGCAGTACAGTGCAGAGCCGCGGCCCCGCCCCCTATGTGCAGCCAGAAGCACAGTGGAGACACAAGGCCCCGCCCCCAGTCTCTCGTCTCCTCTGCCTGTGGACAGCGCGGCCATAGCCAGCACATGTTGGGAAGAGCCAGCCAAGTGCATGCTGCAAATTAGGACGATAGTACCGCAGCGCACCTGGCCCCAGCAGTCCCCAGATTTCTGGCTCTAATCCCTGCTTCCCTTCCACCCCTAATACCCGGTGTCACCCATACCCCTTCTACTGTCCCTACCTGTTACACTTGTCGCCAGCTCCCCTCCACCTCCTCCTGTATGTGGCTCCCCACCCCATCCAATACCCGATGTCACCCAACCCCTTCTGCTGTCCCTCTGGTGAACCGCTCCACTCCACTTGCTCCTGTATGTGCCCCTCCCCCCACCCCATCTCATACACGGTGTCACCCAGTCCCTTCTGCTGTCCCTCTGGTCACCAGCTACCTTCCACCTGCTCCTGTATGTGGCAACCCACCTCCTCGAATACCCGTCTAAATAGGTCCGGCCACTATGTACAGCCCCTTCTGCTGTTCCTACCCGTTTCTCCTTCCAAAGCTCCCCTCCTCCTGTATGTGACCCCCCGCCCCCTCTAATACCCGGTGTCACCCAGCCCCTTCTCCTGTCTACTTCACTTATCCCCAGCTCACCTCTATAATTTCCTGTATGTGGCTCCCATTCCCCTCTAATACCTGGGGGCACCAAGCCCCTTCTGGTGTCCCTGCCTACCCCTAAAGCCCCTCCAAAAATCCTCCTGTGCCTGGCTCCCCATCTCCTACTCCTGTGCCCGGCTCCCAACCTCCTACTCCTGTCCCCAGCTCTGACTCCCGTACATCAAGACAAGGAGCCAAAAGGACCTGCATCACGAGCGCAGCGGCCCCCATCCAGCTCTCACATAATAAAATGGACAGAAGAGTGCACAGCTAGATGCAGAAAATTCCTTAAGCATTTTTGTTCAAAGGTAAGAAAACAACATTTTTTTTTACTGTGTTTTTAAAATGCATTTATTAGTTTGTGGTTTTTCATAAAATGATGCTGAAACTACAGTTTCTGCATAATTTATCAAAGCTATGTAAGAATAGTCTAATGCAGAAGATTCACAGAAATCTCCTGCAGAAGGCTAACTACCGCAGCAGACTGCAGTCCCCATTATTGTTAATGGGTACTGTGGTCTGACCTCTAGGTACAAAACCGATACAATTGGGGGTATCAGATGGGCACTCTAGGGGGATGCAGGCATGTGTGGTGGCATGTTGGGAGGTCTGACGGTCCAGTGGGGAGCTCTAAAGCATAAATTATGATGGGACCCAGAAATGGTCAGGTAGGACCCCATTTTTTTTAAAGTGGCGGGTTCCTGGGACCCACATATTTTGTCGCTCAGCGCGATCACTGCCTGTCGACCTTTTTACTGCAAACCTAATGACCGGATACCGATTTAGAGATGGACGCAAAGCCGGTATTACCGCAGTTCAGCAATTATCAGTAAACTGCGTATGTGTCTAAATTGCACTGCGCATGCGTCAAGGTACATTACCATAGTCGCTCACAGCACTTTTTTTTACTAACAGTGTGACTGACAGTCAGGGAACGTTTGTAGGAGTTAACTAGGAGTGGGAAGCAGTCGGGAAGCCGAAAAACTTAATCCCGACCGCCGGCTTCCTGTCTAATGACTGGCGTCGATATCCTAACGCCTGTCATTAGACCTACGCCGGGAGCCCGACACCTGGCATACCGATCGAAGGAAAGCCGGGCGTAGACAGCCTCAGGGAGGGGGGAAGGTTAGGGGCTCCCGGTGGGGGGTTAGGCACCACCCAGGGAGGTTAGGGTTAGGCACCCTAGGGGGGAGGTTAGGCACCTTCCCGGGAGACATAGGGTTAGGCTACAGGGAAGGGGGTTAGGTTTAGGCATTCAGGGGGGGTTAGGCACTGGGGGGGGGGGGGAGGAGGTGGTAAATCATACCGATTTCCTAGGAGTTGTGGCAAAAAACAGATGTGTCACTATGGTTTTAGGAGCACGTCCCAACCTGCACCTGCGATCTCATACGCAATAAAAATGTTCCCGCTGCCATTCTGAGTAGCCATAGAGCAGTGGTAAATTACCCCACATGGGGTAAAAAAATGAAATTCCTGGGGGTAATGGAAGGACAGCCGGGCATGCATATGAATCATTCTATAATATAGAATGATTCATATGCATGCCCGGCTGTGCCGCAGGGAGGCTCTAAGCCGGACGCCCGCTGGGATGTTATTACCAGCGGGCGCCCGGCTCCTTCCCTGCAGCGCCGCGTTAGCTGGAGGCTGGAGTCCTCTTCTGAACTCCAGCTTCCGGCTCTCTCCATGCGCATTATGGGAGAGACATCATGACGTCTCTCCCATAGTTCCGAGGAGCAGCCGGGCGGACAGGACGTCGGCGGATGCAGGAGCGGGGATTAAGGTGAGTGGGGGCACTACTACAGGGGCATAACTATGGGAGCACTACTACAGGGGCATTATATGGGGGCACTACTACAGGGGCATTATATGGGGGCACTACTACAGGGGCATTATATGGGGGCACTACTACAGGGGCATTATATGGGGGCACTGCTATATGATTTCCTTCCTTTCAAATCAAGGGGGTAACGTCGGCGTATCTAAATATATTTTGGGGTAAAAGGTAAAAAGTTCCTTGACCCCTGCCATAGAGTTACTTAGAACTGAATGATCTGCATCCGATGCTGCGTCTCTGCATGCAGATTCTTGGATATGCAAAGCCGCAGGCTGGCGTCTCCATACAATCCTTGTCGTCTGCAACATTGGCGTATTTTCGCACAGCCCCTGTGTACTGGATTCATTCATATAGGGTCATTAATGTCACAACTATTTGGTCTCTGCTTGGTGAGAAGTGGGGGCTTTAGCTGGCCATAATACAGGGAGAGGAGATTTTCTTTTTTACTTTACACAAGTTGCAGTGGAATGCCAGAATAATAAACTGCATTTTACTTTCATGGTGTTGGCATGGATATGGGCTGACAAAAGTTTGCTGTCACAGTACTGATGTATATAAGGGTGCGGGGCAGATAAGGCACTGGCAGGAATATAGGGGCTATGAGGAGATAATGGGGTGCTGCCAGGGTACTGTGTATATAAAGGTGCAGATAATAGGGCACTGGTAGGAATATAGGGGCTATAAGGAGATAATGGGGTGCTGTCAGGCTACTGTGGTGTGTATAAAGGTGCTAGGAAGATAGCAGTACTGCAGTGTGTATGACGGTGCTGGGCAGATAACAGGGTACTACAGTGTGTATAAGGGTACTGGAAGCAGTTGTAGGGCACTGTCAGCAGTGTTAGGGCACTGTCAGGGTAATGGGGTGTGTATAATGGTGCTGGGACCCGTATTAGAGCACCGCCAGGATTCTGGGTTGTTTATTAAGGGCCTGGCAGCAGTATTAGGGTACTGGGTGTGTAAAAGGTAACTGACAGCAGAGTTAGGGCACTGTCAGAGAGTATAAGGTTAATGTGTGTTTAAGGGTAAGAGCAGCAGTATTACGGTACAGTCAGTGTACTATTGTCTTTAAGGGTAATGGCAGCAGTATTAGGGCACTGTCAGGGTACTGGTGTGTATATAAGGGTAATGGCAGCAGTATTAGGGCACTGTCAGGGTACTGGGGTGTGTATATAAGGGTAATGGCAGCAGTATTAGGGCACTGTCATGGTACTGGGGTGTGTATAAGGGTACTGGCAGCAGTATTACGGTACTGTCAGGGTACTGGGGTTTGTATATAAGGGTAATGGCAGCAGTATTAGGGCACTGTCAGGGTACTGGAGTGTGTATATAAGGGTAATGGCAGCAGTATTATGGAACTGTCAGGGTACTGGGTGTGTAAGGTTACTGGCAGCAGTATTAGGGCACTGTCAAAGTACTAGGGTGTGTATAAGGGTAGTGGCAGCAGTATTAGGGCACTGTCAGGGTACAGGGGTGTGTATAAGGGTACTGGCAGGAGTAATAGGGCACTGTCAGGGTACTGGGGTGTATAAGGGTACTGTCAGCATACTGGGTGTGTGTATAAGGGTACTGGCAGCAGTATTAGGGCACTGTCAGGGTACTGGGGTGTGTATAAGGGTAATGGCAGCAGTATTAGGTGTGTATAAGGGTACTGGCAGCAGTATTAGGGCACTGACAGGGTACTGGGGTGTGTATAAGGGTACTGGCAGCAGTATTACGGTACAGTCAGGGTACTGGGGTGTGTATAAGGGCAATGGCAGCAGTATTAGGGCACTGTCAGGGTACTGGGGTGTGTATAAGGGTAAGGGCAGCAATATTACGATACTGTCAGGGTACTGGAGTGTGTATAAGGGTACTGGCAGCAGTATTACGGTACAGTCAGGGTACTGGGGTGTGTATAAGGGTACTGGAAGCAGTTGTAGGGCACTGTCAGCAGTGTTAGGGCACTGTCAGGGTAATGGGGTGTGTATAATGGTGCTGGGACCCGTATTAGAGCACCGCCAGGATTCTGGGTTGTTTATTAAGGGCCTGGCAGCAGTATTAGGGTACTGGGTGTGTAAAAGGTAACTGACAGCAGAGTTAGGGCACTGTCAGAGAGTATAAGGTTAATGTGTGTTTAAGGGTAAGAGCAGCAGTATTACGGTACAGTCAGTGTACTATTGTCTTTAAGGGTAATGGCAGCAGTATTAGGGCACTGTCAGGGTACTGGTGTGTATATAAGGGTAATGGCAGCAGTATTAGGGCACTGTCAGGGTACTGGGGTGTGTATATAAGGGTAATGGCAGCAGTATTAGGGTACTGTCATGGTACTGGGGTGTGTATAAGGGTACTGGCAGCAGTATTACGGTACTGTCAGGGTACTGGGGTTTGTATATAAGGGTAATGGCAGCAGTATTAGGGCACTGTCAGGGTACTGGAGTGTGTATATAAGGGTAATGGCAGCAGTATTATGGAACTGTCAGGGTACTGGGTGTGTAAGGTTACTGGCAGCAGTATTAGGGCACTGTCAAAGTACTAGGGTGTGTATAAGGGTAGTGGCAGCAGTATTAGGGCACTGTCAGGGTACAGGGGTGTGTATAAGGGTACTGGCAGGAGTAATAGGGCACTGTCAGGGTACTGGGGTGTATAAGGGTACTGTCAGCATACTGGGTGTGTGTATAAGGGTACTGGCAGCAGTATTAGGGCACTGTCAGGGTACTGGGGTGTGTATAAGGGTAATGGCAGCAGTATTAGGTGTGTATAAGGGTACTGGCAGCAGTATTAGGGCACTGACAGGGTACTGGGGTGTGTATAAGGGTACTGGCAGCAGTATTACGGTACAGTCAGGGTACTGGGGTGTGTATAAGGGCAATGGCAGCAGTATTAGGGCACTGTCAGGGTACTGGGGTGTGTATAAGGGTAAGGGCAGCAATATTACGATACTGTCAGGGTACTGGAGTGTGTATAAGGGTACTGGCAGCAGTATTACGGTACAGTCAGGGTACTGGGGTGTGTATAAGGGTACTGGAAGCAGTTGTAGGGCACTGTCAGCAGTGTTAGGGCACTGTCAGGGTAATGGGGTGTGTATAATGGTGCTGGGACCCGTATTAGAGCACCGCCAGGATTCTGGGTTGTTTATTAAGGGCCTGGCAGCAGTATTAGGGTACTGGGTGTGTAAAAGGTAACTGACAGCAGAGTTAGGGCACTGTCAGAGAGTATAAGGTTAATGTGTGTTTAAGGGTAAGAGCAGCAGTATTACGGTACAGTCAGTGTACTATTGTCTTTAAGGGTAATGGCAGCAGTATTAGGGCACTGTCAGGGTACTGGTGTGTATATAAGGGTAATGGCAGCAGTATTAGGGCACTGTCAGGGTACTGGGGTGTGTATATAAGGGTAATGGCAGCAGTATTAGGGCACTGTCAGGGTACTGGGGTGTGTATAAGGGTACTGGCAGCAGTATTACGGTACTGTCAGGGTACTGGGGTTTGTATATAAGGGTAATGGCAGCAGTATTAGGGCACTGTCAGTGTACTGGAGTGTGTATATAAGGGTAATGGCAGCAGTATTATGGAACTGTCAGGGTACTGGGTGTGTAAGGTTACTGGCAGCAGTATTAGGGCACTGTCAAAGTACTAGGGTGTGTATAAGGGTAGTGGCAGCAGTATTAGGGCACTGTCAGGGTACAGGGGTGTGTATAAGGGTACTGGCAGGAGTAATAGGGCACTGTCAGGGTACTGGGGTGTATAAGGGTACTGTCAGCATACTGGGTGTGTGTATAAGGGTAATGGCAGCAGTATTAGGTGTGTATAAGGGTACTGGCAGCAGTATTAGGGCACTGACAGGGTACTGGGGTGTGTATAAGGGTAATGGCAGCAGTATTAGGGCACTGTCAGGGTACTGGGGTGTGTATAAGGGTAATGGCAGCAATATTACGATACTATCAGGGTACTGGAGTGTGTATAAGGGTACTGGTAGCAGTATTAGGGTACTGGGGTAGGTATAAGGGTGCTGGTAGTGGTATTAGGGGACTGTCAGTGTACTGTGGTGTGTATTATGGTAATGTCAGGGTACTGGGGTGTATATAAGAGTACTGGCAGCAGTATTAGGGTACTGGGGTGTGTATAAGGGCAATGGCAGCAGTATTAGGGCACTGTCAGGGTACTGGGGTGTGTATAAGGGTAATGGCAGCAGTATTAGGGCACTGGGGTGTATATAAGGGTACTGGTGGCAGTATTAGGGCACTGGGGTGTATATAAGGGTACTGGTGGCAGTATTAGGGTACTGGGGTAGGTATAAGGGTGCTGGTAGCAGTATTAGGGTACTGGGGTAGGTATAAGGGTGCTGGCAGTGGTATTAGGGGACTGTCAGGGTACTGGAGTGTGTATTATAGCAATGTCAGGGTACTGGTATAAGAGTACCGGTAGCAGTATTAGATTTCTCGGGTAGGTATAAGGGTGCTGGCAGTGGTATTAGGGGACTGTCAGGGTACTGGGGTGTGTATTATGGTAATGTCAGGCTACTGGGGTGTATATAAGAGTACTGGTAGCAGTATTAGGGTACTGGGGTAGGTATGAGTGCTGGTAGTGGTATTAGGTGACTGTCTGAAGCTCTGTGGCTCGGGGCACCTCACCTCCTCCCCTCCCGGCAGCAGTAGTCGGTCCTGTCTCTCCCCGAGCCTCTTCAGGCACCAGCACAGGTCGCTGCTCTCCGCCATCTCGGCCGCCGGGATAAGAGCGCTCAGCGGACTAGACAGGAGCTGGCCGGGGGCGCCAACACCGGATCAGCCAGCCCAGACCAATCCAGCGCCGAGCGCTTCCTCATCCAGAACCGATAGTACGGCCGCACTACGCAGCAGAACGTTCCTCCAGCCGGAACTAATCACACCCGGAGCGCCCCAATCAGCCAGGCGTCAGACATGCATAACCGAGCGCCGACCATCTGCCTCTGGGACCTCTAGCAAGTGAGAGGAGGCGGGAGCCAACGTGTTGTCTGCGTGACGTCACTGACACTGGCCAACGTCATCGATATCTCTACACGACGCATTTTAGGACACTAATGGGCTTAATTACGTAAAAATGAGACCAGGCCTGTCACCAGAGCAACAAAAATGGTACACTATCGAGGCTTAGGGGCATATTTATCACTATCTGCATTTCCTATGCAATTGTGGTGCGATAAATTCTTTGCGTTGCGATAGCAACAAAAATATCGGAAGCAGCTAGATCCACTTCCGTAGATTGACCATGACATCATCAGCCAGTGTCCAACGTCATTCCCTACCATCCAAGTGGGCATAGAGGGGGAATATAACCATGTGGCGAGCGTAGCGAGCCTGCGAGGGGTTAACGTTCTTTTTTTGGTGGGCTGTGTGGGCAGGAAACTACACTTCCGCCCTCAGTGCACGTCACTTACGGGTACAGAATCTGAAGTGGAAATAGTCTTTACCATAGCATATCTCCCAACATGAGAGACCCCTACCAAGAGGGAGAAAATACTCTGTTCCTGGACGTCCCTCTTAAGTTATGATTATCGGCGCCTGTGTTGAACTTGTTCATTAATAAGAAAGGTGTTTCACCACAGGTGACGACAATCATAAATTAAAAAGGGACGTCCAGAAAAGGGAGCATTTTGTCCCTCCTGGAATGGTCCATGTTGGGTGGTATGCGATATTAGAAATTATCACCTGAATGTATTAAAATTGGCATGCCGGGACAGCGCTCACGAGAAGCAGATGGCATACTGCATCTGGTCCGCTCAGTAGTGCGGGCGGCAGCACACGGGGGCTCCGGAAGGGATAGTGCTAAGGAGGAGAAGATCCGGCATGGGTTGGGAACGGGATGCTGGCACTTGGGATCCCTGCGGTCAGAATCCCGATGCTGGCATCCCGTGGTTAGGATACTTGCACCTGACGGTCAGTATTCTAACCCTTCTCCTCTCCCTCCCCCTAACTCTCCCCGCAGCCTAAACCTAATACCCCCCCCTGCAGCCGAACCCTCCCCCTAGTGCCTAAGTTTGCAGGAGGGATGCGCTCAGAATACTGACTGTCGGGATGCCGGGGCTTAGAATCATGGTGCCGGCATCCCAAGAATGTGTATTGCGGATAGGGGGAGTAAGTACATCCCGACCGTCCCTATTCTGACCGCATCCCTCCTGCATACTTACCTGCTCTACCAGAACTTGCAGGAGGCTCCAAATTTTTCAGGCAGTCTCCCGCACCCCCAGGATAGTGGCCGGATCTTCCACATCCCAACCACTTCCTAGTGAAGAGGACAGAATGGGGGAGATAAAAACGGAATCACGGTCCGTATCGAGGGGCTAAAAAGACAATAAAACTTGAGAGCCCGTCCCCTGAAAGAGCTAGCTGCATTACCTCTCCGGAGTTCTGGAGAGGGGATGAAAAAGTAGGCATTTATGCAATCCGGTCACCTTCAGCTTCCTGCCTCTTCACTGCCTCCTTTCCTCTATGCCAGTGTCTCCCTATATGCCACTTCTCCTCTTTGCCTCTGCCTTAATGCCCCTGCAGTCCACCTCCTCTCCTCTATGCCTCCCGTCCCTGATGAGTCTGCCCCGTGAACCCCCCCAGGGATCTCCTCCTAGCTGTGTGTTGCTGCCCAGCTCATGGCTTCCTCTCCTGCCCCTCTCCCATCAATGTTAGTAGTAGAAAAATAAAACCTGTACCCATGGATCTCTCAGTGAGCTGCTTCAGTAACAATCTCAAAAATCATTAAAAAAATCGTAAAAAGTAACTAATACCCTGATTTAAGTCACCCACAGGAAAATTTAATTATAGATTGATATCGCGAGGTGTTTTGGATATTATTTTTAAACCTTACTTATTATAAGAAGAAATGGAATAATTCACACCAATACCAACTCTAAAATAAATGACAATGTTTTACTTAAAAAGCAAATTAATTATACATGTATTATGGTATTATTGTCAAAGCAGACTTACAACATAAAAAAACATTAGTTTAGCAACAGTAACAAAATGATTATATGCAATGCCTAGCAAAGACTCCCAAGGTGACAGTCAGCCAATGTTTATACTTACAGCCCAGCGCCCCGCGACTCTCTCGACCTACATTTCTATATACTCTTAATTGCAATGAAAATAATAATGAAAGACATAAGCATGCATATATTTGTGAACTGCTGAAGGAATATGTATGGTCACATATTCCGGCGTTATCAGTTCCATCCTCATGAAATTTGAGGGGTCATAACTCCGAAAAAAGTTCATATCTCTGAAGAAAGTTCATATCTCTCATAGATTGCATCATCCGATTTCTTCTTAATCTATTGGAAAATCTTCTTGAAGCATTTCACTAATATATAGAAAATCAATAACATTATCATGACAAAAAAAAAAATAATTAATCTTCCCATTGTGTGCATAATGTCGCCAAACCAATTTCCAATTCACGCAAACTAGGTACTGGGGTTCAACCAGGTGAACCAGCTGTCGGGAATCATACCATCATGTTTATTCAGCAAATTCATTTTTAACCTGAGTAATTTCATTTAACCTTTATTTTATTTCTTCTGCATCAGAATAATTTGTGATGTATGTACAACACTTTAACTCATATACTGTTTGTAATGTGACACAATATCCAACGTTACAGCTGTAAGTTAGTGTGTGCTGCATTTTAATTCAGTGTTTTATTGCTTGAAACTCTCTTACCACAATGTCTGCGATATTATTTATTAATTCCCTATGTACCAAATGTTGTTATGTTACCAAATCCTAAACCAACCTTATAACTTTGGGACAGTGTAAAGAGGTCCTTGTACTTTTCCATATACCGTTTGTATTTCTATTTACCATTCTTACACAGTAATTATTTCACATGTTTCTTTTAGATTTTTTTTTCTATTGTGTTACCTTTGCATCAAGTAGCAGTGTTCTTATAAGACCCATTTCAAAAGAATTCACCGGTAACCATCTATAAGCCTTATGCCCACACATATAATTTAACCCCTGTATTAGTGTCATGGTTTATTAGATAATGTGTTAGAAAAACATTATAAGGAACATTACAATGGGCACCCTTTTCATCCACGCTTTCTTCTTGCTTGTTCCATTCTGCGATATGATGACTGTACGTTTTATTGTACCCCTACATTCCTTCTGTTATTACAGTTTATTAATGCACTCACATATAATTTTTTTATTAGGTTTTGTGTATTTAATAATTTCTAAAAGATCCCCAAACAAGTTTAATTCAGTAACATCCTCCTTGTAAGATTGTGTTCCAAACACTGGTTCGCAAATAAATACCTTCAGTTCCTGTACCATTTTGGTAATACACATGATGTTGTCCTTATCATACCTTGGATACTTTGTTAATTTTAAACGTAGGGAACCTGTGACATTATAAGGTTCAAGTGTGTGAGTTCCACATAGTGAGTGATGTGTTGTTTGATTTGAGTGCAATGAGATAAACATTAGCACAACTTTCCCTGAATGACATGGTGACTACATCCACAACAATCAACTTTATTGTTCTTTCTATAAGCTCATAAGTGTCCAGGGAAGAAGTGTGTATAGAGGTGCTGTCTTTGCACCATTGTGTACCCCTTTTCTGAATTTAAACCATAGTATTTACATATACACCTTGGAATTGTGAGACAACCCTTCACACCTTTGCCTTACAGTAATGTCTCTTTTTCTCCCAATACTTCATCAGATGTATCTTGCATCTAGTACCAGTATGAGACCTTATTTACCTGTATTTTGTTACTTTAATGTATTTCTTTTTCAAACATTTTAATTATTTTTTCCCTTGGTCTTCTGACCATCCTCTGATGCTTACCTATACCTGGGAGTATCAGTACTAAAATGAGTGTGTGCGTCTTTTATGACTCTTAATGTGATTAAAACCATATCCCTTGTGATCATGAGTTTCAAAATAGGAGTGGAGTCTACCAATATCACCCCGGCAGTACCCCTAGGATAACTCTCCACACCGTCCTCATCAGTCACCAGTCCTTCTCAGCTCCTATTCACAATAAAAAATGTAAAAATGGAAAAAAAATTACTTTCCCAATCAATGGATACACAGAGACTTGATCACCAATAGCCATTTTTCCTTTTCTTTGTTCACAACCCGCAGAACACTACTAATAATGTCCCCGATTCTGTGAACCTTATCTTGGTCTGAACTGTGGCTCTGATCAGGCCCATCATCAAATAAGTTTATTAGATTTAAATCACAGTCAATGTCTTTATCTGCATCTTCTTTGGCTTTAACTGACCTCACCACCGGGTCGGCAACCTTCTTGCAGTGAGATTTTGTGAATCCAATTGTCCTTTTCAGCCACATCGAGGTTGTTAGCAGAACCTGGAACGGGCCTTGCCATCGATCTATGAGACAACCAGAACATAAGAAATTTCTCACCATTACATAGTCTCCAGACTGGACTCCATGACAAGGTTCTTCTGGGAGTCTCTTCATAAGCTTTCCTTGCTTTTCTTCAGATGCTGTGAGAATTGTATAACATAGTCCGTAGTTAAATCATAGTCCGTTGCTTGACTTACAAAAAGGATAGGCAGTTTAAAAAAAAAAAATAGCTCATAAGGCACAGGTTAAGTGATCGCTTTGGAGTGGTGTGGATGCTATACAAAACCAGAGGTAAAAGCCCCCAGTCAACTCATGGTAGTCTCCATAGCCACCTTATCTAACTTGTACTCAATGTTAGTGTTTACACATTCAATTTTGATTTTTTTTTTTAATAAACCCATATATTGACATATTGCTTGTAATACCTTCCCTGTAAAATGTGTACCCCTGTCACCTTCAACAACACATGGGATATGATATTATATCTGGAAACATAAATAACTGCACAATTTCTGTGAATGATGCTGCACATGATGTAGGATTTCTGTGACAACATCCGGAAACTGTGAAGTCCTCACAAACAATAAATGGTTAGATAAATATAAGGTATCCAGGACACATTGAACCTGCTAATGATAGTGAGATTAGTTGCAGGAAGGACACGAATATCAGTAATAATCATGAATTGAATCAGATCTAACAGTTCACTTCTGGGGAATAGTCATAAACAAATTGTTGATTAGAATAAACAGGCATAAATATAGCAGTAAGCTTAGACATTTAAGTTAGCTTGAGAGACAATAGTCTGTGAGATACAAATCTTGGAATGATTATTAATTAAAATAAGCAAGCATAAAGAAAGTAATAAGCTTAAGCGTTACATCAACATTGTCATCACCAGAGACAGGAGTCTCTGGGGTTCAAATCTTGAAAAAAATAATAAACAAAAGGGGGGTCAGTCGGGCCAGCTGTGAGAGCCGGGGACGCTGCTGTTGGCCGACTGCCACCTTGTTCCACCTCAGCCTCCTGCTGCCATATTGCCAGACATTGCAAATACTTAACCCTATTCACCAACTTGAAAAAAATAATTGTTGCTTTCAAAGCCTCCAAAACAGATTGGTTAAATGTGCCAGCCATGGGGAAATGACCAGAGGTCCATCCGTCATCCCACTCCACCCTGCAACAAACTTCACACTCATCTCCGTACTTGTCTTTCATAACTGCATACATACTTGTCATTCCTAATCACATATGCTTTTGTTTTATTATTATTCCTAGATCCCACATTACACTACCCTCATTCCCCATCCTCTGTTGCATTTCTTTAAACATATATATATATATTTTTAAATAACTACCCTGGTAACTCTTGGCAACTCACTCGATGCCATATTAAAGAAATGTCTCTCTCTCGCTCTGCTGCAAAAATAAAACTGCATTTTTTTTTTTCTTAAATAGCTAATCTCTATGACCTTCAAACGGGAACACTCTTCCAGCTCCTCAAATAAGCTTTTACACTTGCAATGAGAAACATTAATTCTTTCTTAAGTACAAGTTTTGTTAGTGGGATACCTTTACAATTTCATGGTAAACTACCCTGGTTTCAGATTTCCGTTTCACCAAACCAATTCCTTCTCACCTTCATTCAAACAACCATTACCATCCAGGTGCGTCACGTGCCATTCTCCCCATACTCTGTAGCTTATCAAGCTACAATCAACCTCTTCACCCTCAAATCACTTACTCTTACCCTCTTATAACTTACAAGAACCAACTCCAATCCCATACAAGTACTAGACAATGTTGCCTTTTAAAAATCAAATGAGATCAACTGTTTCTTTCACTTTAAAATTGTGACACGTCTGTCAAAATGAAAACTCAAAAAACTACCCTAAAAAACTACCCTAATCGTGTTTCCTGTCCTTCGTTATCAGGCCAAACACATCTCAGGTACAATCTGACCTCGTTAACAGATTCAGTACTTCAATTACCTTGTGCCCCCCTTTATTAGGGTTCAGGACACCTTTTGCATCACTTGTAACTACACAAGTCTATTTATATACCTGTCTTCGTTATCAGGTATCTGTAAATTTATATCTAACCACGTGGATTTCTCTCTTTGTTTACAATATTACCCCGCAATTCATATAACCAGATTCATGTCTCTCTACTCCACTTCTCATACAAGGCATACTACAGGGGAAAATGGGAAAAGCCAGCTCACCAAATGCCTCCCGTCCTAACCCCTTGCTGACATTTAATTTTTATAACCACAAAACCAACCACCAAAAAAACACAACAATACTGTCCCTAATATCTGGGAAAAAAATGACTCAAATACAATTTAAAATTTCTGGAAACCATCTAACAAACAACAATTCTAATGAACGGCTTCCGTCGGAACCCAAGTCCAAAAACCGAGTCAAATGACAAATCACTCTCTAACAACACTATTGGATCGAAATCCTCAAACCTCAATTAAAAAAAAACAAAAAACATTGCATATATCATAAAATATTAGGAAAACCTCATCTATAGTAATCAAATCCTTTACTAACTCTAACACAGCAACATATGCACAATTAAGATACATCAGGGGTCCCTGTCAATGGGGCTGTCAATGAAAGAAAGACAGAAGAATGAGGAAGGATAAAAGACAGGGGGCCTGATTCAGACCCACTCGCGAGTGGCTGTCCGCTCGCAAGTGGGTCGATGTTATGCACTGAGCATGCGCACGACGGAGGGAGCTCCGTCGTGCGCATGCGCCAGACGCGACGAGCAAAGGAAAGTCCTTCGCTCGTTGTGTCCGATCAAAGGGGGCGTGCTGTCAATGTTGATTGACAGCACGCCCCCTTTGGTGGGCGTGCCGGGGGCGTGCCTCCCTGACGGGGGCGTTCCCACGGGAACGCCTCCCGTCAGAAGCCGGCCCACTGACATCACTAGTGATGTCAGTGGGAGTGATTTTGGCTCTGATAGAGCCAAAATCACTCCGGAGCTTGCGGTTGAAAACCTCAACCGCAGGCTCCGGCTCGCAATTTCGATGGTCGCGATGGTCTCGACCATCGCGGCCATCAAAAAGCACGCTCGTATAGCCTGTGGGTGGTGACCCACAGCTATACGAGCGTCCAGGAGGACGCTCCATGAAAATGGAGCCCGGCCCTCATTCAGAGCGTACGGCTCTGAATGAGGGCCAGTATTCACAACCTTTTTTTTTCTCTTTTTTTAAGAAAAAAAGTTATAGATCACTCACACAAGTTGCATATACACTGCTATCTACGGTTTTTTATAGTGTCTCTTTTTTTTTTTTGACAAGACCCTAATCTAACCCCAACTCCAAGCGGAAGCCGTAAGCGATACTCGGGTGGGCTTCTTTCCAGACCCTGCTGCCGTGAAGGTAAGCCAAATACCCAAACATACGTCATTCAACCAATCATACGTCACTCTTTCATACAGAGCAAGGAAGGAAGAAAAATGAAAAAGGAAAAAAACAAAAAAACTGGTTTGCGCAAAAAAAATAAATTCTCAGAGTGAGCAGAAAAAGAAAATAGAAGGTATCAATAAAAGTTCTTAAAAAAAACATCAATCTACCAATAATTTCAGAAATAGATATCTCAACTAACAAAAATGCCAAGAAAATCACTTAACCTGCAAATTTATAAATCCTCTCTATTCTATACTCAACATATTTCAGTGCACGGGGAAGTAGAAAAAAAAACCCTCAGCAAATACCATTTACTTTCCCTATCTACTCGGCACAATGCCCAGACAAGAAAAGGAGGGGAGAATCCCTCCTCCTAACACCATTTCTCCAAAATACCAAACTTTCTTATACAAACTACACAACGGAGAAAAACCTTATTTTGAGAAACAAATCCTACCAATACAAAACAAGTCCAAAACAATCAATACAGCACAATTTAACTTAACCATCATATCAAAGACTGAGGGGGAGGAAAAAAAAAAACTGTACGTTTAAAAATAAAAATTATCTAATGAGCAAAATAACTCATTGCCGTGCACTCTCTCTCAATCTCCGATACAGCGGGCGTCAACAGGTGTATCTCGCTGGGGCCTCCAAGATTGCTATGGCGAGGTGTTTTGGATATTATTTTTAAACCTTACTTATTATAAGAAGAAATGGAATAATTCACACCAATACCAACTCTAAAATAAATGACAATGTTTTACTTAAAAAGCAAATTAATTATACATGTATTATGGTATTATTGTCAAAGCAGACTTACAACATAAAAAAACATTAGTTTAGCAACAGTAACAAAATGATTATATGCAATGCCTAGCATAGACTCCCAAGGTGACAGTCAGCCAATGTTTATACTTACAGCCCAGCGCCCCGCGACTCTCTCGACCTACGATCTCTCCTGCTCAACCCGACTGACCGTCCCCTCCCCTTTTTGATCAATCTTTTATACTTTTTCCTCTCTGCTACTGACATATTCTAAAATGGCGAATATTAATTAATTAATTCAATATTCATGCGCACTAAACATTTCACTAATTATATATTTTAATCATAACAAAACCCACAATCTCCTTTCTATGTTCTCAAAATACTGGTGACCGCATATAGGCCAAGGCTATCCTGATTAGCTCCCTTCTTGCTTAGACAGATCTGAGACCTACTGTCTCCTAGTCTGTTCATACTCAACTAACCCATTATGCTGTCTTGCTAGAGAAGAAATAGTTTTCATCAGTTCTAATTTATACCTATTCCCGTAATAACACTTATACCTTTTAGATTAAACAATATTAACCAATAATAACTGTTGCTTTGTTGCTTCAGACACACACCTGCCTACTTTAGAAAGAGGGTAAACCTCATCTCTAGGCCTGCGGCCATTCGACATGTGACGGTCCTCTGCAACTTACAACTAATATATATTCTGAATCATTTCTATATACTCTTAATTGCAATGAAAATAATAATGAAATACATAAGCATGCATATATTTGTGAACTGCTGAAGGAATATGTACGGTCACATATTCCGGCGTTATCAAGATGATGATGAATCCACTGTAAATTCAGCCATTGCCCAAGGTGTTAATCTGCAACCAGCAGGGGCAGCAGTTGAAACCAGTGAGAGTAGTGGAGAGCGTGGCAGGAGGGGGAATATTATTAGCACTTAAAGAGTAAGTCCAGCAAAAAAAAAAAAAAAAATAATATGTTTTAAGTCACCTCTAGGACATTGCACCTCTAAGGAAATGTAATAAGTGTGTGTAAGCCACAAGTCTTTGTACATGTTGGTAAAATCAAGTGTCCTTGTTTACAGTAAACATTGAGATTAAGAACTGAAGCACACTAACCCCTGCAGTATATCTGCAGTGTAACTATACAGGGCATGTTTTTAAAGCAATGGATCTGATATGTAGATGATTTATTGTTGTGCTCTGATTTTGTTTGTCATGTTTAATGATACTAAACTGTTGTGCTTCATTTCTCATAAACAGGGCACAAGGTTGCAAAGGTCAAACTACGGCCATGCCAGACCTGGGTCAAATACTAGGGACTTTGTCTAAACCCAGGGGCTACAACATTACTGTTAACAGCTGTTCCAATAACAGGGCAGATGAATGCTGCATAAAGGGGCAGTAGGTTTAAGAATAAATATGACGGTTGATCAAAGGGTGGTTTTTCAAACTGGTGATATGCAGAAATTAATTGAGATACAAAATTTGTGTTCCATTCAGGAAAAGGCAGTCTGGAGATCAAAGGGATGTGAGCCAGAGTGCTCTGGACTCTGGAGAGATGGACAAGGTAAGCCAGTGGCTCCCAAGGCATATTACCCAAGCTTGGCTGAGGCAGCGCACGGTCTGACTCTGACCTGCTTGAGGAAAAAACGTTGGGAAAACAATACCGTCCAAGTCATCACACATCCCTCCGACAGACGGACCTTTTCAGGTAATACATATTTATTTCATCCAATTACCACCCTGCAGGAATCTTAAGTATGTATTAGTTTGTGCAGATGTGTTTTCTAATTGGATAAGAGGCATATCCAGCTGCCACTGATACTGCTGTATTCACTGACAAAAATGCTGTACAGGAGTTTGTATGCATAAACGGTATACCTAGAATTATTGAAAGTGATAGGGGTACTCATTTCACAGGTGATGTCTTCCAGAACATGTGTAAGGTGATGGGTAATAATAGCATCAGGACCACCCCCAGGCCGCCTCTTAATCTGTCCCCCTTTGAGATACTGTTCGGTAAGCAACCTCATTTGATTGTAAGTCCACAGGATGATTTAAAGAGTAATAACGAGGTTACTGTGAGATATCTTATAAAAATGAGTAAGCAATTGAAACAACAACAGCAGAAATTGAAAATATTGTCACCTGATATGCCTGAGACAAACTGTCATGATGGTGAACCTGGAGAATATGTAATGATCCATAATTTCTTGCGTTCAGGTTGTTTGACTGACCAATGGGAAGGACTGTATCAGGTGCTACTGACAAGTACGACATCTGTAAAAGTAGCTGAGAGAGATACCTGGGTCCATTCCAGCCACTGCAGAAAGGTTAATCACCCGGAGGAGATACAAGGCAGAATCGAGGCAGATAACGTGGACCTGTCGATTGCGAGCCTGTTCCGGGAAAGTTGGTGACTGCAGTGGAATACCTGAGCTAGAGAAATATACAGACCACTATTCCAGCAATGGAGTGGTGGGCTGTGATTATGGGGGGTCTTCCTGGGTTTTTCTCATTTTATGTTGGCTTGGGATATCTCATTTCTGTAACGGTTGGCAGAGGATGGAGAGAGAGGTTGATTGTGGTATCGATGGAGTGGAGTTGAGAGAAGGAGCCATGCAGACACAAGAGCGGTATCTGACCAAACCCAGTACAGTAATTGTTAAGAGATCTGTTAGCCTGGAAACTCGGAGACAGTGGGAAGGTTTATCGTCTGAGGAATATTGTATTTGTGAGTTTTGTGGGTCTCTAGTCGATGAGAGATGCATCCAACGGAGCCAGCCTAAGTATAACCAGTATTGGGGTGGGTATCCTTTAGAGGATTATCATACCATGGTGGGCAAAGTCTTAAACCAGACTGACTGTTGGGTGTGCTCTCCCCGATGATGTGTATTTTATATGTGGAAGGAAAGCGTATAAGTGGCTCTCTCTGAGTTCAGAAGGTTTACGCTATCTGGGAAGGGTACTCCCAGAGGTTACGACACTTACACATGGAAAAATGCTTGGTATCCATAAGAATACACCATCCCCATATCTTCATACACAGTATGAACACCGAGACAAAAGAAACATGATACCTGGTGATGTACATAAAGGCACACAAATAATTAGTGAAACAACTGGCTTTCAAATTTTAGTAGCATTGGAACCCACCAGGATCGCTCGGGGTACTCTAAATTTCAGATATATACAAGATCTTGCCAGATTGATAGATAATATCACCGAGATGTATGACGACACTTTTAGGTGCACGGGTAAGGAGTTACAGGCCTACAAGAAAGAACTTGTGCAACATAGGTTAGTGTTAAATTATTTAACAGCTGTTACTGGTGGATGCTGGGTGACTCTAGCCACCCAGTTTGGTGTCAAGTGTTGTACGTACATCGCCAATTACACTAATGACCCCAAGGAGGTGATAGACCGGAAGATGGATCAGATTCTGCAGCTGAAATGGGAATTTCATAAGAACCATAATGCTTCAGTGGCTGAAATAGAGGAAAAGGTAGAAGAGTGGTTCTCTTGGTTGAACCCCGTAAAATGGTTCTAGGAAAGTGGGTCCAGGAGTTGGCTGCTAGTGTAGGTAAACTCCTGATTCTCATAGTGGTTGTCATCTTAGTAACTGGCTTATGTGTCAGGTGTGTTCCTACTGTGATGAAGTGTGGAAAAGGTACTTCTAAAACTAACAGGGAGAATGAAATCATGATGGTGGTTAGTAGCAATAATATGGATACCAAGGTAAATGACACACTGTATTACAATCCTGCATAACGGTGGGTTTCGTTCTGATCGAAATGAAATAGTACACACATGTGACCAATATGAGTGAGTACAAATGAACACACTTTATTTACAAGTAACAAACAAACAATTAACAAACAACATACAAAGTATACTGTGTACTCAACTTTTGTCTATGTATTCAGATGACACCAGTAATTCATCATCAGCAACATAAGATGTACTTCATCTTCTTCTCTATGGGGAGCCCATCGTTTATCCAATAATGCCCAGATAATCAATATACATTGGCAGCACTCTACTGCAGTCTCAAGTCTACCACGAGCTAATGGGTCCTTTGTGTACCTCTGGTTTATATACCCTAGTCTGGGGTGTTGGCTTTCCGGATATTAAGCCCATATCTGTTACATACAGTGCTAGGTATCAAGCACTCATTGGTCCAGCATAGCATTGACCAAACTTATCTCTCTTGCACATGCTCCGTAAGCACTAAGATGTTCAGACAAAGAGAATATAGTAATGACGTATCCTAATATGGCTGGAGATGAACTCTCAAAGCTCCTTTGTGTGTAGAATATGGACATCACTGTTAATTACCCATAATGCTTAGCATCTCTACACAGCTTACGATGGTCATTCCAATGGAATGTGGTTAACTACTGATAAGAACATAGAAGCTATGAATGGCTCATTATACTTCTCTACTAGAAATGACAGGTAGAGCTAGGCCTCAATATTTATGTCTTCTTTGACCCCAAAAGGTCCTTTGACCATTCTATGGAAAAACAGCAACTGTATTAAGACAATCTCATTTCAAACCTCAAGAGGCCTAGCAAGGGGTATATATGTGTGTTACAACTTATATACTTATGTAGAAATTAACTATTTAGTCCACTGATTACATTCCACCCTTTGATTTCTACATATCAAATATAAGGAACATGGGGGGTCATTCAGACCCACTCGCGAGCGGCAGTACGCTCGCAAGTGGGTCGATGTTCCCCACTGCGCATGAGCACGACGGAGAGAGCTCCGTCGTGCGCATGCGCGAGACCCGGGGAGCGACGGGCTTCCCATCGCTCCGGGTCTCCCACCAAAGGGGGCGTGCTGTCGATATTGATTGACAACACGCCCCCTTTGGTGGGTGTGCCGGGGGCGTGCATGCCAGACGGAGGCGTTCCCATGGGAACACCTACCGTCTGAAGCCGGCCCCACTGACATCACTAGCGATGTCAGTGGGAGTGATTTTGGCTCTGATAGAGCCAAAATCCAGTGCTTGTGGCAGGGAGACCCTACCGCAGGGTCTCCATGACAAGTCTGATGGTCGCGATGGTCAAGACCATCGCGACCATCTTTTTGGACGCTCGTATATGCTGTGGGTGGTGACCCACAGCTATACAAGCGTCCAGGAAGACGCTCCATTTTCATGGAGGAGGGCCCTGATTCAGAGCGAGCACTCTGGTCAGAGCATCCGGCTCTGAATCAGGCCCATGATCCACATTGCATAATCTAAACCTCCATTGTACTTTCGCTACTTGTCCTAACAAACAATGTAACAACATATAATATAACAAAGTTAATACTATGACTACATATGACAAGTTATATAAAATCCCACTAAGCAACATTTCCATTCAGGACTTGACCACTTTGGCTGTATTGCAGAATCTGTCAATAAGCATCACTGAACTCTTGTTTCATTTCTAACTCTATACATTATATATATATTCCTTTATATCGTGTGAATATTCTAATAGAACAGTGAGGAATACATATGATTATATCAAATATATCAGTTACTTATAAGGTAAGTAATATCAGTATGTGTGTAGAATATGGACATCACTGTTAATTACCCATAATGCTTAGCATCTCTACACAGCTTATGATAGTCATTCCAATGGAATGTGGTTAACTACTGATAAGAACATAGAAGCTATGAATGGCTCATTATACTTCTCTACTAGAAATGACAGGTAGAGCTAGGCCTCAATATTTATGTCTTCTTTGACCCCAAAAGGTCCTTCTATGGAAAAACAGCAACTGTATTAAGACAATCTCATTTCAAACCTCAAGAGGCCTAGCAAGGGGTATATATGTGTGTTACAACTTATATACTTATGTAGAAATTAACTAATCCACTGATTACAAATCCTGAATTAGAGTGTACAATCAGGTGATTTCTTAGGATTGGTCATGTATGATAAAATATTGCAAATGTTCCTTTAAACATCCTAGTTAGTCTCCATTTCCCCCACTCCACTTTTATAGGTTCGATGAGATCCCACATCCTGCCCATGGTCCCGTATAGATCTGCTGAGCGCGTATAAGGGTTGTTTTACCCCTTCCCAAGGCGCATTACTAACGGTTCAATGACCTAACTGTGTCATACCGTATAGGACATTAGATAATAATTTATTATGCATGACTAACTAGGATAAAATTGTGATAGCGTTTTGTTTGCTATCAAAGGGTGGACTGTTGAAGTCGAATAATTGCATGCGACCGCAATTCAACTGTTATGGGACGATTTGGTCATCCGCTGTCCGATTTATGATGGTACAATCCACGATGCACCATTGCGTGCGCATGCACCCAGTGTGCGCACTTATCCACACATTTGCACAACACTAAATAGCGAATAATATACAACACTCTCACACTGATTAACACAATATTCATGCAGGGTTTACTTGGTAATGAGAAACAGCTTCTGTATACATGTCTGAGAAAAGTAATAAAAAAAAAATACACCAGGATACTGTGAGTGTTTTACATATAAATTGAGAAGGCCCGCATACAGACAAGTATGGCTGTGGCAATTGAAATTAACCCAGACACTGATATGCACAATTGAATTTGTCTGAATGAAGAGTCAGAAACAATGATCAAAGGTTTACTTAAGAAGTACTGACAAGTGTATTCTAAATAGGCAGAGGAAAACCTTTGAATTAGCTATCAGATGAAGTGGCAACGGCAGTCAGTTGGAGGTCTCCACCCTGCTTGAAAGTGAACCTAGCTACTTGTAACACCTTTCACTGTAGTTTTAAAATGTTAGAAAGGGATAAAAAATAAATATTAATCCATCATAAATACACTGAATTGTATAACACACACATAGGGCTTCATTCAGAGGCGGCCGTACGGTCTACGACTGCACTGCCGCCTCGATGTTTGTCCAGTGCGCATGCGCACGAGGGAGCCAGCTCCTCCGTGCGCATGCGTGAGACCCGCTACGATCGACAGCGCCGGACGTAGCGGGTCTCTTTTCAAAGGGGGCGAGCTGTCGAAGTTGATTGACAGCTTGCCCCGTTTGGAAGGCGGGCCGGGGGGGTGGCAGCCCAAATGGAGGCGTTCCCATGGGGAAGCTCTCCACTGACTAGTGATGTCAGTGGAGAGCTTCCGGCTCTGACAGTGCCAGAAGCTCTCCGGGGCTTACGACAAGTGAGACCCTATCCTAGAGTCTCGTCGTAAGCCCCGATGGTCGCTATGGTCTATGACCATCGCGACCATCACCCTAGCGGTCGTTAGAGCTGTGGGTGTAAACCCACAGCCTAACGACCGAAACAGAGGCGGCTGGTCAGGATGCAAGCGGCCGCCCAGTTTCTGAGCGACCGCTTGCATCCTCCGACCGCATCTGGATGAGGGCCATAAACTTTATCATAAGCACTCTACACATAGACGCACCACGCATATTAGCAACTTTACGCCAGATTCTCTTACACTTACACATACACAAATTTCCTAAAAGGTTCCTTAGTATAAAGGTTAATATTAGAAGATTATTCGTTATTGTATAATGTTATAAAACGCATGTATTTTTAAATCTAAGGTTTAGTATGTAGTAGCCACATCGTGTTTGGTGCTATTCTAAACCACATTTTAGTTGCAGATCTCTGGTTGCATCGGCAAGGAGATCACATCATCCGTCTGTAAGTTATTGATTATAGAGAATTATGTGTTAGAATGTACTTTGTATGTAGTGTCTATTGATTAGTTAAAACACACACAAAGAACCATTGGAGGGCTGAACTACCATTGTACCAACTGACCTATGACAGAAGAACCAATAGGATTATGTCAACTCGTTTCTATTGTATTGCCTGTTATTGATCTGTTAGTCATCACATTCTTTCTGTTGACGGAAGCTTCACCTTTGATGCCGGAAATCTGGATCCAAAGCGCCTGCGTAATGTATTGACTGACTGTACCTTGTTTATGTATAATCTTTTGCACTAATTGTATTTTAGATCAAGGCGTGTAACTATCTGCTTTTTGGTGAATAATATCTTTTTGTGCTTTGGAACCACAATCAAAGTCTGGAAAGCTATTATTTCTTGTGCGACTTATAACGCTAATTAGCGACATTTTGGGTATAAATGTTATTAGGAATTGATACTACGCAGACCCAGGGAACAGTGGTTGACAGAAATTACCATTTGTGGGTAGATACGGGGAGTGGTGGGCTGAACACAGGCAACCTGTTACTGTTCGCCATTGAGATGACGGACGCAGCCTGGTGTCCTCTGTGTGCAGGAAGTCTCTCAACTCCTGCGGCAGAGTCAGGTCTACCTTTAGTCTGCGTTTTTCTCCAGTGTTACTCGATGTTCCCAATGTTTTCTCAGCCTTGCGCATCAGTACGGACGCTAGCGGACGGTAAAGTGGGCGGCATTATGTAGTGCTGGGCATCTGCATCCTTGTGCTGCGATTGCCGTGCGTTTGCATTCATTAGCATATTCTCGCAGCTGCCAGGTGCGAGCGTCTGCATCCGTGCGTTCCTTGCTGAATCAGGCCCAGAGTTCAATACTGCTTGTACTCTGGGTAAGTGAGATTGCCAATCGGGATTATAGATAACTACATCATCCAGATAGGCAAGAGCATACTGTCTATGAGGCCTTAGAATTCTATCCATCATTTTTTGAAAGGTGGCGGGTCGCAGAAAAAGCTGTCATATCTTTTGCATTATCTGTTAACCATTCTAGACTTCATCAAAATGGTATTAAGTATCTTGCTGTTCCTAGTTTTTCAGTAAGTTCATCCACCCGAGGCATTGGGTAGGCATTGGACACATTATTCAACATACCGAAATCATTGCAGAATCGCCAACTCCCATCAGGTTTCGGGATAAGCACAAGGGCACTTGACCACTCACTATATGACTGTCACGCTCTGGACTCAAAAAACTACTTTTTTTCCTCTCCGGAGTCTGTCCCGGCCAGCGCTGACGTCCGCTCGCACTGTGCATCACTCCCGGATAGCACAGAGGTCCGCTCACGCTGCATATCGCTCTTGGCTGGACTGAGGTTTGTTTGTGCTGTTCCTGCTCAGTCTACTCAGGGTTCTGTCCCTGAGTGTGGAGATGGCTCCCTGCAGCCCCTTGCTCATAGGTGGTCCCCTCAGCATAATGCTACACAGGCCAGGCTTGCCGACTTTCTGGCTGCCCCTTCCAGGAGGAAGCAGCCAGATCAGCATTACAGGGGGGCGTGGCCAGCCAGGTGATGTGTGTTTGTGGGCGGAGCGGGGCCATGCGATCGCGTCATTTTGGCCCTGCCCCCACTACACAATGCCGATATAGGCATTGTGAAGCAGGGGGCGGAGCCAAAATTACATAATTCGGTGTGAACCACATCACGGCCCCCCCCGCTGCGGGGGTTTCTAAGGTAAGTGCGGGGGGGTTAATAGGGGTGAGCGGCACCCGGGAGCATTGCCTGCCTTCCCTGGAGGTCGGGAGCGGCACCCGATTTTCGGGAGGCTCCTGACCAAATCGGGTGGGTAGGCAAGTATAACACAGGCTGCCTGCCAGAGTTCTCTCCAAAACCACAGTATGGGCACAGCCATGTTGGATTCAGTCACCTGATGCTCTTCCTCCAATCAGCGCTGCTCCCAGACCAGCTGATCGCAGCATCCAATCCCTGAGGATCCACCCCAATCCAATAAATTAAATTTCCTGACTGGCTCCCATTGCCAGTACAACGTCACTTCTGCTGACGTTACAGTTCTGTGCTGAGCTCCCAGGTACTCTGTATCTGAGCAGTTCCAGTCCGTGTCATTCCAGTTCCAAGTTTTGTTATACAAGTCTCATATTCCATCTAGTACTCCAGTCTGGTTTTCCACTGAGACTTGCTCCTATTTACCTCCCTCCATTGGTTGCAGCTGATATCTCCAAACATCTGTCCCATCCGATATCTTCAAACTTAAGGGGCCTATCCATTAGCAGATGTTTTTCTGAAAGATGAAAGACAAAAGATATCTATTGAAAATTCCGGTGGCTGTGCTGAAAGATATCTGTTATGTACATGACAGATTTTTGCAAACGACGAATGATGAATGATATCACATGACATCATTGAGGGAGTGGATTTTTTTCTCTCCAGTGCTTTGTAGCTACTGTCAATATCGTTCGTCGTTTACTGCATATAAACTGCCAGATATTTTGAATATCTGGCAGCGATATGTGATAATTGACCAACATGTTGGAGAGACGAAAGATAAAATGTATCAGCCACTGGAGTGTGCATCTGTCATCGTTCAGGGCCCATCCATTAGCAGATAAATTGAACGACAACGATATATCATTCAGTCGTTCAATTTATCTGCTAATGGATAGGCCCCTTTAAGGTCCCATCAGATAACTCTAAACATAGGTCCCATCCGATATCTCCAAACATTGGTCCCAAACCGATCCTACTCATCAATTCAGCATCATCGGTCCCGAACTGATCCTACTCATCAATTCAGCATCATCATTCCCGAACTGATCCTACTCATTAATTCAGCATCAGTCTCAAACTGATCCTACTCATCAATGTAGCATCATCGGTCTCAAACTGATCCTACTCATCAACTCAGCATTATCAGTTCCAATCCAATTCTACACATCTATACAGTATCATCTATTCCATTCAACTCATCATCAGTTCCACATCATCGGTCCCAGGGCCTGATTCAGACCCAATCGCTAGATGCGTTTGCACGCAGCCATCAGCTTCCAAAGTATGCAAATCCCACGATCGCACGGCAAGGCATTAGCACGCCCACTATGTCTTGGCGTACGATCGCGGTGTGTATTTAGACGTCCACCAGCCTGTCTTAAGACGCCCAGTTTCCCTTAGTGTTACACGTCATCTCCAGTGAGTGTATGCAACAATCGGTAACATCGAGTACCATCGGAAATGTGGTACTTGTGGCAGACCATACCCTACCACAAGCACTGCGAGTGCTTCAGTGTGTAATTCAACCATGTGACGTGTACTATGAATCTGCGTCTTAATTATGCACGCCTCTGAAACGACGTTAAGACGCTCAGACATGCCTGCGTTCGCACCACCACTCCCCCCTTTCCATCGACCAACCCCTGTTACACTCACAAACGGCTTGTCCTGCCAATCAATCTAGCGAGGCATCTATGTACAAGGGGCGATCACTTTGCGATCGCATGCACTGGTTCGCGTGCGATCACTGTGTCTTATACGCATGCGCACATTGCGAACATCAGCAGGCTACGTGAGAACGCAGCATACCAAATGGGTCTGAATCAGGCCCCCAGTTCTATATCATCTTCAATTCTAATTCCAACCTACTGTATAATAAAGACATTCCATTCTTGTCCTCGCCTTCGGACCCATCATCTACTGCAGTTCCTCCACCTCCTCACATCAACACATGAGGAAGTTCTGGCTCAAGCAACCAAGATTCATTCACGTCTCCTCTTCACTCTCCCATGCCTGGCCTGTTCCAACCAACCTCAACCCTCAGGTGTGACAGTGACTTCTCAATTACAGCTAATTCCCAAACATTTTTTATTTTCTTTAAACACTGATTCCTGTTGGGATTCTAAAGAGCTTTAGGTTAACCTTAACCCCTTGGTCATTGATTATGTCATCTTTAATGACTGTTGTTTTACCTGGCATGTCAGAAAACAAAACATCCACCTGATCGGTCGCTAAAGCTGTGGGTGATAACCCACAGCTTAGCTAGCGACCAGGAGGCCGCGCTTAAAAATACAAGCGGCCGCCCTCATTCAGAACGAGCGCTCGCTTCTTGCGAAGGCCTCTAAATGAGGGCCTCTGGGCCTTATTCAGACCCGCTCGCGAGCGATGAGCACTCACAAGCGGGTCGATGTTGGGCCAGTGCGCATGCGCATGACGGACCCGGCTTCGTCATGGGCATGCGCGAGACCCGGATAGCGCTGGGAAAGCCATCGCTATGGGTCTCGCTACAAAGGGAGCACGCTGTCGATGGTGAGTGACAGCACGCCCCCTTTGGTGGGCGTGCCGGGGGCATGGCTGGCCAGACGGAGGCGTTCCCATGGGAACGCCTACCGTCTGGGGCCGGCCCCACTGACATCACAAGTGATGTCAGTGGGAGTGCTTTTGGCTCTGATAGAGCCAAAAGCACTCCAGGGCTTGTGGCAGATGAGACCCTACCACAAGGGTCTCGTCGCAAGCCCGATGGTCGTGATGGTCTTGACCATCGCGACCATCTTTTTGGCCACTCGCTATAGCTGTGGGTGGTCACCCACAGCTATGCGAGCGGCCAGGAGGCCACTCTAAAATCATGAAGGACTGCCCTGATTTAGAGCGAGCGCTCTGTGGTAGGGTCTCGTCTGCCGCAAGCCCTGGAGTTACTCACCATCGACAGCACACCCCCTTTGTAGCGAGACCCATAGCAACGACTTGCCCGTCGCTATCCGGTTCTCCCGCATGCGCACGACGGAGCCACCTCCATGACAGGAACAATGTTGACGGAGGTCACAGCCAACCGGACAAGCTGAGAATGACGGGTGCACAACTCCATGAAGTTAATTCTTAATTGTTGGATTGTGTTTTTCTAACATGGGAAAAATAGGAACCAATGGATAAATGATATTCAAAAGTAAGGGTACTTGAATAATGTTTTCATAGAGATGCCCATCCAAACCACAAATTGGTACTGAAATTAGTTTGTTAGTTTTTTGGGTCCCATTTTCAGAAGCAATGAAAAATCATGAATATTCCCAGTTGCCAAACTGTCCACAACAGCAGGAATAACAATGGAAATAGCACCCAGAAAGATTCTGACATGTATGTGGAGGGAATATTTAAATTTGAGCAAATATAACCTAGAACTTCCGTCTTATCATATAAGTGGAGTAATTTTGTCGCTTAGTGGGACATGTCCAAATAAAGTGCTCTTTGTCAGCACAATAAAGACACAGGGCCTGATGCAGACCCGCTCGCGAGTGCTTAGCACACGCAAACGGGTCGATGGCTGGGCAGTGCGCATGTGGCGAGAAATCACTCGCTCCAGCGGTTGCATCCAAAAGGGGCGGCTGTCGATGTTGATTGACAGCTCGCCCCGTTTGGTAGGCGGGTCGGGGGGGGGGGTGGCTGGTCAAACGGAGGTGTTTCCGAAGGAATGCCTGCCGTTTGGGCGCGGCCCCACTGACATCACCACTGTTGTCAGTGGTGAGCTTCTGGCTCTATTAGAGCCGGAAGCTCACTGGGGCTTGTGACAGACGAGACCTTACCACAAGGGTCTTGTCGCAAGCCGCTACGGTCGCGACCATCACCTGGCCGCTCGCAAAAGCTGTGGGTGGTCACCCACAGCTATGCGAGTGGCCAGGAGGCCGACACAAAAAACCCCCCATAAACGCCCTGATTCAGAGCGAGCGCTCTGAAAGAGCGTCCGGCTCTGAATCAGGGCCACAGATCTTAAGTCTGTCATCTAGTCCTATCTTCGGAAGTAAGCTGAAAAATATGGTGCATACACATGGGACGACCATCAGTGATAACGATATCGCTGAACGATCTCTCGGGTGTGCTGGATGATTGATATCGATCATTCAGCACACCACCAATGACGGATCAACGATTGCGGGTACCTATAGTAACCTGGTCGATATCAACCAGGTTGGCCTGCATGCACAGTCGATGGACGATATCTTTATAGTCCATACGTGCCTTCGTATCGCAGGTCGATGGTGGGTTGGAGGCACCGGAAAATGCACGATATTAACGATATCGTTATTGTTCATATTGTGCATTTTAATCGTACCATGTGTACGCACCATTACACTAGGCTATGATGCTTTACAGTTATCTAGTAAAGCTATGAATGGTTTGTTTTAAATAAAAGTGCTTTTCCTGCCTTCTCTCTATAAACCGTTTATCAATCTTTATAAAAGAAATGCATTAAATATTCCAGTGAATTGACTGGATACTTGACCAGATCATGTCTTACTGTACTTGCTCTGATAGATTCAATCTATTCATTAAATTCACAGTCTGATCACCAACATTAAAATTGTGTACTCCACTACAGTGCAAAGACCTTGGGGTAAATGTAATAGGTAGCAAATGTTCAGCAAGATTAAACTCATTGGATCCCACAGCAAGTTGGAGCATAAATTTGCCAAATGTAATAGGCTGCGAGTTTGAGGCTTAGCAACCATCAGGCGATGTGTGGCCACACTTTGCTGCTAACACAGTATTTATTTATTTAAATAAATAAAATAAACATCAGGTCCTTTCCTCTAAATATAAACAGGACTAGTGCTTGTGCCTAGGCTGGTATTGGAAAAAGTGGGTGGACAATGGGCCTGATTCAGAGCCGGACGCTATTTGCGCTCGCTCGTTCAGAAAAAGGGGCCGGCTATTTAAATAGAGCCCTCGCTCTTTGCGGTCTGTTGACGCCTCTATGTCTGAGCGAGCGAACAAAATATGCACTCGCTATTTTGTAAAGACGCCCCCTGGCCGTTCGCATCATACGTCATCTCCGCTATTTATTAGATTAATCGAGTACATCGAACAGCGTCTGCACTGCTCGCAGTGTTTGTGGTTGGATTTTCCAACCGCAATCATGTGAACAGTTCAGGCTAAGAGACAACCAAGTGACGTGGCCGATGACGCTGCTTTGCTAATTATGCACTCCCATTAAACGCCCGTTTTGACCGTTTGGCACGCCTGCATTCGGATCACCACTCCCCATTTTCAAGCACCTTCCCGTTACCACCCACAAACGCCTCATCCTGTCACTCAAATTAGCAGTCACTCACTATTTTGTGAACACACGATTTCCGACCGCACTGACTGGTTGGCGCATGCACATTACGACCTATACGCATGCGCAGATGTGCGAACATCGCTCGGAGCGAACAAGCGGCTGCTTACAAGCGGCTCTGAATCAGGCCCAATGAGTGCAGGGTCCTCAAGGCTGTCTTGGCACCCAGTGCTGCCCCGTTCTCCCTCCGCCCCTTCCCCTCACTGCGCCCTCCCCCAGAGCATAAACTAATAAGCAAGTGGGTGGAGGGCAAGGATCTTCAGCAGCCTGACCCCGGCGCCCCAGTGTGGCTGCGCACACAGAGTGTGCCTGGAGCCGGCCCTGAGGGTCCCCCTAATTTGTTCAGTACCAGCATTAAGCTGAACCAGCAATGGCTATTGAACCCATAAAGTGGAGTCCTGCAGTATGGGTGTCCCCCCACCATGATTCCACCAGCCCTAGGCAAGTCGGTTTCCCCAGGGGACCCCCCTCCTGGGTACAACCAGCCCTAATGCCAAAAGCACTAGGGATCTTTTCTGTAATCCTGGGTTTGAGGTAATCATTATTAGTTATTATGAATAATATTATTTTTTACAGGTAGACTACTGGCCCCAGCATGGCATATAAGGCAGGATGGTATTTGACTAGCCTCAAGTGCCAGTATGCCTGGGCATCAACTGGCACCTGTATAAAAATCTAAAGATAAATGGTCTTATTCCAAGTGACACATAAAACTCATGCAATGCCGATGTATACGCAGTTATCCGATGTTGTAATTACTGTGCGTGCGTCCAAGTGGTTACTGCACTAAGATGCAGAATGAATTAAAAATGTAATAAATGAAAGGAAATGCATGCGTAGAGGACACTGGGGACCAGGCAAATATATCGCTGCTTTCCACATTGTGATTTTTGGATCAATCTTATCAATACATTGTGAGCCTGATTGTGATGCAGACCTGGGTGCAGCTGCTTTTTCCCAAGTTGCGTCTGCATTTCACGCTAGTGCCGAGGTAGATTTTCTCAATAATGAAACGCCCACTTGCAGCATATTGAGATGGCGCATTTCCGTCTATGGGGCATATTCAATTAGGTGCGAAAAGTCAGTTTCTGCGGAAAAGTATCGCCGGTAACATAATTTTGCCAGGCAAAAGCTTATCTCCGTATTCAATTCCAAAGACTTTTCTCCGGTCCGGAAACTCAATGCATTGGAATAGGCGAAAAAGATTCACCTATGAAAGCTGTAGAAAAAGTGCAGAATTGGGGTTTTGGGGTGCAAACTTGCGGAAACCACCCTGCAACTTTGGGACAGCCGCCCAAAGTTAAACTGTCAAAAAACGTAAAAAAAAACACCCAAAAATTTACTTTGAATAGGGGGCAAAAAAGTACAAAGTTTGGGGACAAACTTGAAAACTAGCCCAAAGAAATAGACCCAAGTATGCCCCAGGTGTTTTTTAAATTACAGGTGGTTGCAGCAGGTGGATTTTTAACGTTTTTTAAAAGTTCACTGTAGCAACTTTAAAATATGCTTGCACCCATTTTCATGTACCCCAAATTTGCTGGGACTACTTATTTTCAGCAAAAAAACCCTGCTAAATGCTATTCTTCACCACTTTTGCAAAGACGCTAATTAGCAGCTATTGAGATCATTTAAGTACCCCAAATACCTTCAGCAGGCCTGTTCGGGGGTATCTATAGTGATCCCCAATGTCAGGGCAGCTTTTGGGGAGTGTCAGGCTGATTTCCCCAAATCTGACAGCACTTTTCGCTTGGTCCGAATTCGCCAGGTCCTGTTTTCGCCGATTTCGAATTGAATATGGGGATAAGCGGGGACGAGCGCGATACTTTTCCGCATGGAAAACCAGTGATGTCGGCAAAAAGTCCGGCATGCGATAAGTACGGAACTTTTCGCACCTAATTGAATATGCCTCTTAGAGTGTCTTTAGATGCATCATTAAAACTTAAACCAACCCTATGGCAGGTGCAGTTTCTCTGTCTAAGTATGGCCTCCTGTATGAGCAGCTCAGTGTGTTTGAATGCAGCCGTTTTCAGCGGCGCCCCCGCATAAACATAGCCACCCTACCTCCCAGAAACGCCCACTAAAACCCACATATCCTGTGTGTGACTCTGTACTGCATCTATGAGCAGTAACAATCAGGAACAGTAGTATGTGCAATGCAACTGACACGAATGCACATACATCCACCTCTGAATCAGACTGCGTGTCTCCAATGCCCATCCCCTAGCCCCCCCCGCCACACACCTAGGACCTGATTCAGACTCGCTCGCTAGTAAGCGATCGCTCATTGCTTGCGATGTTTGCAGATGTGCACATGCGTATAGTTCACAGTGCACATGCACAAACTAGTACGAGCGATCGGGATGCGCTCGCTCGCCCTGCAAAGAGAGCCCAGTGGAATGAGTGACAGGAGAGGTCATTTGTGGGTGGTAACAGGGGCAGGGCGGTAGTAATGGGGGAGTGGAGTTGCGGATGCAGGCGTGCCTGAGTTTTTCAACGCCATTTCTGAGGCGTGAATAATTAACAGGCAGCGTCAGAGTACACGTCACCTGATTGAATTATACACTGAAGTGCTCGCAGTGCTTGTAGTAGGGTACACTCAACCGCAAGCGCTGCAGTCAGTTCCAATGGACACCGATGTTTGTATACACTTCCAGGAGATGACGTTCGCAAGTGGGCGGCTAAAGACAGGCTGGTGGGCGTCTACATACACAAAGCGATCGCTCGCCAAGACAGTGGGCGTGCTAATGCCTTGCCATGTGAATGCCTGCCTTAACATCACTTAGCTGATTTTCCATACGCTGGGAGCGAGCTGCCGCATCTAGCTAGCGGGTCTGAATCAGGCCCCTAGAGCATACTGTTATTGTGCAATATCACATATCAAAAGTATTCACATGGTCTCCTTCTGTATCAAGGCAGAATATCAATATAGGACCAATAGGAATAGAAATGGAATGATGTTTCCTCAGAACTATCAATGGTTTGTTTCCTATGCCAGATGACTAGTTCTGCAATGAAGAGGATCCAAGGTGTATACACATTGCTGTCATATAAATAAAACATTATTAAATCAGGACTATCAATCTGAATGGCACTCTAGATACACTTCATATTCCACGCCAGTTAAAGTATACTGAGAAATGTACTTTCACATGTTGCCTAATCCTACTTCAAAAAATAATAAATCCCAACAATTAGCATGAAAAAAAAAACAATACAGCATATGATCATACACAATAATAGCATAGATTCTATTTACTACAAAAATACTAACAGCCTTTACATTTTACTTATCCATTCTATATGAAAGCTTTATTAACCTTATAGTGAGTAACTAATTTTTATATATAGAATCCTATGAACTGTATACAGTGATTCTGCAACGCTCTCAAATAACAAATAAAAATCTTCCAATTCAAATACATTTTACTCATCCATTGTATATTAAAGCTTTATTTATCTTATAGTGAGTAACTAATATTTTTTGTCTTATTGGCTGTCATTATATAGTTTTTAAAATGTACAGTTTAAAGTATATTATAATTTATCTATAATAAAATATTAATATCAATAGAAAACTAAGTCTACATCTTTAAATTGTGACATGGTGAAATGGTCATTTGCATAAAAAATGTACATCTTGGACTTCCATTCAATTTCAACCCTCCTGAATTGTATTTTCATTTTGTTAGTCATTTTGGGTGGTTATGTTCTAAATATTTTCTGTTTTAGCAATATAGATATGTTTGTGCCATACATTTATTACTTTATTGCATGAGCCCCACCACAATTATTATAACACTCTTTAATGCATCTAGCAAATATCTTTAACATTAGATTAAAACAAACAATTATCTGGTACAATGCTTAGAACCGACACAGTGCAATACTCTTGTACCCCACTAATAAGTATCACCCACATTTGAGATGTCCCATTATTATGGATTATTTTCTTTAAACTGATCATTTGTTCACTAGCCATTTACATATGTCCCACCCTCCAAATCTAATACATTCATGTACAGAGAAAAATAGAGTGATCCAAAAGCGCAATCTTCTATTAATTGATTCTGTCGAACTGGAAGGAGAGATACACAAGAAATTAAATCCAAAGTACATGGACCCCTTTTAGGGCTTCAAAATCCTCGAATGACAACATCCGGTTGAGCCGCGATGATGACTTCCTGTCGCCGCGTGATGACCATTTCCGGGAAAGCGGATGATGAATAGGCTGTTTCCGCTCAAGTGACCGGATCAAATTTTGTCACGTTGGTCTGTTGTTTGGCACGCAAATGAACATTATAAATTTAAGGAGAGATCCAAAATATGGACTGGATGCCAAAAATTAATTATTGTTTTTATTTTTTATTTATTTTATTTATTTTTTTATTTTGTTTTTATTATGTTCTTATGTATGATTCAGTTGATTTATATTTTGATATATATTGTGGATGTACATGAATACATATTAATGGAATGTGTAATTTATTAAGGGCTTTTTAAGGATTGATGCCATTTTTTACTTATCCGGAGTTTGTGGATTACCCAATATTGAGGTTAATCAATTAGTGTGAGTTAGGGTATATATACCCTGGCTGTTCAGTCAGAATTTACACCCTGAGGAAGGACCTATGGTCAGAAACGCGTTGGTGGTACTGTGGCAAGTTTTCTTGTTGCTGCTATTTTTTTATTCTTTTACTGGTTGGTTCTTCATACTCATTCATTTGGGGTTTCAGGAGAGAATTTCTATTACTTACCTGTAATAAGGAAAGAGGACTCTATGCTTGGATTTTATCTATTTTTTATTTTTTATTTGTTCCTGTATTGTACCAATAAACTTTGGACTTTTATATGATTTTTGGATCATTGTATTGAAAGGATTGCTTCCAGCTTTTGGAATGAGGAGTGCTCTGTTGGACCTAAAGAAACCCTGATGGGAACGTTTATACCTGGTCCCAGGTGAGTGTTTTTACATAGGGGAGGTCCAATTGGGAATATATGAATACCTGTATTTCCACTGTAAGCTGACGCAAGACAGATACCTTTATGTGAACATATTTCTCCATTTGGAGGTGAGTCGGAGGTGGAGGATTTTGAAGCCCTAAAAGGGGTTCATGTACTTTGGATTTAATTTCTTGTGTATCTCTCCTTCCACTTCGACAGAATCAATTAATAGAAGATCGCGCTTTTGGATCACTCTATTTTTCTCTGTGCATTTGACTTGGAGGCGTGGTGCCCCTAAGAGTGGACTAAGCAGCGGTTTGTGGGGCGCTGGTTGCCTTTACATTTTTTTGTATTTGTATTTTGTGCACTAAGTTTAGGTGCCCAGCTGCCCTGAGATGTTCTCACACAGGGGACAAAGAAATGTACTTATTAATGAGGTTTTCAATGATAGTGATGATACTAGTATGGTGGATGAAAATCTAGAAACTGCTATGTTAAAGTTAGAAAAATGTCTATTGAAGGAGGGGAGGATTTGGTGGGAAATGATGACACTAGAAAAATATTGTGCAGAAAAATTAATCCCTAGAGGATTACGTATTGACAAAGTGCCTTCCTGTGGGTCATCTGATTTTAAAAGGGAGTGGTTTAGGATATTAGATTTTTGCTCATTTTCCCTTATGAATTTAATTATTAGAGAAAAAGGGACAGAATTACAAAAATTAGAAGAAGAAATTAATACCTATAAAAGTCTTGTAGATCCCTATAAAGAGTCAAGAAATTTTAAGGTTTTAGAAGAGATGAGTATTAAAAAGATTGAGAAAAATGAAAGAGATCTTAAAAATAAGAAAAAGAAAAAATATTGGAGAGATAAAGGAGATTATACGAGTGGTAATGAACATAAAATTACTAAAAAAGAAAGAATGTATCAAGAGGGGAATGTCCATATCAGGAATACTGAAAAGAGAATGACCTTTAGACCACAACATAGAGATGATCTATCTCCACTATCAAAAAGGGAAGAGAGACCACAGATTCCCTTATGGAAATGAACAATCACGTAGACCCAGAGATGAACAATCAGGGGAGTGGAGTAATCGTCAGTTTAGAAGTAAGGGCCATTTCTTTGATAACCCATCTGATAATTGGGAGAGGAAGAAAAAAACATCATTTCGATCAGACAATTGGAGGAACAGGTTTGAGCCCCTCACTGATGATTTTTTATGGTAGATAGGGTGACCTACACCCCAAAAAAAAGGAGAAGGGGGACTAGGGGAGGTAAATGTACACACGGAAATAGAAAGAAAAGACGGAAAAGAAGGGAAGTCAGAAATGTAGAGGACGACATATCTCAAAGTGAAGGGGACATAGCAGAAACACTTAGCTCTAAAACAAAAATCTATAATTTGAGTAATTACCAACTAAATGAATGGGAAACCAAAGTTTTAGAGCGTGGTTTAAAATTTGCACCTTCAAGTCGCCCTAATGACTTCGAGGTATTCGTTGACCTCCAGAAGTTTATTAGAAAATTAACTCTAAAAAAATTTTTGGGTGAGAAAGATGAAGATAACATTGAGCTATTGGCGAATAATGAAATCTCTGTATTTAAGAAAAAATCTAAATTTTTTCCCGCACATAAAAAGGGTTGTTACATAGAGACATTTCAAAGATTAGTGAGAGAGGATTTGGATAGATTAGATTTGAAACCCATTAAAAAGATGAATCTTACAAAAGATGAGAGGTCCGCTATTAAAACATTGAAGGATAACAAGCAAATAGTGATCAAACCCGCTGATAAAGGGGGAAGTGTGGTTATCCTTAATGTGGATGATTACAACTCAGAAATTGTTCGCCAGTTGGCAGATACTAGTATATATAAAAGACTACGTACTAATCCATCAAATGCTATTGTTAAAAAATTGGACAGTTTCCTGGCATTATATACATCAAAAAAGATCATTACTGAGACTATACAAGAATATATTAAAATTGAGAATCCTTCTATACCGGTAATATATGTGTTACCCAAGATTCATAAAAATAAGGAGAAGCCTCCAGGCTGTCCTATTGTGGTGGGTACTAACTCTGTACTTTCCAATTTATCACACTCTTTGGATTATCTACTCCAACCTTTGGTACAGGAAACTACATCCTATTTAAAGGATACTATTTCCATTATAAGGGATCTCTCGGAAATTAGATGGCTCCCTGGATATAAATTGGTGACAGCGGATGTCACCTCTTTATATACCATTATCCAACATCATTTAGGTCTAAGTGCAGTGAAATTTTTCCTAGAAAGAAAGGATATGTCAGAGGATCAGAAAATTTTTATTGTGGAGGGTATCGAACTAATTCTACGAAATAACTTCTTCTGGTACAATAGTGACTTTTATCTACAACTCACAGGGACTGCCATGGGCACCAGGCTGGCACCAAGCTATGCCAATTTGTTCATGGCATGGTGGGAAGATCAGTCAGTATGGAGCGGTCATGGTTTTGGGGCCAGCCTGGTGTCCTGGCGTCGATACATCGATGATGTAATTTTTATTTGAGATGATAATCAAAACTCTCTGGATAACTTCTGTAAACATCTAAATGATAATAGGCATGGTATTGTATTAACCTTCAATGTAAGTGATACTGTGGTAAATTTTCTTGAATTGACCGTATATATTGAGGGAAATATCATTAAGACCAAAAATTATACGGAACCCACAGACGGTGATGGTTACATTGAAGCCAATAGTAACCATCATTATAATTGGCTTAAAAGTATACCAGGTAGCCAATTTTATCGTATACGCAGAAATTGTACTGAGGTGGATGTATATGAAGAACAAGCCAATATTCTGATGAAACAATTCAAACAGAAGGGTTATGATAATAAAGTTGTAGAAAAAGCTAAAGAAAATGTTGTACAATTAGATAGACTAGAAGCTATACGTAAAACGAAGAAAAGAGATGATAAACGTAGAGATGGGGAAATCACTTTTATAACTCAATATAATAGTCAGTATAGAGAAGTAGAGAAAATAATAGGAAAACACTGGGACATCCTTAATCATGATCCGGTTTTAAAATCGTTTATTAGCAATAAACCTAGATTTGTATACAGAAAGGCCCGGAATATAAAAGATAGTTTGGTAAGGAGTGTGATTGCTGCCCCAGTTCCTTCATCTATAAATAAATCAAAAGGTTTTTATAGGTGTGGATCATGCAGTATGTGTAAGGCATGTAAAAGTTCAACTTCCAAAATCACAGAATATAAATCGTCGCAGACAAATAAGGTGTTCCAAATAGATGATTTTATTACGTGTCATACCAAGTATTGCATTTACTTACTTGAGTGCTGCTGTGGGAGCCAATATGTAGGCAAGGCCACTAGAAGTTTGAAAGATCGCTTGGCTAAACATGTGAGAAATGTTAAAAAAGGCTTGGAATCACACAATGTGTCATTACACTTTAAAATGAAACATCAGTGTGATATCAAACATCTAGTGTCTATCTGTGGGATTCAGGTGGCCAAATCAGATTGGAGAACAAACAATAGGGATAATGTTTTGGCTAAAATGGAGATGAAAACTATTTGTTGAGATCTTTAACTCCAAAAGGTCTCAACGTGGACTTTGAGATGAAGTGGTTTTTATAACACACTTTTAGTAGTTTTTCTGTCTACATTATTATGCATCGTTCTCTATTTTAATTATTGTCTTTTTATTTTTTACATATACATCTGTATCGCTCTGAGGAATATTGATGAATTTTGTCACCAAATTCTTAATATTGGAAGCCTCTTCATTATAATGGGACTTCCGTTTGGCATCTATATCGTATTGCGTTCCACTGTGGTGCATTCCAAAAAGATGGGAGGATCACCCTGATGCATCATAGAAATGTGTTATCCGTGTGTGCCTGAGAGGGAACCATCCTCTCTACCCTGGTGGCAGGTCGGACTACATAAGGAGCGCACTGCCGGAATGACAACATCCGGTTGAGCTGCGATGATGACTTCCTGTCGCCGCGTGATGACCATTTCCGGGAAAGCGGATGATGAATAGGCGTCACGTTGGTCTGCTGTTTGGCACGCAAATGAACATTATAAATTTAAGGAGAGATCCAAAATATGGACTGGATGCCAAAAATTAATTATTGTTTTTATTTTTTATTTATTTTATTTATTTTTTTATTTTGTTTTTATTATGTTCTTATGTATGATTCAGTTGATTTATATTTTGATATATATTGTGGATGTACATGAATACATTTTAATGGAATGTGTAATTTATTAAGGGCTTTTTAAGGATTGATGCCATTTTCTACTTATCCGGAGTTTGTGGATTACCCAATATTGAGGTTAATCAATTAGTGTGAGTTAGGGTATATATACCCTGGCTGTTCAGTCAGAATTTACACCCTGAGGAAGGACCTATGGTCAGAAACGCGTTGGTGGTACTGTGGCAAGTTTTCTTGTTGCTGCTATTTTTTTATTCTTTTACTGGTTGGTTCTCCATACTCATTCATTTGGGGTTTCAGGAGAGAATTTCTATTACTTACCTGTAATAAGGAAAGAGGACTCTATGCTTGGATTTTATCTATTTTTTATTTGTTCCTGTATTGTACCAATAAACTTTGGACTTTTATATGATTTTTGGATCATTGTATTGAAAGGATTGCTTCCAGCTTTTGGAATGAGGAGTGCTCTGTTGGACCTAAAGAAACCCTGATGGGAACGTTTATACCTGGTCAGGTGAGTGTTTTTACATAGGGGAGGTCCAATTGGGAATATATGAATACCTGTATTTCCACTGTAAGCTGACGCAAGACAGATACCTTTATGTGAACATATTTCTCCATTTGGAGGTGAGTCGGAGGTGGAGGATTTTGAAGCCCTAAAAGGGGTCCATGTACTTTGGATTTAATTTCTTGTGTATATCTCCTTCCACTTCGACAGAATCAATTAATAGAAGATCGCGCTTTTGGATCACTCTATTTTTCTCTGTGCATTTGACTTGGAGGCGTGGTGCCCCTAAGAGTGGACTAAGCAGCGGTTTGTGGGGCGCTGGTTGCCTTTACATTTTTTTGTATTAATACATTCATGTGGTTCTCAACCCTCAAGATTTCCCAACAGGTCATGTACTGAGGATTTCTGTCTGTGTAAGCTTTTGGGATAAATACTGACTCAGCAAAACAGATTAATTCAGCTGTGCATGATTAAAGAAATATACAAAACATGACCCGTTGGTGGTACTTGGGGACTGGAGTTGAGATCCACTGTTAAGTAGAACAGTGTGAGATTCTTTTAGAATATTACAATGCATCAGACATACTGTACTGCACTAGGTGCTAAAATGCTTATTTGCATAAATTGTGGAAGATTATAACTTTTTGTTTAAATCAAATCTATGCTTACATTGCTGCCATAAATTAAAGATATATAAATGTAATCAAATACTTACTCTTCCAAACACTAATTGACCCTAAACAAAAACTATACCCAATCTTATAAACTGTTCACAGTGATTCTGCAATACTCTCAATATTAAACAAAAACTTTCAATACACAATATCATATTGACAGTTAAGAAAATATTACTTTTTATAAAACATTACTTTTCCAAAACAAACAGAACATGATTAATAATATTATCTATTATTTACTGAAACATTAATGCTTTTGCATACCTGCCAAAATGCTGTTACACAAATAGCAAAAAAAAGTACTTTTTACTCATCCATTGAATATGAAAGCTTATTTATCTTATAGTGAGTAACTATTATTTTTTTTTTCTTATTGCCTATTGACTGTCATTATATAGTTTTTAAAATGCAGTTTAAAGTATATAATAATTTATCTATAATTAAATATTAATATCAATAGAAACAGATGTGTCTACATCTTTAAATTGTGACTTGGTGAAATGGTAATTTGCATAAAACAATGAGTATCTTGGAATTCCATTCAATTTCAACCCTCCTGAATTGTATTTTCATTTTGTTAATCATTTTGGGTGATTATATTCTAAATATTTTCTGTTTTAGCAATATAAATATGTTTATCCCATACAATGAATTACTTTATTGCATGAGCCCCACCACAACTGCAGTGATTGCAAATACAGACTTTGTGGACTGGAAACTCAGGGCCTGGTTCAGACCCACTCGCAAGCGCATAGCTTGAATCACTGGCTCTTGCGCTCACATCCAAAAGGAGCAGCTGTCAATGTTGATCGCCAGCTCACCCCGTTTGGTAGGCGGGTCCTGAGGGGTGGCCAGCCAAATGGAGGCATTCCCAAAGGAATGCCTGCCATTTGGTGGCAGCCCCACTGACATCATGAGTGATGTCAGTGGTGAGCTCCTGGCTCTAATAGAGGGGCTTGTGGCAGATGAGAGCCTACCACAAGGGTCTCATCGCAAGCCCCGATGGTCGCGAGCATCACCTGGCTGCTTGCAAAAGCTGTGGGTGGTCACCCACAGCTTAAGGATCGGCCAGAAGGCCGGAACAAGAAAAAAAAAATTGCCCTTCAGACCTGCGAGCTGTGTCCGCAGTGAGCGGGTCTGAATCAGGGCCAATCCCCAACTGCAAATTAAGACTATTGTATCCAGGCCCATCTCCAGTCCAATGCTCGTAGTGTTCCGGTATGTACCACTATGACATACCTGCACATTGTTCAAGCACTCATTTTTTTTTCCAGTTTGCTGAGGGTGGAGGTGTGACTTAAGCGCCGACATGTCCGTCTGCCAATCAGCGGCCGTCAGCGGGAGACCGCTGATTGTTCAATGTCCATCTTGCAGGAAGCTGTACGGAGGAGCCGGGCAGAGCATGGACCGTGGACAGAACAATGGCTGCTGTGGCTGTGTTATCTGATGCTCCTGCTCGATGCTGCTCCTGGTGCCTGGAATGGATGTGAGGAGGTGAAGTGCATGACGTACTGAAGCTGCTGAACACACATCCGGCTGCACTCACACGATTTGAAATAAGGGTCAGGTAAGGTGGCCTGGCTGCTCCATGTACAGTAGCAGTTTGTGTGTTTATGGGGGTGAGGGAGCGGAATGTACATGGAGCAAGACGTCCATGATGCTGCTTTTGATCCCAAGCACACATGGCTGGGAGTGCTGGACTTGTAGATTCTAAACTGCTGCATAATCACAGCTCACTGACACCTACTCTATAAGGAGGTTTAGAGTAGGTGTCGCTGAACTGTGATTCTGCAGCAGAGCAGGAACAACAAGTCCTAGCACTCCCAGCTGTGTGTGCTTGGAAGCAAGAACAGCATATGCAGCTGTCATCTCCTTTACATGACTTCTGCTACAGGTGTCCTTACTTACACTGCTGTGGAGCTTGCACATAAGCGGCCTGCATCAGCTGCTAGTGTACAGAGGAGCTCATTCAGACCCGCTCACTAGATGTGTTCTTTCACACCCAGCATATGCAAATTCGGCTAAGTGATGGCACAGCAGGCAATTGCAGGCAAGGCATAAACACACCCACTATGTCTTGGCGTGCGATCACTTTGTGTATGCCGACGCTCACCAGCTTGTCTTAAGACGCCCACTTGCGCACGTCATCTCCAGGAAGTGTCATCGGTACATCGGGTACCATCGGAAGCGAATGCAGTGCTTGAGGTTGACTATATCCTACATCAAGCACAGCGATTACTTCAGTGTGAAATACAACCAGGTGACGTGTATGATGACGCTGCCTGTTAATTATGCACGCCTGCATTTGCATCTCCACTCCCCTGTTTCTAGTGGCCTGCCCCTGTATTCACCAACAAACAGCTTATCCTGTCACTCACTCTGCTGGGCAGTCTATGCACAATGAGCGAACGCTTCCCGATCTTTTGCACTGGTTCACGCACTGCGATGCATATGCATGTGCAGAATGCGAATATCGGCCAGCTATGAACGAACGCTTCTTAGCGTCTGGGTCTGAATTAGGTCCAGAGGCCCAAGAAAGTAGTCACCATGTTACAAAACCACCACCATACAGTTAAAGGCACCCTGAGCCTGAAAGATTTGCCATGAATGCTCCCAGAGTAAAAAAAAAATGGGTATCGTGTCATGCTAACATGCCCCTTTTTGAGTGACCATGCCCTTTATGACGTGTGGTCATGCCCATTTTTGGCACACCTGCGTTGCTCACTCATATTCATGCTGTTTCTAAATATTCCATACCCCCATTTCAAAATTCCCACTACAACCACTGCTCCAGGCTATAAAAAGTGATGGAGGAGCCATGCAACAACTGCAGCAGCAGCACTACAGGCAGGGGCATAGCTCCTGCTCCGAGCATGGACACCGTTGTAGGGCGCCGCCGGGGGGATTAGTACTGGTTTTCTCACAGTTATTAATAGACTGCCCTGGACTCGTCACCTTCAAAAACGAGATTAATTGATGGGGCAATGGTGGGGACGCCCCCTTTCAAAACACATCTCTGACTGGCACATCATATAGCCTAATTGTTGCATGCACGCTGGAACCTTACAGCTGTTGCATAAACCCGCCCACTGATCTTGCAGCCAATCAACAACAAAGCTTCTGGTGGAATGTATCGAGCTCTCTGCTTGCCACGCCCCTTGTCAGAAGCTACACTACTGAGCAATCCACCCCCTTCCTGCTCCTTGCGTATCTCTCACTCTTCCCCCTATGGCAATATTTACAAGTAGGCAGCAGCTACAGCCTACAGTATATCCATTAGTGCTGACAGATTGTAGCTACCAGGACTTTCCTATACTGATAAGGTACCATTTTGATAATTGTCATGCATAGTGATAGAATGCCCATGAACTGCAAGTAGCAGGTGCTAGCCAGTTTACTGGAAGCTCTGGCTGCCGTTGTCATTGACACCAGGGTTATGGCTATGAGGCTGCATTCTGGGTGTATGGCTGACATGCACTTCACCTCAGCACAAAGCTGATCTGCAACTGTATGAAAAAAGGTAAAACTACAGTAATCCATTTTGGGAGATTATGTACTGACTGTTGGCATATACAGTAGTTATGTATGGACACTGGTGCCATACTCATGTATTGGTACTGGCTACAAGCATAAAGGGAGTGCTGCTATAGTCATGTATGGGCATTAGTTGATGACACACTGAATCTTGCCACAGAGATAGTAACCCCCAGAGACAGACAGACAGATAGATAGATACGGTACTCTGACTACAGGGACATGATGTGGAACTCACTTGGTCTTCACCAGTGACCCCCCAGTTGGGATATGGGATTTGCTGTGCCAAGTGAGCAGGTTGTGGCCCTCTGGACAGGTACTTGGGAGTGGCAGGAAGACCTGAACACAAGAGATGAACTGGATTCTTGAACACAGGAGATGAAGTGAATACTTGAACAGAGGAGTTGAAATGAATACTTGAATGCAGGAGTTGAACTGATTACTTGAACACAGGAGATGAACTGGATTCTTGAACACAGGAGATTAAGTGAATACTTGTACACAGGAGATGAAGTGAATACTTGAACACAGGAGTTGAAATGAATACTTGAATGCAGTAGTTGAACTGATTACTTGAACACAGGAGTTGATATAAATACTTGAACACAGGAGTTGAGATGAATAATTGAACACAGGAATTGATATGAATACTTGAACACAGGAGTTGAAATGATTTCTTCAACATAGGAGTTGAAACGAATACTTGACACAGGAGTTGAAATGAATACTTGAACACAGGAGAATCTACTGGTCAGCTGAAAGCTAATTAGCAATTAGCATGAAAGCTGACACTGCAGGAACACAGGGAGGTGGTTAAAGAGCTGAGAAGCTGACTAAAAGACAACAAAGGGATTTACAAGAAACACGAGTGTTAGCATGGAAGCTAATATAAGTAACACTGGTTACAGTAGTTTCCTGTTTACTTCAATACCCCTGGGTAGCTGGTCATTGGATCAGAGGATCAGCTGAGTGACCACAGGACTACCATTGGGAGAGACTAGTCAGGTGATATGAACCAACAAGGCTGCACCCATGCCCAGCACCCTAGAAACCAGGATGCATGCACGGAAGCCCTAGAAGAATACTCAGATACCACTCACCTCCACTCCAAGTGACTTAACACCTAAGCCCAAGGAAGCCAGCACGGAGATGAATAATGGCTGATCCCAGGCTGCATTCTGACACTTTGTACTCTGGCATATCTGCACTGTCAGAGGGATTCCAGTAAATCACAGCGGGTCAGGGTTTGGTGCCACAGGATTAGCAGGAGGCTGTCTGGTGTTGTGGCAAATGGAGGAGCTGAAGGTAACTTCCCGTGGCTGCTGCTAACAGTGAAGATATGTGGGTGGGCGGGCAAACAAAAAGGGATACTACCATTTGGAAAACAGTAGTGGTGGTGAGGATTGGCTGGCTGCTACTAACATTTTAAGTTGCTGTCTACCTTTACCCCATCCCTACCCCCATCACTGCCTAACCCTATCCTCCTTGCCCCCACTACTACCCAAGCTATCATCTACCCTTGCCCATGCCCCACCTCCAGTACTACCTGCCCCAACACCCTCCTTGCCTTCCACTACTGCCCCAGCTATGAGCTACCTTTGCTCTCTCCCTACCCCTAGAACTGCCTGCCCCTAGCCCTCCAACACAGTTGCAACTGCTGTCTGCATTTACCCCCTCCCTACCCCCAGCACTGCCTATCCCAACCTTCTCCTTGTCCCAGTACTGCCCCACTTGCTATCTACCTTTGCCCCCTGTCTACCTCCAGTTGTGCCTGCCCTTACTGCCCTCTTCCAATAGCTCTACTCCAACTTCTACCCATACCCCAACATTTTCTTGCTCTTAACTCCCTCTACCCAAACGTCTATCTGACCTCAGCCCCCATAATATATGATGGGAACCAAAAACAGTGGAGTAGGACCATCATTTTTTTTAAGTGAGGGGACCCTGGGATCCACAATTTTAAAGATCTAGCAAATATCTTTAAAATTAGATTAAAAAGGACAATACTCTGGTATAATGCTTAAAACTGACACAGTGGAATACTCTTCTATCCCACTAATAAGTATCACCCACATTTGAGATGTCTCATTATTATGGACTATTATCTTTAAACTGATAATTTATTCTCTATCCTTTTCCATATGTCCCACCCCCCAAAACTAATACATTCATCTAATGTTATGATCAAGGGTTCTCAATCCTCAAGTTTTCCCAACAGGTTATGTACTGAGGATATCTGTCTATGGAAGCTTTTGGGATAAATACTGACTCAGCACAACAGATTAACTCACCTGTGCATGATTAAAGAAATATACAAAACATGACCCTTTGGTGGTATGTGGGGACTGGAGTTGAGATCCACTGTTAAGTAGAACAGTGTGAGATTCTTTTAGAATATTACAATGCATCAGACATACTGTAGTGGACTAGGTGCTAAAATGCTTATTTGCATAAATTGTGGAAAATTATAACTTTTTGTTCAAGTCCAATCTATGTGTACATTGCTGTCATACAACTAAATATAAATGTAATCAAATACTTACTCTTCCAAACACTAAGTGACACCCCACAACAAATATATACAATCCTCTAAACTGTATACAGTGATTCTGCAATGCTCTCAATATGAAATTAAAACTTCCAATTCAAATACTTGCAATATACAACTATCATATTGACAGATGAGTAAATGATACTTTTTATAAAAAGTCATTACTTTTCTAAAACAAACAGAACATGATTAATAATATTATCTATTTTTTACCAAAACATTAATGCTTTTTAGCACCTGCCAAAAAGCTGTTAAACAAATAGTAAAAGAGCTATAAAAATCAACTAAGTGTCACTTTTTACTCATTTATTCTATATGAAAACTTTATTTATCTTATAGTGAGTAACTATTATTTTTTTTTTTCTTTTGCTTTTTGGCTGTCATATAGTTTTCAAAATGTATAGTTTAAAGTATTTGATAATTTAACTATAATTAAATATTAGTATTAATAGAAAAAGATGTGTCCACATCTTTAAATTGGGACTAGGTGAAATGGTCATTTGCATAAAACGATGAACATCTTGGACTTCCATTCAATTTCAACCCTCCTGAATTGTATTTTTATGTTGTTAATCATTTTGGGTGGTTATGTTCTAAATTTTTTCTGTTTTAGCAATAGAAATATGTTTGTCCCATACATTCTTGAATTACTTTATTGCATGAGCTCCACCACAACTCCTATAACACTCTTTAATGGATCTAGGAAATATCTTTAAAATTAGATTAAAAAGGACAATGCTCTGGTAAAATGCTTAAAACTGACACAGTGGAATACTCTTGTACCTCACTAATAAGTATCACCCACATTTGAGGTGTCCAATTATTATGGACTATTTTCTTTAAACTGATAATTGGTTCTCTAGCCATTTACATATGTCCCACTCCCCAAATCTAATACATTCATGTGGTTCTCAACCCTCAAGTTTTCCCAACAGGACATGTTTTGAGGATTTCTGTCAGTGGAAGCTTTTGGGATAAATACTGACTCATCAAAACAGATTAACTCAGCTGTGCATGATTAAAGAAATTTACAAAACATGACCCTTTGGTGGTACTTGGGGACTGGAGTTGAGATCCACTGTTAAGTAGAACAGTGTGAGATTCTTTTAGAATATTACAATGCATCAGACATACTGTAGTGGACTAGGTGCTAAAATGCTTATTTGCATAAATTGTGGAAAATTATAACTTTTTGTTCAAGTCCAATCTGTGTACATTGCTGTCATACAACTAAATATATATAAATGTAATCAAATACTTACTCTTCCAAACACTAATTGACACCCCACAACAAATATATACAATCCTAAACTGTATACAGTGATTCTGCAATGCTCTCAATATGAAATTAAAACTTCCTATTCAAATACTTGCAATATACAACTATCATATTGACAGATGAGTAAATTATACTTTTTATAAAAAGACATTACTTTTCTAAAACAAACAGAACATGATTAATAATATTATCTATTTTTTACCAAAACATTAATGCTTTTTAGCACCTGCCAAAAAGCTGTTAAACAAATAGCAAAAGAGCTATAAACATCAACCAAATGTTACTTTTCACTCATTTATTGTATATGAAAACTTTATTTATCTTATAGTGAGTAACTATTATTTTTTTTTGCTTTTTGGAAGTCGTATAGTTTTCAAAATGTATAGTTTAAAGTATTTGATAATTTAACTATAATTAAATGTTAATATTAATAGAAAAAGATGTGTCTACATCTTTAAATTGGGACTAGGTGAAATGGTCATTTGCATAAAACGATGAACATCTTGGACTTCCATTCAATTTCAACCCTCCTGAATTGTATTTTTATGTTGTTAATCATTTTGGGTGGTTATGTTCTAAATAGTTTCTGTTTTAGCAATAGAAATATGTTTGTCCCATACATTCTTGAATTAATTTATTGCATGAGCCCCACCACAACTGCCATAACACTCTTTAATGGATCTAGGAAATATCTTTAAAATTAGATTAAAAAGGACAATGCTCTGGTATAATGCTTAAAACTGACACAGTAGAATACTCTTGTACCTCACTAATAAGTATCACCCACATTTGAGGTGTCCAATTATTATGGACTATTTTCTTTAAACTGATAATTGGTTCTCTAGCCATTTACATATGTCCCACTCCCCAAATCTAATAAATTCATGTGGTTCTCAACCCTCAAGTTTTCCCAACAGGACATGTTTTGAGGATTTCTGTCTGTGGAAGCTTTTGGGATAAATACTGACTCAACAAAACAGATTAACTCACCTGTGCATGATTAAAGAAATTTACAAAACATGACCCGTTGGTGGTACTTGGGGACTGGAGTTGAGATCCACTGTTAAGTAGAACAGTGTGAGATTCTTTTAGAATATTACAATGCATCAGACGTACTGTAGTGGACTAGGTGCTAAAATGCTTATTTGCATAAATTGTGGAAAATTATAACTTTTTGTTCAAGTCCAATCTATGTGTACATTGCTGTCATACAACTAAATATATATAAATGTAATCAAATACTTACTCTTCCAAACACTAATTGACACCCCACAACAAATATATACAATCCTAAACTGTATACAGTGATTCTGCAATGCTCTCAATATGAAATTAAAACTTCCAATTCAAATACTTGCAATATACAACTATCATATTGACAGATGAGTAAATGATACTTTTTATAAAAAGTCATTACTTTTCTAAAACAAACAGAACATGATTAATAATATTATCTATTTTTTACCAAAACATTAATGCTTTTTAGCACCTGCCAAAAAGCTGTTAAACAAATAGTAAAACAGCTATAAACATCAACTAAGTGTTACTTTTTACTCATTTATTCTATATGAAAACTTTATTTATCTTATAGTGAGTAACTATTATTTTATTTTTTTTTGCTTTTTGGCTGTCATATAGTTTTCAAAATGTATAGTTTAAAATATTTGATAATTTAACTATAATTAAATATTAATATTAATAGAAAAAGATGTGTCCACATCTTTAAATTGGGACTAGGTGAAATGGTCATTTGCATAAAACGAACATCTTGGACTTCCATTCAATTTCAACCCTCCTGAATTGTATTTTTATGTTGTTAATCATTTTGGGTGGTTATGTTGTAAATAGTTTCTGTTTTAGCAATAGAAATATGTTTGTCCCATACATTCTTGAATTACTTTATTGCATGAGCTCCACCACAACTGCTATAACACTCTTTAATGGATCTAGGAAATATCTTTAAAATTAGATTAAAAAGGACAATGCTCTGGTAAAATGCTTAAAACCGACTCAGTGGAATACTCTTGTACCTCACTAATAAGTATCACCCACATTTGAGGTGTCCAATTATTATGGACTATTTTCTTTAAACTGATAATTTGTTCTCTAGCCATTTACATATGTCCCACTCCCCAAATCTAATACATTCTTGTGGTTCTCAACCCTCAAGATTTCCCAACAGGACATGTTTTGAGGATTTCTGTCTGTGGAAGCTTTTGGGATAAATACTGACTCAGCAAAACAGATTAACTCAGCTGTGCATGATTAAAGAAATATACAAAACATGACCCGTTGGTGGTACTTGGGGACTGGAGTTGAGATCCACTGTTAAGTAGAACAGTGTGAGATTCTTTTAGAATATTACAATGCATCAGACATACTGTAGTGGACTAGGTGCTAAAATGCTTATTTGCATAAATTGTGGAAAATTATAACTTTTTGTTCAAGTCCAATCTATGTGTACATTGCTGTCATACAACTAAATATATATAAATGTAATCAAATACTTACTCTTCCAAACACTAATTGACACCCCACAACAAATATATACAATCCTAAACTGTATACAGTGATTCTGCAATGCTCTCAATATGAAATTAAAACTTCCAATTCAAATACTTGCAATATACAACTATCATATTGACAGATGAGTAAATGATACTTTTTATAAAAAGTCATTACTTTTCTAAAACAAACAGAACATGATTAATAATATTATCTATTTTTTACCAAAACATTAATGCTTTTTAGCACCTGCCAAAAAGCTGTTAAACAAATAGCAAAAGAGCTATAAACATCAACTGTTACTTTTTACTCATTTATTTTATATGAAAACTTTATTTATCTTATAGTGAGTAACTATTATTTTTTTTTTTTTTGCTTTTTGGCTATCATATAGTTTTCAAAATGTATAGTTTAAAGTATTTGATAATTTAACTATAATTAAATATTAGTATTAATAGAAAAAGATGTGTCAACATCTTTAAATTGGGACTAGGTGAAATGGTCATTTGCATAAAACGAACATCTTGGACTTCCATTCAATTTCAACCCTCCTGAATTGTATTTTTATGTTGTTAATCATTTTGGGTGGTTATGTTGTAAATAGTTTCTGTTTTAGCAATAGAAATATGTTTGTCCCATACATTCTTGAATTACTTTATTGCATGAGCTCCACCACAACTGCTATAACACTCTTTAATGGATCTAGGAAATATCTTTAAAATTAGATTAAAAAGGACAATGCTCTGGTAAAATGCTTAAAACCGACTCAGTGGAATACTCTTGTACCTCACTAATAAGTATCACCCACATTTGAGGTGTCCAATTATTATGGACTATTTTCTTTAAACTGATAATTTGTTCTCTAGCCATTTACATATGTCCCACTCCCCAAATCTAATACATTCTTGTGGTTCTCAACCCTCAAGATTTCCCAACAGGACATGTTTTGAGGATTTCTGTCTGTGGAAGCTTTTGGGATAAATACTGACTCAGCAAAACAGATTAACTCAGCTGTGCATGATTAAAGAAATATACAAAACATGACCCGTTGGTGGTACTTGGGGACTGGAGTTGAGATCCACTGTTAAGTAGAACAGTGTGAGATTCTTTTAGAATATTACAATGCATCAGACATACTGTAGTGGACTAGGTGCTAAAATGCTTATTTGCATAAATTGTGGAAAATTATAACTTTTTGTTCAAGTCCAATCTATGTGTACATTGCTGTCATACAACTAAATATATATAAATGTAATCAAATACTTACTCTTCCAAACACTAATTGACACCCCACAACAAATATATACAATCCTAAACTGTATACAGTGATTCTGCAATGCTCTCAATATGAAATTAAAACTTCCAATTCAAATACTTGCAATATACAACTATCATATTGACAGATGAGTAAATGATACTTTTTATAAAAAGTCATTACTTTTCTAAAACAAACAGAACATGATTAATAATATTATCTATTTTTTACCAAAACATTAATGCTTTTTAGCACCTGCCAAAAAGCTGTTAAACAAATAGCAAAAGAGCTATAAACATCAACTGTTACTTTTTACTCATTTATTTTATATGAAAACTTTATTTATCTTATAGTGAGTAACTATTATTTTTTTTTTTTTGCTTTTTGGCTGTCATATAGTTTTCAAAATGTATAGTTTAAAGTATTTGATAATTTAACTATAATCAAATATTAATATTAATAGAAAAAGATGTGTCCACATCTTTAAATTGGGACTAGGTGAAATGGTCATTTGCATAAAACGATGAACATCTTGGACTTCCATTCAATTTCAACCCTCCTGAATTGTATTTTTATGTTGTTAATCATTTTGGGTGGTTATGTTCTAAATTTATTTGTTTTAGCAATAGAAATATGTTTGTCCCATACATTCTTGAATTACTTGATTGCATGAGCTCCACCACAACTGCTATAACACTCTTTAATGGATCTAGGAAATATCTTTAAAATTAGATTAAAAAGGACAATGCTCTGGTAAAATGCTTAAAACCGACACAGTGGAATACTCTTGTACCTCACTAATAAGTATCACCCACATTTGAGGTGTCCAATTATTATGGACTATTTTCTTTAAACTGATAATTTGTTCTCTAGCCATTTACATATGTCCCACTCCCCAAATCTAATACATTCATGTGGTTCTCAACCCTCAAGTTTTCCCAACAGGACATGTTTTGAGGATTTCTGTCAGTGGAAGCTTTTGGGATAAATACTGACTCATCAAAACAGATTAACTCAGCTGTGCATGATTAAAGAAATATACAAAACATGACACGTTGGTGGTACTTGGGGACTGGAGTTGAGATCCACTGTTAAGTAGAACAATGTGAGATTCTTTTAGAATATTACAATGCATCAGACATACTGTAGTGGACTAGGTGCTAAAATGCTTATTTGCATAAATTGTGGAAAATTATAACTTTTTGTTCAAGTCCAATCTATGTGTACATTGCTGTCATACAACTAAATATATATAAATGTAATCAAATACTTACTCTTCCAAACACTAATTGACACCCCACAACAAATATATACAATCCTAAACTGTATACAGTGATTCTGCAATGCTCTCAATATGAAATTAAAACTTCCAATTCAAATACTTGCAATATACAACTATCATATTGACAGATGAGTAAATGATACTTTTTATAAAAAGACATTACTTTTCTAAAACAAACAGAACATGATTAATAATATTATCTATATTTTACCAAAACATTAATGCTTTTTAGCACCTGCCAAAAAACTGTTAAACAAATAGCAAAAGAGCTATAAACATCAACTTAGTGTTACTTTTTACTCATTTATTCTATATGAAAACTTTATTTATCTTATAGTGAGTAACTATTATTTTATTTTTTTTTGCTTTTTGGCTGTCATATAGTTTTCAAAATGTATAGTTTAAAGTATTTGATAATTTAACTATAATTAAATATTAATATTAATAGAAAAAGATGTGTCCACATCTTTAAATTGGGACTAGGTGAAATGGTCATTTGCATAAAACGATGAACATCTTGGACTTCCATTCAATTTCAACCCTCCTGAATTGTATTTTTATGTTGTTAATCATTTTGGGTGGTTATGTTCTAAATAGTTTCTGTTTTAGCAATAGAAATATGTTTGTCCCATACATTCTTGAATTACTTTATTGCATGAGCTCCACCACAACTGCTATAACACTCTTTAATGGATCTAGGAAATATCTTTAAAATTAGATTAAAAAGGACAATGCTCTGGTAAAATGCTTAAAACCGACACAGTGGAATACTCTTGTACCTCATTAATAAGTATCACCCACATTTGAGGTGTCCAATTATTATGGACTATTTTCTTTAAACTGATAATTTGTTCTCTAGCCATTTACATATGTCCCACTCCCCAAATCTAATACATTCATGTGGTTCTCAACCCTCAAGTTTTCCCAACAGGACATGTTTTGAGGATTTCTGTCAGTGGAAGCTTTTGGGATAAATACTGACTCATCAAAACAGATTAACTCAGCTGTGCATGATTAAAGAAATATACAAAACATGACCCGTTGGTGGTACTTGGGGACTGGAGTTGAGATCCACTGTTAAGTAGAACAGTGTGAGATTCTTTTAGAATATTACAATGCATCAGACATACTGTAGTGGACTAGGTGCTAAAATGCTTATTTGCATAAATTGTGGAAAATTATAACTTTTTGTTCAAGTCCAATCTATGTGTACATTGCTGTCATACAACTAAATATATATAAATGTAATCAAATACTTACTCTTCCAAACACTAATTGACACCCCACAACAAATATATACAATCCTAAACTGTATACAGTGATTCTGCAATGCTCTCAATATGAAATTAAAACTTCCAATTCAAATACTTGCAATATACAACTATCATATTGACAGATGAGTAAATAATACTTTTTATAAAAAGACATTACTTTTCTAAAACAAACAGAAGATGATTAATAATATTATCTATTTTTTACCAAAACATTAATGCTTTTTAGCACCTGCCAAAAAGCTGTTAAACAAATAGCAAAAGAGCTATAAACATCAACCAAGTGTTACTTTTTACTCATTTATTGTATATGAAAACTTTATTTATCTTATAGTGAGTAACTATTATTTTTTTTGCTTTTTGGCTGTCATATAGTTTTCAAAATGTATAGTTTAAAGTATTTGATAATTTAACTATAATTAAATGTTAATATTAATAGAAAAAGATGTGTCCACATCAATAAATTGGGACTAGGTGAAATGGTCATTTGCATAAAACGATGAACATCTTGGACTTCCATTCAATTTCAACCCTCCTGAATTGTATTTTTATGTTGTTAATCATTTTGGGTGGTTATGTTCTAAATAGTTTCTGTTTTAGCAATAGAAATATGTTTGTCAGATACATTCTTGAATTACTTTATTGCATGAGCTCAACCACAACTGCTATAACACTCTTTAATGGATCTAGGAAATATCTTTAAAATTAGATTAAAAAGGACAATGCTCTGGTAAAATGCTTAAAACCGACACAGTGGAACACTCTTGTACCTCACTAATAAGTATCACCCACATTTGAGGTGTCCAATTATTATGGACTATTTTCTTTAAACTGATAATTTGTTCTCTAGCCATTTACATATGTCCCACTCCCCAAATCTAATACATTCATGTGGTTCTCAACCCTCAAGTTTTCCCAACAGGACATGTTTTGAGGATTTCTGTCTGTGGAAGCTTTTGGGATAAATACTGACTCATCAAAACAGATTAACTCAGCTGTGCATGATTAAAGAAATATACAAAACATGACCCGTTGGTGGTACTTGGGGACTGGAGTTGAGATCCACTGTTAAGTAGAACAGTGTGAGATTCTTTTAGAATATTACAATGCATCAGACATACTGTAGTGGACTAGGTGCTAAAATGCTTATTTGCATAAATTGTGGAAAATTATAACTTTTTGTTCAAGTCCAATCTATGTGTACATTGCTGTCATACAACTAAATATATATAAATGTAATCAAATACTTACTCTTCCAAACACTAATTGACACCCCACAACAAATATATACAATCCTAAACTGTATACAGTGATTCTGCAATGCTCTCAATATGAAATTAAAACTTCCAATTCAAATACTTGCAATATACAACTATCATATTGACAGATGAGTAAATGATACTTTTTATAAAAAGACATTACTTTTCTAAAACAAACAGAACATGATTAATAATATTATCTATTTTTTACCAAAACATTAATGCGTTTTAGCACCTGCCAAAAAGCTGTTAAACAAATAGCAAAAGAGCTATAAACATCAACTTAGTGTTACTTTTTACTCATTTATTCTATATGAAAACTTTATTTATCTTATAGTGAGTAACTATTATTTTATTTTTTTTTGCTTTTTGGCTGTCATATAGTTTTCAAAATGTATAGTTTAAAGTATTTGATAATTTAACTATAATCAAATATTCATATTAATAGAAAAAGATGTGTCCACATCTTTAAATTGGGACTAGGTGAAAAGGTCATTTGCATAAAACGATGAACATCTTGGACTTCCATTCAATTTCAACCCTCCTGAATTGTATTTTTATGTTGTTAATCATTTTGGGTGGTTATGTTCTAAATTTATTTGTTTTAGCAATAGAAATATGTTTGTCCCATACATTCTTGAATTACTTTATTGCATGAGCTCCACCACAACTCCTATAACACTCTTTAATGGATCTAGGAAATATCTTTAAAATTAGATTAAAAAGGACAATGCTCTGGTAAAATGCTTAAAACTGACACAGTGGAATACTCTTGTACCTCACTAATAAGTATCACCCACATTTGAGGTGTCCAATTATTATGGACTATTTTCTTTAAACTGATAATTGGTTCTCTAGCCATTTACATATGTCCCACTCCCCAAATCTAATACATTCATGTGGTTCTCAACCCTCAAGTTTTCCCAACAGGACATGTTTTGAGGATTTCTGTCAGTGGAAGCTTTTGGGATAAATACTGACTCATCAAAACAGATTAACTCAGCTGTGCATGATTAAAGAAATATACAAAACATGACACGTTGGTGGTACTTGGGGACTGGAGTTGAGATCCACTGTTAAGTAGAACAATGTGAGATTCTTTTAGAATATTACAATGCATCAGACATACTGTAGTGGACTAGGTGCTAAAATGCTTATTTGCATAAATTGTGGAAAATTATAACTTTTTGTTCAAGTCCAATCTATGTGTACATTGCTGTCATACAACTAAATATATATAAATGTAATCAAATACTTACTCTTCCAAACACTAATTGACACCCCACAACAAATATATACAATCCTAAACTGTATACAGTGATTCTGCAATGCTCTCAATATGAAATTAAAACTTCCAATTCAAATACTTGCAATATACAACTATCATATTGACAGATGAGTAAATGATACTTTTTATAAAAAGACATTACTTTTCTAAAACAAACAGAACATGATTAATAATATTATCTATATTTTACCAAAACATTAATGCTTTTTAGCACCTGCCAAAAAACTGTTAAACAAATAGCAAAAGAGCTATAAACATCAACTTAGTGTTACTTTTTACTCATTTATTCTATATGAAAACTTTATTTATCTTATAGTGAGTAACTATTATTTTATTTTTTTTTGCTTTTTGGCTGTCATATAGTTTTCAAAATGTATAGTTTAAAGTATTTGATAATTTAACTATAATTAAATATTAATATTAATAGAAAAAGATGTGTCCACATCTTTAAATTGGGACTAGGTGAAATGGTCATTTGCATAAAACGATGAACATCTTGGACTTCCATTCAATTTCAACCCTCCTGAATTGTATTTTTATGTTGTTAATCATTTTGGGTGGTTATGTTCTAAATAGTTTCTGTTTTAGCAATAGAAATATGTTTGTCCCATACATTCTTGAATTACTTTATTGCATGAGCTCCACCACAACTGCTATAACACTCTTTAATGGATCTAGGAAATATCTTTAAAATTAGATTAAAAAGGACAATGCTCTGGTAAAATGCTTAAAACCGACACAGTGGAATACTCTTGTACCTCATTAATAAGTATCACCCACATTTGAGGTGTCCAATTATTATGGACTATTTTCTTTAAACTGATAATTTGTTCTCTAGCCATTTACATATGTCCCACTCCCCAAATCTAATACATTCATGTGGTTCTCAACCCTCAAGTTTTCCCAACAGGACATGTTTTGAGGATTTCTGTCAGTGGAAGCTTTTGGGATAAATACTGACTCAGCAAAACAGATTAACTCAGCTGTGCATGATTAAAGAAATATACAAAACATGACCCGTTGGTGGTACTTGGGGACTGGAGTTGAGATCCACTGTTAAGTAGAACAGTGTGAGATTCTTTTAGAATATTACAATGCATCAGACATACTGTAGTGGACTAGGTGCTAAAATGCTTATTTGCATAAATTGTGGAAAATTATAACTTTTTGTTCAAGTCCAATCTATGTGTACATTGCTGTCATACAACTAAATATATATAAATGTAATCAAATACTTACTCTTCCAAACACTAATTGACACCCCACAACAAATATATACAATCCTAAACTGTATACAGTGATTCTGCAATGCTCTCAATATGAAATTAAAACTTCCAATTCAAATACTTGCAATATACAACTATCATATTGACAGATGAGTAAATAATACTTTTTATAAAAAGACATTACTTTTCTAAAACAAACAGAAGATGATTAATAATATTATCTATTTTTTACCAAAACATTAATGCTTTTTAGCACCTGCCAAAAAGCTGTTAAACAAATAGCAAAAGAGCTATAAACATCAACCAAGTGTTACTTTTTACTCATTTATTGTATATGAAAACTTTATTTATCTTATAGTGAGTAACTATTATTTTTTTTGCTTTTTGGCTGTCATATAGTTTTCAAAATGTATAGTTTAAAGTATTTGATAATTTAACTATAATTAAATGTTAATATTAATAGAAAAAGATGTGTCCACATCAATAAATTGGGACTAGGTGAAATGGTCATTTGCATAAAACGATGAACATCTTGGACTTCCATTCAATTTCAACCCTCCTGAATTGTATTTTTATGTTGTTAATCATTTTGGGTGGTTATGTTCTAAATAGTTTCTGTTTTAGCAATAGAAATATGTTTGTCAGATACATTCTTGAATTACTTTATTGCATGAGCTCAACCACAACTGCTATAACACTCTTTAATGGATCTAGGAAATATCTTTAAAATTAGATTAAAAAGGACAATGCTCTGGTAAAATGCTTAAAACCGACACAGTGGAACACTCTTGTACCTCACTAATAAGTATCACCCACATTTGAGGTGTCCAATTATTATGGACTATTTTCTTTAAACTGATAATTTGTTCTCTAGCCATTTACATATGTCCCACTCCCCAAATCTAATACATTCATGTGGTTCTCAACCCTCAAGTTTTCCCAACAGGACATGTTTTGAGGATTTCTGTCTGTGGAAGCTTTTGGGATAAATACTGACTCATCAAAACAGATTAACTCAGCTGTGCATGATTAAAGAAATATACAAAACATGACCCGTTGGTGGTACTTGGGGACTGGAGTTGAGATCCACTGTTAAGTAGAACAGTGTGAGATTCTTTTAGAATATTACAATGCATCAGACATACTGTAGTGGACTAGGTGCTAAAATGCTTATTTGCATAAATTGTGGAAAATTATAACTTTTTGTTCAAGTCCAATCTATGTGTACATTGCTGTCATACAACTAAATATATATAAATGTAATCAAATACTTACTCTTCCAAACACTAATTGACACCCCACAACAAATATATACAATCCTAAACTGTATACAGTGATTCTGCAATGCTCTCAATATGAAATTAAAACTTCCAATTCAAATACTTGCAATATACAACTATCATATTGACAGATGAGTAAATGATACTTTTTATAAAAAGACATTACTTTTCTAAAACAAACAGAACATGATTAATAATATTATCTATTTTTTACCAAAACATTAATGCGTTTTAGCACCTGCCAAAAAGCTGTTAAACAAATAGCAAAAGAGCTATAAACATCAACTTAGTGTTACTTTTTACTCATTTATTCTATATGAAAACTTTATTTATCTTATAGTGAGTAACTATTATTTTATTTTTTTTTGCTTTTTGGCTGTCATATAGTTTTCAAAATGTATAGTTTAAAGTATTTGATAATTTAACTATAATCAAATATTCATATTAATAGAAAAAGATGTGTCCACATCTTTAAATTGGGACTAGGTGAAAAGGTCATTTGCATAAAACGATGAACATCTTGGACTTCCATTCAATTTCAACCCTCCTGAATTGTATTTTTATGTTGTTAATCATTTTGGGTGGTTATGTTCTAAATTTATTTGTTTTAGCAATAGAAATATGTTTGTCCCATACATTCTTGAATTACTTTATTGCATGAGCTCCACCACAACTCCTATAACACTCTTTAATGGATCTAGGAAATATCTTTAAAATTAGATTAAAAAGGACAATGCTCTGGTAAAATGCTTAAAACTGACACAGTGGAATACTCTTGTACCTCACTAATAAGTATCACCCACATTTGAGGTGTCCAATTATTATGGACTATTTTCTTTAAACTGATAATTGGTTCTCTAGCCATTTACATATGTCCCATTCCCCAAATCTAATACATTCATGTGGTTCTCAATCCTCAAATTTTCCCAACAGGACATGTTTTGAGGATTTCTGTCTGTGGAAGCTTTTGGGATAAATACTGACTCATCAAAACAGATTAACTCAGCTGTGCATGATTAAAGAAATATACAAAACATGACCCGTTGGTGGTACTTGGGGACTGGAGTTGAGATCCACTGTTAAGTAGAACAGTGTGAGATTCTTTTAGAATATTACAATGCATCAGACATACTGTAGTGGACTAGGTGCTAAAATGCTTATTTGCATAAATTGTGGAAAATTATAACTTTTTGTTCAAGTCCAATCTATGTGTACATTGCTGTCATACAACTAAATATATATAAATGTTATCAAATACTTACTCTTCCAAACACTAATTGACACCCCACAACAAATATATACAATCCTAAACTGTATACAGTGATTCTGCAATGCTCTCAATATGAAATTAAAACTTCCAATTCAAATACTTGCAATATACAACTATCATATTGACAGATGAGTAAATGATACTTTTTATAAAAAGTCATTACTTTTCTAAAACAAACAGAACATGATTAATAATATTATCTATTTTTTACCAAAACATTAATGCTTTTTAGCACCTGCCAAAAAGCTGTTAAACAAATAGCAAAAGAGCTATAAACATCAACTGTTACTTTTTACTCATTTATACTATATGAAAACTTTATTTATCTTATAGTGAGTAACTATTGTTTTATTTTTTTTTGCTTTTTGGCTGTCATATAGTTTTCAAAATGTATAGTTTAAAGTATTTGATAATTTAACTATAATCAAATATTAATATTAATAGAAAAAGATGTGTCCACATCTTTAAATTGGGACTAGGTGAAATGGTCATTTGCATAAAACGATGAACATCTTGGACTTCCATTCAATTTCAACCCTCCTGAATTGTATTTTTATGTTGTTAATCATTTTGGGTGGTTATGTTCTAAATAGTTTGTTTTAGCAATAGAAATATGTTTGTCAGATACATTCTTGAATTACTTTATTGCATGAGCTCCACCACATCTGCTATAACACTCTTTAATGGATCTAGGAAATATCTTTAAAATTAGATTAAAAAGGACAATGCTCTGGTAAAATGCTTAAAACCGACACAGTGGAATACTCTTGTACCTCACTAATAAGTATCACCCACATTTGAGGTGTCCAATTATTATGGACTATTTTCTTTAAACTGATAATTTGTTCTCTAGCCATTTACATATGTCCCACTCCCCAAATCTAATACATTCATGTGGTTCTCAACCCTCAAGTTTTCCCAACAGGACATGTTTTGAGGATTTCTGTCTGTGGAAGCTTTTGGGATAAATACTGACTCATCAAAACAGATTAACTCAGCTGTGCATGATTAAAGAAATATACAAAACATGACCCATTGGTGGTACTTGGGGACTGGAGTTGAGATCCACTGTTAAGTAGAACAGTGTGAGATTCTTTTAGAATATTACAATGCATCAGACATACTGTAGTGGACTAGGTGATAAAATGCTTATTTGCATAAATTGTGAAAAATTATAACTTTTTGTTCAAGTCCAATCTATGTGTACATTGCTGTCATACAACTAAATATATATAAATGTAATCAAATACTTACTCTTCCAAACACTAATTGACACCCCACAACAAATATATACAATCCTAAACTGTATACAGTGATTCTGCAATGCTCTCAATATGAAATTAAAACTTCCAATTCAAATACTTGCAATATACAACTATCATATTGACAGATGAGTAAATGATACTTTTTATAAAAAGACATTACTTTTCTAAAACAAACAGAACATAATTAATAATATTATCTATTTTTTACCAAAACATTAATGCTTTTTAGCACCTGCCAAAAAGCTGTTAAACAAATAGCAAAAGAGCTATAAACATCAAGTTAGTGTTACTTTTTACTCATTTATTCTATATGAAAACTTTATTTATCTTATAGTGAGTAACTATTATTTTATTTTTTTTTGCTTTTTGGCTGTCATATAGTTTTCAAAATGTATAGTTTAAAGTATTTGATAATTTAACTATAATCAAATATTAATATTAATAGAAAAAGATGTGTCCACATCTTTAAATTGGGACTAGGTGAAATGGTCATTTGCATAAAACGATGAACATCTTGGACTTCCATTCAATTTCAACCCTCCTGAATTGTATTTTTATGTTGTTAATCATTTTGGGTGGTTATGTTCTAAATTTATTTGTTTTAGCAATAGAAATATGTTTGTCCCATACATTCTTGAATTACTTTATTGCATGAGCTCCACCACAACTGCTATAACACTCTTTAATGGATCTAGGAAATATCTTTAAAATTAGATTAAAAAGGACAATGCTCTGGTAAAATGCTTAAAACCGACACAGTGGAATACTCTTGTACCTCACTAATAAGTATCACCCACATTTGAGGTGTCCAATTATTATGGACTATTTTCTTTAAACTGATAATTGGTTCTCTAGCCATTTACATATGTCCCACTCCCCAAATCTAATACATTCATGTGGTTCTCAACCCTCAAGTTTTCCCAACAGGACATGTTTTGAGGATTTCTGTCTGTGGAAGCTTTTGGGATAAATACTGACTCATCAAAACAGATTAACTCAGCTGTGCATGATTAAAGAAATATACAAAACATGACCCGTTGGTGGTACTTGGGGACTGGAGTTGAGATCCACTGTTAAGTAGAACAGTGTGAGATTCTTTTAGAATATTACAATGCATCAGACATACTGTAGTGGACTAGGTGCTAAAATGCTTATTTGCATAAATTGTGGAAAATTATAACTTTTTGTTCAAGTCCAATCTATGTGTACATTGCTGTCATACAACTAAATATATATAAATGTAATCAAATACTTACTCTTCCAAACACTAATTGACACCCCGCAACAAATATATACAATCCTAAACTGTATACAGTGATTCTGCAATGCTCTCAATATGAAATTAAAACTTCCAATTCAAATACTTGCAATATACAACTATCATATTGACAGATGAGTAAATGATACTTTTTATAAAGACATTACTTTTCTAAAACAAACAGAACATGATTAATAATATTATCTATTTTTTACTAAAACATTAATGCTTTTTAGCACCTGCCAAAAAGCTGTTAAACAAATAGCAAATGAGCTATAAACATCAACCAAGTGTTACTTTTTACTCATTTATTCTATATGAAAACTTTATTTATCTTATAGTGAGTAACTATTATTTTTTTGTTTTTTTTGCTTTTTGGCTGTCATATAGTTTTCTAAATGTATAGTTTAAAGTATTTGATAATTTAACTATAATTAAATGTTAATATTAATAGAAAAAGATGTGTCCACATCTTTAAATTGGGACTAGGTGAAATGGTCATTTGCATAAAACGATGAACATCTTGGACTTCCATTCAATTTCAACCCTCCTGAATTGTATTTTTATGTTGTTAATCATTTTGGGTGGTTATGTTCTAAATTGTTTCTGTTTTAGCAATAGAAATATGTTTGTCCCATACATTCTTGAATTAATTTATTGCATGAGCCCCACCACAACTGCTATAACACTCTTTAATGGATCTAGGAAATATCTTTAAAATTAGATTAAAAAGGACAATGCTCTGGTATAATGCTTAAAACTGACACAGTGGAATACTCTTGTACCTCACTAATAAGTATCACCCACATTTGAGGTGTCCAATTATTATGGACTATTTTCTTTAAACTGATAATTGGTTCTCTAGCCATTTACATATGTCCCACTCCCCAAATCTAATAAATTCATGTGGTTCTCAACCCTCAAGTTTTCCCAACAGGACATGTTTTGAGGATTTCTGTCTGTGGAAGCTTTTGGAATAAATACTGACTCAACAAAACAGATTAACTCACCTGTGCATGATTAAAGAAATTTACAAAACATGACCCGTTGGTGGTACTTGGGGACTGGAGTTGAGATCCACTGTTAAGTAGAACAGTGTGAGATTCTTTTAGAATATTACAATGCATCAGACATACTGTAGTGGACTAGGTGCTAAAATGCTTATTTGCATAAATTGTGGAAAATTATAACTTTTTGTTCAAGTCCAATCTATGTGTACATTGCTGTCATACAACTAAATATATATAAATGTTATCAAATACTTACTCTTCCAAACACTAATTGACACCCCACAACAAATATATACAATCCTAAACTGTATACAGTGATTCAGCAATACTCTCAATATGAAATTAAAACTTCCAATTCAAATACTTGCAATATACAACTATCATATTAACAGATGAGTAAATGATACTTTTTATAAAAAGACATTACTTTTCTAAAACAAACAGAAAATGATTAATAATATTATCTATTTTTTACCAAAACATTAATGCTTTTTAGCACCTGCCAAAAAGCTGTTAAACAAATAGCAAAAGAGCTATAAACATCAACTGTTACTTTTTACTCATTTATACTATATGAAAACTTTATTTATCTTATAGTGAGTAACTATTGTTTTATTTTTTTTTGCTTTTTGGCTGTCATATAGTTTTCAAAATGTATAGTTTAAAGTATTTGATAATTTAACTATAATCAAATATTAATATTAATAGAAAAAGATGTGTCCACATCTTTAAATTGGGACTAGGTGAAATGGTCATTTGCATAAAACGATGAACATCTTGGACTTCCATTCAATTTCAACCCTCCTGAATTGTATTTTTATGTTGTTAATCATTTTGGGTGGTTATGTTCTAAATAGTTTCTGTTTTAGCAATAGAAATATGTTTGTCAGATACATTCTTGAATTACTTTATTGCATGAGCTCCACCACATCTGCTATAACACTCTTTAATGGATCTAGGAAATATCTTTAAAATTAGATTAAAAAGGACAATGCTCTGGTAAAATGCTTAAAACCGACACAGTGGAATACTCTTGTACCTCACTAATAAGTATCACCCACATTTGAGGTGTCCAATTATTATGGACTATTTTCTTTAAACTGATAATTTGTTCTCTAGCCATTTACATATGTCCCACTCCCCAAATCTAATACATTCATGTGGTTCTCAACCCTCAAGTTTTCCCAACAGGACATGTTTTGAGGATTTCTGTCTGTGGAAGCTTTTGGGATAAATACTGACTCATCAAAACAGATTAACTCAGCTGTGCATGATTAAAGAAATATACAAAACATGACCCGTTGGTGGTACTTGGGGACTGGAGTTGAGATCCACTGTTAAGTAGAACAGTGTGAGATTCTTTTAGAATATTACAATGCATCAGACATACTGTAGTGGACTAGGTGATAAAATGCTTATTTGCATAAATTGTGAAAAATTATAACTTTTTGTTCAAGTCCAATCTATGTGTACATTGCTGTCATACAACTAAATATATATAAATGTAATCAAATACTTACTCTTCCAAACACTAATTGACACCCCACAACAAATATATACAATCCTAAACTGTATACAGTGATTCTGCAATGCTCTCAATATGAAATTAAAACTTCCAATTCAAATACTTGCAATATACAACTATCATATTGACAGATGAGTAAATGATACTTTTTATAAAAAGACATTACTTTTCTAAAACAAACAGAACATAATTAATAATATTATCTATTTTTTACCAAAACATTAATGCTTTTTAGCACCTGCCAAAAAGCTGTTAAACAAATAGCAAAAGAGCTATAAACATCAAGTTAGTGTTACTTTTTACTCATTTATTCTATATGAAAACTTTATTTATCTTATAGTGAGTAACTATTATTTTATTTTTTTCTGCTTTTTGGCTGTCATATAGTTTTCAAAATGTATAGTTTAAAGTATTTGATAATTTAACTATAATCAAATATTAATATTAATAGAAAAAGATGTGTCCACATCTTTAAATTGGGACTAGGTGAAATGGTCATTTGCATAAAACGATGAACATCTTGGACTTCCATTCAATTTCAACCCTCCTGAATTGTATTTTTATGTTGTTAATCATTTTGGGTGGTTATGTTCTAAATTTATTTGTTTTAGCAATAGAAATATGTTTGTCCCATACATTCTTGAATTACTTTATTGCATGAGCTCCACCACATCTGCTATAACACTCTTTAATGGATCTAGGAAATATCTTTAAAATTAGATTAAAAAGGACAATGCTCTGGTAAAATGCTTAAAACCGACACAGTGGAATACTCTTGTACCTCACTAATAAGTATCACCCACATTTGAGGTGTCCAATTATTATGGACTATTTTCTTTAAACTGATAATTGGTTCTCTAGCCATTTACATATGTCCCACTCCCCAAATCTAATACATTCATGTGGTTCTCAACCCTCAAGTTTTCCCAACAGGACATGTTTTGAGGATTTCTGTCTGTGGAAGCTTTTGGGATAAATACTAACTCATCAAAACAGATTAACTCAGCTGTGCATGATTAAAGAAATATACAAAACATGACCCGTTGGTGGTACTTGGGGACTGGAGTTGAGATCCACTGTTAAGTAGAACAGTGTGAGATTCTTTTAGAATATTACAATGCATCAGACATACTGTAGTGGACTAGGTGCTAAAATGCTTATTTGCATAAATTGTGGAAAATTATAACTTTTTGTTCAAGTCCAATCTATGTGTACATTGCTGTCATACAACTAAATATATATAAATGTAATCAAATACTTACTCTTCCAAACACTAATTGACACCCCGCAACAAATATATACAATCCTAAACTGTATACAGTGATTCTGCAATGCTCTCAATATGAAATTAAAACTTCCAATTCAAATACTTGCAATATACAACTATCATATTGACAGATGAGTAAATGATACTTTTTATAAAAAGACATTACTTTTCTAAAACAAACAGAACATGATTAATAATATTATCTATTTTTTACTAAAACATTAATGCTTTTTAGCACCTGCCAAAAAGCTGTTAAACAAATAGCAAAAGAGCTATAAACATCAACCAAGTGTTACTTTTTACTCATTTATTCTATATGAAAACTTTATTTATCTTATAGTGAGTAACTATTATTTTTTTGTTTTTTTTGCTTTTTGGCTGTCATATAGTTTTCTAAATGTATAGTTTAAAGTATTTGATAATTTAACTATAATTAAATGTTAATATTAATAGAAAAAGATGTGTCCACATCTTTAAATTGGGACTAGGTGAAATGGTCATTTGCATAAAACGATGAACATCTTGGACTTCCATTCAATTTCAACCCTCCTGAATTGTATTTTTATGTTGTTAATCATTTTGGGTGGTTATGTTCTAAATTGTTTCTGTTTTAGCAATAGAAATATGTTTGTCCCATACATTCTTGAATTAATTTATTGCATGAGCCCCACCACAACTGCTATAACACTCTTTAATGGATCTAGGAAATATCTTTAAAATTAGATTAAAAAGGACAATGCTCTGGTATAATGCTTAAAACTGACACAGTGGAATACTCTTGTACCTCACTAATAAGTATCACCCACATTTGAGGTGTCCAATTATTATGGACTATTTTCTTTAAACTGATAATTGGTTCTCTAGCCATTTACATATGTCCCACTCCCCAAATCTAATAAATTCATGTGGTTCTCAACCCTCAAGTTTTCCCAACAGGACATGTTTTGAGGATTTCTGTCTGTGGAAGCTTTTGGAATAAATACTGACTCAACAAAACAGATTAACTCACCTGTGCATGATTAAAGAAATTTACAAAACATGACCCGTTGGTGGTACTTGGGGACTGGAGTTGAGATCCACTGTTAAGTAGAACAGTGTGAGATTCTTTTAGAATATTACAATGCATCAGACATACTGTAGTGGACTAGGTGCTAAAATGCTTATTTGCATAAATTGTGGAAAATTATAACTTTTTGTTCAAGTCCAATCTATGTGTACATTGCTGTCATACAACTAAATATATATAAATGTTATCAAATACTTACTCTTCCAAACACTAATTGACACCCCACAACAAATATATACAATCCTAAACTGTATACAGTGATTCAGCAATACTCTCAATATGAAATTAAAACTTCCAATTCAAATACTTGCAATATACAACTATCATATTGACAGATGAGTAAATGATACTTTTTATAAAAAGACATTACTTTTCTAAAACAAACAGAAAATGATTAATAATATTATCTATTTTTTACCAAAACATTAATGCTTTTTAGCACCTGCCAAAAAGCTGTTAAACAAATAGCAAAAGAGCTATAAACATCAACTTACTGTTACTTTTTACTCATTTATTCTATATGAAAACTTTATTTATCTTATAGTGAGTAACTATTATTTTATTTTTTTTTGCTTTTTGGATGTCATATAGTTTTCAAAATGTATAGTTTAAAGTATTTGATAATTTAACTATAATTAAATATTAATATTAATAGAAAAAGATGTGTCCACATCTTTAAATTGGGACTAGGTGAAATGGTCATTTGCATAAAACGATGAACATCTTGGACTTCCATTCAATTTCAACCCTCCTGAATTGTATTTTTATGTTGTTAATCATTTTGGGTGGTTATGTTCTAAATAGTTTCTGTTTTAGCAATAGAAATATGTTTGTCAGATACATTCTTCAATTACTTTATTGCATGAGCTCCACCACAACTGCTATAACACTCTTTAATGGATCTAGGAAATATCTTTAAAATTAGATTAAAAAGGACAATGCTCTGGTAAAATGCTTAAAACCGACACAGTGGAATACTCTTGTACCTCACTAATAAGTATCACCCACATTTGAGGTGTCCAATTATTATGGACTATTTTCTTTAAACTGATAATTTGTTCTCTAGCCATTTACATATGTCCCACTCCCCAAATCTAATACATTCATGTGGTTCTCAACCCTCAAGTTTTCCCAACAGGACATGTTTTGAGGATTTCTGTCTGTGGAAGCTTTTGGGATAAATACTGACTCATCAAAACAGATTAACTCAGCTGTGCATGATTAAAGAAATATACAAAACATGACCCGTTGGTGGTACTTGGGGACTGGAGTTGAGATCCACTGTTAAGTAGAACAGTGTGAGATTCTTTTAGAATATTACAATGCATCAGACATACTGTAGTGGACTAGGTGATAAAATGCTTATTTGCATAAATTGTGAAAAATTATAACTTTTTGTTCAAGTCCAATCTATGTGTACATTGCTGTCATACAACTAAATATATATAAATGTAATCAAATACTTACTCTTCCAAACACTAATTGACACCCCACAACAAATATATACAATCCTAAACTGTATACAGTGATTCTGCAATGCTCTCAATATGAAATTAAAACTTCCAATTCAAATACTTGCAATATACAACTATCATATTGACAGATGAGTAAATGATTCTTTTTATAAAAAGACATTACTTTTCTAAAACAAACAGAACATAATTAATAATATTATCTATTTTTTACCAAAACATTAATGCTTTTTAGCACCTGCCAAAAAGCTGTTAAACAAATAGCAAAAGAGCTATAAACATCAACCAAGTGTTACTTTTTACTCATTTATTCTATATGAAAACTTTATTTATCTTATAGTGAGTAACTATTATTTTTTTGTTTTTTTTGCTTTTTGGCTGTCATATAGTTTTCTAAATGTATAGTTTAAAGTATTTGATAATTTAACTATAATTAAATGTTAATATTAATAGAAAAAGATGTGTCCACATCTTTAAATTGGGACTAGGTGAAATGGTCATTTGCATAAAACGATGAACATCTTGGACTTCCATTCAATTTCAACCCTCCTGAATTGTATTTTTATGTTGTTAATCATTTTGGGTGGTTATGTTCTAAATTGTTTCTGTTTTAGCAATAGAAATATGTTTGTCCCATACATTCTTGAATTAATTTATTGCATGAGCCCCACCACAACTGCTATAACACTCTTTAATGGATCTAGGAAATATCTTTAAAATTAGATTAAAAAGGACAATGCTCTGGTATAATGCTTAAAACTGACACAGTGGAATACTCTTGTACCTCACTAATAAGTATCACCCACATTTGAGGTGTCCAATTATTATGGACTATTTTCTTTAAACTGATAATTGGTTCTCTAGCCATTTACATATGTCCCACTCCCCAAATCTAATAAATTCATGTGGTTCTCAACCCTCAAGTTTTCCCAACAGGACATGTTTTGAGGATTTCTGTCTGTGGAAGCTTTTGGAATAAATACTGACTCAACAAAACAGATTAACTCACCTGTGCATGATTAAAGAAATTTACAAAACATGACCCGTTGGTGGTACTTGGGGACTGGAGTTGAGATCCACTGTTAAGTAGAACAGTGTGAGATTCTTTTAGAATATTACAATGCATCAGACATACTGTAGTGGACTAGGTGCTAAAATGCTTATTTGCATAAATTGTGGAAAATTATAACTTTTTGTTCAAGTCCAATCTATGTGTACATTGCTGTCATACAACTAAATATATATAAATGTAATCAAATACTTACTCTTCCAAACACTAATTGACACCCCACAACAAATATATACAATCCTAAACTGTATACAGTGATTCTGCAATGCTCTCAATATGAAATTAAAACTTCCAATTCAAATACTTGCAATATACAACTATCATATTGACAGATGAGTAAATGATACTTTTTATAAAAAGACATTACTTTTCTAAAACAAACAGAACATAATTAATAATATTATCTATTTTTTACCAAAACATTAATGCTTTTTAGCACCTGCCAAAAAGCTGTTAAACAAATAGCAAAAGAGCTATAAACATCAAGTTAGTGTTACTTTTTACTCATTTATTCTATATGAAAACTTTATTTATCTTATAGTGAGTAACTATTATTTTATTTTTTTTTGCTTTTTGGCTGTCATATAGTTTTCAAAATGTATAGTTTAAAGTATTTGATAATTTAACTATAATCAAATATTAATATTAATAGAAAAAGATGTGTCCACATCTTTAAATTGGGACTAGGTGAAATGGTCATTTGCATAAAACGATGAACATCTTGGACTTCCATTCAATTTCAACCCTCCTGAATTGTATTTTTATGTTGTTAATCATTTTGGGTGGTTATGTTCTAAATTTATTTGTTTTAGCAATAGAAATATGTTTGTCCCATACATTCTTGAATTACTTTATTGCATGAGCTCCACCACATCTGCTATAACACTCTTTAATGGATCTAGGAAATATCTTTAAAATTAGATTAAAAAGGACAATGCTCTGGTAAAATGCTTAAAACCGACACAGTGGAATACTCTTGTACCTCACTAATAAGTATCACCCACATTTGAGGTGTCCAATTATTATGGACTATTTTCTTTAAACTGATAATTGGTTCTCTAGCCATTTACATATGTCCCACTCCCCAAATCTAATACATTCATGTGGTTCTCAACCCTCAAGTTTTCCCAACAGGACATGTTTTGAGGATTTCTGTCTGTGGAAGCTTTTGGGATAAATACTGACTCATCAAAACAGATTAACTCAGCTGTGCATGATTAAAGAAATATACAAAACATGACCCGTTGGTGGTACTTGGGGACTGGAGTTGAGATCCACTGTTAAGTAGAACAGTGTGAGATTCTTTTAGAATATTACAATGCATCAGACATACTGTAGTGGACTAGGTGATAAAATGCTTATTTGCATAAATTGTGAAAAATTATAACTTTTTGTTCAAGTCCAATCTATGTGTACATTGCTGTCATACAACTAAATATATATAAATGTAATCAAATACTTACTCTTCCAAACACTAATTGACACCCCACAACAAATATATACAATCCTAAACTGTATACAGTGATTCTGCAATGCTCTCAATATGAAATTAAAACTTCCAATTCAAATACTTGCAATATACAACTATCATATTGACAGATGAGTAAATGATTCTTTTTATAAAAAGACATTACTTTTCTAAAACAAACAGAACATAATTAATAATATTATCTATTTTTTACCAAAACATTAATGCTTTTTAGCACCTGCCAAAAAGCTGTTAAACAAATAGCAAAAGAGCTATAAACATCAAGTTAGTGTTACTTTTTACTCATTTATTCTATATGAAAACTTTATTTATCTTATAGTGAGTAACTATTATTTTATTTTTTTTTGCTTTTTGGCTGTCATATAGTTTTCAAAATGTATAGTTTAAAGTATTTGATAATTTAACTATAATCAAATATTAATATTAACAGAAAAAGATGTGTCCACATCTTTAAATTGGGACTAGGTGAAATGGTCATTTGCATAAAACAATGAACATCTTGGACTTCCATTCAATTTCAACCCTTCTGAATTGTATTTTTATGTTGTTAATCATTTTGGGTGGTTATGTTCTAAATTTATTTGTTTTAGCAATAGAAATATGTTTGTCCCATACATTCTTGAATTACTTTATTGCATGAGCTCCACCACAACTGCTATAACACTCTTTAATGGATCTAGGAAATATCTTTAAAATTAGATTAAAAAGGACAATGCTCTGGTAAAATGCTTAAAACCGACACAGTGGAATACTCTTGTACCTCACTAATAAGTATCACCCACATTTGAGGTGTCCAATTATTATGGACTATTTTCTTTAAACTGATAATTGGTTCTCTAGCCATTTACATATGTCCCACTCCCCAAATCTAATACATTCATGTGGTTCTCAACCCTCAAGTTTTCCCAACAGGACATGTTTTGAGGATTTCTGTCTGTGGAAGCTTTTGGGATAAATACTGACTCATCAAAACAGATTAACTCAGCTGTGCATGATTAAAGAAATATACAAAACATGACCCGTTGGTGGTACTTGGGGACTGGAGTTGAGATCCACTGTTAAGTAGAACAGTGTGAGATTCTTTTAGAATATTACAATGCATCAGACATACTGTAGTGGACTAGGTGCTAAAATGCTTATTTGCATAAATTGTGGAAAATTATAACTTTTTCTTCAAGTCCAATCTATGTGTACATTGCTGTCATACAACTAAATATATATAAATGTAATCAAATACTTACTCTTCCAAACACTAATTGACACCCCGCAACAAATATATACAATCCTAAACTGTATACAGTGATTCTGCAATGCTCTCAATATGAAATTAAAACTTCCAATTCAAATACTTGCAATATACAACTATCATATTGACAGATGAGTAAATGATACTTTTTATAAAAAGACATTACTTTTCTAAAACAAACAGAACATGATTAATAATATTATCTATTTTTTACTAAAACATTAATGCTTTTTAGCACCTGCCAAAAAGCTGTTAAACAAATAGCAAAAGAGCTATAAACATCAACCAAGTGTTACTTTTTACTCATTTATTCTATATGAAAACTTTATTTATCTTATAGTGAGTAACTATTATTTTTTTGTTTTTTTTGCTTTTTGGCTGTCATATAGTTTTCTAAATGTATAGTTTAAAGTATTTGATAATTTAACTATAATTAAATGTTAATATTAATAGAAAAAGATGTGTCCACATCTTTAAATTGGGACTAGGTGAAATGGTCATTTGCATAAAACGATGAACATCTTGGACTTCCATTCAATTTCAACCCTCCTGAATTGTATTTTTATGTTGTTAATCATTTTGGGTGGTTATTTTCTAAATTGTTTCTGTTTTAGCAATAGAAATATGTTTGTCCCATACATTCTTGAATTAATTTATTGCATGAGCCCCACCACAACTGCTATAACACTCTTTAATGGATCTAGGAAATATCTTTAAAATTAGATTAAAAAGGACAATGCTCTGGTATAATGCTTAAAACTGACACAGTGGAATACTCTTGTACCTCACTAATAAGTATCACCCACATTTGAGGTGTCCAATTATTATGGACTATTTTCTTTAAACTGATAATTGGTTCTCTAGCCATTTACATATGTCCCACTCCCCAAATCTAATAAATTCATGTGGTTCTCAACCCTCAAGTTTTCCCAACAGGACATGTTTTGAGGATTTCTGTCTGTGGAAGCTTTTGGAATAAATACTGACTCAACAAAACAGATTAACTCACCTGTGCATGATTAAAGAAATTTACAAAACATGACCCGTTGGTGGTACTTGGGGACTGGAGTTGAGATCCACTGTTAAGTAGAACAGTGTGAGATTCTTTTAGAATATTACAATGCATCAGACATACTGTAGTGGACTAGGTGCTAAAATGCTTATTTGCATAAATTGTGGAAAATTATAACTTTTTGTTCAAGTCCAATCTATGTGTACATTGCTGTCATACAACTAAATATATATAAATGTTATCAAATACTTACTCTTCCAAACACTAATTGACACCCCACAACAAATATATACAATCCTAAACTGTATACAGTGATTCAGCAATACTCTCAATATGAAATTAAAACTTCCAATTCAAATACTTGCAATATACAACTATCATATTGACAGATGAGTAAATGATACTTTTTATAAAAAGACATTACTTTTCTAAAACAAACAGAAAATGATTAATAATATAATCTATTTTTTACCAAAACATTAATGCTTTTAAGCACCTGCCAAAAAGCTGTTAAACAAATAGCAAAAGAGCTATAAACATCAACTTACTGTTACTTTTTACTCATTTATTCTATATGAAAACTTTATTTATCTTATAGTGAGTAACTATTATTTATTTTTTTTTTGCTTTTTGGCTGTCATATAGTTTTCAAAATGTATAGTTTAAAGTATTTGATAATTTAACTATAATTAAATATTAATATTAATAGAAAAAGATGTGTCCACATCTTTAAATTGGGACTAGGTGAAATGGTCATTTGCATAAAACGATGAACATCTTGGACTTCCATTCAATTTCAACCCTCCTGAATTGTATTTTTATGTTGTTAATCATTTTGGGTGGTTATGTTCTAAATAGTTTCTGTTTTAGCAATAGAAATATGTTTGTCAGATACATTCTTCAATTACTTTATTGCATGAGCTCCACCACAACTGCTATAACACTCTTTAATGGATCTAGGAAATATCTTTAAAATTAGATTAAAAAGGACAATGCTCTGGTAAAATGCTTAAAACCGACACAGTGGAATACTCTTGTACCTCACTAATAAGTATCACCCACATTTGAGGTGTCCAATTATTATGGACTATTTTCTTTAAACTGATAATTTGTTCTCTAGCCATTTACATATGTCCCACTCCCCAAATCTAATACATTCATGTGGTTCTCAACCCTCAAGTTTTCCCAACAGGACATGTTTTGAGGATTTCTGTCTGTGGAAGCTTTTGGGATAAATACTGACTCATCAAAACAGATTAACTCAGCTGTGCATGATTAAAGAAATATACAAAACATGACCCGTTGGTGGTACTTAGGGACTGGAGTTGAGATCCACTGTTAAGTAGAACAGTGTGAGATTCTTTTAGAATATTACAATGCATCAGACATACTGTAGTGGACTAGGTGCTAAAATGCTTATTTGCATAAATTGTGGAAAATTATAACTTTTTGTTCAAGTCCAATCTATGTGTACATTGCTGTCATACAACTAAATATATATAAATGTAATCAAATACTTACTCTTCCAAACACTAATTGACACCCCACAACAAATATATACAATCCTAAACTGTATACAGTGATTCTGCAATGCTCTCAATATGAAATTAAAACTTCCAATTCAAATACTTGCAATATACAACTATCATATTGACAGATGAGTAAATGATACTTTTTATAAAAAGACATTACTTTTCTAAAACAAACAGAACATGATTAATAATATTATCTATTTTTTACCAAAACATTAATGCTTTTTAGCACCTGCCAAAAAGCTGTTAAACAAATAGCAAAAGAGCTATAAACATCAATTGTTACTTTTTACTCATTTATTTTATATGAAACCTTTATTTATCTTATAGTGAGTAACTATTATTTTATTTTTTTTTGCTTTTTGGCTGTCATATAGTTTTCAAAATGTATAGTTTAAAGTATTTGATAATTTAACTATAATTAAATATTAGTATTAATAGAAAAAGATGTGTCCACATCTTTAAATTGGGACTAGGTGAAATGGTCATTTGCATAAAACGATGAACATCTTGGACTTCCATTCAATTTCAACCCTCCTGAATTGTATTTTTATGTTGTTAATCATTTTGGGTGGTTATGTTCTAAATTTTTTCTGTTTTAGCAATAGAAATATGTTTGTCCCATACATTCTTGAATTACTTTATTGCATGAGCTCCACCACAACTCCTATAACACTCTTTAATGGATCTAGGAAATATCTTTAAAATTAGATTAAAAAGGACAATGCTCTGGTAAAATGCTTAAAACCGACACAGTGGAATACTCTTGTACCTCACTAATAAGTATCACCCACATTTGAGGTGTCCAATTATTATGGACTATTTTCTTTAAACTGATAATTGGTTCTCTAGCCATTTACATATGTCCCACTCCCCAAATCTAATAAATTCATGTGGTTCTCAACCCTCAAGTTTTCCCAACAGGTCATGTTTTGAGGATTTCTGTCTGTGGAAGCTTTTGGGATAAATACTGACTCATCAAAACAGATTAACTCAGCTGTGCATGATTAAAGAAATATACAAAACATGACCCATTGGTGGTACTTGGGGAGTGGAGTTGAGATCCACTGTTAAGTAGAACAGTGTGAGATTCTTTTAGAATATTACAATGCGTCAGACATACTGTAGTGGACTAGGTGCTAAAATGCTTATTTGCATAAATTGTGGAAAATTATAACTTTTTGTTCAAGTCCAATCTATGTGTACATTGCTGTCATACAACTAAATATATATAAATGTAATCAAATACTTACTCTTCCAAACACTAATTGACACCCCACAACAAATATATACAATCCTAAACTGTATACAGTGATTCTGCAATGCTCTCAATATGAAATTAAAACTTCCAATTCAAATACTTGCAATATACAACTATCATATTGACAGATGAGTAAATGATACTTTTTATAAAAAGACATTACTTTTCTAAAACAAACAGAACATGATTAATAATATTATGTATTTTTTACCAAAACATTAATGCTTTTTAGCACCTGCCAAAAAGCTGTTAAACAAATAGCAAAAGAGCTATAAACATCAACCAAGTGTTACTTTTTACTCATTTATTCTATATGAAAACTTTATTTATCTTATAGTGAGTAACTATTATTTTTGGGGTTTTTTTGCTTTTTGGCTGTCATATAGTTTTCAAAATGTATAGTTTAAAGTATTTGATAATTTAACTATAATTAAATATTAATAATAATAGAAAAAGATGTGTCCACATCTTTAAATTGGGACTAGGTGAAATGGTCATTTGCATAAAACGATGAACATCTTGGACTTCCATTCAATTTCAACCCTCCTGAATTGTATTTTTATGTTGTTAATCATTTTGGGTGGTTATGTTCTAAATTGTGTCTGTTTTAGCAATAGAAATATGTTTGTTCCATACATTCTTGAATTACTTTATTGCATGAGCTCCACCACAACTGCCATAACACTCTTTAATGGATCTAGGAAATATCTTTAAAATTAGATTAAAAAGGACAATGCTCTGGTAAAATGCTTAAAACCGACACAGTGGAATACTCTTGTACCTCACTAATAAGTATCACCCACATTTGAAGTGTCCAATTATTATGGACTATTTTCTTTAACCTGATAATTGATTCTCTAGCCATTTACATATGTCCCACTCCCCAAATCTAATACATTCAAGTGGTTCTCAACCCTCAAGTTTTCCCAACAGGACATGTTTTGAGGATTTCTGTCTGTGGAAGCTTTTGGGATAAATACTGACTCATCAAAACAGATTAACTCACCTGTGCATGATTAAAGAAATATACAAAACATGACCCGTTGGTGGTACTTGGGGACTGGAGTTGAGATCCACTGTTAAGTAGAACAGTGTGGGATTCTTTTAGAATATTACAATGCATCAGACATACTGTAGTGGACTAGGTGCTAAAATGCTTATTTGCATAAATTGTGGAAAATTATAACTTTTTGTTCAAGTCCAATCTATGTGTACATTGCTGTCATACAACTAAATATATATAAATGTAATCAAATACTTACTCTTCCAAACACTAATTGACACCCCACAACAAATATATACAATCCTAAACTGTATATAGTGATTCTGCAATGCTCTCAATATGAAATTAAAACTTCCAATTCAAATACTTGCAATATACAACTATCATATTGACAGATGAGTAAATGATACTTTTTATAAAAAGACATTACTTTTCTAAAACAAACAGAACATGATTAATAATATTATCTATTTTTTACCAAAACATTAATGCTTTTTAGCACCTGCCAAAAAGCCGTTAAACAAATAGCAAAAGAGCTATAAACATCAACCAAGTGTTACTTTTTACTCATTTATTCTATATGAAAACATTATTTATCTTATAGTGAGTAACTATTATTTTTTTGTTTTTTTTGCTTTTTGGCTGTCATATAGTTTTCAAAATGTATAGTTTAAAGTATTTGATAATTTAACTATAATTAAATGTTAATATTAATAGAAAAAGATGTGTCCACATCTTTAAATTGGGACTAGGTGAAATGGTCATTTGCATAAAACGATGAACATCTTGGACTTCCATTCAATTTCAACCCTCCTGAATTGTATTTTTATGTTGTTAATCATTTTGGGTGGTTATGTTCTAAATTTTTTCTGTTTTAGCAATAGAAATATGTTTGTCCCATACATTCTTGAATTACTTTATTGCATGAGCTCCACCACAACTCCTATAACACTCTTTAATGGATCTAGGAAATATCTTTAAAATTAGATGAAAAAGGACAATGCTCTGGTAAAATGCTTAAAACCGACACAGTGGAATACTCTTGTACCTCACTAATAAGTATCACCCACATTTGTGGTGTCCAATTATTATGGACTATTTTCTTTAAACTGATAATTGGTTCTCTAGCCATTTACATATGTCCCACTCCCCAAATCTAATAAATTCATGTGGTTCTCAACCCTCAAGTTTTCCCAACAGGTCATGTTTTGAGGATTTCTGTCTGTGGAAGCTTTTGGGATAAATACTGACTCATCAAAACAGATTAACTCACCTGTGCATGATTAAAGAAATATACAAAACATGACCCGTTGGTGGTACTTGGGGAGTGGAGTTGAGATCCACTGTTAAGTAGAACAGTGTGAGATTCTTTTAGAATATTACAATGCGTCAGACATACTGTAGTGGACTAGGTGCTAAAATGCTTATTTGCATAAATTGTGGAAAATTATAACTTTTTGTTCAAGTCCAATCTATGTGTACATTGCTGTCATACAACTAAATATATATAAATGTAATCAAATACTTACTCTTCCAAACACTAATTGACACCCCACAACAAATATATACAATCCTAAACTGTATACAGTGATTCTGCAATGCTCTCAATATGAAATTAAAACTTCCAATTCAAATACTTGCAATATACAACTATCATATTGACAGATGAGTAAATGATACTTTTTATAAAAAGACATTACCTTTCTAAAACAAACAGAACATGATTAATTATATTATCTATTTTTTACCAAAACATTAATGCTTTTTAGCACCTGCCAAAAAGCCGTTAAACAAATAGCAAAAGAGCTATAAACATCAACCAAGTGTTACTTTTTACTCATTTATTCTATATGAAAACATTATTTATCTTATAGTGAGTAACTATTATTTTTTTGTTTTTTTTGCTTTTTGGCTGTCATATAGTTTTCAAAATGTATAGTTTAAAGTATTTGATAATTTAACTATAATTAAATGTTAATATTAATAGAAAAAGATGTGTCCACATCTTTAAATTGGGACTAGGTGAAATGGTCATTTGCATAAAACGATGAACATCTTGGACTTCCATTCAATTTCAACCCTCCTGAATTGTATTTTTATGTTGTTAATCATTTTGGGTGGTTATGTTCTAAATTTTTTCTGTTTTAGCAATAGAAATATGTTTGTCCCATACATTCTTGAATTACTTTATTGCATGAGCTCCACCACAACTCCTATAACACTCTTTAATGGATCTAGGAAATATCTTTAAAATTAGATTAAAAAGGACAATGCTCTGGTAAAATGCTTAAAACCGACACAGTGGAATACTCTTGTACCTCACTAATAAGTATCACCCACATTTGAGGTGTCCAATTATTATGGACTATTTTCTTTAAACTGATAATTGGTTCTCTAGCCATTTACATATGTCCCACTCCCCAAATCTAATAAATTCATGTGGTTCTCAACCCTCAAGTTTTCCCAACAGGTCATGTTTTGAGGATTTCTGTCTGTGGAAGCTTTTGGGATAAATACTGACTCATCAAAACAGATTAACTCAGCTGTGCATGATTAAAGAAATATACAAAACATGACCCGTTGGTGGTACTTGGGGAGTGGAGTTGAGATCCACTGTTAAGTAGAACAGTGTGAGATTCTTTTAGAATATTACAATGCGTCAGACATACTGTAGTGGACTAGGTGCTAAAATGCTTATTTGCATAAATTGTGGAAAATTATAACTTTTTGTTCAAGTCCAATCTATGTGTACATTGCTGTCATACAACTAAATATATATAAATGTAATCAAATACTTACTCTTCCAAACACTAATTGACACCCCACAACAAATATATACAATCCTAAACTGTATACAGTGATTCTGCAATGCTCTCAATATGAAATTAAAACTTCCAATTCAAATACTTGCAATATACAACTATCATATTGACAGATGAGTAAATGATACTTTTTATAAAAAGACATTACTTTTCTAAAACAAACAGAACATGATTAATAATATTATCTATTTTTTACCAAAACATTAATGCTTTTTAGCACCTGCCAAAAAGCTGTTAAACAAATAGCAAAAGAGCTATAAACATCAACTATTACTTTTTACTCATTTATTCTATATGAAAACTTTATTTATCTTATAGTGAGTAACTATTATTTTTTTTTTTTTGCTTTTTGGCTGTCATATAGTTTTCAAAATGTATAGTTTAAAGTATTTGATAATTTAACTATAATCAAATATTAATATTAATAGAAAAAGATGTGTCCACATCTTTAAATTGGGACTAGGTGAAATGGTCATTTGCATAAAACAATGAACATCTTGGACTTCCATTCAATTTCAACCCTCCTGAATTGTATTTTTATGTTGTTAATCATTTTGGGTGGTTATGTTCTAAATTTATTTGTTTTAGCAATAGAAATATGTTTGTCCCATACATTCTTGAATTACTTTATTGCATGAGCTCCACCACAACTGCTATAACACTCTTTAATGGATCTAGGAAATATCTTTAAAATTAGATTAAAAAGGACAATGCTCTGGTAAAATGCTTAAAACCGACACAGTGGAATACTCTTGTACCTCACTAATAAGTATCACCCACATTTGAGGTGTCCAATTATTATGGACTATTTTCTTTAAACTGATAATTTGTTCTCTAGCCATTTACATATGTCCCACTCCCCAAATCTAATACATTCATGTGGTTCTCAACCCTCAAGTGTTCCCAACAGGACATGTTTTGAGGATTTCTGTCTGTGGAAGCTTTTGGGATAAATACTGACTCATCAAAACAGATTAACTCACCTGTGCATGATTAAAGAAATATACAAAACATGACCCGTTGGTGGTACTTGGGGACTGGAGTTGAGATCCACTGTTAAGTAGAACAGTGTGGGATTCTTTTAGAATATTACAATGCATCAGACATACTGTAGTGGACTAGGTGCTAAAATGCTTATTTGCATAAATTGTGGAAAATTATAACTTTTTGTTCAAGTCCAATCTATGTGTACATTGCTGTCATACAACTAAATATATATAAATGTAATCAAATACTTACTCTTCCAAACACTAATTGACACCCCACAACAAATATATACAATCCTAAACTGTATACAGTGATTCTGCAATGCTCTCAATATGAAATTAAAACTTCCAATTCAAATACTTGCAATATACAACTATCATATTGACAGATGAGTAAATGATACTTTTTATAAAAAGACATTACTTTTCTAAAACAAACAGAACATGATTAATAATATTATCTATTTTTTACCAAAACATTAATGCTTTTTAGCACCTGCCAAAAAGCTGTTAAACAAATAGCAAAAGAGCTATAAACATCAACTGTTACTTTTTACTCATTTATTTTATATGAAACCTTTATTTATCTTATAGTGAGTAACTATTATTTTATTTTTTTTTGCTTTTTGGCTGTCATATAGTTTTCAAAATGTATAGTTTAAAGTATTTGATAATTTAACTATAATTAAATATTAGTATTAATAGAAAAAGATGTGTCCACATCTTTAAATTGGGACTAGGTGAAATGGTCATTTGCATAAAACGATGAACATCTTGGACTTCCATTCAATTTCAACCCTCCTGAATTGTATTTTTATGTTGTTAATCATTTTGAGTGGTTATGTTCTAAATTTTTTCTGTTTTAGCAATAGAAATATGTTTGTCCCATACATTCTTGAATTACTTTATTGCATGAGCTCCACCACAACTGCTATAACACTCTTTAATGGATCTAGGAAATATCTTTAAAATTAGATTAAAAAGGACAATGCTCTGGTAAAATGCTTAAAACCGACACAGTGGAATACTCTTGTACCTCACTAATAAGTATCACCCACATTTGAGGTGTCCAATTATTATGGACTATTTTCTTTAAACTGATAATTGGTTCTCTAGCCATTTACATATGTCCCACTCCCCAAATCTAATACATTCATGTGGTTCTCAACCCTCAAGTTTTCCCAACAGGACATGTTTTGAGGATTTCTGTCAGTGGAAGCTTTTGGGATAAATACTGACTCATCAAAACAGATTAACTCAGCTGTGCATGATTAAAAAAATATACAAAACATGACCCTTTGGTGGTACTTGGGGACTGGAGTTGAGATCCACTGTTAAGTAGAACAGTGTGAGATTCTTTTAGAATATTACAATGCATCAGACATACTGTAGTGGACTAGGTGCTAAAACGCTTATTTGCATAAATTGTGGAAAATTATAACTTTTTGTTCAAGTCCAATCTATGTGTACATTGCTGTCATACAACTAAATATATATAAATGTAATCAAATACTTACTCTTCCAAACACTAATTGACACCCCACAACAAATATATACAATCCTAAACTGTATACAGTGATTCTGCAATGCTCTCAATATGAAATTAAAACTTCCAATTCAAATACTTGCAATATACAACTATCATATTGACAGATGAGTAAATTATACTTTTTATAAAAAGACATTACTTTTCTAAAACAAACAGAACATGATTAATAATATTATCTATTTTTTACCAAAACATTAATGCTTTTTAGCACCTGCCAAAAAGCTGTTAAACAAATAGCAAAAGAGCTATAAACATCAACTTACTGTTACTTTTTACTCATTTATTCTATATGAAAACTTTATTTATCTTATAGTGAGTAACTATTATTTTATTTTTTTTTGCTTTTTGGCTGTCATATAGTTTTCAAAATGTATAGTTTAAAGTATTTGATAATTTAACTATAATTAAATATTAATATTAATAGAAAAAGATGTGTCCACATCTTTAAATTGGGACTAGGTGAAATGGTCATTTGCATAAAACGATGAACATCTTGGACTTCCATTCAATTTCAACCCTCCTGAATTGTATTTTTATGTTGTTAATCATTTTGGGTGGTTATGTTCTAAATTTTTTCTGTTTTAGCAATAGAAATATGTTTGTCCCATACATTCTTCAATTACTTTATTGCATGAGCTCCACCACAACTGCTATAACACTCTTTAATGGATCTAGGAAATATCTTTAAAATTAGATTAAAAAGGACAATGCTCTGGTAAAATGCTTAAAACCGACACAGTGGAATACTCTTGTACCTCACTAATAAGTATCACCCACATTTGAGGTGTCCAATTATTATGGACTATTTTCTTTAAACTGATAATTGGTTCTCTAGCCATTTACATATGTCCCACTCCCCAAATCTAATAAATTCATGTGGTTCTCAACCCTCAAGTTTTCCCAACAGGTCATGTTTTGAGGATTTCTGTCTGTGGAAGCTTTTGGGATAAATACTGACTCATCAAAACAGATTAACTCACCTGTGCATGATTAAAGAAATATACAAAACATGACCCGTTGGTGGTACTTGGGGAGTGGAGTTGAGATCCACTGTTAAGTAGAACAGTGTGAGATTCTTTTAGAATATTACAATGCGTCAGACATACTGTAGTGGACTAGGTGCTAAAATGCTTATTTGCATAAATTGTGGAAAATTATAACTTTTTGTTCAAGTCCAATCTATGTGTACATTGCTGTCATACAACTAAATATATATAAATGTAATCAAATACTTACTCTTCCAAACACTAATTGACACCCCACAACAAATATATACAATCCTAAACTGTATACAGTGATTCTGCAATGCTCTCAATATGAAATTAAAACTTCCAATTCAAATACTTGCAATATACAACTATCATATTGACAGATGAGTAAATGATACTTTTTATAAAAAGACATTACTTTTCTAAAACAAACAGAACATGATTAATAATATTATCTATTTTTTACCAAAACATTAATGCTTTTTAGCACCTGCCAAAAAGCTGTTAAACAAATAGCAAAAGAGCTATAAACATCAACTTAGTGTTACTTTTTACTCATTTATTCTATATGAAAACTTTATTTATCTTATAGTAACTATTATTTTTTTTTTTTTTGCTTTTTGGCTGTCATATAGTTTTCAAAATGTATAGTTTAAAGTATTTGATAATTTAACTATAATTAAATATTAATAATAATAGAAAAAGATGTGTCCACATCTTTAAATTGGGACTAGGTGAAATGGTCATTTGCATAAAACGATGAACATCTTGGACTTCCATTCAATTTCAACCCTCCTGAATTGTATTTTTATGTTGTTAATCATTTTGGGTGGTTATGTTCTAAATTGTTTCTGTTTTAGCAATAGAAATATGTTTGTTCCATACATTCTTGAATTACTTTATTGCATGAGCTCCACCACAACTGCCATAACACTCTTTAATGGATCTAGGAAATATCTTTAAAATTAGATTAAAAAGGACAATGCTCTGGTAAAATGCTTAAAACCGACACAGTGGAATACTCTTGTACCTCACTAATAAGTATCACCCACATTTGAGGTGTCCAATTATTATGGACTATTTTCTTTAACCTGATAATTGATTCTCTAGCCATTTACATATGTCCCACTCCCCAAATCTAATACATTCAAGTGGTTCTCAACCCTCAAGTTTTCCCAACAGGACATGTTTTGAGGATTTCTGTCTGTGGAAGCTTTTGGGATAAATACTGACTCATCAAAACAGATTAACTCACCTGTGCATGATTAAAGAAATATACAAAACATGACCCGTTGGTGGTACTTGGGGACTGGAGTTGAGATCCACTGTTAAGTAGAACAGTGTGGGATTCTTTTAGAATATTACAATGCATCAGACATACTGTAGTGGACTAGGTGCTAAAATGCTTATTTGCATAAATTGTGGAAAATTATAACTTTTTGTTCAAGTCCAATCTATGTGTACATTGCTGTCATACAACTAAATATATATAAATGTAATCAAATACTTACTCTTCCAAACACTAATTGACACCCCACAACAAATATATACAATCCTAAACTGTATACAGTGATTCTGCAATGCTCTCAATATGAAATTAAAACTTCCAATTCAAATACTTGCAATATACAACTATCATATTGACAGATGAGTAAATGATACTTTTTATAAAAAGACATTACTTTTCTAAAACAAACAGAACATGATTAATAATATTATCTATTTTTTACCAAAACATTAATGCTTTTTAGCACCTGCCAAAAAGCTGTTAAACAAATAGCAAAAGAGCTATAAACATCAACTGTTACTTTTTACTCATTTATTTTATATGAAACCTTTATTTATCTTATAGTGAGTAACTATTATTTTTTTTTTTTTTGCTTTTTGGCTGTCATATAGTTTTCAAAATGTATAGTTTAAAGTATTTGATAATTTAACTATAATCAAATATTAGTATTAATAGAAAAAGATGTGTCCACATCTTTAAATTGGGACTAGGTGAAATGGTCATTTGCATAAAACGATGAACATCTTGGACTTCCATTCAATTTCAACCCTCCTGAATTGTATTTTTATGTTGTTAATCATTTTCGGTGGTTATGTTCTAAATTTATTTGTTTTAGCAATAGAAATATGTTTGTCCCATACATTCTTGAATTACATTATTGCATGAGCTCCACCACAACTGCTATAACACTCTTTAATGGATCTAGGAAATATCTTTAAAATTAGATTAAAAAGGACAATGCTCTGGTAAAATGCTTAAAACCGACACAGTGGAATACTCTTGTACCTCACTAATAAGTATCACCCACATTTGAGGTGTCCAATTATTATGGACTATTTTCTTTAAACTGATAATTTGTTCTCTAGCCATTTACATATGTCCCACTCCCCAAATCTAATACATTCATGTGGTTCTCAACCCTCAAGTTTTCCCAACAGGACATGTTTTGAGGATTTCTGTCTGTGGAAGCTTTTGGGATAAATACTGACTCATGAAAACAGATTAACTCAGCTGTGCATGATTAAAGAAATATACAAAACATGACCCGTTGGTGGTACTTGGGGACTGGAGTTGAGATCCACTGTTAAGTAGAACAGTGTGAGATTCTTTTAGAATATTACAATGCATCAGACATACTGTAGTGGACTAGGTGCTAAAATGCTTATTTGCATAAATTGTGGAAAATTATAACTTTTTGTTCAAGTCCAATCTATGTGTACATTGCTGTCATACAACTAAATATATATAAATGTAATCAAATACTTACTCTTCCAAACACTAATTGACTCCCCACAACAAATATATACAATCCTAAACTGTATACAGTGATTCTGCAATGCTCTCAATATGAAATTAAAACTTCCAATTCAAATACTTGCAATATACAACTATCATATTGACAGATGAGTAAATGATACTTTTTATAAAAAGTCATTACTTTTCTAAAACAAACAGAACATGATTAATAATATTATCTATTTTTTACCAAAACATTAATGCTTTTTAGCACCTGCCAAAAAGCTGTTAAACAAATAGCAAAAGAGCTATAAACATCAACTATTACTTTTTACTCATTTGTTCTATATGAAAACTTTATTTATCTTATAGTGAGTAACTATTATTTTTTTTTTTTTTGCTTTTTGGCTGTCATATAGTTTTCAAAATGTATAGTTTAAAGTATTTGATAATTTAACTATAATCAAATATTAATATTAATAGAAAAAGATGTGTCCACATCTTTAAATTGGGACTAGGTGAAATGGTCATTTGCATAAAACAATGAACATCTTGGACTTCCATTCAATTTCAACCCTCCTGAATTGTATTTTTATGTTGTTAATCATTTTGGGTGGTTATGTTCTAAATTTATTTGTTTTAGCAATAGAAATATGTTTGTCCCATACATTCTTGAATTACTTTATTGCATGAGCTCCACCACAACTGCTATAACACTCTTTAATGGATCTAGGAAATATCTTTAAAATTAGATTAAAAAGGACAATGCTCTGGTAAAATGCTTAAAACCGACACAGTGGAATACTCTTGTACCTCACTAATAAGTATCACCCACATTTGAGGTGTCCAATTACTATGGACTATTTTCTTTAAACTGATAATTTGTTCTCTAGCCATTTACATATGTCCCACTCCCCAAATCTAATACATTCATGTGGTTCTCAACCCTCAAGTGTTCCCAACAGGACATGTTTTGAGGATTTCTGTCAGTGGAAGCTTTTGGGATAAATACTGACTCATCAAAACAGATTAACTCAGCTGTGCATGATTAAAGAAATATACAAAACATGACCCGTTGGTGGTACTTGGGGACTGGAGTTGAGATCCACTGTTAAGTAGAACAGTGTGAGATTCTTTTAGAATATTACAATGCATCAGACATACTGTAGTGGACTAGGTGCTAAAATGCTTATTTGCATAAATTGTGGAAAATTATAACTTTTTGTTCAAGTCCAATCTATGTGTACATTGCTGTCATACAACTAAATATATATAAATGTAATCAAATACTTACTCTTCCAAACACTAATTGACACCCCACAACAAATATATACAATCCTAAACTGTATACAGTGATTCTGCAATGCTCTCAATATGAAATTAAAACTTCCAATTCAAATACTTGCAATATACAACTATCATATTGACAGATGAGTAAATGATACTTTTTATAAAAAGACATTACTTTTCTAAAACAAACAGAACATGATTAATAATATTATGTATTTTTTACCAAAACATTAATGCTTTTTAGCACCTGCCAAAAAGCTGTTACACAAATAGCAAAAGAGCTATAAACATCAACCAAGTGTTACTTTTTACTCATTTATTCTATATGAAAACTTTATTTATCTTATAGTGAGTAACTATTATTTTTGGGGTTTTTTTGCTTTTTGGCTGTCATATAGTTTTCAAAATGTATAGTTTAAAGTATTTGATAATTTAACTATAATTAAATATTAATAATAATAGAAAAAGATGTGTCCACATCTTTAAATTGGGACTAGGTGAAATGGTCATTTGCATAAAACGATGAACATCTTGGACTTCCATTCAATTTCAACCCTCCTGAATTGTATTTTTATGTTGTTAATCATTTTGGGTGGTTATGTTCTAAATTGTTTCTGTTTTAGCAATAGAAATATGTTTGTTCCATACATTCTTGAATTACTTTATTGCATGAGCTCCACCACAACTGCCATAACACTCTTTAATGGATCTAGGAAATATCTTTAAAATTAGATTAAAAAGGACAATGCTCTGGTAAAATGCTTAAAACCGACACAGTGGAATACTCTTGTACCTCACTAATAAGTATCACCCACATTTGAGGTGTCCAATTATTATGGACTATTTTCTTTAACCTGATAATTGATTCTCTAGCCATTTACATATGTCCCACTCCCCAAATCTAATACATTCAAGTGGTTCTCAACCCTCAAGTTTTCCCAACAGGACATGTTTTGAGGATTTCTGTCTGTGGAAGCTTTTGGGATAAATACTGACTCATCAAAACAGATTAACTCACCTGTGCATGATTAAAGAAATATACAAAACATGACCCGTTGGTGGTACTTGGGGACTGGAGTTGAGATCCACTGTTAAGTAGAACAGTGTGGGATTCTTTTAGAATATTACAATGCATCAGACATACTGTAGTGGACTAGGTGCTAAAATGCTTATTTGCATAAATTGTGGAAAATTATAACTTTTTGTTCAAGTCCAATCTATGTGTACATTGCTGTCATACAACTAAATATATATAAATGTAATCAAATACTTACTCTTCCAAACACTAATTGACACCCCACAACAAATATATACAATCCTAAACTGTATACAGTGATTCTGCAATGCTCTCAATATGAAATTAAAACTTCCAATTCAAATACTTGCAATATACAACTATCATATTGACAGATGAGTAAATGATACTTTTTATAAAAAGACATTACTTTTCTAAAACAAACAGAACATGATTAATAATATTATCTATTTTTTACCAAAACATTAATGCTTTTTAGCACCTGCCAAAAAGCTGTTAAACAAATAGCAAAAGAGCTATAAACATCAACTGTTACTTTTTACTCATTTATTTTATATGAAACCTTTATTTATCTTATAGTGAGTAACTATTATTTTATTTTTTTTTGCTTTTTGGCTGTCATATAGTTTTCAAAATGTATAGTTTAAAGTATTTGATAATTTAACTATAATTAAATATTAGTATTAATAGAAAAAGATGTGTCCACATCTTTAAATTGGGACTAGGTGAAATGGTCATTTGCATAAAACGATGAACATCTTGGACTTCCATTCAATTTCAACCCTCCTGAATTGTATTTTTATGTTGTTAATCATTTTGAGTGGTTATGTTCTAAATTTTTTCTGTTTTAGCAATAGAAATATGTTTGTCCCATACATTCTTGAATTACTTTATTGCATGAGCTCCACCACAACTGCTATAACACTCTTTAATGGATCTAGGAAATATCTTTAAAATTAGATTAAAAAGGACAATGCTCTGGTAAAATGCTTAAAACCGACACAGTGGAATACTCTTGTACCTCACTAATAAGTATCACCCACATTTGAGGTGTCCAATTATTATGGACTATTTTCTTTAAACTGATAATTGGTTCTCTAGCCATTTACATATGTCCCACTCCCCAAATCTAATACATTCATGTGGTTCTCAACCCTCAAGTTTTCCCAACAGGACATGTTTTGAGGATTTCTGTCAGTGGAAGCTTTTGGGATAAATACTGACTCATCAAAACAGATTAACTCAGCTGTGCATGATTAAAAAAATATACAAAACATGACCCTTTGGGGGTACTTGGGGACTGGAGTTGAGATCCACTGTTAAGTAGAACAGTGTGAGATTCTTTTAGAATATTACAATGCATCAGACATACTGTAGTGGACTAGGTGCTAAAACGCTTATTTGCATAAATTGTGGAAAATTATAACTTTTTGTTCAAGTCCAATCTATGTGTACATTGCTGTCATACAACTAAATATATATAAATGTAATCAAATACTTACTCTTCCAAACACTAATTGACACCCCACAACAAATATATACAATCCTAAACTGTATACAGTGATTCTGCAATGCTCTCAATATGAAATTAAAACTTCCAATTCAAATACTTGCAATATACAACTATCATATTGACAGATGAGTAAATTATACTTTTTATAAAAAGACATTACTTTTCTAAAACAAACAGAACATGATTAATAATATTATCTATTTTTTACCAAAACATTAATGCTTTTTAGCACCTGCCAAAAAGCTGTTAAACAAATAGCAAAAGAGCTATAAACATCAACTTAGTGTTACTTTTTACTCATTTATTCTATATGAAAACTTTATTTATCTTATAGTAACTATTATTTTTTTTTTTTTTGCTTTTTGGCTGTCATATAGTTTTCAAAATGTATAGTTTAAAGTATTTGATAATTTAACTATAATTAAATATTAATAATAATAGAAAAAGATGTGTCCACATCTTTAAATTGGGACTAGGTGAAATGGTCATTTGCATAAAACGATGAACATCTTGGACTTCCATTCAATTTCAACCCTCCTGAATTGTATTTTTATGTTGTTAATCATTTTGGGTGGTTATGTTCTAAATTGTTTCTGTTTTAGCAATAGAAATATGTTTGTTCCATACATTCTTGAATTACTTTATTGCATGAGCTCCACCACAACTGCCATAACACTCTTTAATGGATCTAGGAAATATCTTTAAAATTAGATTAAAAAGGACAATGCTCTGGTAAAATGCTTAAAACCGACACAGTGGAATACTCTTGTACCTCACTAATAAGTATCACCCACATTTGAGGTGTCCAATTATTATGGACTATTTTCTTTAACCTGATAATTGATTCTCTAGCCATTTACATATGTCCCACTCCCCAAATCTAATACATTCAAGTGGTTCTCAACCCTCAAGTTTTCCCAACAGGACATGTTTTGAGGATTTCTGTCTGTGGAAGCTTTTGGGATAAATACTGACTCATCAAAACAGATTAACTCACCTGTGCATGATTAAAGAAATATACAAAACATGACCCGTTGGTGGTACTTGGGGACTGGAGTTGAGATCCACTGTTAAGTAGAACAGTGTGGGATTCTTTTAGAATATTACAATGCATCAGACATACTGTAGTGGACTAGGTGCTAAAATGCTTATTTGCATAAATTGTGGAAAATTATAACTTTTTTCTTCAAGTCCAATCTATGTGTACATTGCTGTCATACAACTAAATATATATAAATGTAATCAAATACTTACTCTTCCAAACACTAATTGACACCCCACAACAAATATATACAATCCTAAACTGTATACAGTGATTCTGCAATGCTCTCAATATGAAATTAAAACTTCCAATTCAAATACTTGCAATATACAACTATCATATTGACAGATGAGTAAATGATACTTTTTATAAAAAGACATTACTTTTCTAAAACAAACAGAACATGATTAATAATATTATCTATTTTTTACCAAAACATTAATGCTTTTTAGCACCTGCCAAAAAGCTGTTAAACAAATAGCAAAAGAGCTATAAAAATCAACTGTTACTTTTTACTCATTTATTTTATATGAAACCTTTATTTATCTTATAGTGAGTAACTATTATTTTATTTTTTTTTGCTTTTTGGCTGTCATATAGTTTTCAAAATGTATAGTTTAAAGTATTTGATAATTTAACTATAATTAAATATTAGTATTAATAGAAAAAGATGTGTCCACATCTTTAAATTGGGACTAGGTGAAATGGTCATTTGCATAAAACGATGAACATCTTGGACTTCCATTCAATTTCAACCCTCCTGAATTGTATTTTTATGTTGTTAATCATTTTGAGTGGTTATGTTCTAAATTTTTTCTGTTTTAGCAATAGAAATATGTTTGTCCCATACATTCTTGAATTACTTTATTGCATGAGCTCCACCACAACTGCTATAACACTCTTTAATGGATCTAGGAAATATCTTTAAAATTAGATTAAAAAGGACAATGCTCTGGTAAAATGCTTAAAACCGACACAGTGGAATACTCTTGTACCTCACTAATAAGTATCACCCACATTTGAGGTGTCCAATTATTATGGACTATTTTCTTTAAACTGATAATTGGTTCTCTAGCCATTTACATATGTCCCACTCCCCAAATCTAATACATTCATGTGGTTCTCAACCCTCAAGTTTTCCCAACAGGACATGTTTTGAGGATTTCTGTCAGTGGAAGCTTTTGGGATAAATACTGACTCATCAAAACAGATTAACTCAGCTGTGCATGATTAAAAAAATATACAAAACATGACCCTTTGGTGGTACTTGGGGACTGGAGTTGAGATCCACTGTTAAGTAGAACAGTGTGAGATTCTTTTAGAATATTACAATGCATCAGACATACTGTAGTGGACTAGGTGCTAAAACGCTTATTTGCATAAATTGTGGAAAATTATAACTTTTTGTTCAAGTCCAATCTATGTGTACATTGCTGTCATACAACTAAATATATATAAATGTAATCAAATACTTACTCTTCCAAACACTAATTGACACCCCACAACAAATATATACAATCCTAAACTGTATACAGTGATTCTGCAATGCTCTCAATATGAAATTAAAACTTCCAATTCAAATACTTGCAATATACAACTATCATATTGACAGATGAGTAAATTATACTTTTTATAAAAAGACATTACTTTTCTAAAACAAACAGAACATGATTAATAATATTATCTATTTTTTACCAAAACATTAATGCTTTTTAGCACCTGCCAAAAAGCTGTTAAACAAATAGCAAAAGAGCTATAAACATCAACTTAGTGTTACTTTTTACTCATTTATTCTATATGAAAACTTTATTTATCTTATAGTAACTATTATTTTTTTTTTTTTTGCTTTTTGGCTGTCATATAGTTTTCAAAATGTATAGTTTAAAGTATTTGATAATTTAACTATAATCAAATATTAATATTAATAGAAAAAGATGTGTCCACATCTTTAAATTGGGACTAGGTGAAATGGTCATTTGCATAAAACAATGAACATCTTGGACTTCCATTCAATTTCAACCCTCCTGAATTGTATTTTTATGTTGTTAATCATTTTGGGTGGTTATGTTCTAAATTTATTTGTTTTAGCAATAGAAATATGTTTGTCCCATACATTCTTGAATTACTTTATTGCATGAGCTCCACCACAACTGCTATAACACTCTTTAATGGATCTAGGAAATATCTTTAAAATTAGATTAAAAAGGACAATGCTCTGGTAAAATGCTTAAAACCGACACAGTGGAATACTCTTGTACCTCACTAATAAGTATCACCCACATTTGAGGTGTCCAATTATTATGGACTATTTTCTTTAAACTGATAATTTGTTATCTAGCCATTTACATATGTCCCACTCCCCAAATCTAATACATTCATGTGGTTCTCAACCCTCAAGTGTTCCCAACAGGACATGTTTTGAGGATTTCTGTCAGTGGAAGCTTTTGGGATAAATACTGACTCATCAAAACAGATTAACTCAGCTGTGCATGATTAAAGAAATATACAAAACATGACCCGTTGGTGGTACTTGGGGACTGGAGTTGAGATCCACTGTTAAGTAGAACAGTGTGAGATTCTTTTAGAATATTACAATGCATCAGACATACTGTAGTGGACTAGGTGCTAAAATGCTTATTTGCATAAATTGTGGAAAATTATAACTTTTTGTTCAAGTCCAATCTATGTGTACATTGCTGTCATACAACTAAATATATATAAATGTAATCAAATACTTACTCTTCCAAACACTAATTGACACCCCACAACAAATATATACAATCCTAAACTGTATACAGTGATTCTGCAATGCTCTCAATATGAAATTAAAACTTCCAATTCAAATACTTACAATATACAGCTATCATATTGACAGATGAGTAAATGATACTTTTTATAAAAAGACATTACTTTTCTAAAACAAACAGAACATGATTAATAATATTATCTATTTTTTACCAAAACATTAATGCTTTTTAGCACCTGCCAAAAAGCTGTTAAACAAATAGCAAAAGAGCTATAAACATCAACTTAGTGTTACTTTTTACTCATTTATTCTATATGAAAACTTTATTTATCTTATAGTGAGTAACTATTATTTTTTTGTTTTTTTTGCTTTTTGGCTGTCATATAGTTTTCAAAATGTATAGTTTAAAGTATTTGATAATTTAACTATAATTAAATGTTAATATTAATAGAAAAAGATGTGTCCACATCTTTAAATTGGGACTAGGTGAAATGGTCATTTGCATAAAACGATGAACATCTTGGACTTCCATTCAATTTCAACCCTCCTGAATTGTATTTTTATGTTGTTAATCATTTTGGGTGGTTATGTTCTAAAATTTTTCTGTTTTAGCAATAGAAATATGTTTGTCCCATACATTCTTGAATTACTTTATTGCATGAGCTCCACCACAACTCCTATAACACTCTTTAATGGATTTAGGAAATATCTTTAAAATTAGATTAAAAAGGACAATGCTCTGGTAAAATGCTTAAAACCGACACAGTGGAATACTCTTGTACCTCACTAATAAGTATCACCCACATTTGAGGTGTCCAATTATTATGGACTATTTTCTTTAAACTGATAATTGGTTCTCTAGCCATTTACATATGTCCCACTCCCCAAATCTAATAAATTCATGTGGTTCTCAACCCTCAAGTTTTCCCAACAGGTCATGTTTTGAGGATTTCTGTCTGTGGAAGCTTTTGGGATAAATACTGACTCATCAAAACAGATTAACTCACCTGTGCATGATTAAAGAAATATACAAAACATGACCCGTTGGTGGTACTTGGGGAGTGGAGTTGAGATCCACTGTTAAGTAGAACAGTGTGAGATTCTTTTAGAATATTACAATGCGGCAGACATACTGTAGTGGACTAGGTGCTAAAATGTTTATTTGCATAAATTGTGGAAAATTATAACTTTTTGTTCAAGTCCAATCTATGTGTACATTGCTGTCATACAACTAAATATATATAAATGTAATCAAATACTTACTCTTCCAAACACTAATTGACACCCCACAACAAATATATACAATCCTAAACTGTATACAGTGATTCTGCAATGCTCTCAATATGAAATTAAAACTTCCAATTCAAATACTTGCAATATACAACTATCATATTGACAGATGAGTAAATGATACTTTTTATAAAAAGACATTACTTTTCTAAAACAAACAGAACATGATTAATAATATTATGTATTTTTTACCAAAATATTAATGCTTTTTAGCACCTGCCAAAAAGCTGTTAAACAAATAGCAAAAGAGCTATAAACATCAACCAAGTGTTACTTTTTACTCATTTATTCTATATGAAAACTTTATTTATCTTATAGTGAGTAACTATTATTTTTTGGGGTTTTTTGCTTTTTGGCTGTCATATAGTTTTCAAAATGTATAGTTTAAAGTATTTGATAATTTAACTATAATTAAATATTAATAATAATAGAAAAAGATGTGTCCACATCTTTAAATTGGGACTAGGTGAAATGGTCATTTGCATAAAACGATGAACATCTTGGACTTCCATTCAATTTCAACCCTCCTGAATTGTATTTTTATGTTGTTAATCATTTTGGGTGGTTATGTTCTAAATTGTTTCTGTTTTAGCAATAGAAATATGTTTGTTCCATACATTCTTGAATTACTTTATTGCATGAGCTCCACCACAACTGCCATAACACTCTTTAATGGATCTAGGAAATATCTTTAAAATTAGATTAAAAAGGACAATGCTCTGGTAAAATGCTTAAAACCGACACAGTGGAATACTCTTGTACCTCACTAATAAGTATCACCCACATTTGAGGTGTCCAATTATTATGGACTATTTTCTTTAACCTGATAATTGATTCTCTAGCCATTTACATATGTCCCACTCCCCAAATCTAATACATTCAAGTGGTTCTCAACCCTCAAGTTTTCCCAACAGGACATGTTTTGAGGATTTCTGTCTGTGGAATCTTTTGGGATAAATACTGACTCATCAAAACAGATTAACTCAGCTGTGCATGATTAAAGAAATATACAAAACATGACCCATTGGTGGTACTTGGGGACTGGAGTTGAGATCCACTGTTAAGTAGAACAGTGTGGGATTCTTTTAGAATATTACAATGCATCAGACATACTGTAGTGGACTAGGTGCTAAAATGCTTATTTGCATAAATTGTGGAAAATTATAACTTTTTGTTCAAGTCCAATCTATGTGTACATTGCTGTCATACAACTAAATATATATAAATGTAATCAAATACTTACTCTTCCAAACACTAATTGACACCCCACAACAAATATATACAATCCTAAACTGTATACAGTGATTCTGCAATGCTCTCAATATGAAATTAAAACTTCCAATTCAAATACTTGCAATATACAACTATCATATTGACAGATGAGTAAATGATACTTTTTATAAAAAGATATTACTTTTCTAAAACAAACAGAACATGATTAATAATATTATCTATTTTTTACCAAAACATTAATGCTTTTTAGCACCTGCCAAAAAGCTGTTAAACAAATAGCAAAAGAGCTATAAACATCAACTGTTACTTTTTACTCATTTATTTTATATGAAACCTTTATTTATCTTATAGTAACTATTATTTTTTTTTTTTTGCTTTTTGGCTGTCATATAGTTTTCAAAATGTATAGTTTAATGTATTTGATAATTTAACTATAATCAAATATTAATATTAATAGAAAAAGATGTGTCCACATCTTTAAATTGGGACTAGGTGAAATGGTCATTTGCATAAAACGATGAACATCTTGGACTTCCATTCAATTTCAACCCTCCTGAATTGTATTTTTATGTTGTTAATCATTTTGGGTGGTTATGTTCTAAATTTTTTCTGTTTTAGCAATAGAAATATGTTTGTCCCATACATTCTTGAATTACTTTATTGCATGAGCTCCACCACAACTCCTATAACACTCTTTAATGGATCTAGGAAATATCTTTAAAATTAGATTAAAAAGGACAATGCTCTGGTAAAATGCTTAAAACCGACACAGTGGAATACTCTTGTACCTCACTAATAAGTATCACCCACATTTGAGGTGTCCAATTATTATGGACTATTTTCTTTAAACTGATAATTGGTTCTCTAGCCATTTACATATGTCCCACTCCCCAAATCTAATACATTCATGTGGATCTCAACCCTCAAGTTTTCCCAACAGGACATGTTTTGAGGATTTCTGTCAGTGGAAGCTTTTGGGATAAATACTGACTCATCAAAACAGATTAACTCAGCTGTGCATGATTAAAAAAATATACAAAACATGACCCTTTGGTGGTACTTGGGGACTGGAGTTGAGATCCACTGTTAAGTAGAACAGTGTGAGATTCTTTTAGAATATTACAATGCATCAGACATACTGTAGTGGACTAGGTGCTAAAATGCTTATTTGCATAAATTGTGGAAAATTATAACTTTTTGTTCAAGTCCAATCTATGTGTACATTGCTGTCATACAACTAAATATATATAAATGTAATCAAATACTTACTCTTCCAAACACTAATTGACACCCCACAACAAATATATACAATCCTAAACTGTATACAGTGATTCTGCAATGCTCTCAATATGAAATTAAAACTTCCAATTCAAATACTTGCAATATACAACTATCATATTGACAGATGAGTAAATGATTCTTTTTATAAAAAGACATTACTCTTCTAAAACAAACAGAACATGATTAATAATATTATCTATTTTTTACCAAAACATTAATGCTTTTTAGCACCTGCCAAAAAGCCGTTAAACAAATAGCAAAAGAGCTATAAACATCAACCAAGTGTTACTTTTTACTCATTTATTCTATATGAAAACATTATTTATCTTATAGTGAGTAACTATTATTTTTTTGTTTTTTTTGCTTTTTGGCTGTCATATAGTTTTCAAAATGTATAGTTTAAAGTATTTGATAATTTAACTATAATTAAATGTTAATATTAATAGAAAAAGATGTGTCCACATCTTTAAATTGGGACTAGGTGAAATGGTCATTTGCATAAAACAATGAACATCTTGGACTTCCATTCAATTTCAACCCTCCTGAATTGTATTTTTATGTTGTCAATCATTTTGAGTGGTTATGTTCTAAATTTTTTCTGTTTTAGCAATAGAAATATGTTTGTCCCATACATTCTTGAATTACTTTATTGCATGAGCTCCACCACAACTGCTATAACACTCTTTAATGGATCTAGGAAATATCTTTAAAATTAGATTAAAAAGGACAATGCTCTGGTAAAATGCTTAAAACCGACACAGTGGAATACTCTTGTACCTCACTAATAAGTATCACCCACATTTGAGGTGTCCAATTATTATGGACTATTTTCTTTAAACTGATAATTGGTTCTCTAGCCATTTACATATGTCCCACTCCCCAAATCTAATACATTCATGTGGATCTCAACCGTCAAGTTTTCCCAACAGGACATGTTTTGAGGATTTCTGTCAGTGGAAGCTTTTGGGATAAATACTGACTCATCAAAACAGATTAACTCAGCTGTGCATGATTAAAAAAATATACAAAACATGACCCTTTGGTGGTACTTGGGGACTGGAGTTGAGATCCACTGTTAAGTAGAACAGTGTGAGATTCTTTTAGAATATTACAATGCATCAGACATACTGTAGTGGACTAGGTGCTAAAACGCTTATTTGCATAAATTGTGGAAAATTATAACTTTTTGTTCAAGTCCAATCTATGTGTACATTGCTGTCATACAACTAAATATATATAAATGTAATCAAATACTTACTCTTCCAAACACTAATTGACACCCCACAACAAATATATACAATCCTAAACTGTATACAGTGATTCAGCAATGCTCTCAATATGAAATTAAAACTTCCAATTCAAATACTTGCAATATACAACTATCATATTGACAGATGAGTAAATGATTCTTTTTATAAAAAGACATTACTTTTCTAAAACAAACAGAACATGATTAATAATATTATCTATTTTTTACCAAAACATTAATGCTTTTTAGCACCTGCCAAAAAGCTGTTAAACAAATAGCAAAAGAGCTATAAACATCAACTGTTACTTTTTACTCATTTATTTTATATGAAACCTTTATTTATCTTATAGTGAGTAACTATTATTTTATTTTTTTTTGCTTTTTGGCTGTCATAGTTTTCAAAATGTATAGTTTAAAGTATTTGATAATTTAACTATAATTAAATATTAATATTAATAGAAAAAGATGTGTCCACATCTTTAAATTGGGACTAGGTGAAATGGTCATTTGCATAAAACGATGAACATCTTGGACTTCCATTCAATTTCAACCCTCCTGAATTGTATTTTTATGTTGTTAATCATTTTGGGTGGTTATGTTCTAAATAGTTTCTGTTTTAGCAATAGAAATATGTTTGTCAGATACATTCTTGAATTACTTTATTGCATGAGCTCCACCACAACTGCTATAACACTCTTTAATGGATCTAGGAAATATCTTTAAAATTAGATTAAAAAGGACAATGCTCTGGTAAAATGCTTAAAACCGACACAGTGGAATACTCTTGTACCTCACTAATAAGTATCACCCACATTTGAGGTGTCCAATTATTATGGACTATTTTCTTTAAACTGATAATTGGTTCTCTAGCCATTTACATATGTCCCACTCCCCAAATCTAATAAATTCATGTGGTTCTCAACCCTCAAGTTTTCCCAACAGGACATGTTTTGAGGATTTCTGTCTGTGGAAGCTTTTGGAATAAATACTGACTCAACAAAACAGATTAACTCACCTGTGCATGATTAAAGAAATTTACAAAACATGACCCGTTGGTGGTACTTGGGGACTGGAGTTGAGATCCACTGTTAAGTAGAACAGTGTGGGATTCTTTTAGAATATTACAATGCATCAGACATACTGTAGTGGACTAGGTGCTAAAATGCTTATTTGCATAAATTGTGGAAAATTATAACTTTTTGTTCAAGTCCAATCTATGTGTACATTGCTGTCATACAACTAAATATATATAAATGTAATCAAATACTTACTCTTCCAAACACTAATTGACACCCCACAACAAATATATACAATCCTAAACTGTATACAGTGATTCTGCAATGCTCTCAATATGAAATTAAAACTTCCAATTCAAATACTTGCAATATACAACTATCATATTGACAGATGAGTAAATGATACTTTTTATAAAAAGACATTACTTTTCTAAAACAAACAGAACATGATTAATAATATTATCTATTTTTTACCAAAACATTAATGCTTTTTAGCCCCTGCCAAAAAGCTGTTAAACAAATAGCAAAAGAGCTATAAACATCAACTGTTACTTTTTACTCATTTATTTTATATGAAACCTTTATTTATCTTATAGTGAGTAACTATTATTTTATTTTTTTTTGCTTTTTGGCTGTCATATAGTTTTCAAAATGTATAGTTTAAAGTATTTGATAATTTAACTATAATTAAATATTAGTATTAATAGAAAAAGATGTGTCCACATCTTTAAATTGGGACTAGGTGAAATGGTCATTTGCATAAAACGATGAACATCTTGGACTTCCATTCAATTTCAACCCTCCTGAATTGTATTTTTATGTTGTTAATCATTTTGAGTGGTTATGTTCTAAATTTTTTCTGTTTTAGCAATAGAAATATGTTTGTCCCATACATTCTTGAATTACATTATTGCATGAGCTCCACCACAACTGCTATAACACTCTTTAATGGATCTAGGAAATATCTTTAAAATTAGATTAAAAAGGACAATGCTCTGGTAAAATGCTTAAAACCGACACAGTGGAATACTCTTGTACCTCACTAATAAGTATCACCCACATTTGAGGTGTCCAATTATTATGGACTATTTTCTTTAAACTGATAATTGGTTCTCTAGCCATTTACATATGTCCCACTCCCCAAATCTAATACATTCATGTGGTTCTCAACCCTCAAGTTTTCCCAACAGGACATGTTTTGAGGATTTCTGTCAGTGGAAGCTTTTGGGATAAATACTGACTCATCAAAACAGATTAACTCAGCTGTGCATGATTAAAAAAATATACAAAACATGACCCTTTGGTGGTACTTGGGGACTGGAGTTGAGATCCACTGTTAAGTAGAACAGTGTGAGATTCTTTTAGAATATTACAATGCATCAGACATACTGTAGTGGACTAGGTGCTAAAACGCTTATTTGTATAAATTGTGGAAAATTATAACTTTTTGTTCAAGTCCAATCTATGTGTACATTGCTGTCATACAACTAAATATATATAAATGTAATCAAATACTTACTCTTCCAAACACTAATTGACACCCCACAACAAATATATACAATCCTAAACTGTATACAGTGATTCTGCAATGCTATCAATATGAAATCAAAACTTCCAATTCAAATACTTGCAATATACAACTATCATATTGACAGATGAGTAAATTATACTTTTTATAAAAAGACATTACTTTTCTAAAACAAACAGAACATGATTAATAATATTATCTATTTTTTACCAAAACATTAATGCTTTTTAGCACCTGCCAAAAAGCTGTTAAACAAATAGCAAAAGAGCTATAAACATCAACTGTTACTTTTTACTCATTTATTTTATATGAAAACTTTATTTATCTTATAGTGAGTAACTATTATTTTATTTTTTTTTGCTTTTTGGCTGTCATATAGTTTTCAAAATGTATAGTTTAAAGTATTTGATAATTTAACTATAATTAAATATTAGTATTAATAGAAAAAGATGTGTCCACATCTTTAAATTGGGACTAGGTGAAATGGTCATTTGCATAAAACGATGAACATCTTGGACATCCATTCAATTTCAACCCTCCTGAATTGTATTTTTATGTTGTTAATCATTTTGGGTGGTTATGTTCTAAATTTTTTCTGTTTTAGCAATAGAAATATGTTTGTCCCATACATTCTTGAATACTTTATTGCATGAGCTCCATCTCAACTCCTATAACACTCTTTAATGGATCTAGGAAATATCTTTAAAATTAGATTAAAAAGGACAATGCTCTGGTAAAATGCTTAAAACCGACAGTGGAATACTCTTGTACCTCACTAATAAGTATCACCCACATTTGAGGTGTCCAATTTTATGGACTATTTTCTTTAAACTGATAATTGGTTCTCTAGCCATTTACATATGTCCCACACCCCAAATCTAATACATTCATGTGGTTCTCAACCCTCAAGTTTTCCCAACAGGACATGTTTTGAGGATTTCTGTCTGTGGAAGCTTTTGGGATAAATACTTACTCGTCAAAACAGATTAACTTAGCTGTGCATGATTAAAGAAATATACAAAACATGACCCGTTGGTGGTACTTGGGGACTGGAGTTGAGATCCACTGTTAAGTAGAACAGTGTGAGATTCTTTTAGAATATTACAATGCATCAGACATACTGTAGTGAACTAGGTGCTAAAATGCTTATTTGTATAAATTGTGAAAAATTATAACTTTTTGTTCAAGTCCAATCTATGTGTACATTGCTGTCATACAACTAAATATATATAAATGTAATCAAATACTTACTCTTCCAAACACTAATTGACACCCCACAACAAATATGTACAATCCTAAACTGTATACAGTGATTCTGCAATGCTCTCAATATGAAATTAAAACTTCCAATTCAAATACTTGCAATATACAACTATCATATTGACAGATGAGTAAATGATACTTTTTATAAAAAGACATTACTTTTCTAAAACAAACAGAACATGATTAATAATATTATCTATTTTTTACCAAAACATTAATGCTTTTTAGCACCTGCCAAAAAGCTGTTAAACAAATAGTAAAAGAGCTATAAACATCAACTAAGTGTTACTTTTTACTCATTTATTTTATATGAAAACTTTATTTATCTTATAGTGAGTAACTATTATTTTTTTGTTTTTTTTGCTTTTTGGCTGTCATATAGTTTTCAAAATGTATAGTTTAAAGTATTTGATAATTTAACTATAATTAAATGTTAATATTAATAGAAAAAGATGTGTCCACATCTTTAAATTGGGACTAGGTGAAATGGTCATTTGCATAAAATGATGAACATCTTGGACTTCCATTCAATTTCAACCCTCCTGAAATGTATTTTTATATTGTTAATCACTTTGGGTGGTTATGTTCTAAATTTTTTCTGTTTTAGCAATAGAAATATGTTTGTCCCATACATTCTTGAATTACTTTCTTGCATGAGCCCCACCTCAACTGCTATAACACTCTTTAATGGATCTAGGAAATATCTTTAAAATTAGATTAAAAAGGACAATGCTGGACTTACGGTGGGCAGACCTTGAAGATGGACGCATTTTAGTGAGCTCCCGCTCCCTCCACATACTAACGCGGATAAAGCACTGTCAGCGCCGGGAGCAGTGACGCGCGGACATCGGTGCGATCACTGGAGATAGCGGTGGGTAAGCGGATCCTTTTCCTGGCTCCCCACCATCACCATACCGCCGGAGTTCAGGTGCAGTACATAGCACCAATAATCGTGGCCGCCATTTTGGATTCGGCCGGATCGCGCAGCTGCCTCCCTTGTCACTTCTTCCCCTCAAGTGCAATACCGGAGAAGCCACCTACCTTCCTGCCTCTCTGGCTTCACTTTCCCCCTGTGACACAGGTGTTGAATAGGTGCTGTGGTGTGGGCAGTGCAGCGTATTAACCCATGGCCGCCATCTTGGGATTGGCAGCGCTCTGTAGCTGTTGTTCCTGCAACACATTTCCTCACAGAGACATATCTGAGTGATTTTCTGGATCTCCAAAGGCTCTATATCTATATCAGCTCCCCCTGCTGGTCAGGATTGCTCAGTTTTTTTGGCATATTAAATATAATCAATTTTTCTAGCAAAGTTCATTATCTGAGATCTATATATGGATAAACACGTGACCAAAATACAGAAGGGTGGTAAGGGAGGCCCAGGTGTTAGAAACAGAGAGACCAGAACCACAGCATCTGCCACCTCTAGTCCTCCTACTTCCCTGGCTGGGGATGATATCATGGATGGCGTGTCTGATCCCTCCAAATTCAGTGCTGCGTCTGTGGCCAAAGCACAGGAAATCTCGGATCTTCTCTCACCATTGCTTGATAAAAAGTTGGCTGGTCTGAAAGAGGTGATAGATTCGGCTGTAACTCAGCTTCGTGAGCATAGTGTGCGGTTTGACGAAGCAGAACAACGCATTTCAAATCTTGAAGACGATCTTACTACGGCCAAGTCGGTAATTGAAACGCAGGAAGCTTCCATTGTCACTATGCAGGAAAAGCTGGAAGATTTGGAAAATCGCAACCGCCGCAATAATTTACGTCTGATTGGCTTACCTGAATCTGTCAAACAGCGGAAACTTATGGACTTAGTTTCCACCTGGCTTCCTCAAGAGTTGGGTTGCAGCCCTGCATCAGGCCCTATATTGATTGAATGTGCGCACAGAATTGGTCCGGATCATCAAGCAGATCACTGCAGACCTAGACCTGTCATCTTCAGGTTCCTTAATTATATGGATAAAGTCAGACTGATGGAGGCTTATCGTAAATCTTAAAATCTATCCTATAATGGGGACAGGTTGCTTCTTTTCAAGATTTTTCTTATCAAGTGGCAATGAAATGAAGAGAATTTTCACCGATATGCAAGTCGCTTTTTGATGCTGGAATCAGATTTGCCCTTCTCTATCCAGCTAAGCTTAGAGTACAACATGATGGCAAACAGTATTTCTTTGATTCGGTGTCCCCGGCAAAGACATTTGTTACTTCTCTTTCGGAATCTAATGTACTCTCATCTGTCGATGAACATTGAGTTAATGCTTAAATCGCAAGTATTATATTACTCACATATACCTCATTATGTTGTTACTATTTGTTAATGAGAAATTGATTCTCATCTGTTCTTGCATATTATGTGTACTTATTTTTTTTCTGGAAAACTCTGTTTCCTTAAACTGTTCTTTTTTATTATTTGTTTTGATTTTTAAATTTTTTCTTTATTTTCTCAAATTTGGAATATAGTTACTGGTTATTATTGGCCACAATGACCTTATGTTTGGGTTCTAAGAAAAACACAAAATGGTAGAACTGTATCATTTTGGTGTATATATGTTTAGTTAAATGTAGTGACAACGGGATTGAGAGACCGCACATTTATAATAATAATGGCGTCCCTACTCGCTGGGACATGGGATGCTATGTGTAACGAATTTCAACAAATTAGTATCTTTATGAAACAAGGTATTGGTTGATAATTTTAATTCCTTGGATACACCTGTTAACTATAAAGATCGTATAAAATTCCTCACTTGGAATGTAGAGGGTCTTAGCACACCGCTCAAATGGCGGAAGGTATTACAACACCTACAGAGGCTCAAACCAAATGTAGCTGTGCTTCAGGAAATGCACTGGAAGGAGGGGGATCCAAATATGCTACGGAGCAATTGGTTGAACGAATACATAGCAGCCTCATATACCTCCAAACGAAGAGGGGTGGTTCTTCTTCTACACAAGTCCCTTAATTACACTATACTTGATAAATTGTGTGACCCTGAGGGTAGATTTCTATTTGTTAAAATACAGTTGGAAGGGGTTTTGTATACTATTGTCACCATATATGCACCAACTGGTCCTAACAGTGTTTTTTTTACAGATTTATATGTTCAAATACAGGAATGGGTCGAAGGGACCATTATTTTAGGGGGGGATTTCAATACTACTCTCAACCCACTATTAGACAGGTCAGGTGATGGGGAAGGGGCACTGTACCTATGGCTTTAAATTTTCTTATATCTTCTCTTCAACTCTCTGATCCCTGGAGGTATCAACACCCTGTGGAAGGCGATTATACATTTTACTCACATCCACATCACACATCCTACAGGATTGATTATTGGCTTCTTCCTGCAAACCTCCTTCCTAAAGTTTATGATTCTAAAGTGGAAAATATAGCTATCTCTGACCACGCCCCAACATGGTTCTCCTTATCCCTTCCTACACCAAAACCCTCCTCCTTTAATTGGAGATTTCCCTCCTATTTATATAATTGTCCTGATTTCAAACTATATTTGCAACAGCACTACGGGAACTATGTCAATGATAATAATCAACATATTGAAGATATCAATTTATTTTGGGCATCATCCAAGCCAGTTTTGCGTGGCTCGATCATAGCTTATGTTGCCAGAAAACGTAATAAACTCTCTCAAAAATGTCAAGATATTAGAACAGCTCTTTCTACATCATATACAAATTTATTAAGGTTTAATACCCCAGAAACTCATCAGATTTATATTGACACTAAAAATTTATATGACACACTATGTACAGAAAAAGCCCAATGTTCTTTAGATTACCAGAAACATTGTTACTTTAAGTGGGGAAATAAGGCAGGGAAACTGTTGGCCAATGTGGTTAGAAATCAGCGTCCTCAGGTTAACATTTCAAAAATGATCTCGGAATCTCATGTCCTTACCTCAACTTGTGATATAACAAATTCCTTTTTGGAATACTTTAAAAATCTATACACTGCACCACCAGATAACCAGATTTTAGGTATGGAATTTTTAAAGTCGGCAGATTACCCTATATTAACTGAGGAGGAGCGAGAGATACTGACTGATTTAATTTCTGAGCAAGAAATCTTGGCAGCAATTGGGCATTCGGCAATTGGTAAAGCTCCTGGCCCTGATGGGCTTAGTGCAGAATATTATAAATTATTATCTCCATCTCTTACTCCTCATTTATTAAAATTGTTTAATTCTATTCTTTCTGGCACAGCTGCTCCATTCTCTTTTAATGAAGCCCGTATAATAATGTTACCTAAGCTGGGCAAAGATCCAACATTAGTACAGTCTTACCGTCCCATATCTATTAAATCAGGATTTAAAGTTATTATCCTCTATTATGGCACAAAGATTACAGATGCTTTTACCCAAGTTACTCCATACATCACAATCTGGCTTTGTAAAGAATAGATCTTCAGTACATAACATTCATCAGGTAATAGCAGCCATAACGCAATCATTAAAAAACTCAGAGGATACGTCTCTTTTGGTCAGTTGCGATGCTGATAAAGTATTTGACCGTGTGTCCTGGACACATTTGTTACGCGTCTTTCATTTTCAAAATTTTGGTCCAAGTTTTATACGATTTTTTAATTCACTATATAATACCCCCACAGCATTTCTCACCATTAATGGTTTAAATACGGAGAACTTTCAACTATAGCGCGGTACAAGACAGGGGTGCCCTTTATCTCCCCTCCTTTTTAATTTAGCATTGGATCCCCTTATCCGACATTTTTATTTGCAAACTGAATGGAGAGGGATTCGAATTGGAAGTCAAGTATTAAAAGTGTCAGCATATGCTGATGACTTGTTATTGTATTTTGCTAATCCACAAGCTGCTTTCCCAGATTTATGCAACTTCTACATGATTTTGAAATTGTGTCAGGATTTGTGATAAATAAGTCTAAGACAGAAGCTTTAGCCTTACACGATGGTGCCCAGGCTGCCTGGAATGGTTCTTTCCCTTTCAGATGGGCGAATGTCTCATTGACTTATTTAGGTTTACATATATCTGTCAATCCCTCAGATCTCTACATGGCTAATTTTCCTGCTGTAATATCTTGTATTATTGCCGATTTTCAAGCCTGGAAACACTTACCACTGTCTTACATAGGTAGATGCTACCTGATAAAAATGATCTCTTTCCCTAGGTTGCTATACCCAATACAAATGTTACCCTTACTTTTAAAATATTCAGATTTAAAGTTATTGAATAAAGCTATGAGCAAGTTTATTTGGGCGGATAAAAAACCAAGAATATCTTTATTCAAATTAAGTCAATCCACACAATTGGGAGGTATTAACCTTCCCTATATAAAAAGCTATAATCTAGCTGCAAACTATTGTTATGCAGTTGATTGGTTACAGAATTCTGAAGAGTTCACTAATACTGGCTTGGAACAAGCCTTTTGTCCTGACATCATGCTCTCTAGCCTATTACATATGAGACCCACAGATTTTCCTTCCTCGGTTACTAATAATTTGTTGTTAACCACTACATGTACAGCCTGGAGTCTATCCAGATACAAGATGGGTATATCAACATATAACACTATTTTTTTACCAATATATCATAATACAAGGTCTCAAGGATTCTCTGCTTTACATCATACTTTAATGCGTTTTGGGGGTTCAGGGGGTCCGAGACTGGTTAATCAAGTTTTGGATGGACAGACACTTAAAATTCTTACATATGAAAAATTACAAGAGGTATTTCCTCAAATAACTATTCCTTTATTTACATATTACCAACTTCGAAGTTATGTGACTAACATTCTCTCCAAACTTACAGATTCTGACAAGACACATACATTAGATAGAGTGTTGAGTAGTTGCCCAGGAAGAGGTTGCTCTACCTCATATTTGTATTCTCAAATTAAACGATCTATAGATTTGGAAAAATTACAGTCTGGCATTGTTAAATGGAAGATTGATTTTCCTGACATTCCACTTAATGATGTTCTTCAAGCTTTTATTCGTCTAAATAAAATACTTATTTCTGCTTCTTACACAGAAATGCATTATAAACTGCTACATCGTGCTTACTACACACCTAAGTTACGCTTTTTGATGGGGGCCTCCAACGATTCTAAGTGTTTCAAATGTCAAGCTTTGGAAGCAGATCTTTATCATTGTATGTGGAATTGTCCTGAAGTTAAAACATTTTGGCTTATAATTCAAACTTATATTAAAGATGTTTTAGGTATAACTATTAATATCTCTCCTGAATGGGCCATATTGGACATATTATTATTATTATTATTACCAGTTATTTATATAGCGCACACATATTCCGCAGCGCTTTACAGAGAATATTCGGCCAGACATATACCTAGATCAGAACTTGTCTAAACCACCACTGGGTCAACGAATTTTATTAGCTAAAATTGCAGCAGCAGGAAAGAAGACAATCCTGTCTCAGTGGATATCCACAGACACTTTGACATTACCCTTATTAATACCCCGTATTTCCTATTTGTTCCATATGGACTGGCTTGAAATGTCAATTAACAAGGAAAAAAAGGTCAAAAAATTTATTGAGATATTATTACCATATGTTTGTACGTTACCTTCTGAGACAAAAGATAATTTACGCCAAGCGGAGGGGTTAACTACTTGGTACAACTTAGAAGTTGTTTCAACAGGAATTTCACCTTTCTAAAGTGGTAATATGGTTGATTTAACATGTTTATTGGTGAGGCGTGCGGTACTCTCAACCCATTTATTTCTGACAACTTATTATATATATATATGTTTTATGGTAAATATAAAATGTATCTGTTTATACATTTAATTGTGATGCATTATATATGTTTTATTAATGTATACAGTTTACCAATAAAATATTTTTGGGAAAAAAAGGACAATGCTCTGGTATAATGCTTAAAACTGACACAGTGGAATACTCTTGTACTTCACTAATAAGTATCACCCACATTTGAGGTGTCCAATTATTATGGACTATTTTCTTTAAACTGATAATTTGTTCTCTAGCCATTTACATATGTCCCACTCCCCAAATCTAATACATTCATGTGGTTCTCAACCCTCAAGTTTTCCCAACAGGTCATGTTTTGAGGGTGGAAGCTTTTGGGATAAATACTGACTCATCGCAACAGATTAACTCACCTGTGCATGATTAAAGACATACACAAAACATGACCCGTTGGTGGTACTTGAGGACTGGAGTTGAGATCCAGTGTTAAGAAGAACAGTGTGAGATTCTTTTAGAATATTACAATACATCAGACATACTGTAGTGGAGTAGGTGCTAAAATGCTTATTGCATAAATTGTGGAAGATTATAACTTTTTGTTCAAGTCCAATCTATGTGTACATTGCTGTCATACAACTAAACATATATAAATGTAATCAAATACTTACTCTTCCAAACACTAATTGACACCCCGCAAAAAATATATACAATCCTATAAACTGTATACAGTGATTCTGCAATGCTCTCAATATGAAATTAAAACTTCCAATTCAAATACTTGCAATACACAACTATCATATTGACAGATGAGTAAATTATACTTTTTATAAAAAGACATTACTTTTCTAAAACAAAATGTGATTAATATTATCTATTTTCTAACAAAACATTAATGCTTTTTAGTATCTGCCAAAAAGCTACTAAACAAATAGCAAAAGAACTATAAACATCATCTACTGTGTTACTTTTTACTCATTTATTCTATATGAAAACTTTATTTATCTTATAGTGAGTAACTATTTTTTTTTTTTATCGCTTTTTGGCTGTCATTATATAGTTTTCAAAATGTATAGTTTAAAGTATTTGATAATTTAACTATAATTAAATATTAATATTAATAGAAAAAGATGTGTCCACATCTTTAAATTGGGACTAGGTGAAATGGTCATTTGCATAAAACGATGAACATCTTGGACTTCCATTCAATTTCAACCCTCCTGAATTGTATTTTTATGTTGTTAATCATTTTGGGTGGTTATGTTCTACATTTTTTCTCTGTTTTAGCAATAGAAATATACATTCTTGAATTACTTTATTGCATGAGCCCCACCACAATGGCTATAACACTCTTTAATGCGTCTAGGAAATATCTTTAAAATTAGATTAAAAAGGACAATGCTCTGGTATAATGTTTAAAACCGACACAGTGGAATACTCTTGTACTTCACTAATAAGTATCACCCACATTTGAGGTGTCCAATTATTATGGACTATTTTCTTTAAACTGATCATTTGTTCTCTATCCATTTACATATGTCCCACTCCCCAAATCTAATACATTCATGTGGTTCTCAACCCTAAAGTTTTCCCAACAGGTCATGTTTTGAGGATTTCTTATTTGTGGAAGCTTTTGGGATAAATACTGACTCATCAAAACAGATTAACTCACCTGTGCATGATTAAAGAAATATACAAAACATGACCCGTTGGTGGTACTTGAGGACTGGAGTTGAGATCCACTGTTAAGTAGAACAGTGTGAGATTCTTTTAGAATATTACAATGCATCAGACATACTGTAGTGGACTAGGTGCTAAAATGCTTATTTGCATAAATTGTGGAAGATTATAACTGTTATTTCAAGTCCAATCTATGTGTACATTGCTGTCATACAACTAAAGATATATAAATGTAATTAAACACTAATTGACACCCCCAAAAAAATATATACACTCCTATAAACTGTATACAGTGATTCTGCAATGCTCTCAATATTAAATAAAAACTTCCAATTTGAATACTTGCAATACACAATGATCATAATAACAGTTAAAGTGATTTAAACCTCTATAAAAACAAATTACGCATCTATAAAAAAGTACTATCACATCAGTAACATCAGTCCTAGAGTCAAAATAACATTTATCATTTTTTCATGTGATGTAAGCATTCTTTAGTTCTATTAGCACACAGGTTCTCAAACTCGGTCCTCAGGACCCCAAACAGTGCATGTTTTGCAGGTCTCCTCACATAATTACTAGTGATATAATTAGCTGCACCTGTAGATCTTTTAAAATGTGTCAGTGAGTAATGAATACACATGTGCACCTGCTGGGTGACCTGCAAAAGGTGAACTGTGTGGGGTCCTGAGGACCGAGTTTGAGAACCACTGTACTAGCACATCCTCCCTTTCCAGCAAAGCACAATTCAAATTCACTGACTCAGAAGAGGGGGGTGGGGTTCAAGATTTCTTACCCTCTCCTGGTGCTGCTTCTTATTCGTATTCCTCTGTGGTGCCCCAGGATATAGAATGGGATCAGGTCCTACTTCTTGCAGTCCTGTGGCTGCAGCTGAAGCATAGGTTTTTGCTCTTTGGGGGCAATCCCTGCAGATATGGTCAGCCAGGCCACAGAGGTTGCAGGTCAATTTTTGGGAGTAGTCTTTGGTCTCATGACCTGACATTCAGCAAAACCTGCAGGCTGAAGTGCTGCAGTTTCTGCACATATGGTCTGTAGTTCTGCGGCTGGTCAGCGCAGTGCATTAATTCTGCAGAGCCGTCCACGGAGAAGCTTTGTGACAGGTGTTGGAGACCATCTATATTCCATAACCTGATAATGACAGCCCACTAGCCTGTTCAGAAGCCTTTGCCATCTAGGATCTTGGAGGGTCCTTGATCACTGTGCAGAACTGGCACTGAAAGGTAGCAGTGTCCAGGTGTATGTGGATTCCGCATTGAAACAATTATCCACCTCTCCTCCCTTTCAATATGGCAATTGCACACAAAGTAAAAGGGGATTAAGGACTCACAGCTTTCACTGCTTCCCAATACCTCATGCAGATGACAATGAAGGCAAATGTAACATAGAAGATCCCCTTCAAGTAGTTCTGGATGCTGAGGGTTTCAACCATGGAAAACCTCTGCTCAGAGTTCATTTTCTTGCCAAAGTTCTCTGTGGTCATATCTGGGATCCTGCCATCCACCTCCTTCAGCTTCAGTACCATGATCTGCCTCATCCAGGGCTCCAGGACCCTGGGGATGGTCCTGGTCTGTCTTCCCTTGTTCTGTTGCTGGAGGTACAGTGGAGTTCGAAGGGCCAGAGTCTGGCAGAGCTTTATCTTCTTTTCCCCTACCTGGAAGTCGTGGTTAGAGCTGGCACCAGGGCTGGAGCCACTGTCACGATCCTCTCTGCTGCACTTCTTCATATTCAAAGAGGAACTAGGCTGGTCTCAGCAGTGGGAGGTAGGCTGGTTGCTTTAAAGGGCAGAGCAGAGCAACTATAACCCTCAGCAGGTCCCTGGAGAGCTTCTCCCTGCTTGAAGAAAAGTCCGTCCTACTTGCAGTCTATTTTGCTTCTTAGCCTGTAGGTGTTTTTTGGCTCTGGCTTGTCCTTATAAGGACTATTTGCAGTTCAAGAAGCAAGATGCAGCACTGTCAGCCAGTACAAACTGAAAAGAACATATTTTTTTATTAAAAAAGCATTCTTTATTCACCTATATAAACATTACATACAAGTGTACTGTGTTTAAACGCAAAACACCATTAAACATAATCAGGCATATGTTATAGTACATTGCATGACATATGGCATAAGACATCCTACACTTTACATCATGCTCTACACTATTAATTCAATACTTAAACAAAACAACAATTAACAAGGTCTATGGGTGTGGAGGGTAGAGGATGAAGGAGGGGAATCACAATCCCAAAGCTTTATTGTAAGACAAACACACAAGGGTGGGGTGAATAAGTAGAAAAATACATCAACAAAACATCAGGCAATGTGAAAAAGGGGGATTGGGGCCATAGTCCTATGCCTTAGTTGAACAGGCACACATGGGGAGAGGGGCAGAAGGAGGGTTTAATCCTCTTCTTCTTCTTCAGTATTGTCCATGATGGAACAGTCTTTTCGCAGGCTATGAATCAACCTGTGACAGTCCTGGATAGACATCCTCTCCCTCCTCAGAATGAAGCAGTTGCTGGCAAGCCAAAAAGTGACCTTAACACAGTTCAAAAGGTACCAGGCCTCCTGGATTGCCCCATAAGTGTGAATTCCAGGAAATAGTCCATAAAGTGGCGAGTGGTACGAAAGGCTGTTCCTTGGCACACTGTTTCCCAGTTCATGTTCCTGGGCAATTGGATTAACTAAACCAGGACTAGATAAAGTTCATAATTTATAAAAGGGTATCACTGGGACTTCAAAAACACACTTGGAGAACTTACCATAAAGCTTATTAGCTCGAACATGACTTAATACCTCTTTAACATGGGTACGATGATCAGAAAGATTCCAGGAAAAAATCAAAATATCATCAAGATAACCAATAACAAACTGATGAAGTATATCTAAAAAAAAATTCATTCACAAACTCCTGGAACACCGCAGGAGCATTACATAAAACAAAAGGCATGATGAGGTTCTCATAATGGCCATCTCGCGTATTAAACACAGTTTTCCACTCATCACCCTCTTTAACTCTGATCAAGTTGTAAGCTCCCTTTAGATCAAGTTTAGTAAACAATCGAGATCCCTTAACTCTGTCAAACAATTCTTTAATGAGAGGCAAAGGATATTTATTTTTTACCGTGATCTCATTTAGACCTCTAAAGTCGATACATGGAAGAAGACCACCATCTTTTTTCTTTACAAAAAAGAAGCCCGCTCCAGCGGGAGATGAAGAAGGCCTGATAAACCCCTTTCGTAGGTTATCTTGCACATATTCCGACATGGCTTGAGTCTCAGGAACAGAGAGAGGATATACTCGACCTTTGGGTGGCATTTTACCAGGAATAAGTTCAATAGGACAATCCCAGGGACGATGCGGTGGAAGTTCGTCTGCCGCCTGCTCAGAAAAGACATCAGCAAATTCATGATAAGGCTGTGGGAGAGAAGGTGGAACATCTACTTTCACTTCAGCCAATCGTACCACAGGAATCAAACAATTTAATTTGCATTTAGGACTCCAAGGAAGAATTTGAGAACAAGTCCAATCAATATGAGGGTTATGAAGAGTTAACCATGGTAAACCAAGAACTGTATCAAACATTGAAATGGGTAATACCAAAAGCTCTAAACTTTCTTCATGCAAAGCTCCTACCCTCAAATTCATAGACTTTGTTTGATGCGTAACATATCCATTAGAAATTCTAGTCCCATTAACTGCAGAAAGGGATAAAGAACGGGTTAATTTGACAACAGGAATTTTTAATTTCTGAACCAAAGACAATAAAATTGCCAGCTGCTCCAGAATCTAGCAATGCAGAAAACTATTGACACGAAGAACCAAAATCAGGAATGCTCACAGAAATTAAACAATCCTTTTTGGGGGAAACTTTAGAAAGTACCCCTAGTTTGACTTCCCCTCCATCAACTAGGGACGATCATTTCCCAGCCTTATTGGATATTTAGCCAAGAAATGTTCTGAGGATGCACAATACAAGCACAAATTAGAATGCCTCCAACGTTACTTCTCAACTTCAAACAATTTAGCTTTATTAATTTGCATAGGCTCATCAGACGTACTATGAAAAGAGCAAGACTGGGGAAGATAACTTTTAGAACACTCAGAGTGACTCCTCTGAACCCCTCGTTCTCACATACGCAGAACAATTTTAATAGTCAATGAAATTAACTCATCCAAATTCTCAGGAAGATCCATTCCAGTATGCTGCTCTTAATGCCTCATTATTCCATTTAAGTTCTGCAGCTATAGTTTGAAAACGAACCATATACTGACCAACTGGAGCTGTTCCTTGCTTTACTCGCAAAATATCCACAGACTCGGCCACTGATCTTCCAGGTTCGTCAAATAACACGAGAGGGGGTAAAACTTTGAGATAACAATTCAAAATGAATCTCATATTGGTTGAGAAATCCTCTACATGTTTTTGGGTTTCCATCATAAGAGCTAGGAGTCGGTAAACGTAAATGAGAAGCAGAAACCCCTGATGTACTTGCAACAGGAATCTTAAGTTTATCAAGACGTGTAGAAAGATCCTGTAGACATTGCAAAACTTGAACTTGAGTGTTTTCCTGTACTTCCAAACGAGCGGTCAAACCCTGAAGCACCTGTACCCCAGTAGCCTGTTCCATATCTGGATTCATTTTTAGGTCTGTTGAAACTGTCACGGTTGCCAATACTTGAGACTCCTGGGAGGAGGTAGGCCTACTAGGCACAATGAACTGGGGTGGCTTTAGGAATGACCTTTTCATGAAATCTCGATAGCATGGAATAAAAGTAAATAGAATTGATTCACAGGAGAAATATAATAGTAATGTCTCACATAAAGTCTCAACAACACCGAGGTTCACATAAGCAATAAAGAGTTTAGGAGAAAATCCCCCCATATAGTCTTCAACACAGAAAAGTTAATATGGTAGGGAACCCCGAGTCCAGTATGAGGCTAACAGCTCAGGATGGTATAGAGTAGCTTCACCTGGGTGGAACCCTGTAGTGATGGAGATCCTGCCAGATCCCTGCTGTGCCTGTGGGTTGCTGTGGACTTTGCTATATCTCTGCTCATGTTCCATCTTAACTTCTGATGCCAGTTACCAGCAGCACTACAGAGCTCAGCATAGCCATTGCCTAAGTATTGCTTTTTGCTCCACTGCTGTGGTCTCACTTTTTGCTGCACTATTTACTTTACCTGTTGCCTCTCACTCCTGTGGACATCGAATCCATCTTCGATACAGTTGTCAACTGCACCGTTAGTTATCCAGATTCTAGTCACACCGCAGGGCTCAACCCTTTTCCGGAACCACACCGCTTCACAGGGCTCAACCCTGCTTCAACCTTCATTGCACAGATGACGGCGGGGACAGGTGGCGTAAGTTACTTGCCAGCCAAGCAGCCAGCCAGGGCCCGCGTAACCCGCTCAGTCAGCACTGCAGGGAGGTGCCAGGCTGCTGAGTCCGTTGCATCACACTGTATGACAGACAGCAGCAGAGAAGAGTAGCTCATCACAGTCTCACCTATTGCTGTTCCCCCTCCTGTCTGGGTCCCCTCTACTCTTCCAGCTGCCGCGCTGCGCTCCACCTGAACACTCCTGGAAGCAATGGAATGGACTTTTAGCTTTGACATTAGATACTGGGCCAAGCCGCTGGTGGTGAGCGCGGGACCCCAGAAGAGATGCCAGCACCTGGTGGTTCTCCAGTGCACCCGGTAGCAATGGAGAATGGGGGCACTAAGTCTGCATGGCAAGGGGAGAGGGATGCAAGGTATGTCCAGGAAAGCGGGGGGAGTGGTTGGTATGTGTGGCCACTAAGGGAGGAGTTGCTATGTGTTCCCAGTAAAGGGGGAGGGTGTTTTTAAGTGTGCCCAGTAAAGGGGGAGAGTGTTTTTAAGTGTGCCCAGTAAGAGAAGTGAGGGTGGTGCCAAGTGTACTGAGGGAGGGGATGCCAAGTGAGCCCAAGGGGGTAGTTTTGTCCTGTCCCCTCTGTCCTACCCTGCCCTATGTCCTGTCACTTCTGTCCTGGTCCTGTCACCTCTGCACTGTCCCTGTCACCCATCTCTGCTGTCCCCTCTATTTTGACTTGGCCTTGCCACTCCTGTCCCATCTTTGCTTGCCCTGTTTCCCCATTTTCCTGTCCCCTCTCTTCTGTCTTGGCCCTGTCATCTGTGTCTCCTCTTTCCTTGTCCTGTCACCTCTATCTTAGCCCTTCTGTCCTGGTCCTGTCCCTATCACCTCTATCCTGGTCCTGTCAATGCTGTCCTGGCCCTGTCACCGCTGTCCTATTCCCACTATCCTGTGCCTGTAACTTCTGTCCTGGCCTTGTCACCGCTGTCCTATTCCCACTATCCTGTGCCTGTAACTTCTGTCCTGGCCCTGTCACCGCTGTCCGCTGTGGGGATACCACTATCCTGTGCCTGTAACCTCTGTCCTGGCCCTGTCACCTCTCTCCAGTCCTTGTCACCTCTATACTAGTCACATTTGTCCTGCCCCAAACCTTCTGGTTACTATCTCGTTGAACCTCTGTTGCATGATGATGACATTGCCTTTATTACAACACAAACAGGTGGCTTCCGGACCATGTGATCTCAGCATGAATAGTAATTACCGACTCAAGACACTGCCTGTCCTGGGAGGATTCATTTCTTCAGCATGGAATTTTACATTAAACCACACCCCTTGTCACAAGGTTACACCCACTTTTCCGGGTTCGCGCACATAGGGCCACTTTCACGCTTTTTTCCAGGCCACTTTAAATTCCCAATCCGCCCCTGCCAGTCCCACAATCTCCATAGTGATTGTGTCCTTCTAATATATATGTAGCATGGGAAGGTAGACTGTCTCTCTGTTTAAGTGTAGCAAGCACAAGGGTGGCTGACAGAACACGTCAGTGCTGCTGCAGTCAGATCATCAGTCAGGTCACGCTGGGTGTTTCTGACAAGACTTGAGCTGAATGCAGGCAATTTCATTAGCTTGGGCCCCACAAGTAATGATAAAATGACTTTAAATTATTTGCAATATGAAAATCTCATTAAAGTGTTAAATGTTTTCTAATTACGTATGTAATGTAGCAGGGGACTACCAATGGGTATGTACAGTAACAGTATTCATAATGGGCATATCAGATGTGGAAGGCTGTTTACCGTTCATTTCCTGTTCTAATCTGGACCACAGTAAACACCAAGGGGTATATTTACTAAAATGAGAGTTTTTAGAAGTAGAGATGTTGCCTATAGCAACCAATCAGATTCTAGCTATTATCGTCTAGAACAGTGTTGGCTAACCTTGACACTCCAGCTGTTATGGAACTACATAACCCAGCATGCACTGCTACAGTTTTGCTATTAGGGCATGCTAAAACTGTGGCAGGGCATGCTGGGATATATAGTTCCACAACAGCTGGAGTGTCAAGGTTAGCCAACACTGGTCTAGAAGGTGCTTCTTAAATGTTAAGTAGAATCTGATTGTTTGCTATGGGCAACATCTCCATTTCTAAAATCTCACTTTAGTAAATATACCCCCTAGCCTTATAAAGAATTTATCTTGTAATCCACAGGTTCTCAAACTCGGTCCTCAGGACCCCAAACAGTGCATGTTTGCCAGGTCTCCTCACAGAATCACAAGTGAAATAATTAGCTCCACCTGTGGATATGTTAAAATGTGTCTGTGAGTAATGACTACACCTGTGCACCTGCTAAGTGACCTGGAAAAAATATGAGATATGGTAAGAACTTACCCTTGTTATCTCTATTTCTATGAAGTCCATAGGGTTCCACAGGATGCCTTGGGGGGGGGGTATAGGTGTGACGTCAGTCGCTGGGCACCATAGAGTTAAGCTTTTCAGCCTCCCAGGATGCACTAGGGTCCCCCTCCTATACCCCGCCCCCGAGCCAAGGCACCTCAGTTAGTTATCATGCCATAGGCCGGAGGAGGAGAAGGAAGAGAGAGAAAAAAGATCTGGACACATACAAGAATCACATTCTCACCAGAGGGAGATGGAAAACCGGTGACCAGAGCAAAGCCCATCTGCAGCACAGGTGCGACAGGGCAGGAGTCCTGTGGAACCCTATGGACTTCGTAGAAATAGAGATAACAAGGGTAAGTTCTTACCATATCTCATATTTTCTACTTCAGGGTCCAGAGGGTATCCACAGGATACCTTGGGGATGTCCCAAAGCAGTATCCTTGAAGGGTGGGGACGCTCCTGTGCAGAAAGGAGAATCCGCCGCCCGAAGGAAGCATCCTGAGAGGCGAAGGTGTCAAACCTGTAATACCTCACGAAGGTATGGACAGAGGACCACATAGCAGCCTTGCAGATCTGAACTGCCGAGGCACCACGTCGAGCTGCCCACGAAGGACCCACAGACCTAGTGGAATGAGCCTTCAGAGAATGAGGAACCGGTAGGCCTTCATGAAGATAAGCTTCAGAAATAGCCATACGGATCCAGGCTGCCAAAGTTTGCTTTGAAGCAGGCCAACCCTTTTTACGGAAGCCATAGAGGACAAACAAAGCGTCCGACTTCCTAAACGAAGAAGTGCGGTCAACATAAGTCCTTAAGGCCCGCACAACATCCAAAGAGGCCTCACCCACGGAAAGACCCGGTGAGTTAAAGGCCGGAACAACGATTTCCTCGTTAACATGAAACTGGGAAACAACTTTGGGAAGAAACTCGGGCCGAGTGCGGAGCACTGCCCTGTTCCCATGAAAAACCAAGAAAGTGGGTCTACAAGAAAGAGCCCCTAACTCAGAAACACGTCTGGCCGAAGCAATAGCCAGAAGGAAAACAGTCTTAGCTGTTAGCCATTTAAGATCCACTGAGCCCAGTGGTTCAAACGGCGGTCCTTGGAGAGCCCTCAGGACCACAGCCAGATCCCAAGGCGCCACAGGTGGAACAAAGGGCGGCTGAATGCGGACAACACCTTGCATAAAGGTGCGCACATCCGGGATTGTAGCAATCCTACGGTGAAACCAGACAGACAGGGCCGAAACCTGTACCTTCAAAGAAGCAAGGCGAAGCCCATGATCTAGTCCCGCTTGCAGGAAGGCGAGAATCCGTGACAGACGAAACTCCCGCGGTGCATAACCTCTCGGTCGACACCACTGGAAGAACGTATGCCACACGCGATAGTATATCCTCGCGGAAGACGGTTTCCGAGCTCGCAACATGGTACGCACCACAGAGCTGGAAAACCCCCGGGACCTCTGCATGGCCGTCTCAACAGCCACGCCGTCAAAGACAGCCGAGTCAGGTCCGGGTGAAGACAAGGACCCTGAGACAGAAGGTCCGGTCATAGCGGCAACCGCAGAGGACTGTCCACGGACAGACCCTGAAGGTCTGAGAACCAGTGCCGTCTGGGCCATGCGGGAGCTATCAACAGGAGCGTCCCTCCTTCCTGTTTGAATTTCCGGATTACCCGTGGAAGAAGGGAGACCGGAGGGAACAGGAATGCGAACAGGAACGTCCACCGGACGGACAGAGCATCCACCAGAGACGCCCCTTCGTCTCTTGTACGAGACCCGTACACCGGCAACTTGTTGTTGTGCCGGGACGCCATGAGGTCGATCTCTGGAAGACCCCACCTGTCCACTAGCAGTTGAAAAACGTCCGGGTGCAGGGACCATTCCCCCGGATGAACGTCCTGGCGACTTAGAAAGTCCGCCTCCCAATTTAGCACTCCCGGGATGAAGACCGCTGATATGGCCGGAAGATTGCGCTCCGCCCAAACCAGGATCCGAGAGACCACTACGAGAGCCGCCCGACTGCGGGTTCCTCCTTGCCTGTTTATGTAGGCCACGGTGGTAGCGTTGTCCGACTGGACCTGCACCGGGAGACCCTGGAGAAACCGATGTGCCTGCTGGAGAGCATTGAAGACCGCTCGGCGTTTCAAGATATTTATTGGAAGCTCCGCTTCTGTCGGCGTCCACCTGCCCTGGAACAAGTGTGGACCCGAAACTGCTTCCCAACCCCGAAGACTGGCGTCCGTTGTCAACAGGACCCAATTTGGAACCCAGAACGGACGTCCCTTGTTGAGGTGGGTCGTCTGTAACCACCACGCAAGGGACAGGCGAACCTCCGGGGTGATCACAATCGTCTGGGACTTCAGAGACTGAGGCAGCCCGTTCCACTTGGACAGGATCAGGTGCTGCAGAGGTCTGGAGTGAAACTGGGCGTATTCCACCATGTCGAACACCGACACCATGGAGCCCAGTAACCTCATCGCCGAGTGTAGGGACACACTGCGCACCCTTGACTGTAAAGCAGAGATCTTGTCCTCCGTCACGAAGATCCTTTGCTGTCCCGAGTCCAATAAGGCTCCAAGATGCAGAATCCTCCGAGACGGGATTAGAGTGGACTTCTGCCAGTTGATTAGCCAGCCGTGCCGTTGCAGCAGTGCAATGGTCAGGTCCAAGTGGCGTAACAGGAGCTCTGGAGATCCTGCCACCAATAACAGGTCGTCCAAGTACGGCAACATGCGGACTCCCTGCAGCCGCAGAGAAGCCGCCATGACCGCCATCACCTTGGTGAAAACACGTGGTGCTGTCGCCAGGCCAAAAGGTAACGCCCAAAACTGGAAGTGGTCGCTGCGGATTGCAAACCTGAGGAACTGTTGATGGCGCAAAAGAATAGGGACATGCAGGTAAGCGTCCTGTATGTCCAATGACATCATGTAGTCCCCAGGTTCCAGCGCCAGAATGATGGACCGTAGGGTCTCCATCCGAAACTTCGGAACCCGCAAAGACTTGTTGAGTGCTTTGAGGTTGAGAATCGGACGATACGACCCATTGGGTTTCTGTACCAAAAATAGATTTGAATAGAAACCCTGGCCCCTCTGGGAGAATGGAACAGGCACTATAACTCCAGCCTGGAGCATAGTGTGCAATACCTTCCACAGCTCCGTAGCCTTGTTCCGGTCTGATGGTAGACCCGTGGTGAAGAATCGAGCCGGGGGTCTGTGCCGGAAGGAGAGGGCGTATCCGTGGGAAACCACCTCCAGAACCCAAGTGTCTGTCGTAGTGGCCGACCAACACTGGGTGAACTGCAGCAGGCGGCCTCCCACCCTGGGATCCCCCAAAGGGAGACCCGGACCGTCAGGCCGCAGGCTTGTCATCTGGCTTGGGGGCCGGACGTCTGGTACTCCATGCCTGCTTCCGGGGCTTGGCCGATTTCTTAGGGCCAGCCTGTCGAGGAAACGACTGTGGTTTGGGCCTGCCCTGGGCCCTAGATGACCGAAAGGACGATGGTCCAGAACCAGAAGGAGCAGCGGCCGATGGGAGACAAGCCGATTTGGCTGCCGCCAGCGTGGCCACAATCTTATCCAGATCTGGACCGAAGAGAACTTCTCCGGTAAACGGCAACGCCTCCAGACCCTTTTTGGAATCTGCGTCCGCCTTCCAGGATCGCAGCCACAAGGTGCGACGAGCAGCCACTGCTGCTGAAGAAATTCTAGACACCAGAGTACTAATGTCTAGGGCCGCCTCATTGATATAAGTGGCCGAATCACGGAGATTACCAATCAACTCCGCCTGTTCGGCCAGACAGTCGGAATCAAAAGAAGCCTCTAATGAATCCGCCCAGCGCTCCATCGCTCTGGCAACCCAGCAAATGGCCATAGCCGGCCGTGCTGCCCCCCCCCGCAAGGGAATAAGCGGACTTCAGGCAGATCTCCACCTTGCGGTCCGTAGCATCCTTAAGGGAGGACATAGATGGCATCGGCAATGTGGCACTACGGACAAGATGGGTCACGTGAGAATCCACCTGTGAAGGGGATTCCCACTGTGCAAAATAATTATCCGCGAACGGATAAGCCACCGCCAGGCGTCTCTGCGGCTGGTATCTTTTGCCAGGCTGTTTCCACGCCTCCTCTAAATGGTCCACCAACTGACCCGAAAGAGGAAAGACTGTGGCATCGCCCTTCACATCTTTGAAAAAGGCATACTTAGATTTAGCCGCTGGGGGAACTTCGTCCTCAATCACCAAGGCTGTGCGGACTGCCCGAATAAGTCCAGGAATATATACTTTGGACTTAGCGTCAGCGTCATTAGTATGGAGAGGTTCCTGATCGTAAGGATCCAGAATCTCCCCATCATCAGACGTCCCCTCGTCATCCTCATAAGGAGCCGACAGAGACGCCACCGGCCATTTATGCGGCCGCATCACAGACTCCCCCTGCAACACATCCGACAAGTGCTGTACAGAACTCGTCAGGGAGTTAACCCACGCTGGCTCCTGAGAAACCGGGAGTGGGGAAATAGGGAGACTGTGGGGTACCACCAATTGTCGTGGGAAACCCTGCCTGGGTGACGACACCACTGACTGCTGGGATAAACCCATCGGTGTAAACGCGGGCTGCGGAGCTAACTGGCCCACTAAGGCTGTAAGCGCCTGAGCGAAACAAGCCCAGGGCGGCTCCTATACCGGTGCTGTAACCGTAAGAGGGCGCGCCATGGACAAACACTGCCGGCAAAGGCCCTCCGCGCTACCCCCCCCTCCGCTAACGGTACTTTACATGTAGTACACTGTAGCCGGAGGGGAAAATCACTTTCGGACATGATGGCACCACGTATGTGACCTCTCTCACCAATTATATCTTAAATAGGCGAGAGACCACCGTGCAGCACCGCACCGCAAGGGCTTAGCAGAAAGAACAGGGACAGTAATAAAGCTGACAGTTTAGAGAAAAGTTACAGGCAGCAGCGCTAGCACAGTCACATACAATGCAAAGAAAATCAATTCCTGCACTAACAGTGCTGATCACTCAACTACGCAGACACAGGGCCTGGTAGGACACAGCGCTGCATACACAGACCTGACCACAGCGGAGGAGAGGTATGCGGGGGGACCCAGACCACGATGCTTCCTTCCAGACTTCCAGCAGCGTTCACCATGCGTTCTGGAGAAGATGGCCACCGAGGAGCAGAGAGGAGGCTTGCCTGGGGGAGGAGCGCTGCCACAGGACCAGTCGGCAGCATGCAGAGAGGGCTGTGTGCAGCGGGGGAGGCGCCGGCTGTGAGACAGGGAAGGCGCGCTCCCCTGGCATGCATTTAACCCCTGGGACGCCGCAGCGCTACCGCTCTGCTGCGGTCCGCTGTCCCAGGGGGTAGTGGAAAGCGCAGGTTGGTCGCCTGGCTCCACGCTGCAGCCAGTCCCCAGGGAGCCCCGTGCCTGTGGACTTAGGACCATGTGACCAGCAGGGACCCACCACGGGACCCCGCTGCTTACCTTTGTCCCCCTTGGATCTGGCCATGGTCCGGAACATCTGGGGTCACCGCTAGCTGTGACCCCAGATGCTCACCAGCATCCCCGGATCGGTACCGGCGTTCTGGTACCGGCGGGGGTGTAGGGAAGACAGCATGGACGTCAGGACTGACTGTCCATGCTGTACATCCAGATGTGCAGCCACAGCTGCACTGAAGAAAGCTTCAGGGGCTCTTCTAGCCCCCACTCCGACAGGTGCACCTGACTCCGGTCGGGCACCAAACTAAACTGAGGTGCCTTGGCTCGGGGGCGGGGTATAGTGCATCCTGGGAGGCTGAAAAGCTTAACTCTATGGTGCCCAGCGACTGACGTCACACCTATACCCCCCCCCAAGGTATCCTGTGGATACCCTATGGACCCTGGAGTAGAAATTAGACCTGTATGTGCAGGGCCAGCTCCAGGGCTAACAGCGCCCTGTGCTGGCCGAGTGGTCTGCGTTCCTAAGCAAAATTGGTGGCGTGGCCTAATTACAATAGGCCACGCCTCCTACGTGACATTATCTGAGGGGCGTGCCCGCATAGCACGCCTCCAAATAACGTCGTGCTGGGGGGCGCCTCACTAGCTGGGTTTCCCCCTGCCCTCTCACGGCACGCATGCGCGCAGCATCCATTCAGACTCCAGGCACTGCCACACAGCTGCGGCGGTGGGGGTCCCCAGACCCCCCGATTTGACCACTCGCGGGCCTCTTCGCCCCATGGGTGGAACAGCGGGACAGTACTGTCCCGTTGAAATCGGGATGCTGGGGAGGGGTGTGCCCTCTATGGGCGCCCCCTACACCCATAAAGCCAGCCCTATGTATGTGGTCCTACGGACCAAATTTGAAGACCACTGTTGTAATCATTCCACAAGCTTTAGAATTTGCAGAAGTGGATATTGGCTATTGTCACGCCTGGTGAGACACCAGAGAGTTAAGAAAGTGTTTTTTAAGGTCCGGAGCGTGACCGTTATATACTGTGCTTAGAATTAAAGCATGGTAGTCTATGCGGGGGCATAAAGATATATCCTTTTTACCAAAAGAGTGAAAGCCGCTGAGGTAGAAAATCTTTAGTTTGGGTTCAGATAAAGAGTAGATTCTACCATATGGAATGAGTCCCAGGTAGAAGGCCAAGGGGACAGTCATATGCCATGCAGCGATTTTTCATTCTGGCTTTGTTGAAATTATCCTCAAAATCCTGGGCTGTGTAGAAATTCTGTAGGAACAGGGGTCATGCCTATGGAAAGAAATACAAGCAACGTATCTGTATGGGAACATTCATAAAATGCAAAGAGAAATTTATGGTTCTGGTCTCTTATACCCCTTTTGTACCAGAGCAAAAACCTGGGTTATTGCTGGCTCTACCCGGGTCGCAGCTCAGTGTAAAAGGGTCAAGTGACCCGTCAATCCAACCCAGGTAGCTACCAGGATGGACCTGGGTAATGGTGCAGTGTAAACAGCGCAACCCGGGTTATCTGACCTGGGTCATGCCTAAAATTAGCTGATTGGTGGTTGTGCAGCAGTCACCTCCCACTTTTTATGACCTCACAGGTTTAGCAGGGCAGACCCAGGTTCAGTGTGAACGGGGCTGACCTGAGTATAACCCAGATCGATGGTGCTGTGTATACGATGGCAGACCTGGGTTGGAACCATGTCTGAAAGCCCAGGTCGGACCCGGGTTTTTGGTGGAAAAGAGGTATTAGTTAATCCTGGTATCATGCAACACCAATGCCTGGTATCATGGCATTCCAAGCACGTACAAAAAGTGGGAAGTGGCCCAGTTTGAAAACCAAGGACTCGTTGCCAGCGGCAATAATAGCTAATAGCTGGGTCTCCATGGTAACTAGTTTATAAGTGGTATAGGACAGATCAATGGACTTCAATGAGACTGGAAAGGTTTTGAGGATTATGTTGTTCAACAAATGAGTTGTGTAGAAAATGTCCCATGGACATTGATGCACTGATATCAGAGGTGGCCACCATCTTGTTTAGAATTTCAACAACACGGGACACGGTAACCTTTAGTAACCTAGCGTTTCCCACCATTAAAGTCAATGGTGGGCTACGCTCATTGGCTGAGAGGCGGAGGCTCACCTCTATAGCCAATGGGAAATGCAGAGGCTGTAGCATCATTTGCGAAGTACCACCCTTGAAGAACGGTACAATATCCAGTGGTCCGCGTTTTTAATTTTTTATATTAAGAAGACGATGGATGCCTACATGGAATGAAGAGGACCGGAACCGAGGGGTAGGTATGTGTTTTTTTTTACAGGTATCGATGTGGATTCTACAAGGGGACAGACCGGTGCTAGGGACAAGGTAAGTATGTAGTGTGAGTGCAGGTGTTAGTGTATGTGTAATAAAAAGTCTAAAACCTTTGGTGTGTGTCCTGTCTTTTTTTCAATATTTTTTTTGCAGGTGAACTAGAGGTGCCAGCAGGCCCTTAATGCCCCGCATGCTGGTACTTGTGGTTCTCCTAGTACCAGCATGCGGGGGAGGCTCGCTTTGAGACCTCTATTTCTCCTGTAAAGGACGATATTATTTTATCTATTTTTTACACAATCAACGTGGCACCCTCCGCCCATGGGTGCCGGGGATAACCTCGAGCTGTCAAGCCCAGGCCTGGGATGCCCTGCAGAGGGGAAACCCCTTTATTGGGGGGTCCCAACCTTCCCAAGGATCCCTGGCCTGGGTTAACTATTATGGTCTGATGAATGCTTTGGCCAGGGGAACCTCGTGAAGGGGGTCCCACGGCTGCAGCATTACACCCCCACTAGGAGTCCATGCTGGTTGTGGCTAATACAGGGAGCCCCTACTCATTTTGTCCACCGTATTTCCACAACCAGGACCGGCTCATTGAGCCTGGCACTGGTTGTTGAAAATACGGAGGATCCCTACGTCTTTTTCCACCCATGTTTTCACAACCAGGACCAGCTTAAAAAGCCTGGTGCTGGTTGTTCTTTTAGGGGGGACCCTATTTAATTTTTTTATTATTATTTATAACATTTTACTAGCTCTTTAAAGATAGAAGCTTTCACTGATCTGTGAAGGTTTCTGTCTAACTCGCACCTTGTAATGAAAGTGGCATTACAAAGTGCGAGTTTACATGCAGTTTAACTTGCATGCCAGTTAAACTCGCACCCTATTACATGTGCGAGTTGTGGGACAAACTCGCACCTTCAAACTGTGCGAGAAGGTGCGAGTTCGACTCACACAATAAACTTGCACCCTATTACATTCCGCCCAATATTTCAGGAGATAGTGAGGACAGGGCTGCATGTGACAGGTACAATGACATGATATGAGGAGGGGAATGGAGACAGCAGGAAGTCACAGACTGAAAGTTATATAGTGGAAGGAGCCGGATCCCCCAGCAGCACAGTGTATATCAGGAGATGAGTCATGTGTTAGTGAGGACAGGGCTGCATGTGACAGGGGCAGTGACATGATGTGAGGAGGGGAATGGAGGCAGCAGGAAGCCACAGACTGAGAGGTATAAGGTGACAGAAGCAGAGTCAACGCAACCAGCAGAGTAGAGATGTGAGGCTTGTGTCAGTGATTAAGCATCTACCAAGTGACACAATTATAGCAGCAGAGTCAGTTAGCCTTTGTGATGTGCAGCTGCATGTATTTCCCGTTATTACCGTAATTCAGATCTTGCTTATTTTTACCACAATGGGCGTTACCATAAATTAGCAAGGTTTTCCTGCCCTCATAACATGTGATTAATTAAATCAGCTGATATGGGAAAAATTCAATTGTTTTTTGGGCAGCGATTATTAATGGGCACACGACGAACCAATTCAATTGTTTTGGACGCCCAATTCAATTGTTTTGGACGCTGTGGTGCCCAAAAGCACCAGCTTTAGCCATGTCAAGCGGCTAAACCAGTTTAAAGTCCTGGTTAGGGCGCCAAAAAATACCACAGATTTTTCACACATTTCTGCTCACCACCTCAGGAGACTGCGAGCAGAAACGCGTGCGCCTGCAGCACTTGCGCCCGCCCGGAGCAACAATTGAATTGCTCTGTCAAGCATCCATTACTTAATGCCCCGATAAAAACAAATGAATCCCCCCCATTGTGTTGTTTATGGTTTTCTACAATGTACTTAGTTGTCAACAATTTATAATAAAATCACAGACACTGAGCAGATGCATGTATGATGGACAGAAGCACATCTCACCCACTGAATTTCTGCAACTAGTTGTTAAAGCTATAGGAGTTATTGCGCATGCGTGGCTTAAAGAACAATTTGGAACCGACGTCACTGGCTTAGTGACCGTCACGTGTCCTTGCCATTCCCAAGATGGCGGCCACCTGGCGGCTACTCCAGGCCCCTGCAACCTGGATTCACCACTGCCACCGGCCTCTCTCATCGGCCGCCTCCCCGAGCTCAGCAGCCATCCGCAATACCTTTCTGCGCTATTTCGAGGAGCAGAACGGACACAGACATGTCCCCTCCTCCTCCGTCCGACCCCGGGGAGACCCCAGTCTACTCTTCGTCAACGCCGGCATGAACCAGGTGCCGTCACGTGACCGCAGTCACAGCGCCCTATTGGCTGTTGAGAGGAGGGCGGGTGTTAGGTTGTCATTGTGAAGGATGCTTAAGGCGGGGTAATGCGGGTGATTGACAGTAGATGTAATTGAGTTCTATAGTATATCCTCAGTCATTCATTCTCATTGTGTATATACTACTGTATAATATACCCCGGTGTCTATACATCTATATATGGAGGAGTTATTTTATCCCCAGTATCTATACAACTATATGGAGGAGTTATTATACCCTTAGTGTGTAGTAAATTACTATATGGGGGAGCAATTATACTTTCAGTGCCTATACTTATATATATGGAGGAATTATATTTCCAGTGTCTATACTTCTATATGAGGGGGATTTATGATATTCCTTTTGGCTATACATCTATATATGGAGGAGTTATTTTATCCCCAGTGTCTATACTTCTGTATATGGAGGAGTTATTATATATTCAGTGTGTATCAGGGCTAGACTGGCCATCGGTCGGCTCGAGGAGGGTGGAAGTGCCCCCTCCACCAGATACATGTTATGCGCTCAGGGGGAGGGAAGGGTAATTGGCAGTGATGGGCCGGGAAGAGATGGGGGCGTGCCGCGAGGTCAGGACTCCCGTGACTCGCAGCACGCCCCCTTCGCGAGTGCCCGCGCCTAACGAGCACACAGGGGAGACTGCCAGGGCTGAGCCACAGCCCCAGTCAGTCACTGGTGTGTACATACTACTCTATATGGGGGGGGTTATTATACCTTCAGTGTCTACACTTGTGTATATTTGGAGGAATTATATTTCCAGTGTCTATTCTTCTATATGAGGGGGACCCCGGTGTCTATATATGTTTATATATATATATATATATATATATATATATTTGTATAACACCTGTCCTTGTGTATCAATGCCTATTTCCCTATAGATTGTAAGCTTGCGGGCATGGCCTACCTACCTATATATCTGTTATTACCCAGTTTTGATCTATTATTGTTCCCAATTTTACAGCGCAATGGAATATGCTGGGCCATACTTGCCGACAACCAGCTCCAGCCTTCCGGGAGGGAGCTGATTGTCGGCTAATAGCGGGGGTGGCCAGTGACGTCACATAAGGGCGGAGCCGGGAATGGGGCCGGCCATTGACGTCACATTGGGGGTGGAGCTGCGCAATTGCCTCATCGTGGCCCCGCCCCCTCTTCACAATGCCGTTATTTTCGGCATTGTGAAGCAGGGGGCGGGGCCACGATTACGCAATTCAGCGCGAATCGCATCACCACCCACCCACCCCCCTCCTGCTGCGGGGGCTTCTAGTTTTTTCTGGGGGGAGGTTAGGAAGGTCGCAGGCTTCCGGGAGGCTTGCCTGCCTTTCCAGGGGGCCAGAAGAGGCACCCGAAAGTCGAGAGGCTCCCGGCCAAATCGGGAGGGTAGGCAAGCCTGTGCTGCGCTATATAAGAAACTTAATAAATAAATAAATAACAGAAATATAAATATATATAGTGTTAATTCTAGCACCCTGCATCTGTCACAACCCGTGCAGTTCCTCTTTACTTCCTGGGGTGTCGCTCTCTGGTGCTTCTAGCACACTAAGCTGAGGCAATAAAACTTCTGATATACAGACCAGCGCATAGGCAAATGCAGGGGGGGGTTCCGTCTGCCTGGAAACCCCCCTCCCCAGCCCACACCCTGCCCACAATAGAAGTAGTAATGTAATAGAATCTTAGTAGTCCTGCATGTTCTTCACAGTATCACAAATGAAATAATTAGCATCACCTGGGGATCTTTTAACATGTGCCAGTCAGTAATAAATACACCTGTGTACCAACTAGAAGATCTGGAAAACCTGCACTGTTAGGGATGTGCTGCTATAGATCCCAATATGTACATATATGTCCAGGGCAGTGTTAGGTTATACTGCTGCTCCCCCAGACTCCTGGACTTGCTCCCATGCTCTGGAATGGTGCCCACATCTAATATAAAAACATTCAGCTCTGGCAGGATGGCCCTACTGCCGCATCTGATCGCTTACTGTGATTGCTTGTATATGCTGGAATTATGACAGACGATACACTTTGTATGACGCATATAAAAGCTGGATAAGTGGTAATTATGCCCTCTTCATGGACTGGCCACACTCACTCTAAAATCATTCATTTGGAAACCCCCCTCTAGAAATCCTGTGTTTGCCACTGCAGCGTGTGCTAGAAGCACCAAAGCAGAGAGCGACACCCCAGGCAAGAAAGAGGAACTGACAGGTGCATGGTGCTAGACTGAACATATACATAATCGTGTCTCACTGACTGCTCAATGCCCAGCCCAAACCCATGGACCTAGAAAAATGTAATTCGGGGAGTATATTCCTTCCATGACTTGGCACCTACTAAGCAGGTTTTTTCGACATTTGACCCCTTAAGGGGGTGAAAAGTAGTAAAATGTTTCCTCCCGACCAAGGTGATTGGGTGACAAAGCAACATGTCCCAAGTGCTGTGGGACTGTAAGCTCATTGGGCTCGATTCAATTCAGCGCAACGCTGAATAGCCCCGGCAGGGAGCTCCCGGAGCTATTCAATTCATCTCGCTGTTTGGTCCGACAGTTGCCAGTTAAGAGCCGAAATCAATTAAAGGCGAAAAGTTGCGGCCAGCGAAATGCATTCGCCGCTGCAATCTTTTCACCTCATTCGCCTGTTGAGGCGAAAACGCATATGTGCGAAAGGCGAAACTAGTGAAACGGACAGCTTATTTTGGGGAAATCAGCCTAACTGACCCAGGGAATCAATATAAAATTGTATTAATAGCCGTAATAAAAGTATTTAGGGTTCTTAAATTGAGTGAAAGGATTGTTATATGCATATTTGAATAAGAGTGGAAAAATGATCTAAAGCAATTTCTTTTGTGAAAAATAAATGCTGTACTTGAATCGGGGGTACATGTAAATGGGTACTAGTATATTTTTGGGTCTCTAAAGTGCCTTTTAAAAAACTTGAAAAAAAAAAAATAGGGCTTTTGCAAAACATTTCTCCTGCCTCTGGGTGGAGAAACTTTTACGCCTGTTTTTGCCTATGCACTTTTCGCACATGCGAAAACGTCCTGGAATTGAATAGGGCCACACGCGGGAATGTTGCGAAAACATCGCATTAGCGAACGCTTTTTTGCCGCTCGCGGCTTTTGGCCTCTAATTGAATCCAGCCCTAAGTCGGAGAATGTCGGTTCTCGCGACCTAACATGGGTGTTTAGAAGCGAGAACCGTTATTCTCCGAGCAAAGTGCCGGGCGCGCGGCTGTTAGTGCCTCGCACAGGAAAACAGCCGCGCAGCCGGCACTTTTGTTGGATTTCTCCTTGCACCCTCAGGGAGGTGCGAGAAGAAATCCTTTAGTTGAACCAAACAGCGTGGTGAATTGAATAGCTTCGGGAGCTCCCTCCCACGGCTATTGAGCATCGCACTGAATTAAATCGAGCCCACTGTCTGAGTCGAATGGCGGCTTCAGAGGCGGGGCTGCAGCACAGTCCAATATTCAAATAGGGGAGCCCCACCAGGAATTGGTATGAAATACCGCCGGCCACATGGCCGGCGGTTCGATTCCCGGCAGCGGCAGCCCGACATCAGCAGAGATCCCGGCAGCGGAAGGCCGACAGCGCTGGAAATCCCGATCGTGGCTAGGTAAGTATTGCCTAACCTAACCGCCCTAACCCTCCTTAGGGATGCCTAACCCTAATCCCCCCTCTAAGTGCCTAACCCTAACCACCCCCTTCCCCGCTGCCTAACCCCCGGGGGGGTGCCTAACCCTAATTCCCCCCCCGGGGTGCCTAACCCTCCCTCCCCCTAGTCTAACCCTCCCGGGGAAGTGCCTAACCCTAAGTCCCCCCCGGGAGCCCTAAACCTAACCCTCCCCCCCCCCCCCGCGCGGCTCTCCGCTCGCGGCGCCATCTACATCTACATCGCCCGGCATTTCACCCTTGCCGGGATATGACAGTCGGGAAGCCGGCTGCCGGTATTTAGGCAGTCGGCTTCCCGATTGCATACCCCCCCACCAACTGCCAGTTGATGTTTGGCAGCATTTGGGGTGGCAGTTGGTGTGGCTCCCCTTTTTGAATATTGGACTGCGCTGCAGCCTCACCCCTGCTAAGGACTATAAAAAAAGTTAATTTAGTTAGTGCTCCATTTACTAACGAGTTTTTGCTGTTTAAACTCTGTTAGTGATGATTGTTCCTGATATTTCTTATTGTATGTATAGGGTTTGTATATATAAGCGCTATTTGTTAGCATTTCCCCATGAAATCAGATGGTAACCTGTATTTAAGAATGAGCGGTAATGATAACTTACCGTTCGTTTTCCTAAAATGAACTCTCCAGGTGGGTGCTGGCTGCTTTTAAACAGCGCTCACAAGCGCGGTGGTCTGTTGGTCCATCCAGTCCCTCCGGTGTACAGCACCCGGTGGACCTCCCCCCGATGCACAACAGCTGGCGCCCGCCCTCCCTCCCTCCAGCAGCAACTGGCGGCCCCCCTTCCACCCTCCTGTAGCAGTCTAACATGCGTCTGGCTTTATCCCTGCCAGGCAGATGCAGTGTCAGCAGCAGCATTACTTACCAGCAAACAACACTGTGTGCCTGGCTGGGGAAGTAGGTTGCAGAGTTGGTGGAGTGCACCCATGCAATTAGCCGGTCGGGAAGCACCACACACATAAAAAAAACTCCATAAAGACTCCGTTGTCCAGTCTCACTGCGCATGTGCCAAGCAAGACACACACTGTTCATGTCCCAAACAAGGAGGAAAATATCATTTGTCAGCTAAGCTGACATAGAGAAACAGCGCTGACAGGGAAAATAACATTAGCGCCTCCTGCAGGCAAAGACAATAATATAAAGGTAATAAAATTATAAATAACTCAGAGAGTGAAAAAGATATTTAGCACTACCCTTAAAACTTGTTAGTAAATGAAGCCCTGAATCTTGAGACTAGGGGGATGCAGACGGGATGCCGATGGTCTAATTGCCGACCGTCGGCATCCCGACTGTTTAATCCCGGCAGGTGTCTAATGACCGGTGTCGAAAACCCGACGCCGGTCATTAGACCTATGTCGGGAGCCCGACACCCAGCATCTCGATCGAAGGTAAGGCTCCCGGGGGGATTTAGGGTTAGGCACCCCCCGGGAGGTTAGGTTTAGGCTAGGGGAAGGGGGGTTTGGCACCCCCCCTCCCCCCCGGGAGGTTAGGTTTAGGCTAGGGAAGGGGGGGTTAGCTTTAGGCACTTAGTGGGAGGATTACCGTTAGGCACTTGGGGGGGAGGTGAGGGTTAGGGTTATGGGGTAAAATTAGGTTAGGAAATACTTACATAGCACGATCAGGATTTTCACCCCTGCCAGGCTCACGCTGTTGGGATTTGAACGGCTGGCGGTAAATCGTATGTATTCCAGACTAGCACGCTCCTTTACACAGGAGGCATAAAATAAACTAAGCATATAAATTAAATTAAGATGGTATGAAGGAAATTATAATATCTAAGATCTACCCGGGTGAAACATCAGCAAGTACATCTAAATATGGAGGAATTATTATAGTTATACCCTCAGTGTTACTATACTCTGTGTCTACACTTATATATAAGGATGAATTGTTATATCGCCAATGTCTATACATCTATATATGGAGGAGTTATTTTATCCCCAGTGTCTATACTTTTGTATATGGAGGAGTTATTATATATTTAGTACTGTCTGTGTTGTAAACCTCTGGCATATTGGAATAACTGCATTATGTGTCTGGTTTTGTAAGTAAAGTTTTGTTAATATTTTGGTTACTGATCGGGCCATTATTTTTTCTCTCTTAGTTTAAGCCCATTTTCTTGGGCACAACGGACCCCCGGAGTGAGATGTCGCAGTACCGTAGAGTGGTGAACAGCCAGAAGTGTGTTCGGGCCGGGGGGAAGCACAATGATCTGGAGGATGTGGGGAGGGATTTGTACCATCACACTTTTTTTGAGATGTTAGGAAACTGGTCATTCGGAGATTACTTTAAGGTATAAAAATAAAATATTCTTTGTTACACAAGTAGCTGTCTGCCAAATATCAATAATCTTGCTTCCACGTATCTGCTACCTACTCAATGTCACTGTACCTGATTCCACGTATCTGCTCCATGTCACTGTACCTGATTCCACGTATCTGCTATCTGCTCCATACCACTATACCTGTTTCCAACTATCTTCTATCTGCTCCATATCACTATACCTGTTTCCACGTATCTTCTATCTGCTCCATATCACTATACCTGATTCCACGTATCTGCTCCATGTCACTGTACCTGATTCCACGTATCTGCTATCTGCTCCATACCACTATACCTGTTTCCACGTATCTTCTATCTGCTCCATATCACTATACCTGTTTCCACGTATCTTCTATCTGCTCCATATCACTATACCTGATTCCACGTATCTGCTCCATGTCACTGTACCTGATTCCACATATCTGCTATCTGCTCCATACCACTATACCTGTTTCCACGTATCTTCTATCTGCTCCATATCACTATACCTGATTCCACGTATCTGCTATCTACTCCATATCACTATACCTGATTCCACATATCTGCTATCTGCTCCATATCACTATACCTGTTTCCACGTATCTTCTATCTGCTCCATATCACTATACCTGTTTCCACGTATCTTCTATCTGCTCCATATCACTATACCTGAGTCCACGTATCTTCTATCTGCTCCATGTCACTGTACCTGATTCTATGTATCTACTATCTGCTCCATATCACTGTACCTGATTCTATGTATCTGCTATCTGCTCCATATCACTATACCTGATTCCACGTATCTGCTCCATGTCACTGTACCTGATTCCACGTATCTGCTATCTGCTCCATATCACTATACCTGATTCCACGTATCTGCTATCTACTCCATATCACTATACCTGTTTCCACATATCTTCTATCTGCTCCATATCACTATACCTGATTCCACGTATCTGCTATCTGCTCCATATCACTATACCTGTTTCCACGTATCTTCTATCTGCTCCATATCACTATACCTGATTCCACGTATCTGCTATCTGCTCCATATCACTATACCTGATTCTACGTATCTGCTATCTGCTCCATGCCATTATACCTGATTACACGTATCTGCTATCCATGTCACTGTACCTGATTTCACGTATCTGCTATCTGCTCCATGTCACTGTACCTGATTCCACGTATCTGCTATCTTTGTCACTGTACCTGATTCCACGTATCTGCTATCTGCTCCATATCACTATACCTGATTGCATGTATCTGCTATCTGCTCCATGTCACTGTACCTAATTCCACGTATCTGCTATCTGCTCCATATCACTGTACCTGAGTCCACGTATCTGCTATCTGCTCCATGTCACTGTACCTGATTCCACGTATCTGCTATCTGCTCCTTGTCACTGTACATGATTCCACGTATCTGCTATCTGCTCCATGTCACTATACCTGATTCCACGTATCTGCTATCTACTCCATATCACTGTACCTGATTCCACGTATCTGCTATCTTCTCCATGTCACTGTACCTAATTCCACGTATCTACTCCATGTCACTACCTGATTGCAACGTATCTACTTATCTGCTCCATGTCACTATACCTGATTCCACGTATCTGCTACCTGTCACTACATTTGATTCCACGTACCCACTATATGCTCCATAACACTATATCTGTTATCTGCTACATGTCATTATACCTGATTACATGTACATTTGCTTTATATCACTATATCTGATTCCTCTCCTTGCAGGAAGATGCCTGTAGGATGGCCTGGGAGCTTCTCACTCAGGGTTACCAGATCCCCGCTGAGCGCCTCTATGTCACATATTTTGGTGGGGACCCAAAGCTGGGTTTAGCAGCAGATGAGGAGACTAAGGAGATTTGGCTGAGCCTGGGGTAGGTGTAGAGTTAGATGTTTGCGCATTACGCTGTTATAGCGTGGTCTAATACTACGCACTGAGCTAAATGTAATACTCTGATGCAGGGGACTGTAGTGAAATATATTAGGGCTGCCTGAACATTTCCAGCTTTAATATACCCATAAGCAGCCTTTATTAACCATTTGATTAATTTTTTTTTTGCCTGACCAGACTAATTAGAATTTTTTTAGATTTATTATCTTATTCGAGCATAGCCTATTTGTTTTTTTTTTGCATTCACAATGTGATAATTTTTCCAGGGTTACTGCGTTTTACTTATATTTCGGACATTAAATAAATGTGTGGTAGCGCTATTCATTGCTAAACAAGGATGCAGTACAGAGTCACTAATAATGAACTTGCTTTTGGTGAACCCCCAGCGATAGCTTGATAAATTACACCTGCTGTAAGGTGCTCATTCATTTATATATGACAGGCTGCACTGTAAATAGATTAGTTTCAAACAAACATCACTACCCTTGTCAGTTAAGGTTATTATATCATTTAGAATGTCCATGACACTGCCAATAAAGTCTGAGGCCACACTAGGCAAAGAGAGAAGAATCCTGTATGTGTCACGAAGATTGGGACCCAGCCTTCCATGTCCCCCAGATTCTGCTCTATACCAGGCTTGGCACCTGGATATGTCTACAGATTTTACAAGCATTATTACTCTATCTCCCAGTTATAGTCCTATTTAGGAGCTGGCACAGATTGCAGCTGTACATTTGCATTTGTCAAATACGTGAAGACATGAGAGCCTCACTAGAAGTGGCCACTGGCCAGTGATCATTCGGGGCTGCAAAGTATGCCTTATTTAGCGTTCTAGAGTGAGTCCTTGTCTCTCAGTCATGTACACCTTGTTGAAGTATATTTCTTGCATTAAGTTTGTCCTCCTATCTCCATCAGTATACCACCTTCGCACCTGCTGCCATTTGGTCTAAAGGAAAATTTCTGGGAGATGGGGGAGACAGGTCCATGTGGGCCCTGCACCGAGATTCACTACGATCACGTGGGCGGCCGAAATGCTGCTGCTCTGGTGAACAAGGACAGCCCAGATGTTGTAGAGATTTGGAACCTGGTGTTCATGCAGTATAACAGGTAGGTCATGGTAATTTCGGATCTGGTGTTCACCCAATGTAACGGATGGGGATAGGTTATGGTAACCTAGGATTTAGTTTTCATGCAATATAACAGGTAGGTTAAGGTAATCTAGGATCTGGTGTTCATGTAATATTACAGATAGGTCATGGTAATCTAGGGTCTGGTGTTCATGTAGTATTACAGATAGGTCATGGTAACCTCGGATCTGGTGTTCATGCAATATAACAGGTAGGTTATGGTAATCTAAGATCTGGTGTTCATGTAGTATTACAGATAGGTCATGGTAACCTGGGATCTGATATTCATGCAGTATAACAGGTAGGTTATGATAATCTAGGATCTGGTGTTCATACAGTATTATACATAGATAATGGTATTCTGGGATCTGGTGTTCATGTAGTATAACAGATAGGTCATGGTAATCCAGGATCTGGTGTTCATGCATTATAACAAATAGGTTATGGTAATTTAGGATCTGGTGTTCATGCATTATAACAAATAGGTTATGGTAATTTAGGATCTGGTGTTCATGTATTGTAACAAATAGGTTATGGAAATTTAGAATCTGTTGTTCATGTAGATAACAGATAGGTCATTATAACCTAGGATCCTGGTGTTCATGTAGTATAACAGGTATTGTATGATAATCTATAACCTGATATTCATGTACCATAACAGATAGGTAATGGTAATCAAGGATCTGGTTGATGGTAGTATATGCCATATGATATGTAGTCATGTGATATGTCAGATAAGTGGTGGAAATCTGGCACCTGGTGGTCATGTGGTATGAGATTTAGGTAGAGGGAATTGATATATGTAAGTCATGTGATATGTCAGGTGAGTGGTAGGATCTGGCTCCTGTTGGTCATGTGGTATGAGATGTAGGTAGTAGCAATATGATATATGTAAGTCATGTTATATGTCAGGTGAGTGGTGGTAATCTGGCACCTGGTGGTCATGTGGTATGTGATGTAAGTAGTGGGAATATGATATATATTTAAGTCATGTGATATGTCAGGTAAGTGGTGGAATCTGGCACCTTTTTCTTCAGTAATGGAGTCTTGCGTGGTGAGCGAGCATACAGGCCATGGCAGTTGAGTGCATTACTTATTGTTTTCTTTGAAACAATTGCACCTGCTAATTCCAGGTCTTTCTGAAGCTCTCCACAAGTGGTCCTTGGCTCTTGGACAACTCTTCTGATAGTTCTTTTCACTCCACTGTCAGAAATCTTGCGAGGAGCACCTGGTCGTGGCCGGTTTATGGTGAAATTATGTTATTTCCACTTCCTGATTATGGCCCCAACAGGGCTCACTGGAACATTCAGAAGTTTCGAAATCCTTCTGTAACCAATGCGATCAGTATGTTTTGCAAAAATAAGGTTGCAAAGGTCTTGAGAGAGCACTTTGCTTGTACCCATCATGAGATGTTTCTTGTGTGGCACTTTGGTAATGAGACACCTTTTTATAGGCCATCAGTTGGGACTGAACCAGCTTATATTAATTTTCACTGACAAGGGGCAGGATTGCTTTCTAATTACTGATAGATTTCAGCTGGTGTCTTGGCTTTCCATGCCTTTTTGCACCTCCCTTTCTTAATTTATTCAATACTTTTACCCTGTGTCATTTCACATTATTACACTTAACTTTTTTGTGGATATCTATGGTTTGATATCTTTGCATGTGTGGATTTCATGGGTTGTTGCTGACATTTGGTGAAAATTTCATTACAATAGCCCCATTACAAATATATTTACTGTGAAAAATGTTGATGTGTTCAATACTAATTTTACCTGCTGTATATAGCATGTTATATGTCAGGTAAGTGGTAGGATCTGGCACCTGGTGGTCATGTGGTAGGAGATGTTGGTAGTGGGAATATGATGTATGTAAATCATGTGATATGTCAGGTAAGTGGTGGGAATCTGGCATCTGGTGATCATGCGGTAGGAGATGTAGGTAGTGGGAATATGATATATATGTCATGTGATATGTCAGGTAAGTGGTGGAATCTGGCACCTGGTGGTCATGTGGTAGGAGATGTAGGTAGTGGGACTATGATATATATATGTCATGTGATATGTCAGGTAAGTGGTGGAATCTGGCACCTGGTGGTCATGTGGTAGGAGATGTAGGTAGTGGGAATATAATATATGTAAGTCAGGTAAGTGGTGGGAATCTGGCACCTGGTGGTCATGCGGTAAGACAAGCTTTCTTTTATAATGACGTGGACACTGAGCCACATACAAGTATATGAACAGCAGGAGGCCTACTTCAAAATATTGCAATTCAGAAAGGAAAAGGAAAGAAGTTAGGAGGAATTATTTTAATGTCCTTGACCCAAGAGCCTAGAAACAGTCTATAAAGTAGCTGCTGCCATAGTTGTTGTTATTATTATTATTATTATTATTATTATTATTATTATAATACAGTATACTGCCAGATTCCTGTAAGCCTTGCAGCATTGGTATGATTGTACTGTGTCTTGCTTGCAAAACTAGCATAATGTTTAAATAGAGTGGGAGGATGTCCTCTCTGTCCCCAACCCAAGTGTGACATTGTTCTGTTGTTGCGTTGGGCAGAGAGATGGACAGAAGCTTGAGACTGTTACCGCACCGTCATGTGGACACAGGGATGGGTCTGGAGAGGTTGGTGACCATCCTCCAAGGCAAGCGCTCCAACTACGACACAGACCTGTTCACGCCCATCCTGAGGGCCATTGAGAAGGTGAGTGTTGTGGACCGCGTGCTCCGTGTTCCCCATTTGTCTGTTAATGTTATTATCAGCCTTGTATAAATGTAACACGATTTCTAAGCTCCCTGGAGATACATCTAAATTACTGGCTTAGAGATCTATTTCATCTTAATTAATAATCACTTAATACAAGAAGTCATTGGTGAGCCAGCCCAGTGGGGGGGGAATGGTGTATATTGGGGGATGAAGAAGGCATGATCTTGGCATAGGTCAGGATTGGTTCTTATCGCATAAATCCTGTCTGGACGGCCGCTCATATCAGTCATGAAATAGTCCAATGACGTCTCTCTCTCTCTCTCTGTTAGGGCTCCCAGGCTCCCCCATACCGGGGTATACTGGGAAGAGAGGACTGGAGTCACGTGGACATGGCGTACCGTGTGGTGGCGGATCACATCAGGACTCTGTCTATTTGTATGGCTGACGGCGTTTACCCTGGCATGTCCGGAGCAGAGTGAGTACCGAGCGCCTCATCCCATGGTCCCTCCACTCGGAGACATTAGTTTCCCTAGAAGGGGCCGTATTTGCAGGTTCTGAACGTTTCTCACCCTACTAGGCACAATAACCTGGGGTGGCTTTAGGAATAACCTTTTCATAAAATCTCGGTAGCACGGAATAAAAGTAAATAGAATTTATTCACAGGAAAAATATAATAGTAACGTCTCACATAAAGTCTTAACAACACTGAGGTTCACATAAGCAATAATGAGTATAGGAGAACCCCCCCCCCATATATAGTCTTTAACACAGAAGAGCTAATGTGGTAGGTAACCCCGAGTCCAGTATGAGGCTAACACCTCAGGATGGTATAGAGGAGCTTCACCAGGGTGGAACCTTGTAGTGATGGAGATCTGGAGCAGAGTGAACCCTGTGATGCGGTGAAAGACAGAGCAGGGTTGAGCCCTGTGATGCTGTGCAATTGAAGCAGGGTTGAGCTCTGTGATGCGGAGAGGGCGGGGCAGAGTTGAGCCCTGTGATGCAATGAGATCGGAGCAGGATTGAGCCTTGTGATGCGGTGAGACCGGAGCAGGGTTGAGCCCTGTGATGCAATGAGCAGGGTTGAGCCCTGTGATGCGATGAGGTCGGAGCAGGGTTGAGCCCTGTTGTGCGATGAGGTCGGAGCAGGGTTGAGCCCTGTGGTGCGATGAGGTCGGAGCAGGGTTGAGCCCTGTGGTGCGATGAGGTCGGAGCAGGGTTGAGCCCTGTGATGCGATGAGGTTGAAGCAGGGTTGAGCCCTGCGATGTAACTAGAATCCGGAGCGGGGTTGAGCCCCGGGATGCAATGAAGGTTGAAGCAGGGTTGAGCCCTGTGAAGCAGTGTGATTCCGGAACAAGGTTGAGCCCTGCGGTGTGAGCAGATTCCGGAACAGGGTTGAGCCCCGCGATGCAGTGATGATAACTGTAACGGTGCAGTTGACAACTGTAACGAAGATGGGATCGATGTCCACAGGAGTAAGAGACAACAGACAAAGTAAATAGTGCAGCAAAAGGTGAAACCACAGCAGTGGAGCAGAAAGTAATACTTAGGCAATGGCTATGCTGAGCTCTGTAGTGCGGCTGGTAACTGGCATCAGAAGTTTAGTTGGAACATGAGCGGAGATATAACAAAGGGCCTGATTCAGAGCCGAACGTTCTGACCAGAGCGCTCGCTCTGAATCAGGGCCCTCCTCCATTAAAATGGAGCGTCCTCCTGGACGCTCGTATAGCTGTGGGTCACCACCCACAGCATATACGAGCATCCAAAAAGATGGTCGCGATGTTCTTGACCATCGCGACCATCGGACTTGCGACGGAGACCCTGCGGTAGAGTCTCCCTGCCACAAGCCCTGGAGTGATTTTGGCTCTATCAGAGCCAAAATCACTCCCACTGACATCACTAGTGATGTCAGTGGGGCCTGCTTCAGACGGTAGGCGTTCCCATGGCAGGCACGCCCCCGGCACGCCCACCTAAGGGGGCGTGCTTTCAATCAACATCGACAGCACGCCCCCTTTGGTGCGAGACCCGGAGCGACAGCTTGGCTGTCGCAGTCTGGGTCTCGCGCATGCGCACGACGGAGCTCCCTCCGTCATGCGCAGTGGGTAACATCGACCCACTTGCGAGCGTACTGCCACTTGCGAGTGGGTCTGAATGACCCCCAAAGTCCACAGCAACCCACAGGCACAGCAGGGATCTGGCAGGAGTCCAAGAAAGACCTAGAAGTAACGTTGCACAGACACTGAGACACAGTTAGTAACAGGCTTTATACTAGAGGTCTGTGATCCATAGGGAGTTCAGAACATGTGACCCAAATGGAATCAGGTTTGAAATAATGAGCAGTCTAGGAATCCCACAACCTGACAACACCTTGGAAACAGATGATCACTTTAACTCTCTATTCCCTGTATGTCAAGAACGCCAGCAAGCAGGATAGCTCCTCCAACGACCACATAGGAACTTTGGACAACGTAATCTATCTTTATGTACTGAAATAGTCGCAGTCCTGACAGTACCCCCCCTTTTTGGGTGGTCTCCGAACACCCACCAGGTTTTAAAGGGAATTTAGCATGAAAATGACATATCAACTTAGGAGCATGGACATCAGAGTATTTAATCCAAGATCTCTCCTCCGGGCCGTAACCCTTCCAGTCTACAAGGTATTGCAATTGATTGTGATGCTTACGTGAATCCAGAATCTTATCGATCTCAAACTCCACACCTTGAGCAGTTGTTATGGGAGGTACTTTAGGCAAGCTGTCATGAAATCGATTAAGAATCAATGGTCTAAGCAAGGAGACATGAAAGGAGTTAGGTACACGCATAGTTGGAGGTAACTGTAACTTACATGCCACTGGGTTGATAATTTTTATAAAACGAAAAGGACCAATATACCAGGGAGCAAACTTCATAGTATGTACTTTAAGTCGAAGATTTCTAGTAGACAACCAGACACGATCCCCAACAGAATATTTAGGAAAAGCTGAACATTTCTACATTTCTATCAGCAAAGACCTTATAATTATGAGAGGCTTTCCTAAGACACTTATGTACCTGTCTCCAAATTCCAGAAAAATGTTGGAGGGTAGCTTTGGCTGCTGGAACTTCCACTGTAGGAATCGATTGAAGCTCAGGAACTCGAGGATGCCGACCAGAATTGGCGAAAAAAGGACTTAACACCTGTAGCAGACGAATAATGAAAGTTATGAGCAAACTCAGCCCAAGGCAAGAAATCCATCCAATCATCTTGAGTAAAAGAAATATACATTCTCAAGAAGGTCTCTAACTCATGGTTCACTCTATCGGTTTGTCCATTTGACTGGGGGTGATATGCAGAAGAAAACTGTAATTTAATTTGCAATGATAAACATAAAGCCCTCCAAAACCGAGCAACAAACTGGACCCCCCCAATCAGACACTATGTCAGAAGAAAGTCCATGAAGACTAAATATCTCTTTGATAAATATTTGTGCTAATTTGGGGGCTGATGGAATTCGAGCCAAAGGACAAAAATGAACCATCTTGGTAAAACGATCCACCACTACCCAAATAACTGTACACCCCCTAGACTCAGGAAGATTTGTAATAAAATCCATGGAAAGATGGGTCCATGGTTGGGTAGGAATGGGTAGTGGATGGAGAGGACCAACTGGAGACTGCCGGGAGGACTTATGTTGTACACACTTAGAACAAGAACGTATGAACTCTTGGGCATCTTTTTTCATGGAACACCACCAATAGGAACGTTGCAAAAATGAGTACATTTTACGAGCCCCTGGATGTCCAGAGAAATGAGAATTATGAGCCTAGCAAAGAAGTTTACCTCGTAACTCTGGTGCCACAAATATCTTCCCAGGAGGGGGATCAGGAGAGAAGGAAATTGAAGAAAAAGCCAGAGGGTTTATTATAGGGTACCTTTTATCCTCATTTTGTTCTTTCTCTTCTAACATTGAGCGAAAAAGTGCATCTGCCTTTTTATTCATTGAACCTGGTCGGTACCTGAGGACAAAATCAAAACAAGTAAAAAAAGTGCCCAACAAGCTTGTCGTGGGTTCAGACAATTTACAATTTTCAAATACACCAAATTTTTATCTGTAATAATAGTAACAGGATGCTTTGCGCCTTCTAATAAATATCTCCATTCCTCCAAAGCTAACTTAATAGCTAACAACTGTTGGTCCCCGATGGAGTAATTACTCTCAGCACTAGAAACTTTAGTGAAAAGAATCCACAAGACACTGTTCTTCCATCTGCAGCCACTTGAGACAAAATAGCCCCAACTCCATAAGTGGAGGCATCCACTTCTAGCATAAATGGCTCAACATCAGGTTGCACTAGAATGGGGCTGCGGAAAATGCATCTTTGAGAGTCTGAAAGGCATCCAATGCCTCTGGGGACCACACTTTGGGATTAGCCCCTTTTTTTTGTCATAGCAGTAATTGGAGCTACAATCGTTGAAAACGCTTTGATAAACTTTCTGTAATAATTGGCAAAGCCTAAAAATCTCTGAATAGACCTTAATGAAGTGGGCAAAACCCAATCTTGAATAGCCTTTAACTTCTCAAGGTCTATCTGAAGTTCAGAACCGGAAATGATATACCCCAAAAAGGGTATCACTGAGACTTCAAAAACACACTTGTAGATCTTACCATAAAGCTTATTAGCTCGAAGACAACTTAATACCTCTTTAACATGGGTACGATGGTCAGAAAGATTAAACGCAGTTTTCCACTCATCACCGTCTTTAACTCTGATCAAGTTGTAAGCTCCCTTTAAATCAAGTTTGGTAAACAGTCGAGAACCCTTAACTCTGTCAAACAATTCTTTAATGAGAGGCAAAGGATATTTATTTTTTCCCGTGATCTCATTTAGACCTCTAAAGTCGATACATGGACGAAGACCACAATCTTTTTTCTTTACAAAAAAGAAGCCCGCTCCAGCAGGAGATGAAGAAGGCCTGATAAACCCTTTTCGTAGGTTAACTTGCACATATTCCGACTTGGCTTGAGTCTCAGGAACAGAGAGAGGGTATACTCGACCTTTGGGTGGCATTTTGCCAGGAATAAGTTCAATAGGACAATCCCAGGGACGATGCGGTGGAAGTTCGTCTGCCGCCTGCTCAGAAAAGACATCAGCAAATTCATGATAAGGCTGTGGGAGAGAAGGTGGAACATCTACTTTCACTTCAGCCAATCGTACCACAGGAATCAAACAATTTAATATGCATTTAGGACTCCAAGAAAGAATTTGAGAACAAGTCCAATCAATATGAGGGTTATGAAGAGTTAACCATGGTAAATCAAAAACTATATCATACATAGAAATGGGTAATACCAAAAACCCTAAACTTTCTTCATGCAAAGCTCTTAACCTCAACTTCATAGACTTTGTTTGATGCCTAACATATCCATTAGAAATTCTAGTCCCATTAACTGCAGAAAGGGAAAAAGAACGGGTTAATTTGACAACAGGAATTTTAATTTCTGAACCAAAGACAATGAAATAAAATTGTCAGCTGCTCCAGAATCTAGCAATGCAGAAAACTCTTGACACGAAGAACCAAAATCAGGAATGCTCACAGAAATTAAACAATCCTTTTTGGGGGAAACTTTAGCAAGTACCCCTAGTTTGACTTCCCCTCCATCAGCTAGGGACGATCGTTTCCCGGCCTTATTGGACATTTAGCTAGGCTCATCAGATGTACTATGAAAAGAGCGAGACTGGGTAAGAGAATTTTAAGAACACTCAGAGCGACTCCTCTGAACCCCTCATCCTCGCATACGCAGATCAATTTTAATAGTCAATGAAATTAAGTCATCCAAATTCTCAGGAAGATCCCGAGTCACCAACTCATCTTTAAGTCTCTCAGAGAGACCATTCCAATATGCTGCTCTTAATGCCTCGTTATTCCATTTAAGTTCTGCGGCTATAGTTTGAAAACGAACCACATACTGACCAACTGGAGCTGTTCCTTGCTTTACTTGCAAAATATCCACAGACGCGGCCACTGATCTTCCAGGTTCGTCAAATATCCTTTTGAAAGTAGAAACAAAAGCTTGGTAATTAGACATTAAGGTATAATTTCTCTCCCATAAAGGAGAGGCCCACTCAAGAGCAGCACCAGACAGTAATGACATAATATAAGCCACTTTAACATGAGAGGTGGTAAAACTTTGAGGTAACCATTCAAAGAATCTCACATTGGTTAAGAAATCCTCTACATGTTTTTGGGTTTCCATCATAAGAGCTAGGAGTCGGTAAACGTAAATGAGAAGCAGTAACCCCTGATGTACTTGCAACAGGAATCTTAAGTTTATCAAGACGTGTGGAAAGATCCTGTAGACATTGCAAAACTTGAACTTGAGTGTTTTCCTGTACTTCCAAACGAGTGGTCAAACCCTGAAGCACCTGTACCCCAGTAGCCTGTTCCAGATCCGGATTCATTTTTAGGTCTGTGCAGACTGTCACGGCTGCCGACACTTGAGACTCCTGGGAGGAGGTAGGCCTACTAGGCACAATGAACTGGGGTGGCTTTAGGAATGACCTTTTCTTAAAATCTCGGTGGCACGGAATAAAAGTAAATAGAATTTATTCACAGGAAAAATATAATAGTAACGTCTCACATAAAGGCCCTCATTCAGAGTCGATCGATAGATACAAGTGGTCGCTCTGAATGAGGGCGGCAGCTTGTGGTGTGAAGTGCGGCCTCCTGTTCGCTAGCTAAGCTGTGGGTTACCACCCACAGCTCTAGGGAGCGACCAGGTTGATGGTCGCGATGGTCAGGATCATCGCAACCATCGGGGCTTGCGACGAGACCCTAAGGTTGGGTCATCGGCAAGGGCAAGCCTCCATGGAGCTTCCTGCTCTGATCGAGCAGCACCAAACGGCAAGCGTTCTGTTGGGAACGCCTCCATTTGGCCGGCCACCTCCCCTGCCCGCCTCCCAAACGTGGCGAGCTGTCAATCACCATCGACAGCTGGCCCCCTTTGGTGCAAGACCCGTAGCGACGGAGCACCCGTCGCTAGCCGGATCACGCGCATGCGCACTTCGGAGCCGGCTCCGACGTGCGCATGCCCAGTGGGCAAACATCGACCCATTTGCAAGCGCTCAGCGCTTGCGACCGGGTCTGAATAAGGTCCAAAGTCTCAATAACACTGAGGTTCACATAAGCAATAATGAGTATAGGTGAAAACCCCCCATATATAGTCTTTAACACAGAAGAGCTAATATGGTAGGGAACCCCGAGTCAGTATGAGGCTAACACCTCAGGATGGTATAGAGGAGCTTCCCCAGGGTGGAACCCTATAGTGATGGAGATCCAGAGCAGAGTGAGCCCTGTGATGCGGTGAAAGACAGAGCAGGGTTGAGCCCTGTGATGCTGTGAAATTGAAGCAGAGTTGAGCCCTGTGATGCGGTGAGGTCGGAGCAGGGTTGAGCCCTGTGATGCGGTGAGGTCGGAGCAGGGTTGAGCCCTGCGGCATAACTAGAATCCGGAGCGAGGTTGAGCCCCGCAATGCAATGAAGGTTGAAGCAGGATTGAGCCCTGTGAAGCAGTGTGTTTCCGGAACAGGGTTGAGCCCTGCAGTGTGAGCAGAATCCGGAACGGGGTTGATGCAGTGATGATAACTGTAACGGTGCAGTTGACAACTGTAACAAAGATGGGTTCGATGTCCAGAGGAGTAAGATACAACAGGCAAAGTAAATAGTGCAGCAAAAGGTGAAACCACAGCAGTGGAGCAGAAAGTAATACTTAGGCAATGGCTATGCTGAGCTCTGTAGTGCGGCTGGTAACTGGCATCAGAAGTTTAGCTGGAACATGAGCGGAGATATAACAAAGTCCACAGCAACCCACAGGCACAGCAGGAATCTGGCAGGAGTCCAAGAAAGACCTGAAAGTAACATTGCACAGACACTGAGACACAGTTAGTAACAGGCTTTATACTAGAGGTCTGTGATCCATAGGAAGTTTCAGAACATGTGACCCAAATGGAATCAGGTTTGAAATAATGAGCAATCTAGGAATCCCACAACCTGATGACACCTGGGAAACAGATGATCACTTTAACACTCTGAGCTGGCATGCTTCCCTGAATGAGAAGCATGCCAGCAAGCAGGATAGCTCCTCCAACGACCACAAAGGAACTTTGGAAAAAGTAATCTATCTTTATGTACTGAAATAGTTGCAGTCCTGACATTTTGCCTCTCAGCCTAAAACAGTAAAACACTTTGCAACCCAGCAGCAACTGACTTACAAGCGTCAAGGATAGTGTGGGGGCTGATTTTCTCCGTACACTGCTCCAGTGCTGTCATGAGCCACCATCTTTGTCTCCTCTATTATTAAAGATACTGTGACAACACCAGACCTGTGTCCTCTGCATTCCTCTGATGATGGGAACATCTAATTTTCTTCATCAATCTTTTATGTCGCTTCTTCTAATAAACCCTAGTAGACTAGTCATGAGTGACGAATAAGGTTTTGTCTTGGTCTTTAGACTCGTGTTGCGTCGTATCCTGCGCAGAGCTGTCAGGTTCTCCTCCGAGGTTCTCGGAGCCCCTCCTGGCCTCCTGTCTTCTCTGGTACCCACTGTGGTGGAGATTCTGGTAAGCATAAGACCCCCGGACCCCAAAAAGACTGCAGGTTTGAAGTCCATGATGCACATGTATGTAAGAGTTGGTCATGACCTATCATAAACCATGATCTTTCTGCATTTTATGTTTGTTCTACAGGGAGAAACATACCCTGAGCTGGAGAGGGAGGAAACACAGGTCAGTTGCTCTAGTAGCTATCTGTTGTATGTTATAATAATATCTGAATTAGGGATGTGCGCCAACCTCCGTGTTTTGGTTTTGGATCTGTATCTCCTTCAAGGTTTTGGATCAGGATTTGGATTTGCAAAGCACCCTCAAGTGTTTTGATTTTGGATCTGGATTTTTTAAATAAAAAATAGATAAAAAGTTTTAAAAACAGCTAAAATCATGTAATTTATGCAATCCAAAACCCGAAATTCGGATTTACGAACCGCAAAAAGATCAGAACCACGACCCGGATTTACCTGGATCTCCTCAGGAGATTAGAACCGCGTCTCGGATTTACCCGAAAGCACGAAATTCGGGTGGATCCATATTTCTGGAGAACCGAACCGCACATCTCTAATCTGAATAAATAGTAATAATTTTTTAAGCAATTCGGTATTTTATTTTTAAAATAAAAACTGTAATTACTTATAATACTGCTCATTGATGTTAGCCATTCGGAAGAGCAGTGATATTTGTCTGCGATCCTCAGTCCTCGACCTTACAAAACTTGTAACGATGTTCTTTATACACAGTTATTCGTTGCTTTATTTATCACAGTAAAACTTTACACAAAGGTTCTGTTTAGTAATCACATTGCGATCAACAGTGTTACCAGATATACACGGTATATATATTCTCTTCTTACCACTGATTCCCCGATAGTTACCGCCGGGGAAGCAGAACGAATATAGGGCCTGATTTAGAGTTTCACGCTGTTGCTGCCGCTGCTGCGATTTTCACAGTTGTGGATGTTTATTGTATTTATTACCAGTTATTTATATAGCGCACACATATTCCGTAGCGCTTTACAGAGAATATTTGGCCATTCACATCAGTCCCTGCCCCAATGGAGCTTCCAATCTATTATTATTATTATTATTATTATTAAATTATAAGGTGCCACAAGTGGTCCGCAGCGCCGTACATCCTGCAACAGTCGGACAGTACAGAGGGCCTGATTCAGAGCCGCTCGTAAGCGGCCGCTCGTTCGCTCCGAGCGATGTTCGCACATCTGCGCATGTGTATGGGTTGTAATGCGCATGTGCCAACCAGTCAGTGCGGTCGGAAATCGTGTGCTCGCAAAATAGCGAGTGCCTGCTAATTTGAGTGACAGGATGAGGAGTTTGTGGGTGGTAACAGGGGAAGGTGCTTGAAAACGTGGAGTGGAGATCCGAAAGCAGGCGTGCCAGACGGTCAAAACGGGCGTTTTAAGGGTGTGCATAATTAACAAAGCAGCGTCATCGACCACGTCACTTGGTTGTCTTTTAGCCTGAACTGCTCGCATGATGGCGGTAGGAAAATGCTACCACAAGAATAGCGAGCAGTTCATACGCCTTTCGATGTACTAGATTAATCTAATAAATAGCGGACATGACGTATGATGCGAGCGGCCAAGGGGCGTCTTTACAAAATAGCGAGCGCATGTTTCGTTCGCTCGCTCGCTCAGACATAGAGGCGTCACCAGACCGCAAAGAGCGAGCGCTCAATTTAAATAGCCAGCCCCTTTTTCTGAACGAGCGAGCGCAAATAGCGTCCGGCTCTGAATCAGGCCCAGAGTACACAGAACATTACATTACAATACAGTAACCAAACTATATACAGAGCACAAGGAACAATTAGCAGCACAATTCTCCAAACACAATATAGCTGGGAAGGTGAAGGCTGTCACTGAAGTGCTAGAGAAGAAGGCTGTGAGACAGTAGGGAGGAGGACCCTGCTCCTAGGAGCTTACAATCTAGGGGAGAGGGGAGACAGACAGATGACATGAGGCGTGAGTGTGTAGATGGGGACCTGAGTGTGGGTATTCCCTACCACACACACTAGGGTTATTTTTTGTTGGGAGCCAATTAACCTACCAGTATATTGTTGGAGTGTGGGAGGAAACCGGAGCACCCGGAGGAAATCCACGCAAGCACAGGGAGAATATACAAACTCCACACAGTTAGGGCCGTACTGGGAATGGAACCCACAACCTTAGTGCTGTGAGGCAGTAATGCTAACCATTACACCGTCTGAGCGAAAATATGCTTTTGCAACAGTGGGCGGGACTTGTTCTCCAGATGCCCAACTGCTGTCCGCAACTGCGTTCACATACATAGCATAGAACGCGGATCGGACATGCATCAACTTCCTGAGTGAGTCTACGGTCACTCAGAATGGGCGTCGTAACTGAGATGCAAGAGCCGTATTTCCTGCGTATGGGATTGCAGACGCAGGATGTGATCCGCCCCCTGAAACGGTCGATACACTCCTGCGTTTTTAGCCGACACTCCCCATTGCCTCCCCCAAATGCTCCTTGCATGTCAATCACACTGTGAAGGAAGGGCCTGATTCATCACGGATCACGACTACAACAGCGCATGCAGATCGGTCGATGGTGGGTACTGCGCATGCATTGCTGCGTGCGTGAGTTAGCATTGCAGTCGCTCTGCGATCACCCACGCAGAAAGAAAGCCATCGCTTTCGATGCATCGTTGTCAGCGTTTGGGGGTGGTGATGGGGGAGTGGTCGGAGAAACTCAGGCGTGCCTGTCCGTTCAAACGCCGTTGCATGCATAATTTATCCACTGCGACGGCAAACGCAGCTTGTGTACTCACTGCGTGCAGTGAGGTTAGCAGTTTCAGAGTAAGGTCAGACCTGCTGTAATTCTGCATGAGGCGCCGATGTTACTCGATGTTCCCGATGTATACGCAGGACTGCAAGGTATTACGGATGTGAGAGAGCGGCAGTTGGCGTCTCTATGCTGGCTATGCGATTGCATTCATTAGCATATTTTCGCAGCAGACCGTGCGTAATTCCAGCCGCGATTGTAATAGCGGTCTGCAGTGAATCAGGCCCTACGGTAATGTACCCTGATGCATGCACAGTGCGACAGGCCCTCAGACGCAGAAGGAGGCAATCTCAGTGGGCATTCCTGGGTGGTAACGTGGGTGGCTAGGGAGACGAGTGCATGTGATTTCGGCGACTGCACCTCCATCGGGCTGGCACAATGTTTGATGGTGCAACCGATAGCGCTTCTTTTTACACGCGGCAGATTAGCACCGCAGCCGTTGGACGTCTCTGTACGAATCCCATAGGCTGTGGCATTATCATAAAGACACCGTCGCACTGCATAGAAAGACGCAGTCGCAGGCGGCATTAACGTCCACGTCTATATCAGGCCAAGAGTGCGGCAGAGGTACAGACAAATGGCGCAATACGACAGAGAAGAAAAGGCGCCACGTGTGGTATTGGCGCTGACACCTGATTTGACCGCCGTACTAACACCGCATTGAGCCATTTGCTGTACCTAACCCTGCTCCAAAACGCAGGTCCTAAGAATAAACCTGAAATAAGTGAAACGATTATCATGCCAGATACGCCAGTGATTCCGATGCTGCCTTCCAGATTGTGTTGAGTAAAATATCATTTGTCACAATTGCAGATTATGAGGATTCTTAACGAAAACGAGGAGGCGTTTCTGATCTCCCTCCAGCGAGGGCGCCACGTCATAGACCGCACACTTCAACAGGAGGGGTCTCATAAACCTTTCCCGGGTATGTGTCAGACCCCATTTCCAGAGGTCACCTATTGGGGATATATTGAGCAGCTGTAGTGCATGTTCTGTGCAGGGGAATTACGGGATAGTACGGACAGATCTGTTACTCTATCCGCTCATGGTTATGAATATAACAGCGTTGGTGTCTCATGGCAGCAGTGTCTATTGTACACAACGTGTACAGACCCGATCTGTGCTCCAGTCTTGTCCTGCTCATCCAGGTAGTTAGTATGGGGTAATACTAAGGCCCTGATTCAGAGCCGCTCGTAAGCGGCCGCTCGTTCGCTCCAAGCGATGTTTGCCCAACTGCGCATGCGTACGGATCGTAATACGCATGCGCTAACCAGTCAGTGCGGCCGAAATTCATGTGCTCGCAAAATAGCGAATGCCTGCTAATTTGAGTGACATGAGGAGGCGTATGTGGGTGGTAACAGGGGAAGGTGCATGAAAACGGGGAGTGGAGATCAGAACGCAGGCGTGCTTAAAGGTCAAAACGGGCGTTTTATGGGTGTGCATAATTAAAACAGCAGCGTCATTGACCACGTCACTGGGTTATTTTATAGCCAGAACTGCTCGCAAAATTGTGGTAGCAAAAACCAACCACAAGAATAGCGAACAGTTCATACGCTGGTCGATGTACTCAATTAATCTAATAAATAGCGGACATGACGTAGGATGTGAGCGGCCAGGGGGCGTAGTTTCCCAAAAAACCAGCGCAAGTTTTGTTCTCTCGTTCAGACCTAGAGGCGTGAACAGACCGCAAAGAGCGAACGGTTCATTTGAATAGCCACCCCTTTTTTTTGAACGAACGACCGCAAATAGCGACCGGCTCTGAATCAGGCCCTAAGTCCCTGGTATCAGAATTCATTGCAGTATATTAGTACGGAGCTAAGCCTTCTTATCCCCTTCGTGACAAAATATGTTCTACACTTTTTTGACATTAATAAAGGTCCACTTTTTTTTGTTTTACTTTTTTTTGGTTTGTTCTGTTACACATTATCCAATATCAGGCCAATGTAATCTGCTGCCGGATGGATCAAGCCGCTTTCCTACACAGAATACAAGCGCTAGAGCGGAGCTGCACTTATAGTGTGAGAACAGAGGCATTAGTATGGCAGAATGATGTCATCAAGACGCATGGATTACTTAATAAAAACACCACATTTAATACAAAACAATTCACACAACATACATCAAATAGTGGACCTGATTCAGACCTGTTCACTAGCGAGCGCTCGCTCGTAGCGAGCAATGTTTTTCAATGTGTGCATGCGTACGCTTCGTATTGCACGTGCGTGAACTAGTACGAGCGTAGGGGAAACACTCGCTCGCCAAGCATAGACAGCCCAGCTGAGTGAGTGACAGGAGAGGCCGTTTGTGGGTGGTAACAGAGGCAGGCCACTAGAAACTGGGGAGTGGAGGTGCGAACGCAGGCGTGCCTGAGAATCCGAACGCTGTTTCAGAGGCATGCATAATTAACAGCCAGCGTCATAGTACACGTCACCTGGTTGAAATATACACTGAAGTGCTCGCGGCAAGGTATTGTCAACCTCAAGAGCTGCGATCGCATCCGATGGTGCTCGATGTATCAATGGTTTCATGCACTTCCTGGAGATGACGTGCTCAAGTGGGCGTCTAAAGACAGGCTGCTGGGCGTCTACATACACAAACTGATCGCTCGCCAAGACATAGTGGGCGTACTTATGACTGCGAGCGGCTGCCTTGACGTCACTTAGCCGAATTTCCATAAGTTGGGAGTGAGCGAGAGCATCTAGCGAACGGGTCTGAATCAGGTCCAGAGTTCACACATAAATATCAATATCTAAAATAATAATGCACTATAAAAACTGACCGTATACCTGCCACAAGTGAAGGACCAATCAGAGTATTATAGCAGATTTTTGGTTTGTGGTGTTTTTATTGGGTAATTTACGTTTCTTGGTTACGGGTTGGGTACGGAATCCCAGCGGTCAGGACACAGACAGTGGCATCCCGACAGTCAGAATCCCGACAGGATTAGGTAAGTATCCTAACCCTCCCTCTAACCCACCTTTCTCCCAGCCTAAACCTAACCCTCCCCTCCCACAGCCTAACCTAACCACCACCCCATCCCCCATCCCGCAATCTAACCCTCCCCTTCCCCGGGAAGCCTAACCCTCCCATCCCGCAGCCTAACCTAACACCCCCGCAGCCTACCCCTAATTCAGCATAAGGCCTAGGACAGTCCCTGATGTTGCAGACAGTTGACCATTCTGAGGTAGGAGTCTCCTAGTAGAGCTCTCTGGACTCATGTCTGTTCCTGTCGTTCTCTGCAGTGAACGTGGCCTGGTCTCTGCACAGGAACTTGGGCTTCCCCCTGGATCTCATCGGGCTGATGCTGGAGGAGAGAGGATCTTCCCTGGATAAGGCTGCTGTAGAGCAGCTTGCTGTGGTGGAGGCAGAGGTCAGCAGCATTTCTATATACTTTCTAATATACTATTTCCTGCTATATACAGATAGTGGCTGTACTTATATAGTCATCCAGAGACATGCGCTTGGTGAGCCAGCGACCACATCCACCACTTATTAACGCTGACACTGACAGAGCCTTCCGGGGAGCAGCGGAATAAGGCACGCTCTGAATGAGGGCCGGGCTCCATTTTCATGGAGCGTCCTCCTGGACGCTCGTATAGCTGTGGGTCACCACCCACAGGCTATACGAGCGTGCTTTGTGATGGCCGCGATGGTCGAGACCATCGCGACCATCGAAATTGCGAGCCGGAGCCTGCGGTTGAGGTTTTCAACCGCAAGCTCCGGAGTGATTTTGGCTCTATCAGAGCCAAAATCACTCCCACTGACATCACTAGTGATGTCAGTGGGCCAGCTTCTGACGGGAGGCGTTCCCGTGGGAACGCCCCCGTCAGGGAGGCACGCCCCCGGCACGCCCACCAAAGGGGGCGTGCTGTCAATCAACATTGACAGCACGCCCCCTTTGATCGGACACAACGAGCGAAGGACTTTCCTTCGCTCGTCGCGTCTGACGCATGCGCACGACGGAGCTCCCTCCGTCGTGCGCATGCTCAGTGCATAACATCGACCCACTTGCGAGCGGACAGCCGCTCGCGAGTGGGTCTGAATCAGGCCCTAAGTCATATTTACTAGACACTTCCATCTTTCCCTTCATTTCCCAGATATAATGAACGATTGAACGATATACTCGTTCATTCGTTCATTATATCTGCTAATGTATAGCCCTGAACGATGACAGATGCGCACCCCCGCGGCCAATAAATCGCATCTATCATCTCTCCATGTTGGTCAGTTATCGTATACAGCTGTACGATATTAGCAATATCGTGCAGTTTATATGCGGTAAACGATGAAAGATATTAGCAGCAGCTACAGAGCGCTGCAGAGAAAAATCCACACCCTGAATGATGTCATGCGATATCGTTCATCGTTCGTCGTTTGCCAAAATCTGTCATGTACATGACAGATATCGTTCACAGCCACCGGAATATTAAAGGGATATCTTTTGTCTTTCATCGCTCAAAAATACATTTGCTGATGGATAGGCCCCTTTAAACAAGTTCTTATTCCGCAATTTGTTTTTTATCATAACCCTTGCTGCATGGGTCAAAGGGGATGTAGTCAGCATCTCGGCGTGCGGGATGCCGACGGTCTAAATACCGGCACCAGAATCCCGACAGCTTTGGGATCCTGGCTTCAGAATCCAGACCGCCAGCATCCCGAAGGTAAGTATCGGGGGTTAGGGGAGGGTTAGGCACTAGGGGGAGGGTTAGGCACTAGGGGGAGGGTTAGGGTTAGGCACTAGGGGGAGGGTTAGGGTTAGGCACTAGGAGGAGGGTTAGGGTTAGGCACTAGGGGGAGGGTTAGGGTTAGGCACTAGGAGGAGGGTTAGGCACTAGGGGGAGGGTTAGCGTTAGGCACTAAGGGGGAGGGTTTGGGTTAGGTACTAGGAGGAGGGTTAGGCACTAAGGGGGGGTTAGGGTTAGGCACTAGGAGGAGGGTTAGGCACGTAGGTGGGAGGGTTAGGGTTAGACACTAGGGTTAGGGTTAGGCACTAGGGGAGGGTTAGGCACTAAGGGGGGGTTAGGGTTAGGCACTAGGAGGAGGGTTAGGCACTAAGGGGGAGGGTTAGGGCTAGGCCCTAAGGGGGAGGGTTAGGCACTAAGGGGGAGGGTTAGGGTTAGGCACTAAGGGGAGAGGGTTAGGCACTAGGAGGAGGGTTAGGGACTAGGGGAAGGGTTAGATTTAGGCACTAAGGGGGGAGGGTTAGGCACTAGGGGGAGGGTTAGGGTTAGGCACTAGGGGGAGGGTTAGAGTTAGGCCCTAAGGGGGGAGGGTTAGGCGCTAAGGGGGAGGGTTAGACACTAGGGGGAGGGTTAGGGTTAGGCACTAAGGGGGAGGGTTAGGCACTAAGGGGGGGGGGTTAGGCACTAAGGAGAGGGTTAGGGTTAGGCACTAAGGGGAGGGTTAGAGTTAGGCACTAAGTGGGGAGTGTTATTGTTAGGCACTAAGGGGAGGGTTAGAGTTAGGCACTAGGGGGGGTTAGGGTTAGGCACTAGGGGGGGTTAGGGTTAGGCACTAGGGGAAGGGTTAGGGTTAGGCACTAGGGGGAGGGTTAGGCACTAAGGGGAGGGTTAGAGTTAGGCACTAAGGGGAGGGTTAGAGTTAGGCACTAAGGGGGGAGGGTTAGGGTTAGGCACTAAGGGGAGGATTAGTGTTAGGCACTAAGGGGGAGGGTTAGGCACTAAGGGGGGAGGGTTAGGCACTAAGGAGAGGGTTAGGCACTAAGGGGAGGGTTAGAGTTAGGCACTAAGGGGGGAGTGTTATTGTTAGGCACTAAGGGGAGGGTTAGAGTTAGGCACTAGGGGGGGTTAGGGTTAGGCACTAGGGGGGGTTAGGGTTAGGCACTAGGGGAAGGGTTAGGCACTAGGGGGAGGGTTAGGCACTAAGGGGAGGGTTAGAGTTAGGCACTAAGGGGGGAGGGTTAGGGTTAGGCACTAAGGGGAGGATTAGGGTTAGGCACTAAGGGGAGGGTTAGAGTTAGGCACTAAGGGGGGGAGGGTTAGGCACTAGGGGGAGGGTTAGGATTAGAGTGCGGGGAGGGGGAGGTTAGGTTTAGGCACCGGGGAGGGAGGGGTACAGGTTAGTGTTAGCAGTACTTACCTACGGGTGTCAGGATTTTGACTGTCGGGATGCCACTGTCGGTATTCTGACCGGCGGCATCTGACTGCCAGGATCCCATACCCAAGCCGGGTAATAGAGTATAGGCTCCCAGACGGTGCAGTATTGGAATACTACACTAGGACATTCTCTTTACATAGACCTCTGTCACAGCCTGTTTATAAGGCTGTAAAACTGACAAGAAATATATAGATGCTCTGCTGAGGGAATGCAAAGTTATTATTGTCATTATCTTTTATTTAGGATTTGCCTCGAGGTACTGTAGCGCCGCACAAGGGTGTAAGGGTGGCCGATTGCCCTTAGCTCTTGGCTACTTATATTCCGTACCATTTATTGCATCCGGTACTTGGAAATAATGCACCATCTTCCTGCCTTCTCCCTTATTTATGTTTCCATATATACCTGTATCTATACTCACATCTGTTCTGGTCCATAGTATAAGCTATGGCTGGAGCACACAGAGGGTCTGATTCGTAATCGCACGCAAGTCCGGGCAGCTGCTGCCGCCAGATTTGAAACCACATTTTAACAGGAGTATCCACACGGCGTCATGCGTATAATTTCACTACCCATTGTGTTTTTTTTCTCCATCAGCAGCGTCATGATTAGTATGGAACTCTGGTTACACGCCCGCGACTCTCCCATGTGACGGTCCTCTTGTGTGTGTCCGCAAAGTACCTTCCCAGCTGCCAGCCAGAAAAATCCCATTTCTCGGATAAAGGGAGATGGTCATATTCGCCACTGTACATGCACAGTATGCTAGATGCGGGCACAAACCGAACCGCGCGTGACTCAGCATCAGACCCACAAGCAATTATACGCTGGAACTACCAGTGACGAACACTTTACTCTGAACACGAGTCTCTGCTCCTGCAGGATAAAGTGAGAATAACTTGTATCAGAGTTTGGGTTACTAGTCTGTATACAGTCTACCACTGCTACAGACACTGCAGATCCGAGGCGTCACCTGGGGGGGGTCTATTTACCAAGCATTGGATGGAGATAAAGTGTACGGAAATAAAGTACCAACCAACCAGCTCCTAACTGTCATTTTTCACACACAGTTTGTGACATAGCAGTTACGAGCTGATTGGCTGGTACTTTATCTCTGTCCACTTTATCTCCATCCAAGGCTTAGTAAATAGACCCCCGGATATGGTGACACTCAATGCGTACTCCGTATCCCCCTCGCAGGGCGGAGCTGCGCACGCCCCCAAAATAGGAGCGTGGTATATCAAAAAGGGGCATGGTAATCCCTCCGGGGCGTGCCCAGCATCCCCTGTGATGCTGGGCTGTCCCCGGAGACTATTTCCTGGACTGTCGGCTCCTCCTCCTTTGTGACAGGAGCCGAGTGCTGCAGAAGAAAGTCACACTGCAGCACCCGGCTCCTGTCACTAAGGATGAGCCGGCATTTTGGTGTCACCACCGCACCCACATAGCGATGTCACTGCTGCAGATGGTAGGCCTGATTCAGAGGAGGAAGCAGAAGTGGGCGCAGCTGTGTCTATTGGCAGATGCAAATGCCGCTATAAAGTCCTTCCCTTGTGTTTATCCATGTGTCCGAATGTGCTGAGACGCCCACTTGCAGCGCCCGTACACACAGTAAGCCCTATGGCAGGGGCATATTTTTCATCTGTGTATGGCCTCCTATGCGAGCGTTCCAGCATCTGTTAACGCAAGCATTTTCTCCAACACGCCTGTAGCACTCGTCTAACACGCCCATAACATGGACCATCTAGCATCAGCTAAGACGCCTCCCTGTCACTGCCCAGGATCACACACTACATTTTCACTTCGCTCCTCCCTGCGTGCGCCTGAAATTAGAACTGCGTCTCTGCACCGAAACAATCGGGACATATATGTGCAATGCCACTCAGACATTTGCGCACGAGCAAAGAAATCGCTCCACTACGTCTGACATTGGCAGTGTGAACACCTGTGAATCAGGCCCGGTATGTGCAGTGTTACTGACATGTTCTCTATGCGCAGATGAAGGTCAGAAACCAGCAGGCGGATAAAGCCCCGGCCGGCCTGCAGCTGGATGTCCACTCTCTGGCCGAGCTACAGCGCAGGGGGGTCACTGGCACCAATGATTCACCAAAGTATGATTACCACCTGGCGGATGATGGCAGATACGGTAAGATTAAATCTTTCTAATAAAGAGATTTTACAGTGTTCTTTGTATACAGAAAAACATGACACATTGGGCTCAATCCAATTAGGTACGAGTTGCCATTTTCTTTTTACGAATTCACATAGCGAATTAATTTTGCAATCCAATTAGAAACTTGCACTCAACCAGTCAGAGTAAACTTGCATTTTTCCATTCGCACCTCCCTGAGGGTGAGAGATGTAAGGGAAAAATCTTTATTTTAGGATTAAAATGTTGGGACACTGGCCCTGATTCAGAGACGGATGCTCTGAATCTGGGCGTTTTTTGTTTTTTTTTGTTCGGCCTCCTGGCCGCTCGCATAGCTGTGGGTGACCACCCACAGCTATAGCGAGCGGCCAGGATGATGGTCGCGATGGTCTAGACCATCGCGACCATCGGGCTTGCGACGAGACCCTTGTGGTAGGGTCTCGTGGCTGCAAAGCCTAGAGAGCTTCTGGCTCTAATAGAGCCTTAAGCTCTCTCACTGACATCACTGGTGATGTCAGTGGGGTCGCCCACAAACTGCATGCGTTCGCTTGGGAACGCCTCCGTTTGTGAAGCCACGCCTACAAAATGGGGCGAGCTGTCGATCAACATCGACAGCCGCCCCTTTTGTAGTGAGCCACGGAGCGAGAGATTTTCTCTCTCGCTCCGGGGCATGCGCAGTGCGGCCGTTGCGCGTGTGCAGCTCACACCATCGACCCGCTCGCGAGCGCTCAAGCGCTTGCGAGCGGGTCTGAATCAGGCCCTCTGTGCTGAAACCCTTGGACACCCCCATAATGACAAATTAGGCAATTGAAAGTTTCCAATTAACTCATAAATTACATGTCATTTTTGGTGGGGGGTTTTAAAAAAAATGGCCTCAAGTTACCCCAAAATCAACTTTTCCGTTATTTTAGGCACCCCAAATTTAATTACAGTATTTTTTTAATTGAAGAATAATTGCTTTTTTTTTTGTAATTTTTTTTTTTTAAAAGTTTAAATATTTTAAAGTGCCCCCAAATTACCCCAAAATCACCTTTTCTTCTCCTTTTTTTTTGCATATTTCATTTAATTTGCTTGAGATTAAACGAAAAAAAGTTTGCTTTTTATTTACATTTATTTTTTATGTTTAAAAAAATAAAATAAACCACAAATCAGCCATTTGATACCATTTAAAAACTTTTCCTTATGCCTACTAACGGACTTCTATACGGTCCTGCTAACAAAATTATACATTTCTGGGGGTCATTGTGCTGTACCTGGGATCAATTAAAGGGCAGCCCCACGTGTGTGCTTCAGTGTACAGATGTAACTCCTAATCCCTGTGCTGGGGCTGGTTCCTCATTTTTATTGGGTGACAAGACCAACCTGGCATAGCCTGGTACTAGTGACCACTTTTGCAGGGTGCTCGTTGTTCCCCTGCTTCATCTGTAACTAGCCTAGGCTATAGCACTGTGGCTTTCTATTTATTTCATTTCTTATTGTTTTGGCTTTTTCATTATTATAATTATCATAATGTTTTAGGTATTTTATTTTATACAAATAAATATGTCCGGCACCAAGTCGTTGGGCGTTACAAAAGATATACCGAGGAGGCAGCAACTGCAAATTACGTGTAACTCTAAATTTCGCTTTATTTTTTACTTTATTTTTTAGTGAGCAGTAAAACAAAGCAGATTTTTGTTGCCTCTAGTAGGACTTATATCCAACTCTAAATCTGAATCCGTAACATTATCTCAAATACTATATTTGCAGTATTTAGCCCCTGCCGGGCCACCGTACTGATGCTGTACAGGGACCAGTCGCTGCAGTCTGAGGTTGGCGGAAATCAGCGCTGCGGTGTTATCTTGGACCGAACCTGTTTCTATGCGGAGCAGGGCGGGCAGGGCTCTGACCTGGGGTACTTTGTGCGACAGGGAGAGCAGGTGAGAGCTGTATAATGATAGATCTAGTCTGTGATGACCTTTTATCTCTGTGATTTTGTTTCATCCCTGTCCTCTCCTTGCAGGATGTTCTGTTCCCGGTGGAGTCGGTACACGTGGCAGGGGGTTACGTGTTGCACGAGATTATTGCGACGGAACCGCTGAGAGTCGGGGATCAGCTTTTGCTGTTTCTGGATGAGGTATCTCTACCAGGAAAGCATTGCGGCTCATGTGTACATCTCATGCACTCTTACACATAGCTCTAAACATTTCTATGTTAAATCAGGATAATATAAGCCCTGTGCATCTTCAAACTTTTTCAATAAAACAAAGGAGGGCCGCGCATTTAAAGAAAGTGCCGATGCTCCCCTTCTGAAAGTTGAAACCGTTTTAAGACACCGCCATCAAGATGCGTAGATCCATAAACTACTTAACGTATAATTAATATTTGCAGAAAAGAGTTTGCGGTGTCACAAAATGTGATTTGCGTGTCCACACGTAGCAGTTTGTTGGGGATATTGCTGTCTCGCTGCATGGGATAGATTGTGTCTCTGCGCTTATAATGCGTTTGGCAGTGAGGATGATGAAGATGTCAGTAAGCTTCTCTTATTTCGCAGGCCCAGCGGCTAGCATGCATGGTAAAGCACACAGCCACCCATCTGCTGAACTTTGCCCTGCGCCAGGTGCTTGGGGAGAGCACGACACAGCGAGGGTCTCATGTCACGGCAGAGCGTCTGCGGTTTGATGTCAGCGTCAAGGTGAGGACTAAAGAAAATATATTTATACAGCTCTTTACAGTAAACTTCAGCAAAATGACCATGCATGCTGACACTTGTAGTTCTTGAAGACTCACATCTTACCTTCAGAGCCATTTGCAGATACCAGATGCTGATTCAGGACTTATTAATAGAATTCTATGTCTAATAAACAGCTTTTATGCCCCTATGTTCAGAAAATTGGAATCCGTACTGTTCTGACAACCAAATAATAGCAAGAGAGTACTTTCCTATGTAAAAATGTTTTATCTCTGTAGACCTTTAATAGACAAAAACAATAATATTCAGACACTTTGGGTTTCCTCCTTATTACATACGGCCTCTATGTGTTCCCTCACTATTATATACGGCCTCTTTGTGTTCCCTTACTATTATATGCGGCCTCTATGTGATCCATCAGTATTACATGCGGCCTCTTTGTGTTCCCTCACTATTACATGCGGCCTCTTTGTGTTCCCTCACTATTACATGCGGCCTCTATGTGATCCATCACTATTACATGCGGCCTCTTTGTGTTCCCTCACTATTACATGCGGCCTCTTTCTGTTTCCTCACTATTACATGCGGCCTCTTTGTGCTCCCTCACTGTTACATGCGGCCTCTTTGTGTTCCCTCACTGTTACATGCGGCCTCTTTGTGTTTCCTCACTGTTACATGCGGCCTCTTTGTGTTCCCTCACTATTACATGCGGCCTCTATGTGATCCCTCACTATTACATGCGGCCTCTATGTGATCCTTCACTATTACATGCGGCCTCTTTGTGTTCCCTCACTATTACATGCGGCCTCTTTGTGTTCCCTCACTATTACATGCGGCCTCTTTGTGTTCCCTCACTATTACATGCGGCCTCTATGTGATCCCTCACTATTACATGCGGCCTCTATGTGATCCCTCACTATTACATGTGGCCTCTTTGTGTTCCCTTACTATTACATGCGGCCTCTTTGTGTTCCCTTACTATTACATGCGGCCTCTATGTGATCCCTCACTATTTCATGCGGCCTCTATGTAACAGGTTCTCAAACTCCGTCCTCAGGACCCAGAACAGTGCATGTTTTCCAGGTCTCCTCGCAGAATCGCAAGTGAAATAATTAGCTTCACCTGTGGGTCTTTAAAATGTGTTAGTGAGTAATGACTACACCTGTGCACCTGCTGGGTGACCTGGAAAATGTGACCTGTGTGGGGTCCTGAGGACTGAGTTTGAGAACCACTGCTCTTTGTGTTCCCCCACTATTACATGCGGCCTCTATGTGATCCCTCGCTATTACATGCAGCCTTTTTGTGTTTCTTTACTATTACATGCAGCCTGTGTGTGTTTCCTCACTATTACATGTGGCGCCTCTGTATATTCCTCACTATTACATGGAACCTCTATGTTTTCCCTCACTAATACTTCCAGCCTCTTTGTGTTTCCTCACTATTACATGCAGCGTGTATGTATTTTCTCGCTATTACATGGAACCTCTATGTGTTCCCTCACTAGTACATGTAACCTCTATGTGTTTTCCTCACTTTTACATGGAACCTCTGTGTTCCCTCACTATTTCATGCAGTCTATGTATTTCCTCACTATTGCATGCACGGCCCCCCTCAGTTTTGCTCACTGTTACATGCGGCCTTTTTGTATGTCGCTCAATATTACATGGAACCTCTATGTACTGCCTCACTATTGTATGCTACCTCTAGGTGTTCCCACACTATTACACACGGCCTCACTGTGTTTTCATAATTATTACATGTGCAATCCTTTCTGTGTTTCCTCTCTATTACATGTGGTCTCAGTGTTTTCTTCACTATTGCTCACCGCTTCTCTGTGTTTATATCATGATTACATGCATGGCCTCACCGTGTTTTCTCATTATTACATATCCTGGCCTCAATGTGTTTACATCATGATTACATGCGTGGCCTCCTCATTATTCCATGCATGGCCTCACTGTGTTTCCTTTATTATTACATGCCTGGCTCCTCTGCATTTCCTCATTATTATATGCCTGGCCTTTCTGTGTTTCCTAATTATTACATGCATGTTTCCCCATTGGTACATAAATTGCCTCTCTGTGTTTCCTCATTATTACATGCATGGACTCTCTGTTTCCTCATTATTACATGTGTCTTCTCTCTGTGTTTCTTTTATTATTACATGCATGGACTCTGCTTCCTCATTATTCCATATATGGCCTCACTGTGTTTCCTCAATATTACATTCATGGCCTCTCTGTGTTTCCTCATTATTACATTCATGGCCTCACTGTGTTTCCTCATTATTACATGCATGGCCTCTCTGTACTGCCTCACTATTGCATGCTACCTCTGTGTTCCCTCACTATTACACACAGCCACACTGTGTTTTCATCATTATTACATGTGTAATTATTTCTGTTTCCTCTCTATTACATGTTGTTTCAGTGTTTTCCTCACTATTACAAACCGCTCCCCTGTGTTTACATCAAGATTACATGCATGGCCTCTGTGTTTCCTCATTATTCCATTCATGGACTCTCTGTGTTTCCTCATTATTCCATTCATGGACTCTATGTGTTTCCTCATTATTACATTCATGGACTCTGTGTTTCCTCATTATTCCATTCATGGACTCTCTATGTTTCCTCATTATTACATTCATGGACTCTCTGTGTTTCCTCATTATTCCATTCATGGACTCTCTATGTTTCCTCATTATTCCATTCATGGACTCTCTGTGTTTCCTCATTATTACATTCATGGACTCTGGCCCTCATTCAGAGCCGTAGGCTCTGAGCAGAGCGCACGCTCTGAATGAGGGCCGCCCTCCATGAAAATGGAGCGTCCTCCTGGACGCTCGTATAGCTGTGGGTCACCACCCACAGGCTATACGAGCGTGTAGTTTGATGGCCGCGATGGTCTTGACCATCGCGACCATCGAAACTGCGAGCCGGAGCCTGCGGTTGAGGTTTTCAACCGCAAGCTCCGGAGTGATTTTGGCTCTATCAGAGCCAAAATCACTCCCACTGACATCACAAGTGATGTCAGTGGGCCGGCTTCTGACGGGAGGCGCCCCCGGCACGCCCACCAAAGGGGGCGTGCTGTCAATCAACATCGACAGCACACCCCCTTTGATCAGACACAACGAGCGAAGGACTTTCCTTTGCTCGTCGCGTCTGGCGCATGCGCACGACGGAGCTCCCTCCGTCGTGCGCATGCTCAGTGCAGAACATCGACCCACTTGCAAGCGGACAGCCGCTCGCGAGTGGGTCTGAATCAGGGCCTCTCTGTGTTTCCTCATTATCCCATTCATGGACTCTCTATGTTTCCTCATTATTCCACTCATGGACTATCTGTGTTTCCTCATTATTCCATTCATGGACTCTCTGTGTTTCCTCATTATTACATTCATGGACTCTCTGTGTTTCCTCATTATTACATTCATGGACTCTCTGTGTTTCCTCATTATTACATTCATGGACTCTCTGTGTTTCCTCATTATTCCATTCATGGACTCTTTGTTTCCTCATTATTCCATTCATGGACTCTCTATGTTTCCTCATTATTCCATTCATGGACTCTCTATGTTTCCTCATTATTCCATTCATGGACTATCTGTGTTTCCTCATTATTACATTCATGGACTCTCTGTGTATTCCTCACTATTACACGCATGGCCTCTCTGTGTATTCCTCACTATTACACGCATGGCCTTTCTGTGTATTCCTCACTATTACATGCGCGGCCTCTCTGCGCTTCCTCACTGTTACACGCATGGCCTCTCTGTGTATTCCTCACTATTACATGGCCTCTCTGTGTATTCCTCACTATTACATGCGCGGCCTCTCTGCGCTTCCTCACTGTTACACGCATGGACTCTCTGTGTTTCCTCATTATTCCATATATGGCCTCTCTGTGTTTCCTCACTATTACATGCATGGCCTCTCTGTGTTTCCTCACTATTACATGCATGGACTATCTGTGTTTCCTCACTATTACATGCATGGACTCTCTGTGTTTCCTCCTTATTACATTCATGGACTCTCTGTGTTTCCTCATTATTACATTCATGGACTCTCTGTGTTTCCTCATTATTACATTCATGGACTCTCTGTGTTTCCTCATTATTCCATTCATGGACTCTCTTTGTTTCCTCATTATTCCATTCATGGACTCTCTATGTTTCCTCATTATTCCACTCATGGACTATCTGTGTTTCCTCATTCCATTCATGGACTATCTGTGTTTCCTCATTATTACATTCATGGACTCTCTGTGTTTCCTCATTATTACATGTGGTTTCAGTGTTTTCCTCACTGTTACAAACCGCTCCCCTGTGTTTACATCATGATTACATGCGCGGCCTCTGTGTTTCCTCATTATTCCATTCATGGACTCTCTATGTTTCCTCATTATTCCATTCATGGACTCTCTATGTTTCCTCATTATTCCACTCATGGACTCTCTGTGTTTCCTCATTATTCCATATATGGCCTCTCTGTGTTTCCTCATTATTCCATGCATGGCTTTTCTGCGCTTCCTCGCTATTACACGCATGGCCTCTCTGTGTATTCCTCACTATTATACGCACGGCCTCTTTGTGTTTTCCTCATTATTACACGCATGGCCTCTCTGTGTATTCCTCACTATTACATGGCCTCTCTGTGTATTCCTCACTATTACATGGCCTCTCTGCGCTTCCTCACTATTACACGCATGGACATCCCGGTGTTTCCTCATTATTACATGCGCGGCCTCTCTGTGTATTCCTCATTATTACACGCATGGCCTCTCTGTGTTTCCTCGTTATTACATGCATGGCCTCTCTGTGTTTCCTCATTATTACATGCATGGACTCTCTGTGTTTCCTCATTATTACATGCATGGACTCTCTGTGTTTCCTCATTATTACATGCATGGACTCTCTGTGTTTCCTCATTCTTACATGCATGGACTCTCTGTGTTTCCTCATTATTACACGCATGGACTCTCTGTGTTTCCTCATTATTCCATATATGGCCTCTCTGTGTTTCCTCATTATTACACGCATGGACTCTCTGTGTTTCCTCATTATTCCATATATGGCCTCTCTGTGTTTCCTCATTATTCCATGCATGGCTTTTCTGCGCTTCCTCGCTATTACACGCATGGCCTCTCTGTGTATTCCTCACTATTACACGCACGGCCTCTTTGTGTATTCCTCATTATTACACGCATGGCCTCTCTGTGTATTCCTCACTATTACATGGCCTCTCTGTGTATTCCTCACTATTACATGGCCTCTCTGCGCTTCCTCACTATTACACGCATGGACATCCCGGTGTTTCCTCATTATTACATGCGCGGCCTCTCTGTGTATTCCTCATTATTACACGCATGGCCTCTCTGTGTTTCCTCGTTATTACATGCATGGCCTCTCTGTGTTTCCTCATTATTACATGCATGGACTCTCTGTGTTTCCTCATTATTACATGCATGGACTCTCTGTGTTTCCTCATTATTACATGCATGGACTCTCTGTGTTTCCTCATTCTTACATGCATGGACTCTCTGTGTTTCCTCATTATTACACGCATGGACTCTCTGTGTTTCCTCTTTATTCCATATATGGCCTCTCTGTGTTTCCTCATTATTCCATTCATGGACTATCTGTGTTTCCTCATTATTACATGCACGGACTCTCTGTGTTTCCTCACTATTACATTCATGGACTCTATGTTTGCTCTTTATTACATGCATGGACTCTCTGTGTTTCCTCATTATTACATGCATGGACTCTCTGTGTTTCCTCATTATTACACGCATGGACTCTCTGTGTTTCCTCACTATTACACGCATGGCCTCTCTGTGTATTCCTCCCTATTACACGCATGGCCTCTTTTTGTATTCCTCATTATTACACGCATGGCCTCTCTGTGTATTCCTCACTATTACATGGCCTCTCTGTGTATTCCTCACTATTACATGGCCTCTCTGCGCTTCCTCACTATTACACGCATGGCCTCTCTGCGCTTCCTCACTATTACACGCATGGGCCTCTCCGTGTATTCCTCACTATTACGTGGCCTCTCTGCGCTTCCTCACTATTACACACATGGCCTCTCTGCGCTTCCTCACTATTACACGCATGGCCTCTCTGTGTATTCCTCATTATTACACGCATGGCCTCTTTGTGTATTCCTCATTATTACACGCATGGCCTCTCTGTGTATTCCTCACTATTACATGGCCTCTCTGCGCTTCCTCACTATTACACGCATGGCCTCTCTGTGTATTCCTCATTATTACACGCATGGCTTCTCTGTGTATTCCTCACTATTACACGCATGGCCTCTCTGTATTCCTCATTATTACACACATGGCCTCTCTGTGTATTCCTCATTATTACACACATGGCCTCTCTGTGTATTCCTCATTATTACACGCATGGCCTCTCTGTGTTTCCTCGTTATTACATGCGCGGCCTCTCTGTGTATTCCTCACTATTACACGCATGGCCTCTCTGTGTATTCCTCACTATTACACGCATGGCCTCTCTGTGTATTCCTCATTATTACACGCATGGCCTCTCTGTATTCCTCATTATTACACGCATGGCCTCTCTGTGTATTCCTCACTATTACACGCATGGCCTCTCTGTGTATTCCTCACTATTACACGCATGGCCTCTCTGTATTCCTCACTATTACACGCATGGCCTCTCTGTGTATTCCTCACTAACATACATGGTCTGTATATATTATGAAGGGATTGGTGAGCAGCCGGCAGCTGCAGAACGTTGAGAAGTTGCTGCAGGATTTGATTGCACAGGATCGGGAGATACACACTGCGCAGCTGCCTTTCTCCGACGCCAAACGTATCCAGGGTCTCCGCACTGTGGATGAGGTACACATACAGATACATGGTTACTATGTATCTGCTCAATATCTGTGTAATGTCCCCTGATTGCAGTATTTGTGTACGGTAGATTTTTTACTACTTAAACACATTTCATGTTCTGTTGTCATTTATATTGTGCCCTCCACCTCTATATGAGCACTGCCACCCCCCCCCCCCCTCCCACTGTGTTAGAGCCTGCATCCTGTATATAATTGCGTACCTGAGCCCCCTCAATATCCGGTCAATATCCGGCTCTATATGTTTGAGCTTTCCCTTTAACAGACCCCCACCCTGTACCAGATCCTTGTCTGAGGCCTCCTCCCTCTCATCTAGTCTCTGGTGCATTCGCAGCCCCTAGAACGTGGATCCTGTATAGAATAGTCCACGTTGTCTTGGAGCTGCCTCTTTACGACCATAATTTGCCCACTTATACTTTAGAGATCACGCCCCACTACCCTATTCTCAGTGTCCACCACCACCACCTCCTTTATCCTTCTCTATCATTGTAAGTAATACTGTCGGCTTCCTCACCGGCAGGTGTATCCGGATCCTGTGCGCGTTGTATCGGTTGGGGTTCCCGTGGAGACGGCACTGGATCCGAACTCTAACGCTGCTCATCAGACATCAGTAGAGCTTTGCTGCGGCACGTAAGAAATGACATTTTTATCTGTTTGTGGATATTGTTCCGTGTGACTATTATTGGAATTAAAATTCTGTAACCAAGATCCTCATCCACGTAATATTTTATTTGTTTCTTACACTCAGGCATTTGCTCAGGACGGGAGCCATCGAGGACATTGTCATAGTCCATGAAAAACCGCTGACGAAAGGCAACATTCGTTTCATCGCCATTACCGGAAAAGAAGCCAAACAGGTCCGGTACTTTGTCCCCAGATGTCTTCTCCCCGATAAACATGACTTTCCATTTCCTCTGTGTGTCTGTGGTTCTCGATTAGCAATGTAAACAGTATTATAGTGTAAACAGACAACAGAACCCCATCGTGTCCACCTACCAGTTACGCACTGACCCTGATTATCTGTAGGCGCGTGAGATGGGAAAGGCGCTGTGGCAGGAGGTGGAGTCCATCACTGAGCGAATGAAGACCAGGTCATCGTCTTTCAGTGACGTTCAACAGTTGTCCAAGGAGATCGGATACCTGACCATTGTAAGTACTGTAGAATGAAAGACCAATGGGCCTGATTATTACGGATCGCAACTGCGATTGCAATAGCGATTACGACGCAGTCAAACTGCGATAGTATGCTGATCCATTGCTATGCCGCCGCAGCCCACTTTACCTTACACACATCCGTTATCCTTAGCAAGACTGTGAAACCATCAGTAACATGGAGCACCATCGCAGCCTCACGCACACTTGACCTTACTCAGGAATTGCTAACGTCGTCGCACGCTATGAGTACTCAGACTGTGTAAGGTATCGCAGTGGATAATTTATGCATGCCCCTGCAACGGCGTCGAAGCGCACTGGCACGCCTGCATGCGCCGACCACCCACAGTCCTTCCTGGCAATCACTCTGCGATGGGTCTGCGTAGTTACTGCGATCGCAGTCCTAATCGCTGTGGCCGGTTGGCCCCCTAGCACTGCGATGCGTGCGCAGTACGCAACATTTGGCCGATTGATTGCTCAATAGCATTTGCGATCAGTAATGAATCAGGCCCAGTGGGTATTATTTGTATTAGTAGATTGATTAGATTGCAAGCTCTTATGGGCAAGGACGATATCCTTTTTTTTTATTACATGAAAGTAATTTTCTGTGATCTCCCTGGTCCTCAGTTTAGCAGGTGTAGGGCACATTAATTCGGAATGATTCCCAATACAGAATACAATATTAATGACGTGACTTATCCATGATAACTAACCAATCTATCACCCATCGGTTCATCCCTGCAGTGGTCGAGATGACTTACAGATGTGTCCTTACATATCTTTGCTGCAGTCTCGCCAAAGAGCCCCTCTCTGCGCGCCAGGTCCTGTGAGACTCAGCTAGCGCTGGGCGTCTTTTTTGGCGTAATTTTTTACCGAAAATGCGTCTAAGTCGCAATGCAATTTGACTAGGATGCACCAGCAGACTGTGCTGATATGCGACACTTGTATATCTGTGTGCGACTGAGTGTCTGAATCTGTATACGAAGTGCTACAATGCAGCGGACGCAGATTTTTTTCATTCCAAGTTCCATTGTGGTTCCTATACAAGCTCGGGTGCACACAGATATACAAGTGTCGCATATCAAACTAATCAGCACAGGCTGCTGGTGCAGCAAAAATTACCCCCGACGCTGGCAGAGTAGCCCGTGACCTTGCGGCTCACTAATGCCCGACAAGTCGCGTTGCGTGGCGCATTGAGGACACATCTGTAGCTTTAGAGCTGAGTAGGGTCCTCTATGTATAAATAAAGGAGGCAGTATTTATTTCACACAAGGTTGCCGTGGCTGATGCTTTACCGTATATATTTGCAAATGTAAGCAACTCAGATCTCTGCATTGCTATTCTCACGTAGGCTGTAGGTCATTTTTGCCGACCCATTTGCAGTGTGCTGGGGGAATCTGGTGGTTTTGTGTTTTCTTGTCCCTTTCATGCACCTGTGATGGGCTTATAAAATGGTTTGAGCAACTACCATGCTGTGCGTACTTACCCGCTTTAGTAATTTCCTCTCCGGGAGACGTCCAGAGAGGAGATGCAGGTGGGCGGTGATAAGGGAGGGACCGGACAATGTGTGCCATTAGCCCCCGCCCACTATCAGCAAAATTACACTAATTGCGCATATTTGAACAGGGGGCAAGGCCAACTGACGTGATTATCATGCATAAGCCCCTCCTCACGGATCTGCGGATTCCTGGTATTGTTCTCCCCATTCTACTAGGAAGTGGGTGGGATGCAGGAGGAATACCTACTCTTCCAGGTATGCAGGGGGCTACCTGGAAAATCGGGAGCCTGCTGTGGGTACCGTGAGATTAGGCAAGTATGATTCTGTGTATCATTTATTTCACTCATTACAGCTTTGAGGTTGGTGTCTGTATTGAAATTAGAATGACTAAATAAAATATAAAGCTTTTAATAAATAAGTTCAATACAATAGTTCAGTTCTGTAAGATTGTTATTAATCTTTAGTAGAGTGTGATGTGTGTGTATATATTCCAGAGTGTGGACAGCGCCACCATTCCTCAGTGGCAGAGGAAGGAAATGCAGGGATCTCTCAAGTCTTTACAGAGATCTGCTAACACATCACTGCGCAAGGTGGAAGAAAGCCTGGTGAGGAGGTTGGGAATTATCGTTACTGGATGAATAAACTTTTTTTTTCTCTTTTAAATATGTCACTATCGTGAGCCCAGATATATTCAGAAGGCTTCATTAATTAGTAACAGTGACAATTTGTACATGTATTCATTACACCCTCATTAACTTGCGTTGAATGTGAGATCTGCTGTAATAATCCTTCATTAGCAAGTATGGCTCTGAGCCCAGTGTAACGAGTAGGAGCCAGAAACTTCACTGACACCATTCTGTTCCTTCTAGCCAGTCCCTGGTCTGTCACATGCAGTTAGTCCTGAGTCTGTATACATAGAGCAGATCTGAGTCGGACTCGACTGTTGCCTCTATCTTGCAGCCAGCCTTTTGTCACTTTGGTCGTAATGCTTCATTTATTCGGCAATAGTCATGTTATTTTATTTATATTAATTACTCACAGGTGAACTGTTCCCCCTCCCGTCACCACCTAGACCATTACCTGTATTCATGCACTGCATTTAGAGCCTAGTTACGCCCTCTACTGGACATGTCTGACCTACTTCTGTCCTTTGCCTCCAGGCAGCAGAGAAAGTGCATGGCCTCGTGGAGAAGCACTCCCATCATCCCCTCATTCTGGATTCTGTGCAGGTGGAGACTCTTCCGGTGAGTTGTTATCAGGATCTCCGCTACTGCAAAGGTTGTCGCGTAAATTCCCCATTACAGATCGTGTCATACGGATCACAAGTGTTTTACTGTTTTACCTAAAGCTTAATCACATTCACCGAGTGTCTGGATGTGTTCTCTAATAATCCTGGAGTTCCTGGTAGAGATTTCTAGAAATTTGCTATAAGGAGAAGCAATTATCAGTTATGAAACACCCCTGTATATGTGTAAGACCCCTAGAGCATCCTACTGAGATCTTCTGCCTATAACAACCACCCGTTGTTCCCATAGAGTTGAATACACTCACCGGTACTTAGGCTGCCGCCAGGATTTAAGCTCAGGCAGTAGGGGCTTATAACACAAGGGTGATCACAGGATATTGGCTGGAGTAGATACAGATATTTTACAAGGTCAGGGTAATTGTAGAATCAGAACCAGCATCCACTGGGTTAAATGCAGGACAGTTAGTCTGGATAGCAAACGGGTGATTTAGCAGACAGCAACAATAATCCACACAGCAAGACTTGCAGGTGTAGCAGCAGCACAGAATCCAACACAGCAGTGAGACTCCATGAATAATCCAAACCACACAACTGTGCTGAGTTGCGTGGTTTGGATTATTCATGGAGTCTCACTGAGTGCCGTCCTGTTTCTACATCCTACAGTCGTTTTGTCTGGAAGGGCACCGGAGTATTGCTCATGTAGATTGAGTGCCAGGCATCTTCTGGTTCATATATATATATATATATATATATATATATATATATATATATATATATATATAATACACTTGTGCAAGGCAAATATTTGTAGTAGCAGAAACACTACAGCTGAGATGATGTTCACTGTATCAGCAGGTATACAAGGCAGATATTCACTGTGTAGGTTTGGTAATGCAGTTAGTAGAATCAATAATTTAAAGTTCCACAAGAACAGTATTCCAGGAACAGACAATGCTGGGTATATGCATATCGGGAGGTAACCCATGCTCCCATTACTGCAGACCAGCCATTGGTTGTAGCCTGAGCCGTTGCGTCTCCTGCAGGTGCTGGTGAAGCTGGTGAAGCAGTTGTGTGAGAAGTGTCCGGGTTCTGCGGTGATGCTGCTCAGCAGACAGAGTTGCGGGAAGGTGCTGTGTGCGTGCCAGGTCCCAAAGGTGAGCGCTACCTTCATCCCAGGTACCATCAGATATACTTGTGTTATATCATAATGCAGCATACTAATCCCAGGCCTTACTTCCATTGCTCACCGGGGGGCTGATTCTGAGCTGCACGTAAAGTGGCTGTAGTTGTGGGCTGCCGTGGTAGCTGGATTTACCACCTGAAGCCAATGCGAGAATCTGTTTAATGTGGGACTTTGTGTGCGTGCAAGCGGGAAGCCACGTCCATTTATTTTGCGCTGGTCGCTGCCTGCTTTGTGCAAGAGATCCGTCAGAAACAGGCCTCCATTCCCCGTGCGCACCACTCAGCATCGCACTGAACTTTTGATACACGCCAACGAAATGCCTGTGACACTTCCAGAAGTTCGGGGTGATTACGTGTCACTGCCCAGTTCCTGCTCCGAAATGCCCTGTTTCACGGAAAGACAGATCAGGCCAAGTTCCATCCGTCTCAGAATCCGGTCCCTGATGTGCAGCACAAACACCCTCAGTGTACACTGCTGCACTTGCATGGTCTGCCCAGGGTACTTCCAGGTGCTGCCTACGCTCAGCTCTTGGGAAAGGCGCCACAATGTAGTAGTACACCTAGGTTAGCTGAGAGATGGATGCACTGTGCAAAGATGGAAAAGTCACCCACAAGTTCACAACTTTCCTGTCGGCCCTTTCATTAAATACATTTCTGTTTTCCTCCTAAAACAATGCAGGCTTTAGCCTTACCTATGGCCGACAAATCATGAGCATGAGGGGACATTGGGACTTTATTATATTACATTGTCATAATCTAGAAATTTGCGTCTTTGCTGAAGTGCCGCTCCGGAGACAGTGGCGGGGGGGGTTTCAAGTTTGACTGGGGCGGTACACCTGTCAAACCGTAATGCAGGGGTCCTAAGGTGAGCTCAGGGAGGACACAGACCTCCCGTACAGCAGAAGGGTATAATGCTTTCCATTAACCATATTGGAGAAAAGGTACTTTCCGCCAGCTGGTGCAAAGGTGGTTATACATGTCCATGTCCATCATTGTACAGCTGGTACACCCCTAAAATATGCCCACTACACTCATTCATTTGATATTCTTGCTTATCAGAGTTTGTTCACAAAAAGAAATACAAGTGCACAACTCCAAATTAACTGATTATATATAAATAAATACATTTTGGCATAATCTCGGCCAAGGTTATGGGCCTACCCACCACATCCGGGTAACCTCTGTAGGGTAGGTCTCTAACATACTAGGGTTAAAATCTAGAGCGCAGGACACCCCCAAACTAGCCCAGCTAAGCCACCTCAAGGCACCGCTATAATAATAGTTAAGAGCAGCCGCAGCTTTAAATGCAGCTGCGGCTGCTCTTAACTGTTTCCTTTACACTTCACTTTTCTTATTATAGCGGTGCCTTGAGGTGGCTTAGCTGGGCTAGTTTGGGGGTGTCCTGCGCTTTGGATTTGAATCCTAGTGTGTTAGGGACCTACCCTACAGAGGTTACCCGGATGTGGTGGATAGGCCCATAACCTTGGCCGAGATTATGCCAAAAACCTCTATTTACTGCAAAAATTTACTTATTTATATATAATCAGTTAATTTGGAGTTGTGTACTTGTATTTCTTTTTGTGTTTATATCAATTGTCTCCACAGGTAGCACCTCCAATTATATATATATATATATATATATATATATATATATATATATATATATAATATGTTCAGGGTGTGCAGTCTGAGGCTAACTTTCTATATTATCAGAGTTTGTTACAGTTGGGTAACTAGATTGTGCCTATTTCGGAGCCTCCCCTCTAAAGCCACAGTTTGCAGTGTCCCCCAGATAGGATGTAAGAGGAATGTAATTTTTCCCCATGCGCCTCCGATCGGCAGGTGCAACCTTCTGCTCTTTCACAAACACCACCATCTTGGCCAAGGAAATTTGGGAGCACAGTGCCTGCAAAGTGTATTGTGCGCAGCACATCAGACCTTTTAAGCTTTGTAAATGAGGCCCACAGTCTCTCTAGTAGGATTGCGTGCCAGATGTCTCTATATTATTTCTATCACAATCTTGAGTAGTTTAGCTCATTCTCTGCGATATGTTTACGGAACACTACAATCTGGAGCCAGCACCCGTCGCTCCGTATAGAAGTAAGACGTAAGTTTGACCCAAACGCTCTCCACATGTGTAAGAAACATTACGTGAATAAGAACACCGATAAATCTGTCGGGGATAATGTTTGTTTTTCTAGTTGGATTAATAATGGATGTAATAGGGCCGCACAGATGTCTCTCCTTATACATAGTACATAACTCTCCAACGCTTACCGTGACCTTTCTCCCTCTCCTCCCCAGGGGTCCGCGTCTGGTCTGTCTGCCGCAGAGTGGGCTATAGCCGTGTGCTCCGTTATAGGGGGAAAAGCTGGCGGCACCGACATTGTGGCCAAGGGAACAGGGACATGCGAGACCCTGGAAGAAGCTCTGGAAGCGGCCGTACAGTTTACGCAGATAAAGCGGTGGTATGACCAGCATAACACTCTACATGCAGGAGAAAAGTAACCACTGGTTCTGCGCTAACATGTATGGGACATGGGAAGGGCATACATGTGCCATTATTGATGCTGGATGTGAGGGGACTTATTGCCAGGCATGGACTTACAGTGATTTGTGTTCTAGACCACAGGTTCTCAAACTCTGTCCCCAGGACCCCAAACAGTGCATGTTTTCCATGTCTCCTCACAGAATCACAGGTGAAATAATTATCTCCACCTGTGGATCTTTTAAAATGTGTCAGTGAGTAATGAGTACACCTGTGCACCTGCTGGGTGACCTGCAAATGTGACCGGTGTGGAGTCCTGTGGACCGACTTTGAGAACCACTGTTCTAGACGGATGTTCATGTCAGCTCTGTGAGCTACCGGTAAATCTACATGCAGAACACGTATACAGGAAGCCCTGCCACACATGTAGATTAACCACAAGTGACAGTAATTTGCTGACTTGTAATAATCGGTGCAGCCATTATGGGCAATCGATTACCACTCCCTAGTACAATACATCAGCAATCCAGGGACTTGTCATTCCTGCAAATTATCTATTATAATTGTATTTTCTTTTTCTTTTTTTTTTATTTACTCAGCTGGTGCCTGCTAATTATTTTTCCGCTATTAAACACGCTAAGTATCTTACACAGTGATTTCATGTATAAGGATAGACCTAAGTGCATCTTTGCAGATGATAAACCCTGCGGATTTCAGGCAAAGTATCTGGGACAGAGAATGTTACACTGAAAAAAAAAGATTTATTTATTTAACTACTTTCTGATATGGTCACTGTCGATCGATACGTTCACCCATCATCGTAGCTGTGTCCCCTCTGGAGATGTTGTACTTATTGGTGGTAACACCCCAGTCCGGGACATTGTTCTGCTGTCTGGTCGGGTGGGGGTCTCTGAATCTCTGCTCTGTACACTGTTCTCCTGTGGAGATGATTAAACTTATTACATTTTGTGCGCAGTGTTGTCTTGTATTATAAGGTTATTGGTTTACAGTACCTTTAGGGTAATTCCGTGACTGATGCTGAAGCTGAAGGTGACCATGGATGGTGGCTCTTTCTCTGGGGGTTGCTGGACAGGCGGCAGGTGGAAGGTTCTCAGCGGCTTCTCTTCTAACTGAAACAGGGCCAGGCGCCTCCTGAGCATCTGCTGGGACTGGAGCACTGAACAAAGACATTTGGAGTTAGTACAGCGAGTTCAAAAAGTCCCTCCACAGTAAGCGCTGTCACTGGCTGCAGATCTCCTCTGAGATCTCAGAGCTGCCAGAGACCCGGCAGGCTGAGCAGGAACCCACAGGCCGAGGACTGCACAGCACGACCACTTAGGACAGTGATCCCCCTCAGCGGCTGCTGAGGGGGATCACAGAGCAACCATGGAGGGCTAGGCATCAACGTCTGCTAACGAAGTGGAGCAAGGTTGGAGTTCAGTCTATGCTCCACCAAGCTGCTAACTTCAACAGCAGAGGCGGCAGTCAGCGGAACTTGATGGAGTGTGCTGTCACCCACTTGGCACATTCACTGTGGAGGAACTTTTTGAACTCACTGTAGAACATCTGGAGCCCCATAACTGCTCTGCTACTGAGCAAATGTGACTTGCAGTGCTCCTCGTAAGAGCTTCTTGCCTACAGTACACTGCCCTTCCCTGAGAGAGTCCTGTAGCTGCTCTGCTAACTAGACTGCCGTCTGTGAGCTCCCTGTAAATGCTCTGCTGACCTGTGAGAGCCCATAACTGCACTGCTGCTTGCACTGCACTGCTGCTGCTTGTGTGAGAGCCCATAACTGCACTGCTGCTTGTGTGAGAGCCCTGATGAGCACATGAAACTGCACTGCTCCTCACGAGTTCATAGCTACACTGCTCTTCCCCAAGAGTCCTGTAGCTGCTCTGCTAACTAGACTGCCGCCTGTGAGAGCCCTGTAACCGCTCTGCTCTCTGTGAGAGCCCTGTAAATGCTCTGCTGATCTGTGAGGCCCATAACTGCACTGCTGCTTGTGTGAGAGCCCTGATGAGCACTGCTCCTCGTAAGAAGTTCATAGCTACACTGCTCCTCCCCAAGAGTCCTGTAGCTGCTCTGCTCACCTGTGAGACTCCATAACTGCACTGCTGCCTGAGGTCATGCATGCGCATGGCCGCAGGGTCACCGTGCGGAGGCGGCAAAAGGATCCCATCAGATCCCTCTTTGCAAACCCGGACCTCCTTCCCATAAAACAAATGCGGAAATGTAATGAGCCCATTAACGATAATAGGCCCAAATGCAACACAATTTTACATACAATACACAAGTAATACTAATATACTCTATGTCTACATAGATTTCATATTTGTGTACAGGGTGAGATTTGTCATCAATTCTGAGTACACAATGTATTAAAGGAATAGCGCACCCTGTACTGTTATATACATTGTAATGGATGTTAGACGTATCCTCGGATTTCCCTGACCATGGCCTGTTATATGCTGACAGAACTCTCAGTGAGGACTTTGGGCCTGATTCAGACCCGGTCGCTCTGAATCAGGGCTGGGTTTTGTTTTTTTAGAACGGCCTCATGGCCGCTCGCATAGCTGTGGGTGACCACCCACAGCTACAGCGAGTGGCCATGATGATGGTCGCGATGGTCAAGACCATCAGGCTTGCGATGAGACTCTTGTGGTAGGGTCTCGTGGCTGCAAGCCCCAGAGAGATTTCAGTGATGTCAGTGGGGCCGCCCCCAAACAACAGGCGTTCTCATGGGAACGCCTCCGTTTGGGCAGCCACCCCCGGCCCGCCCACCAAAGGGGGCGTGCTGTCACTCAACATCGACAGCTCGCCCCCTTTGTTGCGAGACCCGGAGCGACGGAGTGCCTGTCGCTAGCCGGGTCTCGCGCATGCGCGCGACGGAGCCGGCTCCATCGTGCGCATGCGCTGTGGGCCACCATCGACACGGTTGAGAGCGCTCATCGCTTGCGACCGGGTCTGAATCAGGCCCTTTGTACGATCAGCTGCTGTTCCCTGATATCAGACTTACGTGGGACTCTCTGTGCACTAGATGGGGAGCGCATCACCCATGTTTTCCGAAATCCAGCCCAGAATGGCAGCAGTGAGTCAGACAGCGCCTCCTGGAGATGATCAAATATGGAGACAGATGGGAGCTCGGCGTATGCTGCGGCCTCAGCTTCTCGCTTTGCGGTCTCCACGAGGTCCGGGGACAGCTACACAAGGTTACAGAGACATATCGTCAATGGAGATGTAAATCGCCACATGTCTGTCACATGACTGGCAGGTCTATTCCCTTCATAACTGGGGGCAAAGAGGATTCTAGCTGGTGTTTTTTATTTGCTTGACTTTAGTGTGAGAGTGACCAGCCCATGGGGTTGGAGGGGTGGGAGTTGCAGTGTATGTAATACATCAGACATATACAGGACCAGTGATCACAGTAACCTGTTATATGCGGCAATAGGACCAGCCATACATAGTGCAGTGTATATAATACATCAGACATATACAGGACCAGTGATCACAGTAACCTGTTATATGCGGCAGTAGGACCAGCCATACATAGTGCAGTGTATGTAATACATCAGACATATACAGGGCCAGTGATCACAGTAACCTGTTATATGTGGCAGTAGGACCAGCCATACATAGTGCAGTGTATATAATACATCAGACATATACAGGGCCAGTGATCACAATAACACGTTATATACGGCAGTAGGACCAGCCATACATAGTGCAGTGTATGTAATACATAAGACATATACAGGACCAGTGATCACAGTAACCTGTTATACTGTATGTGGCAGTAGGACCAGCCATACATAGTGCAGTGTATATAATACATCAGACATATACAGGACCAGTGATCACAGTAACCCGTTATATGAGGCAGTAGGACCAGCCATACATAGTGCAGTGTATGTAATACATCAGACATATACAGGGCCAGTGATCACAATAACACGTTATATACGGCAGTAGGACCAGCCATACATAGTGCAGTGTATGTAATACATCAGACATATACAGGACCAGTGATCACAGTAACCTGTTATATGCGGCAGTAGGACCAGCCATACATAGTGCAGTGTATATAATACATCAGACATATACAGGACCAGTGATCACAGTAACCTGTTATATGCGGCAGTAGGACCAGCCATACATAGTGCAGTGTATATAATACATCAGACATATACAGGGCCAGTGATCACAATAACACGTTATATACGGCAGTAGGACCAGCCATACATAGTGCAGTGTATGTAATACATCAGACATATACAGGACCAGTGATCACAGTAACCTGTTATACTGTATGTGGCAGTAGGACCAGCCATACATAGTGCAGTGTATATAATACATCAGACATATACAGGACCAGTGATCACAGTAACCCGTTATATGAGGCAGTAGGACCAGCCATACATAGTGCAGTGTATGTAATACATCAGACATATACAGGGCCAGTGATCACAGTAACCTGTTATATGCGGCAGTAGGACCAGCCATACATAGTGCAGTGTATGTAATACATCAGACATATACAGGACCAGTGATCACAGTAACCCGTTATATGCGGCAGTAGGACCAGCCATACATAGTGCAGTGTATGTAATACATCAGACATATACAGGACCAGTGATCACAGTATCCTGTTATATGCGGCAGTAGGACCAGCCATACATAGTGCAGTGTAAATAATACATCAGACATATACAGGGCCAGTGATCACAGTAACACGTTATATGCGGCAGTAGGACCAGCCATACATAGTGCAGTGTATATAATACATCAGACATATACAGGACCAGTGATCACAGTAACCTGTTATATGAGGCAGTAGGACCAGCCATACATAGTGCAGTGTATGTAATACATAAGACATATACAGGGACAGTGATCACAGTAACCTGTTATATGCGGCAGTAGGACCAGCCATACATAGTGCAGTGTATGTAATACATCAGACATATACAGGACCAGTGATCACAGTAACCTGTTATATGAGGCAGTAGGACCAGCCATACATAATGCAGTGTATGTAATACATCAGACATATACAGGGCCAGTGATCACAGTAACATGTTATATGAGGCAGTAGGACCAGTCATACATAGTGCAGTGTATATAATACATCAGACATATACAGGGCCAGTGATCACAGTAACACGTTATATACGGCAGTAGGACCAGCCATACATAGTGCAGTGTATGTAATACATCAGACATATACAGGACCAGTGATCACAGTAACCTGTTATATGAGGCAGTAGGACCAGCCATACATAGTGCAGTGTATGTAATACATCAGACATATACAGGGCCAGTGATCACAGTAACCTGTTATATGCGGCAGTAGGACCAGCCATACATAGTGCAGTGTATGTAATACATCAGACATATACAGGGCCAGTGATCACAGTAACCTGTTATATGCGGCAGTAGGACCAGCCATACATAGTGCAGTGAATGTTATACATCAGACATATACAGGGCCAGTGATCACAGTAACACGTTATATACGGCAGTAGGACCAGCCATACATAGTGCAGTGTATGTAATACATCAGACATATACAGGACCAGTGATCACAGTAACCTGTTATACTGTATGTGGCAGTAGGACCAGCCATACATAGTGCAGTGTATATAATACATCAGACATATACAGGACCAGTGATCACAGTAACCCGTTATATGAGGCAGTAGGACCAGCCATACATAGTGCAGTGTATGTAATACATCAGACATATACAGGGCCAGTGATCACAGTAACCTGTTATATGCGGCAGTAGGACCAGCCATACATAGTGCAGTGTAAATAATACATCAGACATATACAGGGCCAGTGATCACAGTAACACGTTATATGCGGCAGTAGGACCAGCCATACATAGTGCAGTGTATATAATACATCAGACATATACAGGACCAGTGATCACAGTAACCTGTTATATGAGGCAGTAGGACCAGCCATACATAGTGCAGTGTATGTAATACATCAGACATATACAGGGACAGTGATCACAGTAACCTGTTATATGCGGCAGTAGGACCAGCCATACATAGTGCAGTGTATGTAATACATCAGACATATACAGGACCAGTGATCACAGTAACCTGTTATATGAGGCAGTAGGACCAGCCATACATAATGCAGTGTATGTAATACATCAGACATATACAGGGCCAGTGATCACAGTAACATGTTATATGAGGCAGTAGGACCAGTCATACATAGTGCAGTGTATATAATACATCAGACATATACAGGGCCAGTGATCACAGTAACACGTTATATACGGCAGTAGGACCAGCCATACATAGTGCAGTGTATGTAATACATCAGACATATACAGGACCAGTGATCACAGTAACCTGTTATATGAGGCAGTAGGACCAGCCATACATAGTGCAGTGTATGTAATACATCAGACATATACAGGGCCAGTGATCACAGTAACCTGTTATATGCGGCAGTAGGACCAGCCATACATAGTGCAGTGTATGTAATACATCAGACATATACAGGGCCAGTGATCACAGTAACCTGTTATATGCGGCAGTAGGACCAGCCATACATAGTGCAGTGAATGTTATACATCAGACATATACAGGGCCAGTGATCACAGTAACACGTTATATACGGCAGTAGGACCAGCCATACATAGTGCAGTGTATGTAATACATCAGACATATACAGGACCAGTGATCACAGTAACCTGTTATACTGTATGTGGCAGTAGGACCAGCCATACATAGTGCAGTGTATATAATACATCAGACATATACAGGACCAGTGATCACAGTAACCCGTTATATGAGGCAGTAGGACCAGCCATACATAGTGCAGTGTATGTAATACATCAGACATATACAGGGCCAGTGATCACAGTAACCTGTTATATGCGGCAGTAGGACCAGCCATACATAGTGCAGTGTATATAATACATCAGACATATACAGGACCAGTGATCACAGTATCCTGTTATATGCGGCAGTAGGACCAGCCATACATAGTGCAGTGTATATAATACATCAGACATATACAGGACCAGTGATCACAGTAACCTGTTATATGAGGCAGTAGGACCAGCCATACATAGTGCAGTGTATGTAATACATCAGACATATACAGGGCCAGTGATCACAGTAACCTGTTATATGCGGCAGTAGGACCAGCCATACATAGTGCAGTGTATCTAATACATCAGACATACAGGACCAGTGATCACAGTAACCTGTTATATGAGGCAGTAGGACCAGCCATACATAATGCAGTGTATGTAATACATCAGACATATACAGGGCCAGTGATCACAGTAACATGTTATATGAGGCAGTAGGACCAGTCATACATAGTGCAGTGTATATAATACATCAGACATATACAGGGCCAGTGATCACAGTAACACGTTATATGCGGCAGTAGGACCAGCCATACATAGTGCAGTGTATATAATACATCAGACATATACAGGAGCAGTGATCACAGTAACCTGTTATATGGGGCAGTAGGACCAGCCATACATAATGCAGTGTATGTAATACATCAGACATATACAGGGCCAGTGATCACAGTAACATGTTATATGAGGCAGTAGGACCAGTCATACATAGTGCAGTGTATATAATACATCAGACATATACAGGGCCAGTGATCACAGTAACACGTTATATACGGCAGTAGGACCAGCCATACATAGTGCAGTGTATGTAATACATCAGACATATACAGGACCAGTGATCACAGTAACCTGTTATATGAGGCAGTAGGACCAGCCATACATAGTGCAGTGTATGTAATACATCAGACATATACAGGGCCAGTGATCACAGTAACCTGTTATATGAGGCAGTAGGACCAGCCATACATAGTGCAGTGTATGTAATACATCAGACATATACAGGACCAGTGATCACAGTAACCTGTTATATGAGGCAGTAGGACCAGCCATACATAGTGCAGTGTATGTAATATATCAGACATATACAGGGCCAGTGATCACAGTAACCTGTTATATGCGGCAGTAGGACCAGCCATACATAATGCAGTGTATGTAATACATCAGACATATACAGGGCCAGTGATCACATTAACCTGTTATATGCGGCAGTAGAACCAGCCATACATAGTGCAGTGTATGTAATACATCAGACATATACAGGAATCACAGTAACCTGTTATATGCGGCAGTAGGACCAGCCATACATAATGCAGTGTATGTAATACATCAGACATATACAGGGCCAGTGATCACAGTAACCCGTTATATGCGGCAGTAGGACCAGTCATACATAGTGCAGTGTATGTTATACATCAGACATATACAGGACCAGTGATCAGAGTAACCTGTTATATGCGGCAGTAGGACCAGCCATACATAATGCAGTGTATGTAATACATCAGACATATACAGGACCAGTGATCACAGTAACCCGTTATATGCGGCAGTAGGACCAGCCATACATAGTGCAGTGAATGTTATACATCAGACATATACAGGACCAGTGATCACAGTAACCTGTTATATGCAGCAGTAGGACCAGCCATACATAGTGCAGTGTATGTAATACATCAGACATATACAGGGCCAGTGATCACAGTAACCGCGTTATATGCGGCAGTAGGACCAGCCATACATAGTGCAGTGAATGTTATACATCAGACATATACAGGACCAGTGATCACAGTAACCTGTTATATGCGGCAGTAGGACCAGCTATACATAGTGCAGTGTATGTAATACATCTGACATATACAGGACCAGTGATCACAGTAACCCGTTATATGCGGCAGTAGGACCAGCCATACATAGTGCAGTGAATGTTATACATCAGTCATATACAGGAATCACAGTAACCTGTTATATGCGGCAGTAGGACCAGCTATACATAGTGCAGTGTATGTAATACATCAGACATATACAGGGCCAGTGATCACAGTAACCGCGTTATATGCGGCAGTAGGACCAGCCATACATAGTGCAGTGAATGTTATACATCAGACATATACAGGACCAGTGATCACAGTAACCTGTTATATACGGCAGTAGGACCAGCCATACATAGTGCAGTGTATGTAATACATCAGACATATACAGGACCAGTGATCACAGTAACCTGTTATATGAGGCAGTAGGACCAGCCATACATAGTGCAGTGTATCTAATACATCAGACATACAGGACCAGTGATCACAGTAACCTGTTATATGAGGCAGTAGGACCAGCCATACATAATGCAGTGTATGTAATACATCAGACATATACAGGGCCAGTGATCACAGTAACATGTTATATGAGGCAGTAGGACCAGTCATACATAGTGCAGTGTATATAATACATCAGACATATACAGGGCCAGTGATCACAGTAACACGTTATATGCGGCAGTAGGACCAGCCATACATAGTGCAGTGTATATAATACATCAGACATATACAGGAGCAGTGATCACAGTAACCTGTTATATGGGGCAGTAGGACCAGCCATACATAATGCAGTGTATGTAATACATCAGACATATACAGGGCCAGTGATCACAGTAACATGTTATATGAGGCAGTAGGACCAGTCATACATAGTGCAGTGTATATAATACATCAGACATATACAGGGCCAGTGATCACAGTAACACGTTATATACGGCAGTAGGACCAGCCATACATAGTGCAGTGTATGTAATACATCAGACATATACAGGACCAGTGATCACAGTAACCTGTTATATGAGGCAGTAGGACCAGCCATACATAGTGCAGTGTATGTAATACATCAGACATATACAGGGCCAGTGATCACAGTAACCTGTTATATGAGGCAGTAGGACCAGCCATACATAGTGCAGTGTATGTAATACATCAGACATATACAGGACCAGTGATCACAGTAACCTGTTATATGAGGCAGTAGGACCAGCCATACATAGTGCAGTGTATGTAATATATCAGACATATACAGGGCCAGTGATCACAGTAACCTGTTATATGCGGCAGTAGGACCAGCCATACATAATGCAGTGTATGTAATACATCAGACATATACAGGGCCAGTGATCACATTAACCTGTTATATGCGGCAGTAGAACCAGCCATACATAGTGCAGTGTATGTAATACATCAGACATATACAGGAATCACAGTAACCTGTTATATGCGGCAGTAGGACCAGCCATACATAATGCAGTGTATGTAATACATCAGACATATACAGGGCCAGTGATCACAGTAACCCGTTATATGCGGCAGTAGGACCAGTCATACATAGTGCAGTGTATGTTATACATCAGACATATACAGGACCAGTGATCAGAGTAACCTGTTATATGCGGCAGTAGGACCAGCCATACATAATGCAGTGTATGTAATACATCAGACATATACAGGACCAGTGATCACAGTAACCCGTTATATGCGGCAGTAGGACCAGCCATACATAGTGCAGTGAATGTTATACATCAGACATATACAGGACCAGTGATCACAGTAACCTGTTATATGCAGCAGTAGGACCAGCCATACATAGTGCAGTGTATGTAATACATCAGACATATACAGGGCCAGTGATCACAGTAACCGCGTTATATGCGGCAGTAGGACCAGCCATACATAGTGCAGTGAATGTTATACATCAGACATATACAGGACCAGTGATCACAGTAACCTGTTATATGCGGCAGTAGGACCAGCTATACATAGTGCAGTGTATGTAATACATCTGACATATACAGGACCAGTGATCACAGTAACCCGTTATATGCGGCAGTAGGACCAGCCATACATAGTGCAGTGAATGTTATACATCAGTCATATACAGGAATCACAGTAACCTGTTATATGCGGCAGTAGGACCAGCTATACATAGTGCAGTGTATGTAATACATCAGACATATACAGGGCCAGTGATCACAGTAACCGCGTTATATGCGGCAGTAGGACCAGCCATACATAGTGCAGTGAATGTTATACATCAGACATATACAGGACCAGTGATCACAGTAACCTGTTATATACGGCAGTAGGACCAGCCATACATAGTGCAGTGTATGTAATACATCAGACATATACAGGACCAGTGATCACAGTAACCTGTTATATGAGGCAGTAGGACCAGCCATACATAGTGCAGTGTATGTAATACATCAGACATATACAGGGCCAGTGATCACAGTAACCTGTTATATGCGGCAGTAGGACCAGCCATACATAGTGCAGTGTATGTAATACATCAGACATATACAGGGCCAGTGATCACAGTAACCTGTTATATGCGGCAGTAGGACCAGCCATACATAGTGCAGTGAATGTTATACATCAGACATATACAGGGCCAGTGATCACAGTAACACGTTATATACGGCAGTAGGACCAGCCATACATAGTGCAGTGTATGTAATACATCAGACATATACAGGACCAGTGATCACAGTAACCTGTTATACTGTATGTGGCAGTAGGACCAGCCATACATAGTGCAGTGTATATAATACATCAGACATATACAGGACCAGTGATCACAGTAACCCGTTATATGAGGCAGTAGGACCAGCCATACATAGTGCAGTGTATGTAATACATCAGACATATACAGGGCCAGTGATCACAGTAACCTGTTATATGCGGCAGTAGGACCAGCCATACATAGTGCAGTGTATATAATACATCAGACATATACAGGACCAGTGATCACAGTATCCTGTTATATGCGGCAGTAGGACCAGCCATACATAGTGCAGTGTATATAATACATCAGACATATACAGGACCAGTGATCACAGTAACCTGTTATATGAGGCAGTAGGACCAGCCATACATAGTGCAGTGTATGTAATACATCAGACATATACAGGGCCAGTGATCACAGTAACCTGTTATATGCGGCAGTAGGACCAGCCATACATAGTGCAGTGTATGTAATACATCAGACATACAGCACCAGTGATCACAGTAACCTGTTATATGAGGCAGTAGGACCAGCCATACATAATGCAGTGTATGTAATACATCAGACATATACAGGGCCAGTGATCACAGTAACATGTTATATGAGGCAGTAGGACCAGTCATACATAGTGCAGTGTATATAATACATCAGACATATACAGGGCCAGTGATCACAGTAACACGTTATATGCGGCAGTAGGACCAGCCATACATAGTGCAGTGTATATAATACATCAGACATATACAGGAGCAGTGATCACAGTAACCTGTTATATGGGGCAGTAGGACCAGCCATACATAATGCAGTGTATGTAATACATCAGACATATACAGGGCCAGTGATCACAGTAACATGTTATATGAGGCAGTAGGACCAGTCATACATAGTGCAGTGTATATAATACATCAGACATATACAGGGCCAGTGATCACAGTAACACGTTATATACGGCAGTAGGACCAGCCATACATAGTGCAGTGTATGTAATACATCAGACATATACAGGACCAGTGATCACAGTAACCTGTTATATGAGGCAGTAGGACCAGCCATACATAGTGCAGTGTATGTAATACATCAGACATATACAGGGCCAGTGATCACAGTAACCTGTTATATGAGGCAGTAGGACCAGCCATACATAGTGCAGTGTATGTAATACATCAGACATATACAGGGCCAGTGATCACAGTAACCTGTTATATGCGGCAGTAGGACCAGCCATACATAATGCAGTGTATGTAATACATCAGACATATACAGGGCCAGTGATCACAGTAACCTGTTATATGCGGCAGTAGAACCAGCCATACATAGTGCAGTGTATGTAATACATCAGACATATACAGGAATCACAGTAACCTGTTATATGCGGCAGTAGGACCAGCCATACATAATGCAGTGTATGTAATACATCAGACATATACAGGACCAGTGATCTCAGTAACCCGTTATATGCGGCAGTAGGACCAGTCATACATAGTGCAGTGTATGTTATACATCAGACATATACAGGACCAGTGATCACAGTAACCTGTTATATGCGGCAGTAGGACCAGCCATACATAATGCAGTGTATGTAATACATCAGACATATACAGGACCAGTGATCACAGTAACCCGTTATATGCGGCAGTAGGACCAGCCATACATAGTGCAGTGAATGTTATACATCAGACATATACAGGACCAGTGATCACAGTAACCTGTTATATGCGGCAGTAGGACCAGCCATACATAGTGCAGTGTATGTAATACATCAGACATATACAGGGCCAGTGATCACAGTAACCGCGTTATATGCGGCAGTAGGACCAGCCATACATAGTGCAGTGAATGTTATACATCAGACATATACAGGACCAGTGATCACAGTAACCTGTTATATGCGGCAGTAGGACCAGCCATACATAGTGCAGTGTATGTAATACATCAGACATATACAGGACCAGTGATCACAGTAACCTGTTATATGCGGCAGTAGGACCAGCTATACATAGTGCAGTGTATGTAATACATCTGACATATACAGGACCAGTGATCACAGTAACCCGTTATATGCGGCAGTAGGACCAGCCATACATAGTGCAGTGAATGTTATACATCAGTCATATACAGGAATCACAGTAACCTGTTATATGCGGCAGTAGGACCAGCTATACATAGTGCAGTGTATGTAATACATCAGACATATACAGGACCAGTGATCACAGTAACCTGTTATATGCGGCAGTAGGACCAGCTATACATAGTGCAGTGTATGTAATACATCTGACATATACAGGGCCAGTGATCACAGTAACACGTTATATGTGGCAGTAGGACCAGCCATACATAGTGCAGTGTATGTAATACATCAGACATATACAGGGCCAGTGATCACAGTAACACGTTATATGAGGCAGTAGGACCAGCCATACATAGTGCAGTGTATGTAATACATCAGATATATATATAGGGCCAGTGATCACAGTAACCCGTTATATGCGGCAGTAGGACCAGCCATACATAGTGCAGTGAATGTTATACATCAGACATATACAGGACCAGTGATCAAAGTAACCCGTTATATGCGGCAGTAGGACCAGCCATACATAGTGCAGTGTATGTAATACATCAGACATATACAGGACCAGTGATCACAGTAACCTGTTATATGTGGCAGTAGGACCAGCCATACATAGTGCAGTGTATGTAATACATCAGACATATACAGGGCCAGTGATCACAGTGACCTGTTATATGCGGCAGTAGGACCAGCCATACATAGTGCAGTGTATATAATACATCAGACATATACAGGGCCAGTGATCACAGTAACCTGTTATATGCGGCAGTAGGACCAGCCATACATAGTGCAGTGTATGTAATACATCAGACATATACAGGACCAGTGATCACAGTAACATGTTATATGCGGCAGTAGGACCAGCCATACATAGTGCAGTGTATGTAATACATCAGACATATACAGGGCCAGTGATCACAGTAACCTGTTATATGCGGCAGTAGGACCAGCCATACATAGTGCAGTGTATGTAATACATCAGACATATACAGGGCCAGTGATCACAGTAACCTGTTATATGTGGCAGTAGAGCCAGACATACATAGTGCAGTGTATGTAATACATCACACATATACAGGGCCAGTGATCACAGTAACACGTTATATGCGGAAGTAGGACCAGCCATAGTGCAGTGTATGTAATACATCAGACATATACAGGGCCAGTGATCACAGTAACACGTTATATGCGGAAGTAGGACCAGCCATAGTGCAGTGTATGTAATACATCAGACATATACAGGGCCAGTGATCAAAGTAACCTGTTATATGTGGCAGTAGGACCAGCCATAAATAGTGCAGTGTATGTAATACATCAGACATATACAGGACCAGTGATCACAGTAACATGTTATATGTGGCAGTAGGACCAGTCATACATAGTGCAGTGTATGTAATACATCAGACATATACAAGGCCAGTGATCACAGTAACACGTTATATGCAGCAGTAGGACCAGCCATACATAGTGCAGTGTATGTAAGGGAGGCAATCGGGAAGCCAACTGCATAAATACCGGCAGTCGGCTTCCCGACTGTCTTATCCCGGCAAGGGTGAAATGCCGGGCGTCTAGATATAGACGCCCGCATTTCCCCGACGCCGGGAGACCGGCGCCCGGCATCACGATCGTAGTGATGCCGGGCGCCGCCAGCGGACAGCCGCGGGGGGGGAGGGTTAGGTTTAGGGCTCCCGGGGGGGACTTATGGTTAGGCATCCCCCCGGGAGGGTTAGGCACCCCCGGGGGGGACTTAGGGTTAGGCACTCCCCCGGGGGACTTAGGTTTAGGCAGCGGGGAAGGGGGTGGTTAGGGATAGGCACTTAGAGGGGGGATTAGGGTTAGGCACTTGGGGGGGAATTTAGGGTTAGGCACCCCTAAGGAGGGTTAGGGTTAGGGGGGTTAGGTTAGGTTAGTAAATACTCACCTCTCCACGATCTGGATTTCCAGCGCTGTCGGGCTTCCGCTGCGTCGCACTCTGCTCCTGTCGGGCTGCCGCTGATGGGAATCGAACCGCCGGCCAGGCGGCTGGTGGTATTTCATACCAATCCCGTATGTAATACATCAGACATATACAGGGCCAGTGATCACAGTAACCTGTTATATGTGGTAGTAGGACCAGCCATACATAGTGCAGTGTATGTAATACATCAGACATATACAGGACCAGTGATCACAGTAACCTGTTATATGCGGCAGTGGGGACAGAGCACCTGAACGGAATGTTTATTTTTTCCCTTGGATGTGGGCACCATTCCACAATCCAGGTCCCGCTCAGTGGAGCAAGTCCAGAAGTTTGAGCAGTTGCAAAAGAAGCCAGCACCGGCCCTGGACATATATGTACTCATTGATCTCCTTATACACTGGATCAGAGGCCTGCGCAGGATCAGGGCCAGCTCTAGGGGTGTTCGACCAGTGCGGTTGAACAGGGGCACCACCCGAAGAGGGCGCACCCCTCCCCAACATCCTGATTTCAGCTGTTCCACCCGTGGGCCGAAGAGGCCCGCGGGTGGTGAAATGGGGAGGTTGGGGACCCCCACCACCGCAGCTGTGCGGCGGTGCCGGACCCCCGGAGTGTGAATGGATGCAGCGCGCATGCATGCGGCATCCATTCACAGACGGGAGAGGGCTGGGGGAAGCCCAGCCAGTGAAGGAGGGCTGGGCTTTTACCCCCAACCATGCGGGCACGCCTCCAAATAACGTCACATAGGGGGCGTGGCCTATGATAATGAGGTCACGCCCCCAATTTCGGTTGCTGGCGCAGCGTACAGGGCCGGCACAGGGTGCTCAGGCCCCTGGAGTCGGCCCTGCGCAAGATACTTGATATTAGAGCAAGTCTGGCCAGCCTGGTAAGTGGGCATAATTAGCACTTAATCAGCTAAAGTCTGCCTCATACAAAGTGCAGTGCATGTAATAGGTCAGACATCTACAAGGCCAGCAATCACAATTAGCCAGAGGTTCCCAAACTCAGTGATTACAGTCCAGGTTTTAAATAGGGATGTGCAGGCTCGGATTAGTTTGGATTTTCCCGCCAAATTCGGATGTTCCCGGCAAAATATGGGTATCAGAAAGAGGCAATATGTCATCTTTCATGGACAAACATCATCATTCCTGGACAAAAGTCCATGAAAGATGACGTTTTGCCTCTTTCTGAGACCCATTTTTTGGCGGCAAGCATCCGAATTTGGCGGGAAAATCCTAACTAATCCGAGCCTGCACATCCCTAGTTCTAAGTATATCCATATCAGCACTAGTCCTGATGGTTCAATGAAATTGACTGAGGTACTAAATAAGTCACCTATGCTCAAGCATGGATAGCCTTAAAATGTGGACTGTAGCGCAGTTTGGGAACCTCAGCAATAAGCCATTAGATGCAGCAGTAGAGTCACCCCGTCTAAGCAGAATGTTTTTTTACTGCATGTGGGTGCACAAGCCACTATCTTATCTGCTTTACATCTCCTGGCTAAATCAAGAAATCTCAGCACTTTTGCTGCAACTCGCAGGCTGTTAGAATTGGCCCCAAATGTGTATGCTCCATTCAAGATCACATTGAAAGTTGAATGGTCTAGAAACAAAAGTGAAGATGTTTGATTCCTAAGTATCACTATTTGTCTTTTACAGCCCGAAATATATTACTGACCTTACAGTCAGGTGTATAAATATTGGGACATTGACAGAATTTTCATATTTTGGCCTCTATTCACCACCACAATGGCTTTGAAATGAAACAAACAAGATGTGCTTTAACTGCAGACTTTCAGATTTAACTTGAGGGTAATTACATCCAAATCAGGTGAACGTTGTAGGAATTACAACGGTTTCTATATGTGCCTCCCACTTTTTAAGGGGCCAAAAGTAATGGGACTATCAACTCAAAAGCTATTTCATGGACAGGTGTGAGCTATTCCCTCGTTATTTCATTATCAATTAAGCAGGTAAAAGGTCTGGAGTTGATTCTAGGTGTGACATTTGCATTTGGAATCAGTTGCTGTCGACCCTCAATATGAGATCCAAAGAGCTGTCACTATCAGTGAAGCAAGCCATCATTAGGCTGAAAAATCAAAACAAACCCATCAGAGAGATAGCAAAAACATTAGGTGTGGCCAAATCAACTGTTTGGAACATTCTTAAAAAGAAAGAACGCACCGGAGAGCTCAGCAACACCGAAAGACCACGGAAAACAACTGTGGTGGATGACAGAAAAATTACTTCCCTGGTGAAGAAAAACCCCTTCACAACAGTTGGCCAAATCAAGAACACTCTCCAGGAGGTAGGTGTATATGTGTCAAAGTCAACAATCAAGAGAAGACTTCACAAGAGTGAATATAGAGGGTTCACCACAAGATGTAAACCATTGGTGAGCCACAAAAACAGGAAGACCAGATTAGAGTTTGCCAAACAACATCTAAAAAAGCCATTACAGTTCTGGAACAACATCCTATGGACAGATGAGACATAGATCAATTTGTACCAGAGTGATGGGAAGAGAAGAGTATGGAGAAGGAAAGGAACTGCTCATGATCCAAAACATACCACCTCATCAGTGAAGCATGGTGGTGGTAGTGTCATGGCGTGGGCACGTATGGCTGCCAATGGAACTGGTTCCCTTGTATTTATTGATGATGTGACTGCTGACAAAAGCAGCAGAATGAATTCTGAAGTGTTTCGGGCAATATTATATGTTCATATTCAGTCAAATGCTTCAGAACTCATTGGACGGCGCTTCACAGTGCAGATGGACAATGACTGCAAAAGCAACCAAAGAGTTTTTTAAGGCTAAAAAGTGGAATGTTATGCAATGGCCAAGTCAATCCCCTGACCTGAATGCGATTGAGCATGCATTTCACTTGATGGAGACAAAACTGAAGGGAAAATGCCCCAAGAACAAGCAGGAACTGAAGACATTTGCAGTAGAGGCCTGGCAGAGCATCACCAGGGATGAAACCCAGCGTCTGGTGATGTCTATGCGTTCCAGACTTCAGGCTGTAATTGCCTGCAAAGGATTTGCAACAAAGTATTAAAAAGTGAAAGTTAGATTTAGGATTGTTTAGTTTGTCCCATTACTTTTGGCCCCTTAAAAAGTGGGAGGCACATATAGAAACCGTTGTAATTCCTACACCATTAGCCTGATTTGGATGTAATTACCCTCAAATTAAATCTGAAAGTCTGCAGTTAAAGCACATCTGTTTGTTTCATTTCAAAGCCATTGTGGTGGTGAATAGAGGCCAAAATATGAAAATTCTGTCAATATCCCAATATTTATGCACCTGACTGTATGTCCTAAATGATGGTGGTACCTACCTGCAGCACTGGGCTTGCCTGTGGTGAGAGAAATCGCTCCTTTATCACGTTGACCTTCCTCTTTAGAAGGCCTCGGTCTGGCATTGAATGATGGGAGTTCTTATACTTCTGCACTTCTAGGCAGCACAGCAGGTTGTTGTCTAGTAGAGGAAGTTCCTCTTGTGGGCCATGTGCCTGAAGGTATCTCAGGAAATGTAGCACATCCGGCGTTGGCCACCCCTGAGATGCCAGCTGAAGGGCCCGGTTGAAGGTGGATATATCTTCTGCACTTGGCTGCATCTGCGCCGGATTGCTCTTTTGGCCGTGAAGACGCTTGAGTACCATTTTGGTGGTTAGTGCCTGAATAATCGGATCAAGTCTTGCCAGTCCCTCATTTGCATACTGCTCTACTCCATAGTCTTTCAACCGACCAAGCATCTCACTCCAAAATGTATTAAAGGAAGATGCCAAGAGCGTACTGAGGAAGAAGGTAGCTTGTTCCATAGAAAGGCCGCTTATCCTACCCTTGGAAAGGTCATTTGTTAAATGTTTCCTCAGTACTTGCAGTTGTGGGTTCTGAATACTGTCCAGCTCTAGCACCTTCTGAATCAAGCCCAACATCTTCCGGTCTTCTTTTTTGCCCTGCAGAGCATGAAAGATGTCCAGAACCTTCAGTACCTGCGGTTCCTCTGTCTCCTGTACAACCTTTCTATATGCCTTATAAACAGCTCTATGCTGAAGCATCTCCAAAGGAGTGTGAGGATCGTCCTGGATTTGGCCGACATATCCCGTTACCAGCCCAGGCATCATCATACGGTCTTTTTTCCACCTGACTTTTTTTGTGCTGTCTTCATTGTTCAGACCTCTCAGTCTTTTTTCTTTGCTTGTCCTATTTAAATCAGACAAATCTTTTAAGGCTACTCAGAAACTATTTTGCCTAAATTAAATTCATTAAATGAGATACTAAAACACGCTGGAATAGCTCCTAATACTTAGTATAATGTACTGGAATAAGTCCTGATATTTGTATTAACACGCTGGAATAACTAATGATACTTGGAATAATGTACTGGAATAACTCCTAATACTTGGAATACTGTACTGGAATAACTCCTGATACTCGGAATAATGTACTGGATTAACTCCTGATACTTGGAATAATGTACAGGACTAACTCCTGCTACTTGAAATAATGTACAGGACTAACTCCTGCTACTTGGAATAATGTACTGGAATAACTCCTGATACCTGGAATAATGTACTGTAATAACTCCTGATACTTGGCATAATGTACAGGTCTAACTCCTGATACTTGGAATAATGTACAGGACTAACTCCTGATACTTGTAATAATGTACAGGACTAACTCCTGAGACTTGGAATAATGTACAGGACTAACTCCTGACACTCGGAATAATGTACTGGAATAACTCCTGACACTCGGAATAATGTACTGGAATAACTCCTGATACTTGGAATAATGTACTGTAATAACTCCTGATACTTGGAATAATGTACTGTAATAACTCCTGATACTTTGAATAATGTACTGTAATAACTCCTTTGGATAGAACTTCCATCCAAAATCAACCATTTTAATCCAGAGAATCCCGGGATTGGAGGCTCCAATCCCTGGATTCAAATCCCTGACCAGGATTTGAAGCTACTGAGCTATTTCCATTAATGTGGCTAATCCCGGGGTCGGGATCGGCGGGATCCCGGGATTTCAGACCAAAAATTCTAGGATTTGAATCCAGGGATTGGAGCCTCCTAGGTGTATTTCCACAGCAGCTGGAGTGTCACAGGTTGCCTGCCCCTGTGCCATTAAGTGGCAGCAAAAATGCAATGAGGCAGACGTCCCTAGTTCAAGTATCAAGATTTATTCCAGTAAGTTGTAGCACCCAGTATAATGATTCCATCATCATCAACAGAAGTTTTATGGGGAGTTACCGTCTATGAACAAATCAAAATAACACTACTTTATACACTGTACCTCACCTGCAAAGCCTCAATTTCACCTATCCCAATACCATCTACAACTGCCTGCTGGGGTATATGTGGCAGGGGTGCAAATGGCCCAGTTCCCCAGTGAGCATAAATATATAATTTGCATCCTTTGTTAGTTAGATTAATGCTACAGATTTAATGCATTAAGTATTAATGAATTCGTGTAGTAACTGTGCAAGACATATAACACTGGAGAATACTTTCCTACTCCCCGAAAGATTTTTCGGGTAGCCTCCTTCCCCACCCCCATGAGATTTTACAGGGAATTTTGCAGGTCCGAAGAGAGGGGGTGGAGCTAAATTACACGAATATCGTCATTTAGTCCTACCCCCTCAACGCAGACCCGCGAATCACAGGCTTTTCCCATGAAAGGGGCAGGGCCTAATGATGCCTACAGTCTGGCCCTGCCCCCCGAAGCCAACAGCAGCGTTTCCTCTCAGGGCTGCTCCCGGAGAGGCTGATAGGAAAGTCGGTAAGTATGCACTGGAGTGTCAGACTCCCGGAAAATCAGAGCCAAATATTCAGATAGTGGGCCTGACTCAGCAGTGTATGCAATGGTCATTACAGATGCAGATCGAGGTTTGCCATCGCACATGCATATAAGCCGCCCCGCGCTTGCGCAGTGATTGCATTGCAATTACGGCTGCACAGAGGAATTTATCGCAGAGTAAGTGACAGGCTGTCAGCGTTTGTGGCTGGTGACAGAAGAATGCGGGCGTATCTGCACGTTTAACCACTGCCTCGTGGCCGTACATAAATTAGCCACCGCGATTGCATACGCAGCATTGGAGCTCTCTGCGTACGGAGAAACTTGCAGTGTTTGCGGCTGGTCAGACCTGTTGTAAATGCTGCATGACTGGCCGATGTGGGTCGATGGTACCGATGTTTATGTAAAAGAGCGATATTGGACGGATATGAGAAAGCAGTAATGGGCGTCTCTATGCTGGCTGTGCTGTGGCAGGAATTAGCATATATTCGCAGCTGCGATCCCATTAGCGTCCGCTGCTGAATCAGGTCCAGTTATCGCAGTGACGTTCTCTAACAATAATCAAAGTGTAATAAATAGCTGGACGGTCAGGTGCAGGAGGTAGTAACACATATAATACCTTTTCTGGCCGGTGCTGACTGCAGACCTCTCCAACTCCTGGGTCTTGTAGGAAACAGGAACACAATACCTTTAAGGAGAAAATAAAAAAGTTTAATTCCCAGACGACAACAACATGTCATTATCGTACAGCAATCATTGCTCTATAAAGTGACGGCTTTGTAAATTCAGTTGCTATGGATGTCTCGGCCTGGTTTAGCCAATCACCTCCCCGGAGAGTAGATTCTCGTCCTCCCATCTCTTCTGCTAATTACACACAAGCTCGGTGACTCCCTCCAGATCATGCCCTGCCTATCTCATAGCAGCCGCTTACACCAAGCCGAGGATTATATAACAAATGGAGATGACCTAAGTGTACTGTTATTATCACTTTACACTACACCTGCCGACACAAATGCCACATGATTCATTTTTACATGACACTAATTTTATATCATGATGAATGAATAAACATAACCAACAATACATTATGGTAGTTGCACACAGAACTGAATTAATTATGTTTTTTGTCCCCAGTTACATATCATCCCCCAGGCAGAATTCCTCTTAGCCATAAATCCTGGTGATACATGGGGCCTATTTCAGAGATGTACGTTCATTCGATAATGAACGTACATCTCCGATGTTGGGGGGGTCTGCACCTGCCCAGGACCCAATCTGTTCATGTGCAGAACAGGTCCTGCGATCTCGCTCGCAGACCCCCTCCCCCCCCAAGTCGCAGCATGAATGACATGCTTCTACGTTTGGGGGGCGGATTATGGGCGTGTTTGGTCACTGTTCCCAGGAAATGGGGACGTGTCGCCCCTGTTTTCTGCGAAGGGCGAGGCCAGGGTCTGCACAGATTCCTGGCCTCTAAAGTGACCAGCACCCTCAGGCTGCGGGGAAGCTTCAGCTCCCGCAGCCTGGCCAAAGGAACAGCCATTGCGACCATCGGACAATGTGTGATAAGGGAGATATCACAGTTTGAGAGTCCCTGGTCACCAGAACTTACAATGAAGAACCAGGACCACCAATCATTGTCTCGTTAACCCTCTCATTATCCTTCACCCTCGCAAATATTAGCATGGTTGTTATCATTACAGGTACTCGAGGATGGTGCTTTATAATGGCAACATCCCTGATCCTGCAATGATTACAGTATGCAGTGATAGGGTGACAAGAACATCCCAGAAAATAGTTATAGGAACCATAGATATGAAATAGATAGATACTGTAGATAGATAGATCTGAGATGAGATAGATAGATAGATACTGTAGATAGATAGATAGATAGATAGATAGATAGATAGATATGAGTTAGATAGATAGATAGATAGATAGATGTGAGATAAATAGATAGATACTGTATATATATATATATATATATATATATATATGAGATAGATAGATGTGGGATAGATAGATATGAGATAGATAGATAGATAGATAGATAGATAGATAGATAGATAGATATGGGATACATAGATAGATAGATATGGGATACATAGATAGATAAATAGATATGAGATAGATAGATAGATAAATAGATAGATATGAGATAGATAGATAGATAGATAGATAGATAGATATGAGATAGATAGATGTGAGATAGATAGATAAATAGATATGAGATAGATAGATATGAGATAGATAGATAAATAGATAGATATGAGATAGATAGATAGATAAATAGATATGAGATAGATAGATGTGAGATAGATATGAGATAGATAGATATGGGATACATAGATAGATAAATAGATATGAGATAGATAGATATGAGATAGATAGATAGATAGATAGATAAATAGATAGATATGAGATAGATAGATAGATAGATATGAGATAGATAGATATGGGATAGATAGATAGATAGATAGATAGATAGATAGATATGAGAAAGATATATAGATCAATCTATCTATCTATGGACCTGTGCAGATGTAGGAAATGGAAGGGGCGTTCTCACGTTCAATAAGGACAGGTTGACAGAAACGTGGAGCATGGAGAGCAGCCATTATGTGTGTATTCGCCTGCAAGGAGGGGTATTTTTGCACCTAATATATACAGTATATGATGATGACGATTTGTAGTAACCTAAGTGCGTACGCGTCCTGGGATGCGTACAGCTCTGTATACAGTATGTGTAGAAATACACAATTTTTCCGTACACTTTTGAATAATTTATGCCCACTCTACTATCAACCCCATAATGTGCATGGTTTATTTCCTAACCTATAGACATATTAAGTCACATACTTTACATTTCACCCTCATCCAGGGATTTATGAATGGGTCACAGCATCTGAACCCCTGGATCCTTTCACCCTCATCATGCACCAAAATACAATCTTACCCCCATGTTACTGTCGTATCGGGGTGGCCTGCGGGGGGCGTCCTGCTCCCCAGTTCTGGTGACATCTCTCAGTGTGATGCCGGAGCATGGAGCACAGCCTGTATAATGTGCTGCACACAGCTGGGACCTGAAACTTCAGTAACAGGCTCTAATCTCACCTGACGTCTCAAGTGTCCCCATAGTATTACTGTGTTACATCAGTAGAATTAACCATTGTATGACTGCTGTACACCGAGGGATGGCTGTGCCAGTGGTTGGAAGATTTGTACGTATTAAGGAGGGGTGTATCAAGAGATAAAATACCAACCAATCAGCTCCTAACTGTCATTTTTCAAACACAGCCGGTAACAGGACAGCTAGGAGCTGATTGGTTGGTACTTTATCTCTCTCCAAGGCTTTATAAATCTCCCCCATTATCACAATACGGCAAAGTGTGAATGCCCCAGCATGCTCTGCTGGATACAGCTGCAGCTTACTGAATTGAAAAAAAAAAAAAAAATCTTGTTCTACAGCACCAGCATAACCAAGCATGTTAATGGCTGCCAGGGCTTGCTGGGATCAGTAGTGCCTTTATAAATACTGTGTGTTTGCTCTAAACCATAATTACCAGAACATCCACATCGTAGGATGTTAAGATGACCCCAATGCCCCCCTTCTAACTTACTGTCCTATCTGTTATCTGCAACTGTCCACTCACCAGTGCTACGAACAGACAAGATGGTGGACAGCTGAGCTCTGTTACCATGACGACACAGGCGATAGTAACAGCCTCATGGTACAGGGAATGGGATTGAAATACTGGCGGCTCAACAGCCACCGGTTCAAATCCCGACAATGAGAGTCCGACAGTAAGAGATCCCGACGGGCGTTGGTAAGTACCCTAACCCTCCCCTCTCCCCCCCCTTAACCCTAGTAACCCTCCTTTAGGTTTGCCTAACCCTAACCTCCCCTCCTAGTGCCTAACCCTAACCTCCCCCCAGGGGTGCCTAAACCTAACCCTCTCTCTCCGCACCCTAACCCGCCTTTAGGGGTGCCTAACCCTAACCTCCCCACAGGGGTGCCTAAACCGAACCCCCTCTCCCCGCACCATAAACCTAACCCTCCTGTGGGGCTACCTAACCTATCTCCCTAGTGCCTAACCCTAACCCCTCCTTCCCCTAGCCTAACCCTAACCTTCCCGGGGGGGTGCCTAACCCCAAGTCCCCTCGGGGGTCCCTAAACCTAACCCCTCCATCCCCGGGCTAAGTGTTATACTTAACTGTCAGCAGACAATGGGGATGGTGGAGGTCTGTCCTCCGGCATCGGGACTAAGATAGGCATCGGCATTTTGATGCCTATCTTAAGTACCTGGTCGGGCAGTTCCAGTCGAGATTTAGACCGGCGCCATTGCGTCCGCTGGTCTATTAACTACATCCCATGGACAGAGTCTCTAATATGGTGGACCTTTAGGAAGCCATAGTGTAAATGAAATTAATCACAGAAATGCTACATACCAAATATTAGTAATGTTGTGTGCATCATATCCTACCCTTCTTAATCCTAAGAGCAAATAGATGGGGCTATTCTGGAGAAATCTGTATACCCCTATCTTATGATAAGTCACACCGGGGGAATATTTCGCAGGGTAAAGCTGGATGCACGCTATAAGATTATGGGCGAGATGTATTAGGGTTTGAGTTTTCCTAGTGAGACAAACTCAGACCTTCCCCCACAAAGTTCCAAGTTTGTCTCACAGCTCAGATGTAATAGCCTGCAAACTTTACGTTTAGTTTTTTTTTTTACACACAGAAGCCTTCAGGGATCTCACTGATCTGTGAAGGCTTCTGTATAACAGACCTTTTAATGCTAGTCACATTAAAAGGTCTGAGTTTACATAGGGGAAAACTCAACCGGACTCGAATAATGTAATATCCTCAAACTCTCAAGTTTGCAGGATATTACATTTGCTGAATTCTGAAACAAACTCGGCCCATTAAATGTGCGGGAAGGCCTGAGTTTTCTTAGTGAGACAATCTCGGACCTTCCTGCATCTCGCCCCTGGTAATGTATGGCAGCAAATGACGGTTGACCATTTGCTCCACAAAAATGTTCATTTTGGACAAATTGGTTAAATCAAACGGAATGGTGGATTGTCATTCACTCCCATACATTATCAGTTTTTCATTACAACAAGCCAGATTGGACAAATAATCTTATAGTGTGTATCCAGCTTTACCCTCCTTACAGCATACAGAAATGGCTTTTTCCACATATTTAAGGCAGAATTAAGTGGCTGGCCAGGAATGTTAATTTCCGGGGCATTAACATGATTATTGGTTAAATAGGTCCCTCAGTATAATGATGATCACCTGTGCACCATATAAACGTTATACTGCGTGTAACATTTGTGTCACAATTAATAAAACACATCTATATAATAAACATATACACATTAAAGTGCATGCATTTGTCTTACAAACTAACATGGTGATGATTACACAGATTGGGGGACTATGCACCTTATATAGCTCAGCATCAGGTGCACTAAACAGCGCTCCATCTGTATATATTCCTTATGTCTCTCTGGAGTATCCAAGCAAGTGCTACATTAAAGGGGGTTTCCATTCTTTACTACATTGGCTTCGGGTGTGGTATGACTGGTCAACAGTAGAAAGGTCAACATTCAGAAGGTTGACACATTCTGTCCACAGTGAAAAGGTCGACATGGTCATTAGGTCGACCACTAATATATAGACATGTATTTAGGTCAACACCGAAATGACAACATGTTTTATTTTATTTTTTATTTTAGCCTAACCCTAACCGATAAACCTAACCCTAAAAATCATCAAAAACAATATGTCAACATTTTAGGGTCAACGTGTCAAATGTTGGCATTTTGAATGTGTCGTCAGTTTAAACATGTCGACCTAAATACATGCCTACATATTTGAGGTCGACCATGTCGACCATTTGACTGTCGACTTTCAGTATGTCGGCCTTTTTTTTTTTTTTTACTGGCGACCAGATGCCATTTTCTTCTACCTGCAGAATTAACAAAATACTTAGCTTTTTCCTCTTAGCTTTTTTCTAAGCTTTTAAAACAGGTCTTTATATAATTAGTCCAAGTTGTCTATGTTTGTGGATTGGAATATGATATGAAGCTGTGTGGTAGAAGCCAGCAAGATACATCAATGCATCTTTTATGAGTGGCAGGAGAGCATTTACAAGCCAATGAAAGAAGTGACCTGAGAGTGGAAGACTTCTTTAAGTTAGACTGGTCTTAGTGTTTGAAAACTTACTTCAGAAACATGGCGATATCATAATTTAGGAAACGTATCCAGGCGTCACACAGAGCAGCCAACACCCAGCGATATGTAGTCGTCAAATCTGACAGTTGCGTTCCTCCCAGCGCCTGGTCCATCTGCTTGGGGTACACACAACTGGCACCTGATATACAGAGATCTAGTATTAAGCCATTTACATAGAATCAAAGGATTCCAGCATCTCATTGCACCAGAAATAATACGTAGCACCCCCCGTGAGTTCTGCAGCGGCATTTCAACATAAACAGGTGTATTACTCTTCTGGCAAGTTATAGTCATTGCCAAAAAGTCCATACTCTGGAGTTCATGATGTCATTCTGAATTAGTGAAGAGAAAGCACCTAGTCAGCTCTGGGCCTGATTCAACAAGGATCGCAATTGCAAAGCTGCACGCAGGCTATAGATATATGATGTATGCACGCAGGCTATAGATATATGATTTATGCACGCGGGCTATAGATATATGATTTATGCACGCAGGCTATAGATATATGATTTATGCACGCAGGCTATAGATATATGATTTATGCACGCAGGCTATAGATATATGATTTATGCACGCAGGCTATAGATATATGATGTATGCACGCAGGCTATAGATATATGATTTATGCACGCAGGCTATAGATATATGATTTATGCACGCAGGCAGTTTTGCAATTGCGATCCTTGCAATAGTGCAAATGCAGCAGGAGGTGTACGACACCCTCTGCTGCATTTGCGATCCCAGCACTGTGACGGAGGTCGCAGGCAGGGATCACCATCGTGACCATTGGTGGTCGATGGTCGCGATGGTGGATGGCGCCGGGCAGCTGAGTAAGCCTCAGCTTACTCAGGCCGGCCGGCTTGTGAGCCCAGAAGACTGCATACGTCCAGGCAGTCCCTGGGCTGGCCACCCCCGGAAAATGGATCGGACACACCCAGTTTCCAGGTACACTGTCCGCCCCCGGCTGCAATCAAGGGCTTGCGTTGCGATTGAGCAGGACCCATTCTGCGAATGCGCAGATTCCCGATAGTCGGGAATCTACGTTCAGCAGTGCACTTGCGCGCAAGGCCCTCTATCTGGATCTTATATTGAGATAATAAGAAAAGGATTGGTCTCTTAGTCTGTGATTCTGTGTTTGGATTCATATATTATTGAACCACAAAGTAAGAAATTGCCTTCTCTTTTGGATCCTGTTTTGGAACTTTGTATTTGGTATATGTCTGTCTGAACCAATCAGCTCCATATTGAAACCATGAGGCCATCTGGCCATGTATATCCTACCTGTCGACTTCGAGAAATCCCCTTGGGGTAACCCGGTGGGGAGGTCCAAGTGATAAGTGCAGGGGCCGTGGAAATTCTAATCACTTCATCAAGCCCCCATCCTGCCCACTCCACAAGGAAAGTGGGTGGGGTCCGAGATTGTTCCCTACTCTCCCAGGGGTCAGGAAGGATTCCCTGAAATTCAGTAGTCTCCCAGACATTCCAGGAGAGCAGGCAAGTATGATCTATATTATATTTATCTACAGATACAGACCACCCTATATGCTGCCCATACCTGCATGTGGAATTGAAGCCAGCGGATAGGCATCAGCGCTGGGCCCTATTACTGGCGGCTGGCAGCTGCTGTCGCTTTGCCCTGGTCCCCATTCTCCGCAGTCGCTCAGTTCCAGCCACAGAAGGAAAATTTGAATGTTCTGTGGAGGCTCGAACCTGTTGGTGGGAGATGTGATTAGAACCATCAGCAACTGCTGAATCTTACAATCGTGAATGTACCCGTAGTAAGGATGGAAAGGGAACCTGAGGCAGAATTTTTGAGGGAGGCAGCAATTTTGATATATGGGGTGCGCCATTGCTCTTTACTCCTTAATGCTCCATTATATGAAGCATTCTCCTGTACCAAGTTGGCCACTGTTGGTTAGTCTGCGCAAGCACGGTGCCATCTTTTTACTGTTTTTGAGAGCCACAGTCATACACATGTCTGGACTACAAATCTCCGTGGGACGCAAAGTACCTATGAGTCCTGTGATCCTGCCTTACATACCTCTAGTAAATAAGCTTTTATTGAACTTTCTGTTCTTTCCAACTCACAAGCGTTATGAGGTTGTGGGATGAGGTGTCCATGCACTGTGAGAATTCAGGGAGAAACTCTCCACATATAAACTGTCTGGGCTGCTGGGGGGATGGCTGGGGAGACAGAAGGGGGTGCTGAGGAGACAGAAGGGGGATGGCTGGGGAGACAGAAGGGGGATGACTGGGGAGACAGAAGTGGTGTTGCCTGATTAAACAGAAGGAGGTGCTAGCTGATGAAGGATGGGGGCTGGCTGGGGAGACAGAAGGGGGGTGGCTGGGGAGACAGAAGGGGGATGGCTGGGGAGACAGAAGGGGGATGACTGGGGAGACAGAAGTGGTGTTGCCTGATTAAACAGAAGGAGGTCCTAGCTGATGAAGCATGGTGGCTGGCTGGGGTGACAGAAGGGGGATGGCTGGGGAGACAGAAGGGAGATGACTGGGGAGACAGAAGTGGTGTTGCCTGATTAAACAGAAGGAGGGCCTAGCTGATGAAGCATGGGGGCTGGCTGGGAAGACAGAAGGGGGATGGCTGAAGAGACAGAAGGGGGGTGGCTGAAGAGACAGAAGGGGGGTGGCTGATGAAGCATGGGGGCTGGCTGGGGAGACATACAGGGTGTAATTATTCAGAAAATAGGGAGGGGGTGCCGGTCCATTTCTTTGCCAGGGGTGCTCGGATCTCTAGCACAGACTATACACTGGTGCTCATAGGCCTTTCAGTTACTCCACTGGAATATAGGTCTTTTAGTTACTCCATTGGAATTCTAGTCTTCACATCACCTGTGGACCTAATCTTTTAAAAGCTGCAGCATAGATTCCAAATGGGACCACACAGTTCCGATAAGCAGACCCTGTGCTCTCATCATGGTAGAGTGGATCGGGGTGCGTTGTGTGAAATGTACGTGTCTTGCGCTGAGCGTAGAGGGGCTTGTTTTCCCTTCATTTAGCCTGGGTAATAATTGGTAGGTAGGGCTGTGCTGCCATCTTTGCTTTTTGTCACCTCTTAAGATAGTTCATGAAGATCCCTCCAGTCTCTCTATCATTCTTCAGGGCTGGAACCAGTTTATCTAATGGAGATTGACTGCAGATCATCTTAGACCAGTGCACCTCCTGGTGGCTGGACATAGAGGTCATAGTCTGAAACAGAGAGATATCACCTTCTAAAAGAATCCAAAATTGTCATACACCTATATTCTTCCTACATGAAGGCGAAAAGCAATTCCACTTGGGTTGGATTCACACCAATGGAAAGGTGTAAGAGGGGTAAGTAGGACAGTTGTGTAATTATTCTCCCTTTGGACCTGACGCTACAAAGAAAATGCTAAGTAATGATTTATCCTTGAAATAAAATGTTTTACAAATAATCGCTCAGAAACTGAGTGTTAGAAATTGTGTATTATGCTTTCCGGAGTTATGTGACCTGTGTGACTAGGGATGAGATGTACTAAGCTTTGGAGAGAGAGAAAGTGGATGGAGATAAAGTACCGACCGTTCAGCTCCTAAATGTCACTTTACAGGCTGTGCTTGAAAAATTACAGGAGGTGATTGGTTTTGGTACCTTCTGTATCTCCAAAGCTTAGTACATAGACCCCTTGGTTTGCCCGACAACCATGTTGGCTTGGGGTTTGTTTGTTTTTATGTTTCTTATGTGAAAATTTTGCAATAAAAATATTTGTTTTTTTCTTTTAAAAATAATTTGTTTAATGGGAGACCAGAATCATGATGCCTGGGGGTGACCACAGTGGTCAGTAAGAGAAGGATGGTTTGAATGACCACTTATTACTAGATGAGCAGTTTGGTTCTACTCAGTATGTTTGCATCTGGAAAACAGCATCTTATTGGCTATCCAGCTCTCGCCTGTTTTGGATTAGCCAATAACATAAATCCGAACTTGTGCTACTTTGGCTAGTTTGGTGAAAAGAACAGAGTAGAACCACTCATCTCTACTTATTACATGGACTGTAGCAAAATGCATTGGTTGGAAAAAGAAGAGTGAGAGATTTCCCTTTGCAACTCAGGGCCTCATTCAGCCGAGTGTTGCATTCTGCGCATGCACCGCAGTGCGTGTATGCGTGCCGACCACTGCGATTGGGACTGCGATTGCAGTGACTACGCAGACCCATCACAGAGTGATTGACAGAAAGTAGCGTTTGTGGGTGGTGGTGCGGTGGTCGGCAAAACACAGGCAATTCAACGTCGTTGCAGAGGCGTGCATAAATTCACTGCAAAGCCCTACGCAGCCTGGGTCCTCATAGCATGCACTGAAGTTAGCACCGAGTAAGGTCTGACCTTGTGCAAGAGTGCGTGAGGCTTAGATGGTACTCATCCACTTAAAGATCTGAAAACGACTGCACGATTACGACATTGTAATCGTGCAGCCGTTTGTCAGTCTGTGATGAGCCTGCACTGAATGAGCAGTCCTCCAGTGCAGGCTCATCAATCATCTGCAAACATGCTCAACCTGACGATATCGTAAGGTTGTCCAGCATGTTTGCAAGATGACAGATGTCTAAACGACCAGCGGGCACGCGAATCGCTGGTTGTTTTAGACACTTTTGCAAACGATTGAAAGATCGTTATCGTTCAATCGTTCAACTTAATCGTCTAGTGGATGGGCACCTTTAGGTAAAGTGGGCGTCCTTCTATAGTGCTGTGGCAGCATTGCGATCGTAATGAATTAGCATACTATCGCAATTGAACTGCACGCGTAATCGTTATTGCAATGGCAATAGCGATCCTTACTGAATCCAGCCCTCAGGTCTCAAATAATTTTAAGATCTAAAACTGGAAGGGAAATGGGAAGACACGGGAGACGAGGTCACACTATTGAGTTTTAGGGAATGCAACAACACTCAAATGGTAGAGGAGAGATGGAATACGCTCTGATCAGACCTGCAGAGCATTGCTGAGAATTAGTAGGGTGACAAGTGACAATAAGACAAACTAGGGGCCTGATTCAGATCCACTCGTAAGCTGCAGCTCGTTCGCTCCGAGCGATGTTTGGCCAACTGCGCATGCGTACGGATCGTTATACGCATGCGCGAACCAGTTAGTGCGGTCGAAATTCATGTGCTCGCAAAATAGCGAATGCCTGATAATTTGAGTGACAGAAAGAGGCGTATGTGGGTGGTAACAGGGGAAGGTGCTTGAAAACGGGGAGTGGAGATCCGATCGCAGGCGTGCTTAAAGGTCAAAACGGGCGTTTTATGGGTGTGCATAATTAAAACAGCAGCGTCATTGACCACGTCACTGGGTTATTTTATAGACAGAACTGCTCGCAAAATTATGGTAGCAAAAAGCAACCACAAGAATAGCGAGCAGTTCATACCCTGGTCGATGTACTCGATTAATCTAATAAATAGCGGACATGACGTAGGATGCGAGCGGCCAGGGGGTGTAGTTTCTCCAAAAACGACCGCAAGTTTTGTTCGCTCGTTCAGAACAAGAGGCGTCAACAGACCGCAAACAGCGAACGGTTCATTTCAATAGCCACCCCTATTTTCAGGACGAGCGAGCGCTAATTGCGTCCGGCTCTGAATCAGGCCCTAGGTTGCTTACTGGCTCTTCAAATACTGTAGGAAGCAAAAGATATAAAAGCGTGCTTCCAAATCCTAATTGAATTTTTGACCCTAACTATTGTTTTATTACTGTGCTGATTAGGGCAAGCTGTCTGTCTGCATGATTATTTTAACTACTAGGCATTGCTTTGTTACCTACCGGGATATGAAATAAAAGTATACCTATTTGTAGCCAAGCAAACCATATTTATGAACTGCAAATGCCTATTATAATAATAAGATTAATATGTGCATCGTCCGAAAAAACACAAACAAATTTTTAGATACCTAAAAATAACAGGGAAGAACTAAAAGTCTGGGTGGTACAAAGACATTGTGGATTTTGTAAATAATCTAATTCCAAATATTTTAGACTGTACTCTGGGGGTCATTCAGACCCACTCGCGAGTGGCAGTACCCTCGCAAGTGGGTCGATGTTCCCCATTGCGCATGCGCACGCCGGAGGGAGCTCCGTCGTGCGCATGCGCGAGACCTGGCGAGCGAAGGACTTTCCTTCGCACGGAGTGTCTCACCAAAGGGGGCGTGCTGTCGATGGTGACTGACAGCACGCCCCCTTTGGTGGGCGTGCCGGGGGCGTGCCTGCCAGACGGAGGCGTTCCCATGGGAACGCCTACCGTCTGAAGCCGGCCCCACTGACTAGCGATGTCAGTGGGAGTGATTTTGGCTCTGATAGAGCCAAAATCACTCCTGGCCTTGCGGTTGGGAAACCCAACCGCAGGGTTTCACTCGCAGTTCCGATGGTCGCGATGGTCAAGACCATCGCGACCATCTTTTTGCACGCTCGTATATGCTGTGGGTGGTGACCCACAGCTATACGAGCGTCCAGGAGGACGCTCCATATTAATGGAGGAGGGCCCTGATTCAGAGCGAGCGCTCTGGTCAGAGCGTCCGGCTCTGAATCAGGGCCTCTGTTTTTGGTTTTTTTTGCAGATAGTTAACATCAATCATTAAGTAGTATGATCTTAGTAACGGCTCTTTCTTGAGCAGTCAACACACAAGCTGATCTTGCAAACACCGATTTAAAGTAACAGGGGCCTATTCTTTTTTTCATTGCGATTGGCCCACAAAATTCAAGGACTTGAATTGCTGTGCCATCCAAAACAATATTACCTGAGCAATTTGAACACAGCTGTCCCGCGAGCCCTATCACTACTACTGTTAATTTTTAGCAACAAAAGTTTACAGTGCCAAGCTCACACAGGCCTACGGCGAGGACTGGGGTAGGTGAAGGTATAGGAATGGATCCCTCTTTGCAAACCGGATGTCCTAATAGGAAGAAGTAATACTCAGAGGGCTAGTAACAGCTGAATAGATAGCCCCATATTATTGTATGGACACAGGAGGTATCAGTAAAGTTTATTTTATAGCTGCCTCTAGTCCCTGGAATGATAAGCAATCTGCTGTCACCTACTGCTGAATCCCAGATGTCTAGCAGAACGCCTGAGGTCTCTAGAGATGTTGACTCAAGCTTCTTCCTCTTGTTTGTTTTCTGCCTAGAACATAAATAATTGTGCAGATGATGCTCAAATTTTATCACCATCATAACTCAGTATTGTAAAGTGCCAACAATTTATGTAGCGCTGTACTATGTAAGAGCTACACAGACATTACAGACAAAGAATAAACTGATTATAGAAGGGTGCGGAGTGCCCTGCTCTTTACAGTCTACAATTTAAACATTTAGGGGTCTATTTACTAAGCAGTGTTAGGAGACAGAGTGAAAAGTGATAAGATAGTGCTAAGGTGCCAGCCAATCAGCTCTCAACTGTCATCTCACAGGTGTTTGAAAAATGACAGTTGGGAGCTGAGTGGCTGGCACCTTATCACTTTTCACTCTGTCTCCTCACACTGCTGAGTAAATAGACCCCTTAGGAACTTGGGACAATGCAAAATTAGTCCAGGGAAAATTGCAAAATATAAGTGTGCAGACATGTGAGAAACCTCGATACTGCTCCAGGAAATATTTGCCTTGTTCCACATTTGCACAGGACATTGTACGCGTTTCGCCAGTGGAAGTGTTCAGTGCCCTAACCCAAACACATCATGCAAACTGCAAATACAGCACGCAATGTCATTACAGGGAATAGGAACTCAAAGATTGTGTCACCAGGATTTGCACTTCTGTGAAACAGAACTGTACGACTGACACACAAGTATTTTTTTGTACAGCAAGAGATGGACACTCAGATAGAGATAACTTATTTCTGGTCTACAGGGGAAAATCTCATGTTCTGCTTTCTTCGGCGTCTGTTTCGTCATCCACCCGTGTGCACTGATCCACCACAGGGACCAATTATCTCTGGTTGAGCGTCTGATTTAACTCTATTCACCCCTCTGTGATAAATAGCTGCTTCCAATGAATATTAAAACAACAAGATATAATACAGTAGATATGCAACTGATTAGGAGCTTTGTAAATAAACATTTACTAATTTTGGGAGGTGTTAAACATTATAATAAGAAGATTTAAGAATTTAGTAATAAGAGACAGAGTAAGACATTATGGGGCTTATTTTGAGCCAAAAGCAAAGTGTCTGTACTCACTTATGTCAATGCCAGCATCCGCTCAACTAATTCACAATTTGTGAGTGCGCAAGCGGAAATCCATGCTGCTCACTAATATTACGCCAACTCCTGCAACTGTCATCATTAGTACCGGTAGTTGCACCTGACCCATCATTAGTACCTGTAGTTGCACCTGACCCATCATTAGTACCTGTAGTTGCACCTGACCCATCATTAGTGCCTGTAGTTGCACCTGACCCATCATTAGTACCTGTAGTTGCAACTGACCCATCATTAGTGCCTGTAGTTGCACCTGACCCATCATTAGTGCCTGTAGTTGCACCTGACCCATCATTAGTGCCTGTAGTTGCACCTGACCCATCATTAGTGCCTGTAGTTGCACCTGACCCATCATTAGTACCTGTAGTTGCACCTGACCCATCATTAGTACCTGTAGTTGCACCTGACCCATCATTAGTACCTGTAGTTGCACCTGACCCATCATTAGTACCTGTAGTTGCACCTGACCCATCATTAGTGCCTGTAGTTGCACCTGACCCATCATTAGTGCCTGTAGTTGCACCTGACCCATCATTAGTACCTGTAGTTGCACCTGACCCATCATTAGTACCTGTAGTTGCACCTGACCCATCATTAGTACCTGTAGTTGCACCTGACCCATCATTAGTACCTGTAGTTGCACCTGACCCATCATTAGTGCCTGTAGTTGCACCTGACCCATCATTAGTACCTGTAGTTGCACCTGACCCATCATTAGTACCTGTAGTTGCACCTGACCCATCATTAGTACCTGTAGTTGCACCTGACCCATCATTAGTACCTGTAGTTGCACCTGACCCATGCTGGCCCATCAGAAGCACCACTCAGAATCGAACAGAGCTTTTAATACATGCCCACAACACGCCCACAGGTCAGGGCATTGTCCCCTCCCACTTCCCCACCCCGAGACGCCCAATTTCACAGAAAGACAGATGAGGCCGGGTTCTGTCTGACTCAGAATAGGACGGACATACACAAAAATGTATATACCGTATTCACTTCTGCGCATGCACTGTAGGCAAAAACGCACTGTGAACAGAGGGCCTGATTCAGACCTGCTCGCAAGTGGGTCGATGGTGGGGCATTGCACATGCACGGCATGCGCAATGCATGGGCGCAAGCCCCGTAGCGAGAGAGAAATTCTCTCACTCCGGGGCTCGCTACAAACGGGGCGGCTGTCGATGTTGATCGACAAATCGCCCCGTTTTGTAGGCGGGGTGGGGGGGTGGCTGGACAAATGGAGGTGTTCCTGAAGGAACGCCTGCCGTTTGTGGGCGGCCCTACTGACATCACGAGTGATGTCAGTAGTGAGATTCCGGCTCTATTAGAGCTGGAAGCTCACTGGGGCATGCGGAAGACAAGACCCTACCACAAGTGTCTCGTCGCAAGCCCGATGGTCATCACCCACAGCTTAACAAGCGGCCAGGAGACCAGGTTTTTTAAAACAAAGCGGCCGCCCTGATTCAGAGCGAGCGCTTGCTTTTTGCGAGCGGCTCTGAATCAGGCCCAGAGATCTGTGTGACACAAAATCAGCCAATAAATGTTTTCATGAATAACACGAAGCAAAGAAGTAATAAATGGGGAACCTGGGCGCGTAGCTAGTATTCCGAGCTCTTCTGAGTCACGTGTACGGCAAAGCCTGTTTTAGATGGACCTCTAGCACCCAGCATGGGGCAGGTGCACGTGCCGATACTATGATGACAGTTGCGGCTGTAGATGATAAAACAGTGGGCGGGGCAGCTTCCCGCTTGAAGCCCCACTGATCCTTACATTAGCCCTATGGTAAATTACATTACATTAGCATAAGGTAGTAAATCAGGATTCCGCGGCAGCACGCACACACAGCCACTTTATGTTTGATGCAGAATAAGCCCCTATGTGCCTGGAGTCCCATCTGCGGGTCAAGCTTACATTGTGATAAAGCCGTGATCCATCGCTTCTCTTTGTAAAAACATAAATACATATAAACATATATACCTGAGAAGCTGACGCCGCTGCTGGTGAATGAGAAATCTCGGAAACCAGTAGGAGCGTAAGCGCCTTAGCGCGTCGTATTGTGATCTCCGCAGGGCGTGATATGATGGGCCCCAGTTCTGCTGACACAAACGTATCTGCTCCTGTACATCAGAGATACATAGTAATCAGGTGCTATAATGTGGTTTGATATCTCTGATCTATTCTTCACGGGAGCGGAGGGATGCTAAGGGCCTGATTCAGAGCCGCTCGTAAGCAGCAGTACGCTCGTTCTGAGTGATGTTCGCACTTCTGCGCATGCGTACGGTTTATAATACGCATGCGCGAACCAGTCAGTGCGGCCGAAAAATGTTTGTTCGCTATATAGCGAATGCCTGCTACTTTCAGTGACAGGATGAGGCGTATGTGGGTGGTAACGGGAAGGTGCTTGAAAATGGGGAGTGGAATTAAGAATGCAGGCGTGCTTAAAGGTCAAAATGGGCGTTTTATGGGTGTGCATAATTAAAACAGCAGCGTCATTGACCACGTCACCTGGTTGTTTTATAGTCAAAACTACTCGCAAACGCAATATAGTGGTAGGAAAAACCAACCACAAGAATAGTGAGCAGTTCATACGCTGATCGATGTACTCGATTAATCTAATAAATAGCGGACATGACGTATGATGCGAGTGGCCAGGGGGCGTATTTTTCAAATAAACGTCCGCAAGTCTTGTTCGCTCGTTCAGACATGGAGGCGTGAACAGACCGCAAACAGCGAACGGTTCATTTGAATAGCCACCCCCTTTTTCTGAACGAGCGAGCGCTAATTGCGTCCGGCTCTGAATCAGGCCCTAAGTCCCAAAACACACACAATACACTCTGCAAATTGACATGAGTTTAACTCTTCATCTGCTCCTAAGTCTTCTATTTGTACCAGTGTTGGACTGGAGCATGAAGGGCCCAATGGAAGAAGGCAATGGGTGGGGCCCATGCTTAAGGGGTGTGGCCAGCCCCCACAGAGTCTTGGTCTTTATAAATATATATAATAAATACTGATAGTTCATGCAGTATAATCTACCAGATTAGGCACTATAGTGAATACACCAAGGTCCTGGGAATGCAGTATAATGTATCATAAAGAACATGATGGTGATCCTAGTTATATATACCATATTAATGCACTGTACATGTGATATGGGACCCCCTTACACACCACCCAGTGTCTATAGCCCAATGAGAACTGCATTAAGTGTAGTAAAGGCCAAATACATGCCATTGTAATAACAAAAAAGTTCAGTTGGCAAAGTTATTACTACTGGGATATCTTTTTTTTTTTTTTTACAACTACATTATCTTTAAATTTTATATTCACACAAGAATAACTTACATCTGGTAACCCAACTGCTACATTCGATTTGGCAGGAGGATGAATCTTGTTGTGGTTTTTGGAGAAACAAACCAAGCCCCCATGTGCATCCATGTTCCTGCTCTATCAGGTAACTGACCCTCTAATAGAGTAACAATATATAATGCGAGTGCACAGTCTGGAACCTGATTAGCAGAGTGGCTGGGGCCCTCAGGCAGTGGGGCCCGCAGGTGATTGCCTCTATACCCCTATGTGCCAGTCAACCCTGATTTGGACTCTCACAATGGGAGAAGCCTCTCCCGGAAAAAAAACAGTTTGAGCCAGTGAAAGTTACTTTGACAGATCATTTAGCACAGTATTGCTAAGTTTCTTTGATGTCCTGTTTGGCATTATTGTTAGATGGCGGATCTGGTCTTTAAGTAAGGTTTCCCAAAAACGATATACCCATGTGGTCTGAAATTTACACCATACTTCCTTTTAAGTCCCAATCACAGGTGAAAAAGTCCTAGGAACCTATTTGTACATGTTAAATTAATTCGGATTTATTAGGAGTTTAAATGATGAGAAAGAAGTATCGTGACCTGGGAGAATAGTGGCAGATGGGAGCTCTACTCTAGCCTAAATACATTCCAGCATGCTGGGCATGTCCTCACAAGTTCTCTCCTCCTCTCAGCACATCTCCAAGACTTCTCCTGTGCTGCACCTCTTCTACGAAACGCGCTACTGCACATCATCAGGCTATTCTCCAACTTTGCATCCTTTAACTGTTCCATCTTCTCTGCTTTATCTCTCCATCAATCTTTAACCAAACTCTATAAGGCCAATTTTCTTTACCACCAACCTCTAGCCAAACCATCCGGTCTATGCTCACTGTGAGCATTCCAGCCTCCTATTCCTTATTATTTAATTATTAGCCTTCATACACTGTAGCACTAACATATCACATTAAATTCTTATTCCACCACCGCACACTACATCAACATATCAGTATGTTGTTAGACTGTGGGAGGAAACAGGAGCACCTGTAGCTAACCCACACGTATATGAGGAGAACATATAAACTCCACACAAAGTGCAACCATGCTAATTACTGTACCACTGTGCCACCTAATCGCTTACACTTACATATGATACTACTGATGCCAAATGAAAAGCTTTACGAGAGCTGTAAATATTGTATCATACACCTCCTCGGTCCTGGAAGGCTAGCGATGGTCCTGAATATCTGGGAGTCCTCAAACTCAAAAGAGCCTGTGATTCTCACAGACAAAAGAGTGTGGGGATGATGGCAAGATTACACTCGTCACACCCTGCTCATGATGCCCAGTTATGTAGGGCAGGTCTACAAGAGTCATATATGGACTGTAGATTAAAAGTGATGTCACTTCCTGTTTCTATTACATAAAACTCTTTACTTCCTACTTCCTAACCTGGAGGAGAAATTAAACAATCCCACTTACCTGACACTGTGGACTCAGGTACAACTGGTACTTGCTCTGTATGCTCCTTTTAAAAGACAGACAGAATTGAATTACATGCAAAAATGACCTGTGTGTTGAATTGTACTGAAATAGGAGTTTAATATGGCAAGTTCAGTGTGCAGAGCCTTATCTGATGTAAAGTTTAAAATGCAGACCCATACCTAATACCAAGTTTAATATGCAGAGCCATACCTAATACCAAGTTTAATATGCAGAGCCATGCCTAATACCAAGTTTAATATGCAGAGTCATACCTAATACCAAGTTTAATATGCAGAGCCATACCTAATACCAAGTTTAATATGCAGAGTCATACCTAATACCAAGTTTAATATGCAGAGCCATACCTAATACCAAGTTTAATATGCAGAGCCATACCTAATACCAAGTTTAATATGCAGAGTCATACCTAATACCAAGTTTAATATGCAGAGCCATACCTAATACCAAGTTTAATATGCCGAGCCATACCTAATACCAAGTTTAATATGCAGAGCCATACCTAATATCAAGTTTAATATGCAGAGCCATACCTAATACCAAGTTTAATATGCAGAGTCATACCTAATACCAAGTTTAATATGCAGAGCCATACCTAATACCAAGTTTAATATGCAGAGCCATACCTAATACCAAGTTTAATATGCAGAGCCATACCTAATACCAAGTTTAATATGCAGAGTCATACCTAATACCAAGTTTAATATGTAGAGTCATACCTAATACCAAGTTTAATATGCAGAGCCATACCTAATATACCAAGTTTAATATGCAAAGCCATACCTAATACTACCAAGTTTAATATGCAGAGTCATACCTAATACCAAGTTTAATATGCAGAGCCATACCTAATACCAAGTTTAATATGCAGAGTCATACCTAATACCAAGTTTAATATGCAGAGAAAAATCTACTTACCTGCCATGTAAACCTGGAAACATTACTGTGTGACAGCATTTTCCATTCACTCCCATGTTACGCTGAGTGCCCTGGTAGAGTGCTCAATGGTTTCCAGGCCAGAAAATGTGGATTTGCTAATGAAGCTGCGTTTATGATCAGCCTCACTGTAAAGCACTCTGTGCAATTATAATATATTTAATATCTATAACTATTTATTTACCAACTATAAGCATCAGGTTATTACTACCACTGAAATGTAAGCACTCATCACTCCTCTCGTTATACCTGAACAGGTGAACACACTGGTGTCTGGCATCCTCCGGGCTGTGATCGAATTCAAGGTCTATAGACTTCTCCTTAAACTCTTCACAGTCCATCCAGAAGTGTAGAAGGTGAAATCCCAGAGTGCCCTGGAGGAAGCCTATGAACATCGCCATGCCTTCCCTCTGTAATAAACATGGGGGAAAATAATATCATTAATGTAAAATGTTACAATAGCTCCAATCTTCTAAAGACAAGACGTATTCCGCCATCTCCATACATTGTTCTGCAAACAAGAACTAAATACTGCTATGAGGGTGTATAAGATGCAGCTGCCACTTTGCATGTTATCCTGTAATAATGGGCAGTGCATACAGCCCTGGGGCTCTTATGTCCATTCATACAAGTGCTGGAGCCCAGTGCCATAGTTTGGCAATAAGGTGAAGCATAACCTGAGACTGGTTGGTGGCAGTGGCGTGCCTCCACTGGGTGACACCCGGTGCGGGGTTCCGATGTCCATCTCTAAGGGCGTTTTAGTCTCTCCGGGGGGTCCCAGAGGAGCGGACTGCCCCCGGGGACCATGGTATTTTCACTGTAGTGGCGGCTCCCTCACTGTGTCAGGAGCAGAGTCAGGGGCGTATCTATAATGGGTGCAGGGTGTGCGGGGAACACGGGCCCCGCACAGCACACCCTGCACCCATTATATTACTTACCTCTCCAGAGTCCCACGTCAGCGCTGGGGTCCGGCGCTATAAAGTGACGGGAAAATGGCCGCAGCGGCCATTCTCCCGTCATTTGCGCATGCGCAGTACAGGGAAAATGCCCGTGGCGGGCATTTTCATGGTGACCTGTGCATTCATTATAGACTCTGGGCACACTCTAGTGCCCAGAGTCTATAACTCTGGCGCTGGCCGTGCACAGCTCAGTGCGCTGCCGGGCGGAGAGGAGGGGGCCCGTGTCAGAGACTGCACATGGGCCCCCTCCTCTCTAGAAACGCCCCTGAGCAGAGTGCTGCACGTAATGCTATAGTGCAGCGCCCGGCTCCCGTCATGGCTAGATGACTCCCGGGAGTGGCCCGCACCCCCCAGGTGACACCACTGGTTGGTGGAGTCACTTTTCTGAGTCATCTCAGTGTATGTTTGTTGAAGCAAAATGTTTCATAGATTGATTTAAAAAAAGAAAAAAAGGACCCAAACTTGGCCAATAACTGATGGGGTGGTGGGTGATCTGAATGAGGCGCGTGACGCAGCAAATGACGGGAGTCAGCAAAATTGATAAAACTATAAGTTGTCTTGGAAAAGTGTAATTAAAATGCTGATAATCCTTGAAAATACATAATTAGAGACTCATTGTACTGTTGATTTGTGTCCCTTTATGCCTGAAGACGTGGAACAGCGTGGACACAGGAGGCCATTTAGGTGGCATACAGTATCTCTTGCAGGTGCTGGAGGGCTGTGGCAATAAAGTACATAAATGGTGATGACTACGAGAAGTCCTTCTGATTGGCTGATCACATAATGACCTCAACGTTAGTGCAGCGGCTATATTATATATCAAGTTGTGGCTATTTATTCTCATTACTTCACTGACATTTTCATTTGGACTACTGGCGGACAGAAGCTTCCCGTTGAAATACAAATATTTGTTTTCCCCGCAAATCGCCCCCCATGCAGACCAATCTTTCCCCAGACTTATGGATTTTTGCATGCAGCCCTATTATTATGGCGTTACTGAACGTACAGCATATAGACGTACTTACTCATGACGTGACTAAGTTGCGTCTAATTCACTTGACCCCTTGGTGTTAGTATATTTTCTATTTACAGATGATTTTTGCATTTATTGATAAATGTCCAGGTAATATGCTTCCTTGTGTATATAACTCCAGTATATTATTATATTGTGTACAAATAGGGTAATGTGACTTAAACATTTACTAATAATATTGTCACGCAGCGTTTCCTCTCTCTCTCTCTCTCTCTCTCTCTCTCTCTCTCTCTGCTATTGTTGGACATAAGTACACACTTCATCCACACATGCTGTTGTTTATGAGCTGTATGCAGGGCTGTAGAGACCAATGACAAGCCCGGGTGATGGGGGATAAATGAAAATTAATATGTGCACCACCACCCAGTAGTGGAGCTCACCGAAAGGGGGGCATTCTTACACTTGACCCTCCCCCAACCTAGTAATGGGGCCCATCCAATCTCTTGGTGGCCCCATACAAGATGATGTCTGATGATCAGGGAGCTGAAGGAAGGTTAGATCTACTCACTGTGCTTAGAGCCTCCTCTTTCAGCTGCTGCAGAGTGGACGGGGTGAGATTATGCTGCTTCAGAAAATCTTCTTCCTCCTCAGTGATGGTAAATATGTCTTCCATATCCGTCCACTCAATGTGCTGCTCCAAGGTAGTCCCTTCCATGTCCTCAGTCTGTGTACTCATCCTGCATCAAACATATAGCATCCCTCATCCTGCATCATATATACATATAGCTTCCCCCATAATATATGCATATAGCTTCCCACATCCCGCATCATATACCAGAGTGACTTAAGGTCTTGCAATTTAACTATTTTTTTAACTTCTAGATACATGGGATGCTGTTTAGGGTGTGTTTGTTTGTATTAGAATTTTATGACTTGTATCTGGTGTGGGTGAGGTTATTGGGGGTAGGGGTGTAATCAGTGACTACCCGTGTATGCTTCACTATATACTCAGTAGGTTTCAGGCTGCAGGCCTGTTTAAGGCTGCATACAGTAGGTTTTTATTTCAAAGTGTTTTTTTGCTAAGTGGTATTATATGCACAGCATAATTTAAAGCGTTAAACAGGAGGAAGACAGAAGGACAACATTTAAAAAAGAACTCTATACAACTTGATAAGGATCTGATGAGCTTCTGGATACCCTGCAACTCAGCCACCAGCTTTCATTATAACCTGAACACACCTTATGCCAACAGCCTGCTTCAGCATTGCAAGTAACTACCAAGTGGATTGCAGCATTTTAATTTTTTAATGTATGTTTTTTGACCCTACACTGTTTATTATTCCTGTACCACTGCCAATTTATCTCTACACCACTGTAGTATCTACCATTTTAAAACACCTACTCATCTTTATCCTTAATTTAAAGTAGGGGTGAGCGGGTTCGGATTTCTGAAATCCGGACCCCCCCCGAGCCCCCCCGATCCGAGTCCGATCTGAGTCAGGCTCGACTTTTCCCGCCTGACTCGGATCTGAAATCGAGGCAAAACGTCATCATCCCGCCTTCCGAGTCTCGCGGGTTTTGGATCCTATATAAGGTACCCGCGTCGGCACCATTTTCTCACTCGGCTGTGGACAGTGAAGAGGGAGGGTGGGAGTTAGGGCTGGCTGGGCTGTGTAGTGTAGTGTAGTGTAGTGCTGCTGTTGTCCACTACTTCAAAGTCCATAGGGGCTGGCTGTGTTGTGCTGTGCTGCTGTTGTTAATAGGGGCTGTGTCCACTACTTCAAAGTCCATAGGGGCTGGCTGGACTGTGTTGTGCAGTCAGTTCTCCTTAGGGGCTGTGTCCACTCCAAAGTCCTGTGCAGTGTCCCAGTCCTAAAGGGGTGATGTAGTGTTGTCCAGGGGGTGCTCTGTCCATCAGGGGTGCTCCCCCCAAGTGCTAAAAAATAATATATTTTCTGTGTTTGTGAATTGTGTGCGCAGTAGCCGCACGTGCATCAACAAAGTAGTGCCAAGCGTGCGCCTGTGTCATAAGTAAAGGGCCGGCTGGCTTGACCGTTAAAGGGTGCTGTAACCCCCAAAGTACACTCCAGTACAAACCAAAAAAATATATATTTTCTGTGTTTGTGAATTGTGTGCGCAGTAGCCGCACGTGCATCAACAAAGTAGTGCCAAGCGTGCGCCTGTGTCATAAGTAAAGGTCCGGCTGGCTTGACCGTTAAAGGGTGCTGTAACCCCCAAAGTACACTCCAGTCCAAACCAAAAAAATATATATTTTCTGTGTTTGTGAATTGTGTGCGCAGTAGCCGCACGTGCATCAACAAAGTAGTGCCAAGCGTGCGCCTGTGTCATAAGTAAAGGGCCGGCTGGCTTGACCGTTAAAGGGTGCTGTAACCCCCAAAGTACACTCCAGTCCAAACCAAAAAAATATTCATTTTCTGTGTTTGTGAATTGTGTGCGCAGTAGCCGCAGGTGCATCAACAAAGTAGTGCCAAGCGTGCGCCTGTGTCATAAGTAAAGGGACGGCTGGCTTGACCGTTAAAGGGTGCTGTAACCCCCAAAGTACACTCCAGTCCAAACCAAAAAAAAAATATTTTCTGTGTTTGTGAATTGTGTGCGCAGTAGCCGCACGTGCATCAACAAAGTAGTGCCAAGCGTGCGCCTGTGTCATAAGTAAAGGGCCGGCTGGCTTGACCGTTAAAGGGTGCTGTAACCCCCAAAGTACACTCCAGTCCAAACCAAAAAAAAAATTATTTTCTGTGTTTGTGAATTGTGTGCGCAGTAGCCGCACGTGCATCAACAAAGTAGTGCCAAGCGTGCGCCTGTGTCATAAGTAAAGGGCCGGCTGGCTTGACCGTTAAAGGGTGCTGTAACCCCCAAAGTACACTCCAGTACAAACCAAAAAAAAAATTATTTTCTGTGTTTGGGAATTGTGTGCGCAGTAGCCGCCCGTGCATCAACAAAGTAGTGCCAAGCGTGCGCCTGTGTCATAAGTAAAGGTCCGGCTGGCTTGACCATTAAAGGGTGCGGTAACCCCCAAAGTACATTCCAGTCCAAACCAAAAAAATATATATTTTCTGTGTTTGTGAATTGTGTGCGCAGTAGCCACACGTGCATAAACAAAGTAGTGCCAAGCGTGCGCCTGTGTCATAAGTAAAGGTCCGGCTGGCTTGACTGTTAAAGGGTGCTGTAACCCCCAAAGTACACTCCAGTCCAAACCAAAAAAAAAATTATTTTCTATGTTTGTGAATTGTGTGCGCAGTAGCCGCACGTGCATCAACAAAGTAGTGCCAAGCGTGCGCCTGTGTCATAAGTAAAGGGCCGGCTGGCTTGACAGTTAAAGGGTGCTGTAACCCCCAAAGTACACTCCAGTCCAAACCAAAAAAAAAATTATTTTCTGTGTTTGTGAATTGTGTGTGCAGTAGCCGCACGTGCATCAACAAAGTAGTGCCAAGCGTGCGCCTGTGTCATAAGTAAAGGGCCGGCTGGCTTGACCATTAAAGGGTGCTGTAACCCCCAAAGTACACTCCAGTCCAAACCAAAAAAAAATATATTTTCTGTGTTTGTGAATTGTGTGCGCAGTAGCCGCACGTGCATCAACAAAGTAGTGCCAAGCGTGCGCCTGTGTCATAAGTAAAGGGCCGGCTGGCTTGACCGTTAAAGGGTGCTGTAACCCCCAAAGTACACTCCAGTCCAAACCAAAAAAAAAAATATTTTCTGTGTTTGTGAATTGTGTGCGCAGTAGCCGCACGTGCATCAACAAAGTAGTCCCAAGCGTGCGCCTGTGTCATAAGTAAAGGTCCGGCTGGCTTGACCATTAAAGGGTGCTGTAACCCCCAAAGTACACTCCAGTCCAGACCAAAAAATATATATTTTCTGTGTTTGTGAATTGTGTGCGCAGTAGCCGCACGTGCATCAACAAAGTAGTGCCAAGCGTGTGCCTGTGTCATAAGTAAAGGGCCGGCTGGCTTGACCGTTAAAGGGTGCTGTAACCCCCAAAGTACACTCCAGTCCAAACCAAAAAAAAAAATATTTTCTGTGTTTGTGAATTGTGTGCGCAGTAGCCGCATGTGCATCAACAAAGTAGTGCCAAGCGTGCGCCTGTGTCATAAGTAAAGGGCCGGCTGGCTTGACAGTTAAAGGGTGCTGTAACCCCCAAAGTACACTCCAGTCCAAACCAAAAAAAAAATTATTTTCTGTGTTTGTGAATTGTGTGCGCAGTAGCCGCACGTGCATCAACAAAGTAGTGCCAAGCGTGCGCCTGTGTCATAAGTAAAGGGCCGGCTGGCTTGACCATTAAAGGGTGCTGTAACCCCCAAAGTACACTCCAGTCCAAACCAAAAAAATATATATTTTCTGTGTTTGTGAATTGTGTGCGCAGTAGCCGCACGTGCATCAACAAAGTAGTGCCAAGCGTGCGCCTGTGTCATAAGTAAAGGGCCGGCTGGCTTGACCGTTAAAGGGTGCTGTAACCCCCAAAGTACACTCCAGTCCAAACCAAAAAAAAAATATTTTCTGTGTTTGTGAATTGTGTGCGCAGTAGCCGCACGTGCATCAACAAAGTAGTCCCAAGCGTGCGCCTGTGTCATAAGTAAAGGTCCGGCTGGCTTGACCGTTAAAGGGTGCTGTAACCCCCAAAGTACACTCCAGTCCAGACCAAAAAAATATATATTTTCTGTGTTTGTGAATTGTGTGCGCAGTAGCCGCACGTGCATCAACAAAGTAGTGCCAAGCGTGTGCCTGTGTCATAAGTAAAGGGCCGGCTGGCTTGACCGTTAAAGGGTGCTGTAACCCCCAAAGTACACTCCAGTCCAAACCAAAAAAAAAAATATTTTCTGTGTTTGTGAATTGTGTGCGCAGTAGCCGCACGTGCATCAACAAAGTAGTGCCAAACGTGCGCCTGTGTCATAAGTAAAGGGACGGCTGGCTTGACCATTAAAGGGTGCTGTAACCCCCAAAGTACACTCCAGTCCAAACCAAAAAAAAAATTATTTTCTGTGTTTGTGAATTGTGTGCGCAGTAGCCGCACGTGCATCAACAAAGGAGCAGCGCCAAGCGTGCGCCTGTGTCCCATAAGTAAAGAGCCGGCTGGCTCATTTCTTAAAGGCTGGTGTAACCCACAAAGTGCACTACTCTCCAGCAAAAATAAAAAAATATTTTCTGTGTTTAGCCGCACGTATATATCAAATCGATATAACATAAATGGAGGACCAAACTTTCTCCGATAAAAATAAAATAGAGAAAGATCAAGAACCACTTCCTCCTAGTGCTGAAGCTGCTGCCACTAGTCATGACATAGACGATAACATGCCATCAACGTCGTCTGCCAAGGCCGATGCCCAATGTCATAATAGAGGGCACATACAATCCCAAATGACAAAGTTCAGGAAAATGACCTTGAAAAAAACATTTAAATCATCTGAAGAGAAACGTAAACTTTCCAATATGCCATTTACGACCCGGAGTGGCAAGGAACGGCTAAGGTCGATCCCTAGTATGTTCATGACTAGTGGTTCAGCTTCACATGACGATGGAAGCCCTCCTCCCACTAAAAAAATCAAAAGAGTTAAGCTGGCAAAAACACAGCGAAGAACTGTGCTTTCTAAGAAGATATCACAAATCCCCAAGGAGAGTCCAAGTGTGGTGGTGGTTGCGATGCCTGACCTTCCCAGCACTGGACGGGAAGAGGTGGCTCTTTCCACCATTTGCACGCCCCCTGCAAGTGCTGAAAGGAGCACCCACAGTCCACTTGCTGATATGCAAATTGAAGATGTCACTGTTGAAGTACAACAGGATGAGGATAATGGTGTAGCTGGCGCTGAGGAGGAAGTTAGCGAGGAGGATTCTGATGGTGATGTGGTTTGTTTAAATCAGGCTCCGGGGGAGACAGTTGTTGTCCGTGGGATGAAAAAGCCCATCACGGTCATGCCTGGGCAGAAGACCAAACATTCCACCTCTTTGGTCTGGCAATATTTCTATCCAAATCCGGACAACAACTGTCTTGCCATATGTACCTTATGTAAAGGTGGAATAAGTAGGGGTAGGGACGTTAACCACCTAGGAACATCCTCCCTTATACGGCACCTGCAGCGCGTTCATAATAAGTTACTGTCAAGTTCAGAAACTTTGGCTAAGACCGTAAGCAGTCCAGGGACACCTAAATCCTGTTGTCCTGTTGTATCCAAGCGCCTGCAAACCACACCGTCAACTCCCTCCTCGTCAATTTCCTCCTTAGTCAGGATCGGAAGTAGTCCTGCAGGCCATGTCACTGGCATGACTTACTCTCCTATCCGGGATTCCTCCGGAGGATCCTGCATTGCTACGCCTCCTGCTGCCGCTGCTGCTGTTGCTGCTGCTGGGAGTCGTTCATCATCCCAGAGAGGAAGTAGGAACACCACTACTTTTACTAAACAACTGACCCTCCAACAGTCCTTAGCGAGGAGGATGAAGTACGACAGCAGTCATCCTGAAGCAAAACGTATAACTGAGGCCTTGACTGCTATGTTGGTGTTAGACGTGCATCCGGTGTCCGCCATTAGTGCAGTGGGATTTAGACAATTGCTGGAGGTAGTGTGTCCCCGGTTCCAAATCCCGTCTAGATTCCAGTTCACTAGGCAGGCGATACCGAGACTGTACAGAAACGTCAGAAAAAGGGTCCTCAGTGTCCTGAAAAATGCCGTTGTACCCAATGTCCACTTAACCACGGACATGTGGACAAGTGGAACAGGGCAGACTAAGGACTATATGACTGTGACAGCCCACTGGGTAGATGTATCACCTTACGCAGCAACAGCAGCAGCGTCACCAGTCGCAGCATCTCAGAAACGCCAGCTCATTCCAAGGCAGGCTACGCTGTGTATCACCGGTTTCAGTAAGAGGCACACCGCCGACAACCTCTTAGAGAAACTGAGGGAAATCATCGCCCAGTGGCTTACCCCACTTAGACTCTCCTGGGGATTTGTGATATCTGACAACGCCACCAATATTGTGCGGGCATTACATCTGGGCAAATTCCAGCACGTCCCATGTTTTGCTCACACAATAAACTTGGTGGTGCAGAATTTTCTGAAAAGCGACAGGGGCGTGCAGGAGACGCTTTGGGTGGCCCGAAAAATTTCAGGCCACTTTCGCCATTCAGCGACTGCGTGCCGAAGACTGGAGCGCCAGCAAACACTCTTGAACCTGCCCCGCCATCACCTGAAGCAAGAGGTTGTGACGCGGTGGAACTCAACCCTCTGTATGCTTCAGAGGATGGAGGAGCAGCAAAAGGCCATTCAAGCCTATACATCCACCTATGACATAGGCAAAGGAGGGGGTATGCACCTGACTCAAGAGCAGTGGAGAATGATTTCCGTGTTGTGCAAGGTTCTCCAGCCTTCGAACTTGCCACACGTGAAGTCAGTTCAGACACTGCCAGCTTGAGTCAGGTCATTCCCCTCATCAGGCTTTTGCAGAAGCAGCTGGAGAAAGTGAAGGAGGAGCTAAGACGGAGCAATTCCGCTCGGCATGTGGGACTTGTGGATGAAGCCCTTCATTCGCTTTGCCAGGATTCCAGGGTGGTCAATCTGTTGAAATCAGACCACTACATTTTGGCCACCGTGCTCGATCCTAGGTTTAAAGCCTATGTGGTGTCTCTCTTTCCGGCCGACACAAGCCTGCAGAGGTGCAAAGACCTGCTGGTGAACACACTGTCAGCTGAAGCGGAACGTGACACGTCAACAGCTCCTTCTTCATTTTCTCCCGCAACTGGGGCTGCCAGGAAAAAACTTAGTTATCCTAAGCAACCCGCTGGCGGTGATGCAGGGCAGGCAGGACCAAGTTTGGATATCTGGTCCGGACTGAAGGACCTGGCAACAATTTCTGACATGTCTACTGTCACTGCATATGATACTGTCACCATTGACAGAATGGTGGAGGATTACATCGGTGACAGCATCCAAGTAGGCATGTCAGACAGTCCATACCTGTACTGGCAGGAAAAAGAGGCAATTTGGAGGCCCCTGTACAAACTGGCTCTATTTTACCTGAGTTGCCCCCCCTCCAGTGTGTACTCCGAAAGAGTGTTTAGTGCAGCCGGGAACCTTGTCAGCGAAAGGCGTAGGAGGTTGCTTCCACAGAATGTGGAGAAGATGATGTTCATCAAAATGAATTATCAGCTCTTCCAGGGAGACCAGCCTCCAGAACGTACAGAGGGACCTGTGGTGGTGGATTTAAGTGGGGACAAGTTAATACTTTGTGAGGATGAGGAAGTACACACTGAAGAGGGTGAGGAATCGGTGGATGAGGAGGATGAGGATGACATCTTGCCTCCGTAGAGCCAGTTTGTGCAGGGACACATTAATTGCCAGCTTGTTTTGTGGGGGCCCAAACGAACCAATCATTTCAGCCACAGTTGTGTGGCAGACCCTGGCGCTGAAATGATTGGTTTGTTAAAGTGTGCATGTCCTGTTTATACAACATAAGGGTGGGTGGGAGGGCCCAAGGACAATTCCATCTTGCACCTCTTTTTTTTCTTTGCATTATGTACAGTTTGGGGCCTAGTTTTTAAAAATGCCATCCTGTCTGCCACTGCAGTATCACGCCTAGATGGGTCATGTGTTTGTGCCGCCCACTCGTGTCGCTTAGCATAGTCATCCAGCTACCTCGGTGCAACCTTTTGGACATAAAAACACTATTGTGAGGTGTGAGGTGTTCAGAATAGACTGGAAATGAGTGGAAATTAAGGTTATTGAGGTTAATAATAGCATAGGAGCAGAAAAACCTACAAATTCTGTGATTTTAGCTGTTTTTATGCTTTTTTCAAAAAAATACAGATCCAAAACACAAAACCCAGAACCCAAAACACGGAAGGGTGGTTTTGGCAAAACCAATCCAGATCCAAAACACGAAGAAAGATCCAGATCCAAAACCAAAACACAAAACACGAAAAGTGGCCGGTGCACACCCCTAATTTAAAGTCCTGCAACTTTAACACCTTTAAACTCATTTTGTTTATTATATACTCTTGTAGTTGTGCCTTTACATCTACTAACACTGTTCTTCCTTTTATCTAATTTTTAGACATTTTAACTGTACTGTTCCTATATCTCACTCGCATCACTACTACTTCTGTTTTCTTCCTCCCCAATCCCTCATCTACGCAATGTCTCTCTTTTCTTCTACTCCCCTCCTCACTCAGAAGCTACATAATACTTTGCTCTACCACCAGTTCCCATTTCTTTTCTCCCTCCATAGTCTCCTCCACTTTCTCCTCTTCCTCCCTCCTCTCCTCTATCTCCATTCATCCCATCTAGTACTCTCCACCGCATCTCCCATAACTCATAAGTCCTGCACCCTACCTTTTCTCCAAGTTACACCTCTTCTTCTCAACCCACACCACACTAAACCTCCACCTTGCCCACCACCTGCTGTCACCCTTCCTCACTCAGAAGCCCACCACGTACCCACACTCCTTATCCCCCTGCTCTAAATCAATCTCAAACCCACGCTACAGCAACCCTAACAATCTCCTTCTCTCTCCTCCCAACTCTGTCCCTCTCTCCTGTCTCCTCTGGAATGCCAGTCCTGTCTATAATCTACTGGTCCCTGTCCATTACTGCTTCATATTCAACTCCTTCAATCTGCTAGCCATCACCAAATCCTGGACTTACCCATCTGACACCACTTCTGCTGTAGCTATCTCCTTTGAGAGCCTCACATTCTTTCACACACCCTGGCCTGGAGGTTGCCACAGTTTTGGTGTTGGGGTACTTCTATCGTCTGGTCACTCACACCAACTCTTACCTTCTAAACTCTCCACTTCACTATTTGCATTCAATGCTCATATCAGTTGCCTTTTCCAATTTCCTCGAGTAGCTGCCTTTCCTTGTCCTCCTGGACTTAACTCAAAATTCCATGTTAACTTTGCTTCTTGGCTTCTAACCTTGAAATGGGCTCTCAAGACCCCTTTCTTCCTCAAAGCTTTCCAGCTCTCATCCTAACCCACTACTCCATGTTCCTTCCTCACAATCAAACCCATCTGTGTCACCCCTGTTTGTCTGCCCCCTCCCCTTTAGAATGTAAGCTCTCACGAGCAGGGCCCTCTTCCCTCATGTGCTTCTCTCTCACTTACTCCTACTTTAATTTACAACAGCACCTAACCCTTGGTTGCTGACACCATGCTGTTTATTTAAGTGTTATGCAGCAATGTATAAATCGTGTATTTGTCCTGTTAATAACTGTTTTTCGTGTGTGCTCATTTGTCTATGTACTTGTCTTTTGTGTGCGCATTTGTTTATGTACTATGTAAAGCGCTGCGGAACCCTTGTGGCGCCATATAAATAAAGGATAATAATAATAATTTATACCTATAGCTTTCCACATCCCGCATCATATATACATATAGCTTCCCTCATCCCCATCATATATACATATAGCTTCCCACATCCCGCATCATATATACATATAGCTTCCCTCATCCTGCATCATATATACATATAGCTTCCCTCATCCCCCATCATATATACATATAGCTTCCCACATCCCGCATCATATATACATATAGCTTCCCTCATCCTGCATCATATATACATATAGCTTCCCTCATCCCCCATCATATATACATATAGCTTCCCTCATCCCGCATCATATATACATATAGCTACTCTCATCCCGCATCATATATACATATAGCTACTCTCATCCCGCATCATATATACATATAGCTTCCCACATCCCGCATCATATATACATATAGCTTCCCACATCCCGCATCATATATATACATATAGCTTCCCTCATCCCGCATCATACATACATATAGCTTCCCTCATCCCACATCATACATACATATAGCTTCCCACATCCCCCATCATACATACATACATATAGCTTCCCACATCCCGCATCATATATACATATAGCTTCCCACATCCCGCATCATATATACATATAGCTTCTCTCATCCCGCATCATACATACATATAGCTTCCCTCATCCCGCATCATACATACATATAGCTTCCCTCATCCCGCATCATATATACATATAGCTTCCCGCATCCCGCATCATATATACATATAGCTTCCCTCATCCCGCATCATATATACATATAGCTTCCCTCATCCCGCATCATATATACATATAGCTTCCCTCATCCCGCATCATATATACATATAGCTACTCTCATCCCGCATCATATATACATATAGCTTCCCTCATCCCGCATCATATATACATATAGCTTCCCTCATCCCGCATCATATATACATATAGCTTCTCTCATCCCGCATCATATATACATATAGCTTCCCTCATCCCCCATCATATATACATATAGCTTCCCACATCCCGCATCATATATACATATAGCTTCCCACATCCCGCATCATATATACATATGCTTCCCACATCCCGCATCATATATATACATATAGCTTCCCACATCCCCCATCATATATACATATAGCTTCCCACATCCCCCATCATATATACATATAGCTTCCCACATCCCGCATCATATATACATATAGCTTCCCTCATCCCGCATCATATATACATATAGCTTCCCTCATCCCCCATCATATATACATATAGCTTCCCACATCCCGCATCATACATACATATAGCTTCCCACATCCCGCATCATATATACATATAGCTTCCCACATCCCGCATCATACATACATATAGCTTCCCTCATCCCGCATCATATATACATATAGCTACTCTCATCCCGCATCATATATACATATAGCTTCCCTCATCCCGCATCATATATACATATAGCTTCCCACATCCCGCATCATATATACATATAGCTTCCCTCATCCCGCATCATATATACATATAGCTTCCCACATCCCGCATCATATATACATATAGCTTCCCTCATCCCCATCATATATACATATAGCTTCCCTCATCCCGCATCATATATACATATAGCTTCCCTCATCCCGCATCATATATACATATAGCTTCCCTCATCCCCCATCATATATACATATAGCTTCCCTCATCCCGCATCATATATACATATAGCTACTCTCATCCCGCATCATATATACATATAGCTTCCCTCATCCCGCATCATATATACATATAGCTTCCCTCATCCCGCATCATACATACATATAGCTTCCCTCATCCCGCATCATATATACATATAGCTTCCCACATCCCGCATCATATATACATATAGCTACTCTCATCCCGCATCATATATACATATAGCTTCTCTCATCCCGCATCATATATACATATAGCTTCCCACATCCCGCATCATATATACATATAGCTTCCCTCATCCCGCATCATATATACATATAGCTTCCCTCATCCCCCATCATATATACATATAGCTTCCCTCATCCCGCATCATATATACATATAGCTACTCTCATCCCGCATCATATATACATATAGCTTCCCACATCCCGCATCATATATACATATAGCTTCCCACATCCCGCATCATATATACATATAGCTTCCCTCATCCCGCATCCCGCATCATATATACATATAGCTTCCCACATCCCGCATCATATATACATATAGCTTCCCACATCCCGCATCATATATACATATAGCTTCCCTCATCCCGCATCATATATATACATATAGCTTCCCTCATCCCGCATCATATATACATATAGCTTCCCACATCCAGCATTATATATACATATAGCTTCCCTCATCCCGCATCATATATACATATAGCTTCCCACATCCCGCATCATATATACATATAGCTTCCCACATCCCGCATCATATATACATATAGCTTCCCTCATCCCGCATCATATATATATATATAGCTTCCCTCATCCCGCATCATATATACATATAGCTTCTCTCATCCCGCATCATATATACATATAGCTTCCCTCATCCCCCATCATATATACATACAGCTTCCCTCATCCCGCATCATATATACATATAGTTTCCCTCATCCCGCATCATATATACATATAGCTTCCCTCATCCCGCATCATATATACATATAGCTTCCCACATCCCGCATCATATATACATATAGCTTCCCACATCCCGCATCATATATACATATAGCTTCTCTCATCCCGCATCATATATACATATAGCTTCTCTCATCCCCCATCATATATACATATAGCTTCCCTCATCCCGCATCATACATACATATAGCTTCCCTCATCCCGCATCATACATACATATAGCTTCCCTCATCCCCCATCATACATACATATAGCTTCTCTCATCCCACATCATACATACATATAGCTTCCCTCATCCCGCATCATATATACATATAGCTTCCCACATCCCGCATCATATATACATATAGCTTCCCACATCCCGCATCATATATACATATAGCTTCCCACATCCCGCATCATATATACATATAGCTTCCCTCATCCCGCATCATATATACATATAGCTTCCCTCATCCCGCATCATATATACATATAGCTTCCCTCATCCCGCATCATATATACATATAGCTTCCCTCATCCCGCATCATATATACATATAGCTTCCCTCATCCCGCATCATATATACATATAGCTTCCCTCATCCCGCATCATATATACATATAGCTTCTCTCATCCCGCATCATATATACATATAGCTTCCCTCATCCAGCATCATATATACATATAGCTTCCCACATCCCGCATCATATATACATATAGCTTCCCACATCCCGCATCATACATACATATAGCTTCCCACATCCCGCATCATATATATACATATAGCTTCCCTCATCCCGCATCATATATACATATAGCTTCCCTCATCCCGCATCATATATACATATAGCTTCCCTCATCCCGCATCATATATACATATAGCTTCCCTCATTCCGCATCATATATACATATAGCTTCCCACATCCCGCATCATATATACATATAGCTTCCCTCATCCAGCATCATATATACATATAGCTTCCCACATCCCGCATCATATATACATATAGCTTCCCTCATCCCGCATCATATATACATTTAGCTTCCCACATCCCGCATCATACATACATATAGCTTCCCTCATCCCGCATCATACATACATATAGCTTCCCTCATCCCGCATCATATATACATATAGCTTCCCTCATCCCGCATCATATATACATATAGCTTCCCTCATCCCGCATCATATATACATATAGCTTCCCTCATCCCGCATCATACATACATATAGCTTCCCACATCCCGCATCATATATACATATAGCTTCCCTCATCCAGCATCATATATACATATAGCTTCCCTCATCCAGCATCATACATACATATAGCTTCCCACATCCCGCATCATACATACATATAGCTTCCCTCATCCCGCATCATATATACATATAGCTTCCCTCATCCCGCATCATATATACATATAGCTTCCCTCATCCCGCATCATATATACATATAGCTTCCCTCATCCCGCATCATATATACATATAGCTTCCCTCATCCCGCATCATATATACATATAGCTTCCCTCATCCCGCATCATATATACATATAGCTTCCCACATCCCGCATCATATATACATATAGCTTCCCTCATCCAGCATCATATATACATATAGCTTCCCACATCCCGCATCATATATACATATAGCTTCCCACATCCCGCATCATACATACATATAGCTTCCCTCATCCCGCATCATATATACATATAGCTTCCCACATCCCGCATCATATATATACATATAGCTTCCCTCATCCCGCATCATATATACATATAGCTTCCCTCATCCCGCATCATATATACATATAGCTTCCCTCATCCCGCATCATACATACATATAGCTTCCCACATCCCGCATTATATATACATATAGCTTCCCTCATCCCCCATCATATATACATATAGCTTCCCTCATCCCCCATCATATATACATATAGCTTCCCTCATCCCGCATCATACATACATATAGCTTCCCACATCCCGCATTATATATACATATAGCTTCCCTCATCCCCCATCATACATACATATAGCTTCCCTCATCCCGCATCATATATACATATAGCTTCCCTCATCCCGCATCATATATACATATAGCTTCCCTCATCCCGCATCATATATACATATAGCTTCCCTCATCCCGCATCATATATACATATAGCTTCCCACATCCCGCATCATACATACATATAGCTTCCCTCATCCCGCATCATACATACATATAGCTTCCCTCATCCCGCATCATACATACATATAGCTTCCCTCATCCCGCATCATACATACATATAGCTTCCCTCATCCCGCATCATATATACATATAGCTTCCCTCATCCCGCATCATATATACATATAGCTTCCCTCATCCCGCATCATATATACATATAGCTTCCCTCATCCAGCATCATATATACATATAGCTTCCCTCATCCCACATCCCGCATCACATATACATATAGCTTCCCTCATCCCGCATCACATATACATATAGCTTACCTCATCCCGCATCATATATACATATAGCTTCCCTCATCCCGCATCATATATACATATAGCTTCCCTCATCCCGCATCATATATACATATAGCTTCCCACATCCCGCATCATATATACATATAGCTTCCCACATCCCGCATCATATATACATATAGCTTCCCACATCCCGCATCATATATACATATAGCTTCCCACATCCCCCATCATATATACATATAGCTTCCCACATCCCCCATCATATATACATATAGCTTCCCTCATCCCCCATCATATATACATATAGCTTCCCTCATCCCCCATCATATATACATATAGCTTCCCTCATCCCGCATCATACATACATATAGCTTCCCACATCCCGCATTATATATACATATAGCTTCCCTCATCCCCCATCATACATACATATAGCTTCCCTCATCCCGCATCATATATACATATAGCTTCCCTCATCCCGCATCATATATACATATAGCTTCCCTCATCCCGCATCATATATACATATAGCTTCCCTCATCCCGCATCATATATACATATAGCTTCCCACATCCCGCATCATACATACATATAGCTTCCCTCATCCCGCATCATACATACATATAGCTTCCCTCATCCCGCATCATACATACATATAGCTTCCCTCATCCCGCATCATACATACATATAGCTTCCCTCATCCCGCATCATATATACATATAGCTTCCCTCATCCCGCATCATATATACATATAGCTTCCCTCATCCCGCATCATATATACATATAGCTTCCCTCATCCCGCATCATATATACATATAGCTTCCCTCATCCCACATCCCGCATCACATATACATATAGCTTCCCTCATCCCGCATCACATATACATATAGCTTACCTCATCCCGCATCATATATACATATAGCTTCCCTCATCCCGCATCATATATACATATAGCTTCCCTCATCCCGCATCATATATACATATAGCTTCCCACATCCCGCATCATATATACATATAGCTTCCCACATCCCGCATCATATATACATATAGCTTCCCACATCCCGCATCATATATACATATAGCTTCCCACATCCCCCATCATATATACATATAGCTTCCCACATCCCCCATCATATATACATATAGCTTCCCACATCCCCCATCATATATACATATAGCTTCCCACATCCCCCATCATATATACATATAGCTTCCCACATCCCGCATCATATATACATATAGCTTCCCACATCCCGCATCATATATACATATAGCTTCCCACATCCCCCATCATATATACATATAGCTTCCCACATCCCGCATCATATATACATATAGCTTCCCACATCCCGCATCATATATACATATAGCTTCCCTCATCCCGCATCATATATACATATAGCTTCCCACATCCCGCATCATATATACATATAGCTTCCCTCATCCCCCATCATACATACATATAGCTTCCCTCATCCCGCATCATATATACATATAGCTTCCCTCATCCCGCATCATATATACATATAGCTTCCCACATCCCGCATCATATATACATATAGCTTCCCTCATCCCGCATCATATATACATATAGCTTCCCTCATCCCGCATCATATATACATATAGCTTCCCTCATCCCCCATCATATATACATATAGCTTCCCTCATCCCACATCATATATACATATAGCTTCCCTCATCCCGCATCATATATACATATAGCTTCCCTCATCCCGCATCATATATACATATAGCTTCCCTCATCCCGCATCATATATACATATAGCTTCCCTCATCCCGCATCATACATACATATAGCTACTCTCATCCCGCATCATATATACATATAGTTTCCATCATCCCACATCCCGCATCATATATACATATAGCTACTCTCATCCCCCATCATATATACATATAGCTTCCCTCATCCCACATCCCGCATCATATATACATATAGCTTCCCTCATCCCGCATCATATATACATATAGCTTCCCACATACCACATCCCGCATCATACATACATATAGCTACTCTCATCCCCCATCATATATACATATAGCTTCCCTCATCCCACATCCCGCATCATATATACATATAGCTTCCCTCATCCCGCATCATATATACATATAGCTTCCCTCATCCCCCATCATATATACATATAGCTTCCCTCACCCCGCATCCCGCATCATAAATACATATAGCTTCCCTCATCCCGCATCATATATACATATAGCTTCCCACATCCCGCATCATACATACATATAGCTTCCCTCATCCCCCATCATATATACATATAGCTTCCCACATCCCGCATCATATATACATATAGCTTCCCTCATCCCGCATCATATATACATATAGCTTCCCTCATCCCGCATCATATATACATATAGCTTCCCTCATCCCGCATCATATATACATATAGCTTCCCTCATCCCGCATCATATATACATATAGCTTCCCTCATCCCGCATCATATATACATATAGCTTCCCTCATCCCCCATCATATATACATATAGCTTCCCTCATCCCCCATCATATATACATATAGCTTCCCTCATCCCCCATCATATATACATATAGCTTCCCACATCCCGCATCATATATACATATAGCTTCCCTCATCCCGCATCATATATACATATAGCTTCCCTCATCCCGCATCATATATACATATAGCTACTCTCATCCTGCATCATATATACATATAGCTTCCCTCATCCCCCATCATATATACATATAGCTTCCCTCATCCCCCATCATATATACATATAGCTTCCCTCATCCCCCATCATATATACATATAGCTTCCCTCATCCCGCATCATATATACATATAGCGTCCCACATCCCGCATCATATATACATACATATAGCTTCCCTCATCCCGCATCATACATACATATAGCTTCCCTCATCCCGCATCATATATATACATATAGCTTCCCTCATCCCGCATCATATATACATATAGCTTCCCACATCCCGCATCATATATACATATAGCTTCCCTAATCCCGCATCATATATACATATAGCTTCCCACATCCCGCATCATACATACATATAGCTTCCCACATCCCGCATCATATATACATATAGCTTCCCACATCCCGCATTATATATACATATAGCTTCCCTCATCCCCCATCATACATACATATAGCTTCCCTCATCCCGCATCATACATACATATAGCTTCCCACATCCCGCATCATATATACATATAGCTTCCCACATCCCGCATCATATATACATATAGCTTCCCACATCCCGCATCATATATACATATAGCTTCCCACATCCCGCATCATATATACATATAGCTTCCCTCATCCCGCATCATATATACATATAGCTTCCCACATCCCGCATCATATATACATATAGCTTCCCTCATCCCGCATCATATATACATATAGCTTCCCACATCCCGCATCATATATACATATAGCTTCCCACATCCCGCATCATATATACATATAGCATCCCTCATCCCATATCCCGCATCATATATACATATAGCTTCCCTCATCCCGCATCATATATACATATAGCTTCCCTCATCCCGCATCATATATACATATAGCTTCCCTCATCCCGCATCATATATACATATAGCTTCCCACATCCCGCATCATATATACATATAGCTTCCCTCATCCCACATCCCGCATCATATATACATATAGCTTCCCTCATCCCGCATCATATATACATATAGCTTCCCTCATCCCGCATCATATATACATATAGCTTCCCTCATCCCGCATCATATATACATATAGCTTCCCACATCCCGCATCATACATACATATAGCTTCCCTCATCCCCCATCATACATACATATAGCTTCCCTCATCCCGCATCAAACATACATATAGCTTCCCTCATCCCCCATCATACATACATATAGCTTCCCTCATCCCGCATCATACATACATGTAGCTTCCCTCATCCCGCATCATATATACATGTAGCTTCCCACATCCCGCATTATATATAGATATAGCTTCCCTCATCCCGCATCATATATACATATAGCTTCCCTCATCCCGCATCATATATACATATAGCTTCCCTCATCCCGCATCATATATACATATAGCTTCCCTCATCCCGCATCATATATGTACATATAGCTTCCCACATCCCGCATCATATATACATATAGCTTCCCACATCCCGCATCATATATACATATAGCTTCCCACATCCCGCATCATATATACATATAGCTTCCCACATCCCGCATCATATATACATATAGCTTCCCACATCCCGCATCATATATACATATAGCTTCCCTCATCCCGCATCATACATACATATAGCTTCCCTCATCCCGCATCATACATACATATAGCTTCCCACATCCCGCATTATACATACATATAGCTTCCCTCATCCCCCATCATACATACATATAGCTTCCCTCATCCCCCATCATACATACATATAGCTTCCCTCATCCCCCATCATATATACATATAGCTTCCCTCATCCCGCATCATATATACATATAGCTTCCCACATCCCGCATCATATATACATATAGTTTCCCACATCCCCCATCATATATACATATAGCTTCCCACATCCCGCATCATATATACATATAGCTTCCCACATCCCGCATCATATATACATATAGCTTCCCACATCTCGCATCATATATACATATAGCTTCCCTCATCCCGCATCATATATACATATAGCTTCCCTCATCCCGCATCATATATATAGATAGCTTCCCACATCCCGCATCATATATACAGATAGCTTCCCACATCCCGCATCATATATACATATAGCTTCCCACATCTCGCATCATATATACATATAGCTTCCCTCATCCCGCATCATATATACATATAGCTTCCCTCATCCCGCATCATATATACATATAGCTTCCCACATCCCCCATCATATATACATATAGCTTCCCACATCTCGCATCATATATACATATAGCTTCCCTCATCCCTCATCATATATACATATAGCTTCCCTCATCCCGCATCATATATACATATAGCTTCCCTCATCCCGCATCATATATACATATAGCTTCCCACATCCCGCATCATATATACATATAGCTTCCCTCATCCCGCATCATATATACATATAGCTTCCCACATCCCGCATCATATATACATATAGCTTCCCTCATCCCGCATCATATATACATATAGCTTCCCTCATCCCGCATCATACATACATATAGCTTCCCTCATCCCCCATCATATATACATATAGCTTCCCTCATCCCGCATCATATATACATATAGCTTCCCTCATCCCCCATCATATATACATATAGCTTCCCTCATCCCGCATCATATATACATATAGCTTCCCCATCCCGCATCATACATACATATAGCTTCCCTCATCCCCCATCATATATACATATAGCTTCCCTCATCCCGCATCATATATACATATAGCTTCCCACATCCCGCATCATATATACATATAGCTTCCCTCATCCCGCATCATATATATACATATAGCTTCCCTCATCCCGCATCATATATACATATAGCTTCCCACATCCCGCATCATACATACATATAGCTTCCCTCATCCCGCATCATATATACATATAGCTTCCCACATCCCGCATCATACATACATATAGCTTCCCTCATCCCGCATCATACATACATATAGCTTCCCTCATCCCGCATCATACATACATATAGCTTCCCACATCCCGCATCATACATACATATAGCTTCCCTCATCCCGCATCATATATACATATAGCTTCCCTCATCCCGCATCATATATACATATAGCTTCCCACATCCCCATCATATATACATATAGCTTCCCACATCCCGCATCATATATACATATAGCTTCCCACATCCCGCATCATATATACATATAGCTTCCCTCATCCCGCATCATATATATATATAGCTACTCTCATCCCGCATCATATATACATATGGCTTCCCACATCCCCCATCATATATACATATAGCTTCCCACATCCCGCAACATATATACATATAGCTTCCCACATCCCGCATCATATATACATATAGCTTCCCTCATCCCGCATCATATATACATATAGCTTCCCTCATCCCGCATCATATATACATATAGCTTCCCACATCCCCCATCATATATACATATAGCTTCCCACATCCCGCATCATATATACATATAGCTTCCCACATCCCGCATCATATATACATATAGCTTCCCACATCCCGCATCATATATACATATAGCTTCCCTCATCCCGCATCATATATACATATAGCTTCCCACATCCCGCATCATATATACATATAGCATCCCTCATCCCGCATCATACATACATATAGCTTCCCTCATCCCGCATCATACATACATATAGCTTCCCTCATCCCGCATCATATATACATATAGCTTCCCACATCCCGCATCATATATACATATAGCTTCCCACATCCCGCATCATATATACATATAGCTTCCCACATCCCGCATCATATATACATATAGCTTCCCTCATCCCGCATCATATATACATATAGCTTCCCTCATCCCGCATCATATATACATATAGCTTCCCACATCCCGCATTATATATACATATAGCTTCCATCATCCCCCATCATACATACATATAGCTTCCCTCATCCCGCATCATATATACATATAGCTTCCCACATCCCGCATCATATATACATATAGCTTCCCTCATCCCGCATCATACATACATATAGCTTCCCTCATCCCCCATCATATATACATATAGCTTCCCTCATCCCCCATCATATATACATATAGCTTCCCTCATCCCGCATCATATATACATATAGCTTCACACATCCCGCATCATATATACATATAGCATCCCTCATCCCGCATCATATATACATATAGCTTCCCTCATCCCGAATCATACATACATATAGCTTCCCTCATCCCGCATCATATATACATATAGCTTCCCACATCCCGCATCATATATACATATAGCTTCCCACATCCCGCATCATATATACATATAGCTTCCCACATCCCGCATCATACATACATATAGCTTCCCTCATCCCGCATCATACATACATATAGCTTCCCTCATCCCGCATCATACATACATATAGCTTCCCTCATCCCGCATCATATATACATATAGCTTCCCTCATCCCGCATCATATATACATATAGCTTCCCACATCCCGCATTATATATACATATAGCTTCCCTCATCCCCCATCATACATACATATAGCTTCCCTCATCCCCCATCATATATACATATAGCTTCCCTCATCCCCCATCATATATACATATAGCTTCCCTCATCCCGCATCATATATACATATAGCTTCCCTCATCCCGCATCATATATACATATAGCTTCCCTCATCCCGCATCATATATACATATAGCTTCCCACATCCCGCATCATATATACATATAGCTTCCCTCATCCCGCATCATATATACATATAGCTACTCTCATCCCGCATCGTATATACATATAGCTTCCCTCATCCCCCATCGTATATACATATAGCTTCCCACATCCCGCATCATATATACATATAGCTTCCCTCATCCCGCATCGTATATACATATAGCTTCCCTCATCCCGCATCGTATATACATATAGCTACTCTCATCCCCCATCATATATACATATAGCTTCCCTCATCCCGCATCATATATACATATAGCTTCCCTCATCCCCCATCATATATACATATAGCTTCCCTCATCCCCCATCATATATACATATAGCTTCCCTCATCCCGCATCATATATACATATAGCTTCCCTCATCCCGCATCATATATACATATAGCTTCCCTCATCCCCCATCATATATACATATAGCTTCCCTCATCCCTCATCCCGCATCATATATACATATAGCTTCCCTCATCCCCCATCATATATACATATAGCTTCCCTCATCCCTCATCCCGCATCATATATACATATAGCTTCCCTCATCCCGCATCATATATACATATAGCTTCCCTCATCCCGCATCATATATACATATAGCTTCCCTCATCCCACATCCCGCATCATATATACATATAGCTTCCCTCATCCCGCATCATATATACATATAGCTTCCCTCATCCCGCATCATATATACATATAGCTTCCCTCATCCCCCATCATATATACATATAGCTTCCCTCATCCCGCATCATATATACATATAGCTTCCCTCATCCCGCATCATATATACATATAGCTTCCCTCATCCCGCATCATATATACATATAGCTTCCCTCATCCCGCATCATACATACATATAGCTTCCCACATCCCGCATCATATATACATATAGCTTCCCACATCCCGCATCATATATACATATAGCTTCCCACATCCCGCATCATATATATACATATAGCTTCCCTCATCCCGCATCATATATACATATAGCTTCCCTCATCCCGCATCATATATATACATATAGCTTCCCTCATCCCGCATCATACATACATATAGCTTCCCTTATCCCGCATCATATATACATATAGCTTCCCACATCCCGCATCATATATACATATAGCTTCCCTCATCCCGCATCATATATACATATAGCTTCCCTCATCCCGCATCATATATACATATAGCTTCCCTCATCCCGCATCATATATACATATAGCTTCCCTCATCCCGCATCATATATACATATAGCTACTCTCATCCCGCATCATATATACATATAGCTTCCCTCATCCCGCATCATATATACATATAGCTTCCCACATCCCGCATCATATATACATATTGCTTCCCACAACCCGCGTCATATATACATATAGCTTCCCTCATCCCGCGTCATATATACATATAGCTACTCTCATCCCGCATCATATATACATATAGCTTCCCTCATCCCGCATCATATATACATATAGCTACTCTCATCCCGCATCATATATACATATAGCTTCCCACATCCCGCATCATACATACATATAGCTTCCCACATCCCGCATCATACATACATATAGCTTCCCTCATCCCGCATCATACATACATATAGCTTCCCTCATCCCGCATCATATATACATATAGCTTCCCTCATCCCGCATCATATATACATATAGCTTCCCTCATCCCGCATCATATATACATATAGCTTCCCTCATCCCGCATCATATATACATATAGCTTCCCTCATCCCGCATCATATATACATATAGCTTCCCTCATCCCCCATCATTTATACATATAGCTACTCTCATCCCGCATCATATATACATATAGCTTCCCTCATCCCGCATCATATATACATATAGCTTCCCTCATCCCGCATCATATATACATATAGCTTCCCACATCCCGCATCATATATACATATAGCTTCCCTCATCCCGCATCATATATACATATAGCTTCCCACATCCCCCATCATATATACATATAGCTTCCCTCATCCCGCATCATATATACATATAGCTTCCCACATCCCGCATCATATATACATATAGCTTCCCTCATCCCCCATCATTTATACATATAGCTACTCTCATCCCGCATCATATATACATATAGCTTCCCTCATCCCGCATCATATATACATATAGCTTCCCTCATCCCGCATCATATATACATATAGCTTCCCACATCCCGCATCATATATACATATAGCTTCCCTCATCCCGCATCATATATACATATAGCTTCCCACATCCCCCATCATATATACATATAGCTTCCCTCATCCCGCATCATATATACATATAGCTTCCCACATCCCGCATCATATATACATATAGCTACTCTCATCCCGCATCATATATACATATAGCTTCCCACATCCCGCATCATATATACATATAGCTTCCCACATCCCGCATCATATATACATATAGCTTCCCTCATCCCGCATCATATATACATATAGCTTCCCACATCCCCCATCATATATACATATAGCTTCCCTCATCCCGCATCATATATACATATAGCTTCCCACATCCCGCATCATATATACATATAGCTACTCTCATCCCGCATCATATATACATATAGCTTCCCACATCCCGCATCATATATACATATAGCTTCCCACATCCCGCATCATATATACATATAGCTACTCTCATCCCGCATCATATATACATATAGCTTCCCTCATCCCGCATCATATATACATATAGCTTCCCTCATCCCGCATCATATATACATATAGCTTCTCTCATCCCGCATCATATATACATATAGCTACTCTCATCCCGCATCATATATACATATAGCTTCCCTCATCCCCCATCATATATACATATAGCTTCCCACATCCCGCATCATATATACATATAGCTACTCTCATCCCGTATCATATATACATATAGCTTCCCTCATCCCGCATCATATATACATATAGCTACTCTCATCCCGCATCATATATACATATAGCTTCCCACATCCCGCATCATATATACATATAGCTTCCCACATCCCGCATCATATATACATATAGCTACTCTCATCCCGCATCATATATACATATAGCTTCCCACATCCCGCATCATATATACATATAGCTTCCCTCATCCCGCATCACATATACATATAGCTACTCTCATCCCGCATCATATATACATATAGTTACTCTCATCCCGCATCATATATACATATAGCTTCCCTCATCCCCCATCATATATACATATAGCTTCCCTCATCCCCCATCATACATACATATAGCTTCCCTCATCCCCCATCATATATACATATAGCTTCCCACATCCCGCATCATATATACATATATCTACTCTCATCCCGCATCATATATACATATAGCTTCCCACATCCCGCATCATATATACATATTGCTTCCCTCATCCCGCATCACATATACATATAGCTTCCCTCATCCCCCATCATACATACATATAGCTTCCCACATCCCCCATCATATATACATATAGCTTCCCACATCCCGCATCATATATACATATAGCTACTCTCATCCCGCATCATATATACATATAGCTTCCCACATCCCGCATCATATATACATATAGCTTCCCTCATCCCGCATCACATATACATATAGCTTCCCTCATCCCGCATCATATATACATATAGCTTCCCTCATCCCGCATCATATATACATATAGCTTCCCTCATCCCGCATCATATATACATATAGCTTCCCTCATCCCGCATCATATATACATATAGCTTCCCACATCCCGCATCATATATACATATAGCTTCCCTCATCCCCCATCATATATACATATAGCTTCCCTCATCCCGCATCATATATACATATAGCTTCCCTCATCCCCCATCATATAAACATATAGCTTCCCACATCCCGCATCATATATACATATAGCTTCCCACATCCCGCATCATATATACATATAGCTTCCCACATCCCGCATCATATATACATATAGCTTCCCACATCCCCCATCATATATACATATAGCTTCCCTCATCCCGCATCATATATATACATATAGATTCCCTCATCCCGCATCATATATATACATATAGCTTCCCTCATCCCACATCATATATACATATAGCTTCCCTCCATCCCACATCATACATACATATAGCTTCCCTCATCCCGCATCATATATACATATAGCTTCCCACATCCCGCATCATATATACATATAGCTTCCCACATCCCACATCATATATACATATAGCTTCCCTCATCCCGCATCATATATACATATAGCTTCCCTCATCCCGCATCATACATACATATAGCTTCCCACATCCCACATCATATATACATATAGCTTCCCTCATCCCGCATCATATATACATATAGCTTCCCTCATCCCGCATCATATATACATATAGCTTCCCACATCCCGCATCATATATACATATAGCTTCCCACCTCCCGCATCATACATACATATAGCTTTCCTCATCCCGCATCACATATACATATAGCTTCCCACATCCCGCATCATATATACATATAGCTTCCCTCATCCCGCATCATATATACATATAGCTTCCCTCATCCCGCATCATATATACATATAGCTTCCCACATCCCGCATCATATATACATATAGCTTCCCTCATCCCGCATCATATATACATATAGCTTCCCACATCCCGCATCATATATACATATAGTTTCCCTCATCCCGCATCATATATACATATAGCTTCCCTCATCCCGCATCATATATACATATAGCTTCCCTCATCCCGCATCATACATACATGTAGCTTCCCTCATCCCGCATCATATATACATATAGCTTCCCTCATCCCGCATACCGCATCATATATACATATAGCTTCCCTCATCCCGCATCATATATACATATAGCTTCCCTCATCCCCCATCATATATACATATAGCTTCCCACATCCCGCATCATATATACATATAGCTTCCCTCATCCCGCATCATATATACATATAGCTTCCCTCATCCCGCATCATATATACATATAGCTTCCCTCATCATATATACATATAGCTTCCCACATCCCGCATCATATATACATATAGCTTCCCTCATCCCGCATCATATATACATATAGCTTCCCTCATCCCGCATCATATATACATATAGCTTCCCACATCCCGCATCATATATACATATAGCTTCCCACATCCCGCATCATACATACATATAGCTTCCCTCATCCCGCATCATATATACATATAGCTATCATAGACAAAATTTGGACACAGTTTAGAGCACAATGTTTGTATGTGAGAGAATACGGTGGATCGTACCTGGCATAGTAAGGGTCTGCAGGGTGAACTGAGAAGTCTGACTGGTTCTGCAGGGTGCGGGGGTCCATGGCATTAGATTCTAATAATATACAATAATTAGACATTAATGACAGTTGATGGATGACTGACAGGAACTTTGCATTTGTAGCAGAACTTTCTCAACATTCGACAAAAGGAAATGGACTCTCCATTAATCTTAATAACTCAGCTAGAACGGTAGTGGTTCTAGTGATGTCATTGTAATGTTGTGACAGGCAGCACAGCTTACTGATTCCTGTCACTGCTGGATGGCTCTGCAGCTATGCTGAACTGTAGTGCCCATGGAGCTGGCATGTGAGTCACGGGTGGAGGATTTGTCCACCGGAGATGCTGAAACATGGATCCCTGTCTGGTGGCATTGGCTGCCCTGATTACAATTTACCCTTATTACAATTTAAATATTGCATATTGAAAGTATGTGTTTGAGTAACAGGCCACATAGCTACTAAATGATCTTGTTATATTATTGGAGGCAACACAAAATTATTATTTTTTGGTGGGTGGGGTGGCCTATAATGTTGTGTCTGGGGACGGGCAGACCACTAAATCCAGTTCTGCAAATGGCATCCTGCCAGTGGTTAGACGTGTTTTGTTAGCACTGAGCTTAGACTTTGTTATCATGTGAAGGATCTGATCATGCAGTGGTCGTGTTGTCCGGGTTTCGTGGAGTTATGTTGCAGGAACATTTGATTAGATATTTGCTGGCTCTTATAATTGTTTCAGAGTAAATTACATTTTTGGAGGTGTGATTAGGTTTTCGCCTTCCAGGAAACTTGTTTTAATTGATGTCTATGGAACATTGATAAGGAGAGTAATGTACAGTAGATTTCCAAGATGACAGATTTTTATCAGTGGTGGTGACCTGTGTCAGGTTTCGTTGGTAGAAGTGAATGAGACAAGGGGATTCAGGGGTCTATTTACTAAGCAGTGTTAGGAGACAGAGTGACAAGTGATAAGTCTGTGATAAGGTGCCAGCCAATCAGCTCCTACCTGCCATCTCACAGGCTGTGTTTGAAAAATGACAGTTTGGAGCTGACTGGCTGGCACCTTATCACAGACTAGAGATGAGAGGTTCGGATTCTGTGGAATCCGAACCGCTCCGAACATTGGGGATCCGAGTCCACCCGAACCCTGTTCGGGTGTTCACCGCCTGACTCGGATCCCCGTTCGGGGCCGAACGGCGGCCGCCTGATGTCGGATTCTCACTAGAGAATCCGACATCAGGTCTCCTCGCGTGTAGGGCAGAGCGCAGTGATAGCGCTCTGCCCTACACAGACACAGACACACAGCCGCCAGCGGCAGCTGTGTGTTTGTTACAGCAGCCAATGAGAGTCACACAGACTCTCATTGGCTGCTGCACGGAGGGAGCCGGCTGGAGCTCACACATGAGCTCCGTCTTCCGGCTCCCTCCTCAGCGTGTGACAGAGCGGACGGCGCGGGAGCGGGGATACAGGTAAGTTTTTATTTTTTATTTTTTTATTTGTGCAAGGGCCGGGGGCACTACTGGGTGGGGTCTGCACTACTGGGGGGGGTCTGCTACTGGGGGGGGCTATACTACTGGGGGGGCCATACTACAGAGGGGCCTGCTACTGGGGGAGGCTATACTACTGGGGGGGTCTGCACTACTGGGGGGGGTCTGCTACTGGGGGGGCTATACTACTGGGGGGGCCATACTACAGAGGGGCCTGTTACTGGGGGGGCTATACTACTGGGGGGGGTCTGCTACTGGGGGGGCCATACTACTGGGGGGGATCTGCACTACTGGGGGGAATCTGCACTACTGGGGGGGGTCTGCTACTGGGGGGGGCTATACTACTGGGGGGGCCATACTACAGAGGGGCCTGCTACTGGGGGGACTATACTACTGGGGGGGTCTGCACTACTGGGGGGGGTCCGCTACTGGCGGGGGCTATACTACTGGGGGGGCCATACTACAGAGGGGCCTGCTACTGGGGGGGCTATACTACTGGGGGGGGTCTGCTACTGGGGGGGGTCTGCTACTGAGGGGGGCTATACTACTGGGGGGGCCATACTACAGAGGGGCCTGCTACTGGGGGGGGCTATACTACTGGGGGGGGTCTGCTACTGGGGGGCCATACTACTGAGGGGCCTGCTACTGGGGGGGGCTATACTACTGGGGGGGGGTCTGCTACTGGGGGGGCCATACTACTGAGGGGCCTGCTACTGGGGGGGGCCATACTACTGGGGGGCTTACTACTACTGGGGGGGGGCTGCTACTGGGGCAGCCTACTACAGGGGGGGCCATACTACAGGGGGGGCTACTACTGGGGCAGCCTACTACTGGGGGGGGGCTGCTACTGGGGGGGGGCTGCTACTGGGGCAGCCTACTACTGGGGGGGCCATACTACTGGGGGGGCCATACTACTGGGGGGCATACTACTGGCTGGCATGCTAATGGGGGGCATACTACTGGGGGGGCCTGCTAATGGGGGCATACTGCTGGGTGGCATGCTAATGGGGGGCATACTACTGGGGGGGCCTGCTAATGGGGGGCATACTACTGGGGGGCATTCTACTGGGGGCACTGCATAGTGGACCCTACTACTAAGGGGACTGCATAGGGGGCACCACTGCTGGGGGACATTGTGTAAGGGACACCGCTACTGTGGGCATTGTGTAAAAGGGTCACTACTGTGGGCATTGTGTAAAAGGGGCACTACTGTGTGTCGTAACATAAATAAGAGACACTACTTTATGGTGTAATGTGAATCAGGCCCTATGTGCGGTGTAATGCTAATAAGATTGTGCACTGTGACTCCTAGGGCCGTAGCCCACTTTGTAAACAAGTACTGTGACTCTGCTGGCCGTACCCCACTGGGTGGGTGCACTACTTTTCATTTCTGCCACTGCTGTGTGGCAATGTGTCATAGATGTGCTTTATACTGTGGTGTCTGTGTCATTGTGCCGCTGCTTTGTCGCTTAGTAACCAGTCATCTCACTGCAACCTTTGGCCAATAATGTTGAAAACAATATTATAAGCTGTGATATTTTCTAAATTGACTGGAAATTAATGTTATTGAGGTTAATAATACTCTAGGAAGAAAAAAAAGACCAATTTATGTGATTTTAGCTTTTTTTGTCAATTTTTGTAAAAAAATCCAAATCCAAATCCAAATCCAAAGCCAGTCACCGCAGTTTGGCAAATCCAAATCCAAATCCAAAGCCGGACGACGAATTAGAACCAAATCCAAATCCGGCAAAAATGGTCCGGCGCACATCCCTATCACAGACTTATCACTTTTCACTCTGTCTTCTAACACTGATTAGTAACTAGACCCCCCAGTGTCACAGATTGCGAGAGACATGGATCTGTACTGTGCATGTGTAGGTCTCCCTCTGTGAGATCTCTAGATTGACAGGCTGCAGACATTTAGGGGCGGGAAGTGGGTGAGTCTTAGGATGCAGCATTTGGATCTGCGAAGCTGTCAGGAGGCATCTATTTACGGGATCGCATGGCCGGCGGTTCAAATCCCGACAGCTAAAGCCCGGCAGAGGTGAAGATCCCGGCTGCGCTAAAGGTAAGTATAAAGTAACCCCCCCCCCAAACTCTAATCATCCCTTAGGGGTGCTTAACCCTAAACTCCCCCCCAAGTGCCTAACCCCCCTCTAAGTGCCTAACCTCCCCTTCCCCGCTGCCTAAACCTACATCTCCTGGGGGGTTGCCTAACCCTAACCTCCCCCCGGGGGTGCCTAACCTTAACCTCCCTTCCCCTGGCCTAAACCTAACCCTCCTGGGAGGGTGCCTAACCCTAAGTCCCCCCTGCAGCTGTCCGCGCACGGCACCCGGCTTACCTTCAAACGGTAAGCCGGGTGTCGGGCTTTCGGCATAGGTAAAATGACAGGCGTCAGGATCTCGACCCCTGTCATTTAACCCTTGCCGGGATTAGACAGTCGGGAAGCTGGCGGACGGGATTCCGTCCGTCGGCTTCCCGACTGCTTCCCCTATTTACCCCAGACGCCTCCTGCTGCATTAGCATATCAGCTGTACGGTATGGTGCTACCGCTCCCCTGCTATACCATACAACTCTGAGGGGCCCATTCATCAATAAATACTTGCAGTGTATTCACCGAAAACACCCGTTTTTAGGGGATACTCGCAAATATTAAGTACCCCCTAGTTGTATTATGGAGAGATCACATCATGTATCTCTGATATCTACTGCTGTCCCTCCATTTCCCCCAGCACGGCAACACCCATAGGTTTCTATGATGGATGCAATACTGTCAGATTTAGCAAGTTCCGGCATGCGATGCACCTTACGCAGCTTACCCCAAATCTGAAGAGGGCGTAAGCCGCAGTGACCTATGGGCTTCATGTTGCATAACTAGCCAGGAGAGGGTTCCATAGGAACCCTCCCCCAGCAATGGCCGCCGCGCATGTGTGGTCTTTAGTGTAGACGACGCATGCGCAGGATCCCCAGCACAGGAGTGAAGAGAACACTGACGTGGTCACTTCACTCCCGAGAAATCACACCATGCAGGTTAATTTTGTTAAATCTCAGCGCTATGATCGCATCCTGCAATGTGATCATGCGCGCTAATATCGTGCCCAGATCGCACTGCAAATGCCATAATTAATTAATGATGATTATTAATTGGCCGTTCTTATGGAGAAGATGGATCTATGAAGAAACAAAAGAATGCTAAACATATAGGATGAAAACGGCCTTTTGAACCTTCCACAAAATGGCCGCCTACATTAGAAAGTTATCTGGTCTCTGGAAATAAGGCCGAAGTTTGCACCCGGCTTGATTGACTTTTTCTACTATTTGGGATCCTTATACAAATTGTCTCCTCACTTGCGAACAAACTGTTCATTCCCCCTTCTTAACTTTGCCCAGAATATGTATCTATGTCCACATCGCGGCTATGTGTATGCCGGGGCGGAAGTGACATCACCGGCCGTAATGGCGGTGCATTCCAGGAGCATTCCAACCGTCAGATATGATGGAGGTGCGCTCCTTATGTGACTTCCCCAGCTAGTTTTGTCAGTCAGATCCCTTCTGTTGTGTTTTAAGTTCTCTAATTTTTAGGGTGTATTCTAAAGATAACGCTTTCTTCACTCCTGATACTCAATTTTTAATTATCTATGTTTTAAAGGCAGTCTGGCCCATTTCATAATTCACTTAGGATGTGATGTCATCAGTATGCACCCTGATAAGCATCCATCTTTAACTAGCTATAAATATAGCTCCCTGGATCACAATTATTATCCCTTTGATGAAGTCTGATTATTGAAGGACAAAACGCATTGGACTCACTGTACCTGTACCCCCTTTACCTGTACTCATGGACAAATAAGCCTTTTTTGTGTTAAAATCTTGTACGTGTGTTTTTTAGCCATTTATGTCACTGTTAGAATAAAAATTGCTTTTTTACCGTAATTACCTGTGATTGTGGAATTTATATGGAGCAAATGTGTTCCTAAAAAGGGTATATGATAATCCTCTATTAAGTATACAGTGTTGAAAAATGGTACACACTATGTTACACTCTTTTCTTTTTTATTTCATGGAACCAATAAGGGTCATGTGACCGAAGATATTACTACCAGATAAGTTGTCATTCATTATTAAAACCCAGGTGTATTCATATATATATATATATATATATATATATATATATATATATATATACTTCACAAATGTTCTTTTTCAGACACATTTAGGTGCTCACACTTTTCACTATTAATATTAATTAATGGGCCCCTGCATGAGGCCCATGATCTGTGCACAGTGTGACATGTTTAACCGAAGAATAAGTTAATATGAAATGATTCCACACATGACATTTATGTCCCTTCACAGCACCCGTACCGTACAACAGCTGTGACAGATACGCCGTCACTAATTGCTTCATTGATAGAATAGGTTCTGGTATATTATATTAGGGCTTAGGAGCAACACAGACTCAAAGGATTTTGGACAATTCTATCAAAATAATAATTTAGCAGACAAAAATCAGCAAATTGGACATGTGAGCGTCTCTCTATTTGTTACCTCTGGTTCCGCTGTAAGTGAAGGAGGTATAGAGCCCGTCATCCAGAATCTGCGAGTCAAGGGGATGGTAGAGCCCCATGACGACATCTCTGTATTGCTCCAGGAGAGAGAGGACGTATGTCTCAGATTCGTATCCTGGAAGGAAACACAAATCATAGCTGTGATATTACCTGTGGATGGAGACACTGATTGTGATTTATTTTCTGTAACGTTGTGTGAGGGAGATAGGGAACCAGCTGGTAAAATAAACATAATTTAATGAAGAAAATACTAAATGACATGAAATTTCCAGTTAATAAATAAATTGTAATCTCTGCCAGATTCAAAGCTGCATTATGTCGGGACTGCTGAGAGGGAGCCCCAATCCCCGCTACTGGTTGGCTCAGTCATACAAAGCATTCTGGACCTCATTCAGAGTTGGGGAAAGGGGCCGGATATGCAAATTAAGCGATCACAAGTTGCGGTCCTAAGATGAGATCGTTAGCTGAACGACCGAGGGTAAGAAGCGGCCGTAAGTATAATAACGCCCCCTTCTCGATCACAACACACACGTCATCTCCTGGGATATAAGGATTAATCGCGAGCATCGGGAACCATCGGAGCTGGTCGTAGAGCTGAAGGTTGACCATACCCTCTCTTAAGCACTACGATCAAGTCATTGTAAAAACCTCCCATGTCACATGTGCCATGACGCTACTTTGTTAATTATGCACTCCCATTAAACGCCGTTCGCATAATTAGGCACGCCTGCGTTCGGATCTCCACTCCCCCGTTTTCAAGTACCTTCCCCTGTTACCACCCACAAACGGTTCATTCTGTCACTCAAACTAACGGCCTGGCTGTGTTCAAGGAGAGAGAAATTTCTGATCGTAAGAGCTAGTTTGCGCATGCGCATTGCGAACTTTATGCATGCGCAGTTTAGCGAACATCGGTGGCGTACGACCGTGCGGCCGCAACGACCGACTCTGAATGAGGTCCTCTGTGTGTTGTGGGCGTCTCAATCTGCACAGAGCAGATGGGGCTGGAGCCTTGGGCCCCAATTGTTCTGGGCCCTGGTTGGTTGTCCCATCCACACCTAGGGGTCTATTTACTAAGCAGTGTTAGGAGACAGAGGGCTCTATTTACTACAATCCGCATATTGAATGCGGATTGTAGTGTGATATTACCAAGTGAATTCGCATTGCGAATTCAGGCAATATCACAGGGATTTACTATAAATCCCTTGCAGGGACAGAGCTTGCGATAAAGCTCTGTCCCTGCGGATTCCATCCGCACTCTAGTCGCGGTATTTTCGGAAAAAATACCGTGACTTAGAGCCCGCGCATGCGCCGACCCACTGTCGCTGCTACCCCCCACCGACGCTAAGCCCCGCCCCCCATGTTTTACTCTAGTGTTTTGACTATAAAAATTATTAGAATAATACAAAGAAGATATTTATAATATTTTATTATATTTTTTCTTATCATTTTTATAGTCAAAACTTTGGAGTATACCTAAGTATAACAGGAAAGGCTCTGCCTCACCTCACCGCACATCGCTGCCGGTACACGGAAATACTGGGCCTCGCCCACCTGCATCTTTTTAGCATGTGCAGTGGTGCAGTGGTTAGCATTGCTGGATCACAGTGCTGGGATGACAAGTTCAAGTCCCGACCAAGACACTATCTGTGTGGAGTTTGTTTGTTTCCCTCTTGTTTGTGTTGGTTTCTTCTGGGTGCAGTTTCCTCACACACTACAGAAACATACCGTTTGGGTAATTGGTTACTAACTAAATTAAACCCAATGTGTGTGTCTGTGTGTTAGACAATTTAGGCCCTCATTCAGAGCCGTACGCTCTAAGTAGAGCGCACGCTCTGAATGAGGGCCGCCCTCCAAAAAAATGGAGCGTCCTCCTGGACGCTCGTATAGCTGTGGGTCACCACCCACAGCCTATACGAGCGTGCAGTTTGATGGCCGCGATGGTCGTGACCATCGCGACCATCGAAACTGCGAGCCGGAGCCTGCGGTTGAGGTTTTCAACCGCAAGCCCCGGAGTGATTTTGGCTCTATCAGAGCCAAAATCACTCCCACTGACATCACTAGTGATGTCAGTGGGGCCGGCTTCTGACGGGAGGCGTTCCCGTGGGAACGCCCCCATCAGGGAGGCACGCCCCTGGCACGCCCACCAAAGGGGGCGTGCTGTCAATCAACATCGACAGCACGCCCCCTTTGATCAGACACAACGAGCGAAGGAAAGTCCTTTGCTCGTCGCGTCTGGCGCATGCGCACGACGGAGCTCCCGCCGTCGTGCGCATGCGCAGAGCACAACATCGACCCACTTGCGAGCGGACAGCCGCTTGCGAGTGGGTCTGAATCAGGCCCTTAGACTGTAAGAGGTATATTGACTAAAGGTAAATTTTAACCGATTTCAAATCGATCAGCATCGATGTTGTGTTTATGATGCCAAATCACACATTGACTAATAGACCATTTTTTGTACTTGTTTTTTTAAGTGTTAGTGAATGCGTGATTTAGACCCAGAGACACAACATCGATGTTGATTGATTTAGATCAATTTGAAATCGATTAAAAGCGAACTTTAGTAAATATACCCCTAAACCTCAAATGGGGAGCAGAGACTGACATGAATTACAAATATTTTTTTTTACAATGCTTAATCTGGTTGTGCTATATAAATAATAACATAATAAAAATAATAATGATAACATACACTATCTACCGAGGCCTACACTTCTCGTCTGTTTCACTTTCATGCCCAGTGCTGTTCCTAATACTGCAATTAACATATATGGGGGGATTTATCAAATCTTGGAGAGAAATAAAGTGGAGAGAGATAAAGGACCAACCAGTCAGCTTCTAACTGTCATTTTTCTAACACAGCCTGTAACATGACAGTTGGAAGCTGATTGGTTGGTACTTTGGAGCTCATTCAGAGCCGGTCGCTAGCAAGCGTCTGCTCGTTGCAGACGATGTTTGCTAATGTGCGCATGCGTGTAGTTCGCAGTGCGTGTGCGCAAACTAGTATGAGCGATCGGAAAAATCACGCACGCCCAGCAAAGACAGCCCAGTGGAATGAGTGGCAGGAGAGGCCGTTTGTGGGTGGTAACAGGCAGGCCAGTAGTAACGGTGGAGTGGAGATGCGGATGCAAGCATGCCAGAGTGTTTTCACGCTGTTTCTGGGTCGTGATTAATTAAGAGGCAGCGTCATAGTACACGTCAACTGGTTGATATTTACACTGAAGTGCTCACAGTGCTTGCGCAGGGTTGGACTGGCCCACAGGGGAACAGGGGAAATCCCCGGTGGACCCCACTGCCTGTGGGCCCACCCCTCCTCTAGGTGTCAGGTTCCAGTCCTCAAATTATAGATTATAGATTGTTACTCTATTAGATGGTCAGTTACCAGGTACACTGATCAGCATGGGGGCTTGGTTCTCTTCTATAGAAACTACACCAAGATTTTCCCATTGGCAAGCCAAGCATCTGTGATGGCTGATCATTCCCCCTCTGGTGGATGACCACACCCTTTAAGCATGGGCCCCTATCACTGTATTCCTCCAGTGGGCCCTTCATGTCCCAGTCCGACACTGTGCTTGCGGTAGGGTACAGACAAACACAAGCACTGCGGTCAGATTCGATGGAAGCCGATGTACCAATTGTTGTATATACTTCCTGGAGATGACGTACGCAAGTGGGCAGCTAAAGACAGGCTGATGGGTGTCTAAAAACACAAAGTGATCGCTCTCCCAGACATAGTGGGCGTGTTAATGCCTTGCCATGCATTCGCCTGCCTTGACGTCACTTAGATGAATTACCATACGCTGTGAATGGGTCTGAATCAGGTCCTTTATCTCTCTCCAATATTTGATAAATCTACCCTTAAAGCATTCCCTGTCACTGACGTTCCCAGTTTATTATACTATGTGCCAGAGTGTATTAAGAGAGGAGGGGGCCTGTGTGCACTCCCCGTCCGGGGCCCCCTCCTCTCTCTCCGGTGGCCACCAGCAGACTGAAGGCTAACCGCCGGTGGCCACAGTATCAGTAGACTCTGGGCACTAGTCTGTGCCAAGAGTCTTTGTATATAAAAACAAAACCCAGGTTGGCTCTTTCACATCTACTTATTACTGTATATCCTTAGAGTGTATTTGACAGTAGGCAGCGTAATTATCTTATCGTCTGGAGCATTATGTCACCTGAAGCTGCTGGTGTACTGTAAACACGACTTGGAAGTCTGCGTACCAGCCCCACGGATCTCTCTGGCAGGACGCTGTGGGAGATGAGCTGGTGGGGAGCCACGGAAGAGTGACTGGTGGACAGTGCAGTGCTGTTAGTCTGGCGGCTGTACCCACGAATGCCATAGCGGCTGACTGGTTGTGGATCTTCCAGGGGACGAAGCAGTAACTTTGCTAATTGATATTCCAAATAGAGCGGAGACCTAAGACAAAAAGATAAACCAATTACACTCCTTATGTTAGTGATCATCAGATAATTGGTTTTGTTTCCTTGTCCCAGTAAATATACTTCAATGTTTTCATATATTATATAAAGTTTCAAAATACACTATCACCTAGAACTAATTAGCTCCTTCTCTCTCCTGGAATCCTCGGGGGCTGGCCCATGCAGCTGGCTTTCCCAGGTCTATGTGACACCTCAGAGGAGGGTATGAGCTGTAGGACCAATGAGAACCCAGTGTCATGGACATTGTAGATTCTTATTGGTCCTGCTGCTTACACACCCACCCAGCAGCCTTTTTACAGCGGCAAATAAAAATGTTCAAAATGTAAGATGGCGATGGCGCTCTGATGATCTCATAGTTTGTTTTGACCAGTTTGGCAGATAATTGTTGTATGTGTGGTACACAGATGATTATCCTGAAACATCAAAAATTGCTATAATCAAATTATAAATGATCCACCAGGTATGAAAATCCTGTGGGTAACGTGCACTTCAGGACACCCAAGGTAAGCCTATATCTGCCCAATTTAATCATAATCACGTGTTTCTAAATATGGACCAGATGTGGCCATGACCAGCATGGAACACCAAGGACTGTGTGATTTGGTTTGGAAGTGTAATTGTGTATTTATCACTCACTTTCTAAACAAAGACAGTCTCTCTTGTCTGAGCCAATACAGGGTCCTTTCCCGTTGTAGGTCGTTGGCCCCATACTCCAGGGTATTGACTTGTAAGACCCCATCCAGCTCCCGAACATTTCCAATCAGTCGGTCGTAGAATAGCCTCACTGGAAACGCCTGGGAAAGAAACAGTAATATGAAGACTCTTTGGAAATGTTGGCTCCCTCGTTATTAACCCAGATTAACATATATATACATATATTTGAATACACTCCCAATGGTGAGCATGGCATCATAATGGGGGTAGTATGAACAGGGGGATCTGTATTTTATAGAACTTAAAAAATATTTTAAAAGTAAGTATTGAACAGTGCACTTGATTTTGTTAGCAAAAAGTTGTCTGTTGTCTGAGGTTGTGTTATGGTGCATAGACACGGGACGATCGTCATCGGTAACGATATCGTTGAACGATAAAAAATATCGATCAACCAGCATATCACCAACCCACCAACGACGGCCAAAGACCCGCGGGTCCCTATAGTAACCTGGTCGATGAACGAGTACAGGGGATTAGGAGGAGTTTGGCGGAAAAATGACTTTCCTTGATACGGAGTAAGGGCCTGATTTAAAGATGGCCGCAATGCCGAGATTGACGCAGTTGAGCAATTATTGGTCGTCTGCACCTGCGTCAAGATACATTACCATCGGCGGTCGCGGCAACTATTTTTCCCGCAATGTGATTGATAGGAAGCATTTAAGGGAGCTAACAGGGGGAGTGGTGAGAAAATCGCAGTCATGTCACAATCATTTTCATGGCGTGTCGGAGACTGACTGCTATCTCATACGCAGGAAACATGGCTCCAGGATCTCAGTTCTTGTGCCTATTCTCCGCAACCTTAGAGATACGCTGAAGGCTAATCATCAAAGGGTCTGCAACCAATTCTATGTCTTTTTACGCAGATGCTTGGATTTGCAAAGTTGCCGCTTGGGCGGCTCAATGCAAATCTAGGCATCTGCGACCTTTGGTTATTTTGTACATCCACAGACGCAGCAGTGGCGGCATTAACGTCAATTTGTGACTCAGGCCATTAGTTCACTGGTTCTTAGGGGCTTATTCATCATGTTCTTCAGCTCCTTAAAACACGTGGAGCCATTCATTAATATAGCTAATCAGGAGAGATCACGGATATCTCCAACGTAACATGCAGACTCGATGTGCCCAGGGCCGGTTCTATGCGTACACATGGTACGCAGCTGAGTAGGGCGCCTCAGCTGCGACCATGCGGACTGCGGGCAGACTGGGAGAGACGTCATGACGCGGACAGACTGTGTCTCTGTGACGCAGCTGCACCGCATGTGTAGTGCTGACCGGATGGAGTTCGGTCAGCACTACACAGTGACAAACACACAGCCGCCGGCTCTGGCAGCAGTGTGTTTGTTTTAATTAGCAGCCAATGAGAGTCTGTCAATGAGAGGCGCACAAAGTCTGTCAGACTCTCATTTGCTGCTGCGCTCACTGCCAGAGCCGGGCTGGAGCTCACTCATGAGCTCCATCTTGTGGCTCCCCCAGTGGGTAATGGGAGAGACGTCATGACGTCTCTCCCACAATGCAGAGTGGGCCGGCCTGGGAGGATGGTCGGAGGAGCGGATGACGACGGCGGGAGCAGGAGCCGGAGCGGGGATTCAGGCAAGTGTTCTATTTTTATTATGTGTGTCTACTGAGGGGGGGGGGGGGCACTACATGGAGGGTACTACTACTTGGGCACTACAAGGGGGGACTACTACTGGGGGCACTACAAGGGGGGACTGCTACTAGGGGCACTACTAGGGGGGACTACTACTATGGGCACTACAAGAGGGGGACTACTACTAGGGGCACTACAAGGGGGGACTACTACTAGGGGCACTACAAGGGGGCTACTGCTGGGGGCACTACAAGGGGGGACTACTACTAGGGGCACTACAAGGGGGGACTACTACTAGGGGCACTACAAGGGGGGACTACTACTAGGGGCACTACAAGGGGGGGCTACTACTGGGGGCACTGCATAGGAGGGGGCCTCCACTGCGGGCACTACAAGGGGGTACTACTACTAGGGGCACTACAAGGGGGGACTGCTACTAGAGGCACTGCATAGGTGGGGACCTCCACTGGGGGCACTACAAGGGGGGAACTACTACTTGGGGGACTACAAGGGGGGGGACTACTACTAGGGGCACTACAAGGGGGGGACTACTACTAGGGGGACTACTGCTAGGGGCACTACATGGGGGACTACTACTAGGGGCACTACAAGGGGGGTCTACTACTAGGGGCACTACAAGGGGGGACCAATACTAGGGGCACTGCATGGGGGGAGGACTATCACTGGGGGCATTGCATCGGGGACAGCTACTGGGGGCACTATATAAAGGGCAATACTGGGGGCACTGCATAGGGTTAGGTTGTGGGGTAGAGAGGGTTAGCATTAGGGTGCAGGAAAGGAGGGTTAAGGGGTGAATAGGGCATGGGAACACTACTTACCGTTCCCCTGTCGGGATTGTAGGCATCGGGTTACCGCTGTAAGTCTATTGACAGCTGGCATCCCGACTGTTGGGATATCATACCCAACCCTGCCATACTCTTGTATTGTGATGTAGTAATTATATTACTCACCATGCTCTGAAAACTGAAAGTTTTTGGAGTTTGACTGTTGGAACTAACGTCACTCCTGCAGTGTAAAATTGTGCCACTACTTTTAGCGGTGGAAATGGCAGATTTGGGTCCGCCGCAACAAATCGCAGCAAGTTAGATTCTTAGTTTGCTCCATTGCGTTTAATAATGGAATAGGCCACTGAGGGGCAAATTTACTAAAAGTCTATTTTAATCCATTGATTAACATCGATGTTGTGTTTCAAGGGCTAACACAAACATTTACTAACAGATGATTTTTTTTCAGACGATTTTTAAGTGTTAGTAAATGTGTGATCGATGTTGATCGATTTAGACCTATTTGAAATCTATTAAAATCAATCCTTAGTAATCATGTTAATTAGTGGGGGCTAAGTGAAACTTAAAACTGCCGAGTCTGACTCGGTAGTGTTAGCGCGCCCGTGTGAACTGTGCTTCAATCAGGCGCACAAAGCCCCGGTGTCCGTCGGATACTACACAGGACTCCTTCCCATAAGGAAGGAGCAGGGGTGCGGGTGCAAACGCTATCTGAAGATGGCAAATGCTTCCTCAGTCAATCTCCGAACTTATATTTTCGGAGCTCGATGAATTTATGTATGGGAACAGCGGGAGAAATTGGGGCTGATAGGTAAAATTGATATATCATTTATATGTGTTATGGACCTCTTAGTGGAGCCTATTCATCATCGGAGGCAGTATGGCCTCCGATTATTAAGTATTGATCTCGCTGTGAGGGATACTTAAGTATCCAACTCGCAGCGGAGGATAGATTACATCGGAGCAATTCACCATTGCTTCGGAGCGGAGACAGCTGCTCCGGAAAGCAGCTGTCCCGTCGGTTAGTATCACAGCTACAGAAGTAGCTGCATTACTTACCTCCTCCCCGTCGGCGTGGCTACACATGCATGACCCGAGGTCACGCATGCGCACAGCCACCGGGGAGTCCGTGAGAAGGCAGTGGAGGGATCCGCTCAGATCCCTCTTCGTATTCCCTGAACTCCTTCCCATAGGAAGGAGCGGGGCTACTAGAGCAAGTGCCGCATGAAAATGGCGCTTGTTCTTGGAAGCAAACTCGTTGCTGAATATCAGTGGGTCCTATCGGACGCCTGATGATGAATGGCCCGGTAACTAAAATATGCAAAAACTAGTGTTTGCGCATGGATACTGGGCCATTTATCGATGATGTATAGGCTCCTGTGTCATCTATCAGACACTGACACAGACACCAGACACACCAGTGCCACCTGCAGGTCAAACTACACATTAACCAAAACACTAGAGATTTGTTTTAACAATATAGGGCAAAATTTACTAAGCGGCGGTGTCTATTCTATTCTAAACCCCAGGGGTTTGGTGGCGGTTTTGCAGTGGTTTCTAAATGACAGCCCTGTTCTATTCTATTCTCAAATGTGTTTGTGGTTTGGCGGCGGTTTTGCTTTCTGCAGATTTACTAAGGCCAAAACTGCTGTAAAACTGCCGTCAAAACACATTTTAGAATAGAATAGACCAGGGCTGTCATTTAGAAACCGCAGCAAAACCACCACCAACCCCCGGGGTTTAGAATAGAATAGACCGCCACCAAACCGCCGGGGTTTAGAATAGAATAGAAAGCGCCGTCAAACCGCTGCTTAGTAAATTTTGCCCATAATCTCTCTATATAAAATAAAGTCCCCGGTTTAGGGGTCTGTCTGTTTGTTCGGGCTAATGTCTTGAACCTCTGGCTGGATTTTCTGTATAGAAGAGTTTTCACTCTTCTATACAGCATTGGTCTAGGAAGATTTAGGTGAATGAACTATTCATCTGTGACAAAAGGGCCCAGCAGTGACGATTTTAGTGAAGCAAGTGACAGAAAAAAATTATTGCACCAAGCTGCTGTATAGGAGCTGGTCAGGGTGCTGATACAGAAAGAGAGCATCTGAAACTGAGGCTTGGAATGCAGCAAGTCACAGAAAGAACTGTTGTGCTGTGTGAGTGACTGACTGCTGCAGGGTGGAGGGCTGCTCTATGATTGGCTCTCTGAGATAGTGAGAGCCAGATATAGCAATGTGCCATGTTGCTTAGCAGCAGCCTAGAAAGGGGATGGAGTCAGAGACTGAGCAGAGTCATGTCTGAGGCAGACATAGAATGATAGACGCCTCCAACTAAGATGTCCTGAAGCAGACACAGCAACAAGGAAGGAGCCAGGGGAGGCATAGCTATCAGTAATAAAAAAAAAAAAGACCATCTGAACGCCATCAAATGATTTCATTTCAATGGTGGCAAACATCGGACCACCACCATCAAATGGTAAAAACATTACCATCAGAATATAAACATTGAGGGCTAGTAACCATCAGATTCCGGCGTCCATCCCTATGGTAAACCTGCAGATAGACTCAGGCCACCACTTCTCCACCATGAAGTGCTCCCTCTACAGCTTGATGTTCCCGCTCAGTGACCTCGGTGAACAAGAGGCAGAGGTGTCACCGGATGTGGTGACACTCGATACACACTCTATAGCCGTCCGTGCCTGAATATTGGGCGTGACCTATCATAGGGGGCGTGGCCTATTGGGAAATCCCGATAGCGTCACTTCAGGGATGTGCCCAGCTTCTCCGGATATACTAGGCTGCCCCTGTAGACTGTGCCAAGACTGTTGACTCCTCCTCTGTGACAGGAGCTGAGTGCTGCAGAAGAATGTCACACTGCAGCAGCCGGCATTTTGGTGTCTCCCCCCCTGAGGGTGACACCCTGGTGTGGCCCACACTCCCCGCACCCCCATTGTGACACCACTGACAGGAGGCACCTCTCATGGGAGTCAGCGCTGTTCTCGGACAGGGACACCAAGGCGAGGAAGCGCAACAGGAAGCCCAGGACATACAGGGTACATTGTGCAAAGAGGACACCAAGTTCGGCAGCCGGGGAGGGGTGCGCATGGAGGCTGTGGAAATATGCACAGGTGCCCCAGCCCCGGGGACATGCTGCTGATAATGCTTAAAGTAGCTGCAATACAAATCTCTCATCCATGACCCTCCTGCCCTTCCCAGCACATCCCAGTGGCCGGGCCCCAGACTATTACAGGGCAGCAGCAGTGGGGGTTGTGGTGACACTGTGAGATGCAGGGGGCAGGAGTGAGAAGCAGGGTGTGTGGTGAGATGTAGCGAGCTGTGGTAAGAACCAGTGGCAGGCAGGAGTGAGATGCAGGGGCCTGTGGTGAGATGCAGGAGGCTGTGGTGAGATGCAGGGGGCTGTGGTGAAATATAGGATGCTGTGGTGAAATGCAGGGGGCAGTAATGAGAAGCAGGAGGATATTGTGAGATGCAGGGGTCACAAGTAAGGAGCAGGGAATCGGTATGAAATACCGCCGGCCGCATGGTTCGATTCCCGGCAGCGGCAGCCCAACATCAGCAGAGTTCCGAGCAGCGGAAGCCCGACAGCGCTGGAAATCCCGATCGTGGATAGGTGAGTATCTACTAACCTAACCCCCCTAACCCTAACCCACCTTAGGGGTGCCTGACCCTAACCTCCCCCCCAAGTGCCTAACCCTAATCCCCCCTCTAAGTGTCTAACCCTAACCACCCCATTCCCCGGGGGGGTGCCTAACCCTAAGTCCCCCCCGGGGGTGCCTAACCCTCCCTCCCCCTAGCCTAATCCTAACCCTCCCGGGGGGGTGCCTAACCCTAAATCCCCCCCGGGAGCCCTAAACCTAACCCTCCCCCCCGCGGCTGACCGCTCGCGGCGCCCGGCATCGCTACGATCGGGATACCGGGCGGCGGTCTCCCAGCGTCGGGGAAATGCCGGGCGTCTACATCTAGACGCCCGGAATTTCGCCCTTGCCGGGATATGACAGTCGGGAAGCCAGCTGCCGGTATTTAGGCAGTCGGCTTCCCGATTGCATACCAGGAGCAGGGGGCTGTGGTGAGATGTAGGGGGGCTGTGGTGAGATGCAGGGGGCTGTGGTGAGATGCAGGGGGCTGTGGTGAGATGTAGGGGGACTGTGGTGAGATGCAGGAGCTGTGGTGAGATGCAGGGGGCTGTGGTGAGATGCAGGGGGCTGTGGTGAGATGTAGGGGGACTAGTGAGATGCAGGGGGCTGTGGTGAGATGCAGGGGGACTGTGGTGAGATGCAAGGGGCTGTGGTGAGATGTAGGGGGAATGTGGTGAGATGCCGGGGGCTGTGGTGAGATGCAGGGGGCTGTGGCGACATGACGTAGGTTGTTATGAGATGCAGGGAACTGTGGTGAGATGCAGGGGACTGTGGTGAGATGTAGGGGGACTGTGGTGAGATGCAGGGGGCTGTGGTGAGATGCAGGGGATAATGGTGACATGACATAGGTTGTTATGAGATGCAGGGGGCTGTGGTGAGATGCAGGGGGCTGTGGTGAGATGCAGGGGATAATGGTGACATAACATAGGTTGTTATGAGATGCAGGGGGCTGTGGTGAGATGCAGGGGACTGTGGTGAGATGCAGGGGGCTGTGGTGAGATGCAGGGGGCTGTGATGAGATGTAGGGGGACTGTGGTGAGATGCAGGGGGCTGTGGTGAGATGCAGGGGATAATGGTGACATGACATAGGTTGTTATGAGATGCAGGGGGCTGGTGAGATGTAGGGGGGCTGTGGTGAGATGCAGGGGGCTGTGGTGAGATGCAGGGGACTGTGGTGAGATGCAGGGGGCTGTGGTGAGATGCAGGGGACTGTGGTGAGATGTAGGGGGACTGTGGTGAGATGCAGGGGGCTGTGGTGAGATGCAGGGGATAATGGTGACATGACATAGGTTGTTATGAGATGCAGGGGGCTGTGGTGAGATGTAGGGGGGCTGTGGTGAGATGCAGGGGGCTGTGGTGAGATGCAGGGGACTGTGGTGAGATGCAGGGGGCTGTGGTGAGATGCAGGGGATAATGGTGACATGACATAGGTTGTTATGAGATGCAGGGGGCTGGTGAGATGTAGGGGGGCTGTGGTGAGATGCAGGGGGCTGTGGTGAGATGCAGGGGACTGTGGTGAGATGCAGGGGGCTGTGGTGAGATGCAGGGGACTGTGGTGAGATGTAGGGGGACTGTGGTGAGATGCAGGGGGCTGTGGTGAGATGCAGGGGATAATGGTGACATGACATAGGTTGTTATGAGATGCAGGGGGCTGTGGTGAGATGCAGGGGACTGTGGTGAGATGCACAGGGCTGTGGTGAGATGCAGGGGGCTGTGGTGAGATGCAGGGGGCTGTGGTGAGATGCAGGGGACTGTGGTGAGATGTAGGGGGACTGTGGTGAGATGCAGGGGACTGTGGTGAGATGCACGGGGCTGTGGTGAGATGCAGGGGACTGTGGTGAGATGTAGGGGGACTGTGGTGAGATGCAGGGGGCTGTGATGAGATGCAGGGGATAATGGTGACATGAGATAGGTTGTTATGAGATGCAGGGGGCTGTGGTGAGATGCAGGGGACTGTGGTGAGATGCAGGGGGCTGTGGTGAGATGCAGGGGACTGTGGTGAGATGTAGGGGGACTGTAGTGAGATGCAGGGGGCTGTGGTGAGATGCAGGGGATAATGGTGACATGAGATAGGTTGTTATGAGATGCAGGGGGCTGTGGTGAGATGCAGGGGACTGTGGTGAGATGCAGGGGATAGTGGTGACATGACATAGGTTGTTACGAGATGCAGGGGGCTGTGGTGAGATGCAGGGGGCTGTGGTGAGATGCAGGGGATAGTGGTGACATGACATAGGTTGGTATGAGATGCAGGGGGCTGTGGCAGACTTGCCTACCCTCCCGATTCCCGCGGGAGCCTCCCGTTTTAAGATGGGAGCTCCCGCTACCCCGGAAAGTGAAGAAAACCTCCCGGTTTCCTCACTGTGCAGTTGAAAATCCGGACTGCGCATGCGCAAGTCTGGATGGGGCAGAGACGGACCTTGAGTGAGGAAGATGTAATGTGACTTTGCTACTGAAGTGCTAGAGGCTGGCCTCCGCGGGGTTGTGAGCAGCGGTGGCTGCCTAGCACATATTCAGACACAGACTCCCTGCAGTGCCTTCCCACCCGGAGTCACATGGCAGTGACTGGATGCAGCAGCGTATTTCCCCTGATGGCTCTAAACCCATCCCCTAGAAAAAAAAGTAAATGTAAGTAGCAGATACTTGGGGACTTTTGTTTAGTGTATGGCAGAGCTTCCAAAGTAACAGTAGACTAAGCAGCTTTGTTTTCTGTTGCTTAGCTCTGGTTGGGATTACCTTATCTTGCAGGGTTGTGATCTCTGTGGACAGTTCTCTGGAATGACAGACAGTCTGCACTCTGCAGGTCCCCACTGGGAGGGCAGAAGCCTGTCATTCCGGAGAGCTGTCTAATGAGATCATATCCCTGTAAGATAAGGCAATCCAGTTAGTCCAGACAGCCCCAGCTTCACACTGAACCTCCACACATTCACTATGTGAGAGCCCACCCTATTACAATAGACTATCATACTCCCACCTATACTTACACTGGTGCACCCTTGTTACTGTCCCCTTAGTTCTGTCTGTTTCCCATTAGATTGGGAGCTCTCTCACCAGCAGGCCTCTCCCTACCCTTTGCTCTCAAATCTGCATTTATTTTGTCTAACTTTAATGTCCCTTTTTTATGCATACTCCATACAGTGCTAATGTAGCTGTGATATAATTTACAACAATAAACATTCAGCCATATTTTAGAAAAGTGTATGCTTTTTTTATTATTACAATGCTTTATTTTAGTTTATGCATTTTTCATCTGCCTCTGCAAGACACATCCCTTAGTGGGAATAGATGCCCCCTTAAGTGAAACTAAATACGCAATTTGGTCGGAGCTGGCCACGCCCCTCTGTGGCGTCCATGCTGCGGATTCTACTACAGCTTATAATCTCCCTGAAACTAGTTTTCAGAAGTAGGCAAGTATGGTGTGTGGTGAGATGCAGGAGACTGTGGTGAGATGCAGGGGATAGTGGTGACATGACATAGGTTGTTACGAGATACAGGGGGCTGTGGTGAGATGCAGGGGATAGTGGTGTCATACAGGGGATAGTGGTGACATGACATAGGTTGTTACGAGATGCAGGGGGCTGTGGTGAGATGCAGGGGATAGTGGTGTCATACAGGGGATAGTGGTGACATGACATAGGTTGGTATGAGATGCAGGGGGCTGTGGTGAGATGCAGGGGACTGTGGTGAGATGCAGGGGATAGTGGTGACATACAGGGGATAGTGGTGACATGACATAGGTTGGTATGAGATGCAGGGGGCTGTGGTGAGATAAAATTGCTCCCGGGTCACTAGTGTATAATAGAGTATTATTACAGCATCTCCTTTATATAACATTAACATGTACTTCTGTGCTGCTCAGGCCTACTATGACAGGAACATGAAGTACATATTCAGGGGCCTATTCATCAACACTAAAATAAAGTTTTTAAGGACATTTTCCTTAAATAACGTTATTTTGGTATTCATGAACAGACTTAACACAGGAGATATCACAGATATCTCCTTGCTAAGTTCCCCTGCACTAATTTCCACACTCCCCATATATTAGTACATTAGTATGGGGATGTGGAAATTGTGGTATTCATCAAATTCCGACAATTATGAATTTTCGGAATTTGATGCAGTTACTAATAGCAGAATCCACTTACCTGTATCAGCGTGTGCAGGTCCCCCGACGAGTCCCTCCGGCGCTCTGCTCCGTCCTCAGGCTTCGGAGGCTGGTCTGTCATGTGTGCTCCCCAGCAGAGCACAAGAAAGTTTAGAAAAAGAAAAAAAAATGTTTTTTTTTTCTAATCTGTCATGTGATCTGCTGGGAAACCACATGACAGACCAGCAGGACGGAGCCGGAGGCTGCTGCGCGGACAGGTAAGTCGGGGGGAGGGGAAGGTGAGCGGAGGGGGGTGGGGGGGTCGGGGGGGAGTACGAAACTTAACGCATCTGTAGGCAGTGCTGCGCATGCGCTGGTTTTACAGATGTAACAGCGCATGTGCAGCACTGTTTCCAGATGCGATAAGGTAGTGTAGGCAGGGAAAAGTATCTATTTCCCGAAAAGCTGTCATCGCAAAAATGACAGCTTTTCGGAATAGATACTTATGGAGAGGTGGAATGATGAATTCCACCTATAATTAGCTAGAACTCCATGAGAGTTCTAAAGCTAATTATCTCCTTTGAATTTTTACGTTTAATGAATAGGCCCCTGAATTGTACTCATTGTCTGAGCAGAAAACAGTTGGTCATTGAGGTGACAATGATTGCTGCAGGTACAGATTGTATTAAAAAAAAAAAAGCAAAAATAATTATAGAAAATATCTTCTAAGTTACAGTAAGTGTGTTATTTGCGTACAATGCTCAGACCGATCTGCCATTGATGTGAGAGTAGCACTGGCACGCACGGCACACGTCTTGTCGGGTGTGGCTGCCAGGGAAGGCCCCATTGTTTGTGGCCAGAGAAATAGTTGCTATGGTTCATTATCTCACTTAATCGTGTGTTGATTTATCTAAGCCGTACATAGAATTCCTTTGTTGCTCCTTTATGCCAACATTTCTGAAGTGTCTGTTTAATGTTCAACAATTACTTACTGGGCCTATATCACGGGTCAACAAAATGGTAATGCTGTTTGTAGTGCTAGACCCATCCTTTAATCCCCTCCTGACATCCGCTGAGTACGCAACCAGCATCCTCTGGGCCCGATTCAGACCCGCTCGCTAGATGCGTTCGCAAGCTGCCAAAGTATACAAATCCCACGATCGCACAGCAAGGCATTAGCACGCCCACTATGTCTTGGCGTGCGATGGCGGTGTGTATGTAGACGCCCAGCAGCCTGTGTTAAGACGCCCACTTATACACGTCACCTCCATCGGTAACATCGAGTACCATTGGAAGAGTTCGCAGCACCTGTGGCTGACCATACCCTACCGCAAGCACTGCGAGTGCTTCAGAGTGAACTCCCCCGTTTCCGTCGACCATCCCCTGTCACCACCCACAAACGTCTCGTTCTGTCACTCTTTCTAGCGAGGTGGCTATGCGCAGCGAGCAAACGTTTCCCTATCGCATGGACTAGTTCGCGCACGCGCCCTGCGATGCATACGCATGCGCACATTGCAAACATTGGCAGGCTGCGTGCGAACGCATCCTAGCGAGCGGGTCTGAATCGGGCCCTCTGGGCCTGATTCAGAGAAGGACGCTATTTGCGGACGCTCGTTCTGAAAAAGGGGCCGGATATTTAAATAGAGCGCTCACTCTTAGCGGTCTGTTGACGCCTCTATGTCTGAGCGAGCGTCCGAAACATGCGCTCGCTATTTTGTAAAGACGCCCCTTGGCCGCTCGCATCATACGTCATCTCCGCTATTTATTAGATTAATCGAGTACATCGAAAGGCGTATGAACTGCTCGCTATTCTTGTGGTAGCATTTTCCTACCGCAATCATGCGAGCAGTTCAGGCTAAAACACACCCAACTGACGTGGTCGATGACGCTGCTTTGTTAATTATGCACACCCTTAAAACGCCCGTTTTGTCCGTTTGGCACGCCTGCGTTCTGATCTCCACTCCCCGTTTTCAAGCACCTTCCCCTGTTACCACCCACAAATGCCTCACTCTGTCACTCAAATTAGCAGGCATTTGCTATTTTGCGAGCACACGATTTCCGACCGCACTGACTGGTTGGCGCGTGCGCATTACAACCCATACGCATGCGCAGATGTGCGAACATCGCTCGGAGCGAACGAGCGGCCGCTTACGAGCGGGTCTGAATCGGGCCCTCTGTTCCTATATAAGGAAATATTTAGTTCATTCATTTTTTGATCCTATATTTAGTTTTCCAGATTCTTGCATGAAAGGTATTTTCCCTATGTCACAACTCGTATCGTGTAATAATTAGAGACCCTGTAGTGACGAAGTCAGGAACTACACATGCGTATAACAGTCTATCTGTATGACAATCTCTCACACTTCCTTGTTCCCCAGACAGTCTCAGCTTATTTTTTGTATTCTAGGATCTTCCTAGAATCCAGCCTTCAGCATGCAGCTACATTATATAGTTAATGTGATTTGCATCCTATTTGCTTTGTCCGATGCACTATCTTGTGTTCCTTTCCCCTGAGACGCAAATTACGATGTCGCCCCTACGAACAGCTGATGTCGTAGAATGGTGCCTGCGGTAGTTTCTGGGTGTACTTCACACTGGCTGTTGCATCTGTCAGTGCGCTCATCAGGGGCGCCGACAGGGGGGGGGAGGCGGGTACAGATTACCCGGGCCCGGGCTTCCTGAGGGGCCCGGGTCCGGCGTCACCCCCGGTATGGCGACGGCCTCCATCCTTCACAGCAGGCAAGCACAAAGCGTGTGCTGAGCAGCAGTCACAGCAGTCTCCTATGCCTGTGGGGGGGAGCGATCACAATGATCGTGCCCCCCCTGGCTTTGAGCAGGGCTGAGGGGGCTCAGAGCCCCCTCCCCAAGCGGAGCTGCAAAGCTTTTTTTTCTTCTTCTTTTTTCGGGAAGGGGGCGTGGCCACGCCTCCTGCGGTTAGGCCATGCCCCCTGTTACCCGGGCCCGCCGTGGCTCTTGGCGGGTCTGCCTACAGTACCCCAAATAATGCAGGCAAATGGTTTCCAGGGGGAGACGTATCAAACCTTGGGAGAGAGATAAAGAGGAGAAGTTGCCCAAAGCAACCAATCAGCTTCTACCTATTATTTATCTAGCACAGTCTATAATATGACAGTTAGAAGCTGATTGGTTGCTATCTTCCCCGGGGCTCCAGCTATGCTACTTTAGTTTGAACATATGCGACATACTGTGTCTATATTATAAAGTTCTAAACCAGAGTGCACATTCTCCATGCCTACACTAATGCTTAGAAAAGCAGAGGAGGAGTCTCGGTTGGGGGAACGGTAACCCTACTCTAGCTCAAGGCACCTGCACCCCCTATGGAGGTGGTTGTCCCACCACTGAACACCACTCAATATGGCCACCGTACACTACCTATATAGAAGGACAATATTTCCTGACTCCCGTCGTAGCATGTCTTGCCATTAAACTTTTGTGTCCCAGAATTTCTATACTGACAATCACTACATCTAATGTACTGAGGCATTTGTTACACACTTTCAACTCCCACCTCAGGCTGCCATTTTTCTGAAGCCATGAGACAGGATTTTTTTTTCTCAGTCTTTAACCTTGGGTATTCGTCGTAGTGTCAAAAGCAGCAGCATGGTTCCAGCTGTTAATTTCTACATAGCTCAAATCCCAAAGTCTGAGAAATAACTGTTCTTAGAGCCTCATTTATCAACGAGTTTTATCATTCACAACGAGTGATAAAACCCATTGCATATGATACATGGTGCTCCAGCCAATCAGCTCCCAACTGTCATTTTTCAAACAGACGACAGCTGATTGGCTGGAGCACCATTATCATATGCAGCGAGTTCTATCACTCGTTGTGAATGATAAAACTTGATAAATGCTTCCCTGAGTCTTTAGGCAACAATCAGGACAATGTTGGGGAAAGTTTGGGGGAAATCCGTCCATTTGGGTGTCTTAATTTCTGTCAAAGAACATTTGCTGTTTAGAACATAAATTCTATCAAATGAAATCAGTGAAAACAGAGAATGGAGTTTTCGTATCTGGATGTTACTAGAAAGTAGGGCGACTGTGTCGCTGTGTCTGATGCAGTCTCAGTGTCACTCACTGGAAGGGAGAGAAAGGCATTGAAATATTCCAGGAAAAGGTCTTCATAGATAAGGAGTTCTTCCAGTTCTCCCTCCTGGAACTCTGTTGCTGAGGAGAGAGAATCATACCCATGAGATCATCACCACCATCATCACCCTCCCAGTCCTGCAGATCTAGTGAAACGCATGCAACACTCATAAGGCAAGTAAGTATTCAGAGGATATACATATTATTGGTGCGGGGGCAACACTCAAACAAGTCCTCAATGCGTTGGGGGTCATGTAGTGCAGAATGTCCGCTGTGCAGCGCATGCATTGCCTGGAAAAAGCATTTCCATCAAATTGGGAACATCAATGGGTGCCAACTATCACTTTCCGATAGCCATCCCAACTTAGGAGGTGCCCCGAAGGCCCTAGTTTTGTACCATGGTGTAGAAAACCAATTTCCTTTAGATGCGTACATCCTGATGTGTACACATCGCCAGGGGCATCAAGGCGGGGGAAGGAATGGGTACTAATTACTGCCACCCCCCCACTTCTTATCTGTCAGCAGCCTCTCTCCCCAGCCCAGTACAGGCTGCTGTGTGCTGAGCTGTGGTGGGTCCAGGGAGGCTGCTGGCACGGTCTCTCTGCTTGATTCCTGCTCCCCAGATCCCCCACTGGTAGAGCACCGATAATAATAAGTTTTCAAATAATTTTGTTGTACGGGGTGGAACCCTGCCTCCACAATTAGGTCACGCCCCCTACAGTAATCGGGCATGGCCATGCGCATTGCACTGCCACACTTTGTACGCAAGAGCAGCTGTCACCATTGTCATCACTAATTATTCCATACTAAGTGCAGGGTATGACTGAAATAGGTGTCCCCTCGGCATACACATGACTCAGGATATGGTGTAACTTTGGCAACAGTCCCCCAAGGTGGTTCTCTTCCGTGCCCAATTGCCTCTCTCCCAGAAATGCCCATTTTCCATGGACGGAGAGAAATGTCTGAGATGCGTTTGACTTAGAATGGCCCCTAGATACACACAAGGACCCTGATTCAGACCCGCTCGCTGCCGCAGGGTCTGTGGGCGTGTTTTTTTTTTCCCTGGCCGCTCGCAAAGCTGTGGGAGACCTCACACAGCTTGTGTGAGTGGCCAGGAGGCCGTCGCGATAATCGCGACCATCGGCCTTGCGATGAGACCCTGTGGTAGGGTCTCGGCTACCGCAAGGCCGAGTGGACTTCCTGCTCTAATAGAGCAGGAAGTCCACTACTGACATCAGTAGTGATGTCAGTAGGGCCTCCCACAAACGTCAGGCGTTCCTAAGGGAACGCCTGTGTTTGTGCAGCCACCTCCCCCTACCCGCCTACAAAACGGGTCGAGCTGTCACTCACCATTGACAGCCGCCCCGTCTTGTAGCGAGCCCCGTAGCAACTGAGCTTCAGTCACTGGACGGAGCTCTCGCATGCGCAGTGGGGAACATCGAACCGCTTGCGAGCGCTGTGGGCTTGCGAGCTGCTCTGAATCAGGCCCAAGATGTTCGCTATGGCGATTGCGCAGTTTTCTAAAACTTGCCAAGTGTGACCGAACTGGAATTTACCTGCCAATCAAAATCAGTCCCGTAGTGTAGTAACAGCTATAGACCAGCAGCACAGAACACAATGCAATCAGATCACATATGATATCACCCGCTGAGCCGGAGATAATTTATTGAACAATCTTATGTTTATCTTGCCCCGGAAAACAGATCCATCCATTACTTTGTAGTGAATAGGTCTGGCAAGTGCAGGCAGGCAGCAGTCAGTGATATAATACAGTTAGCGAGGATAAGAGAGCCGCGATAAGGATTTATCATTCACTCTTAGAGATGTTTATTTAGCATCCAGTTCCTGTTACACAGAAGTAACCTTCCAGTGTGAGGAAAAAATATTGTGTATATTTATAAATATATATATGTACACTGTATATAAATATATATAGTCTGTGTGTACATATATATATATATATATATATATATATATACATACATACATACACACACACACACACAGAGAACATGCATACAGGTCCATAGCAAAGCTGACATTAAGGAGTATATTTACTAAAGTTACAGTTTTTAGAAGTGGATGGAGATGTTGCCCATAGCAACCAATCAGATTCTAGCTATTATCTTCTAAAATGTGCTAGTTAAATGTTAAGTAGAATCTGATTGGTTGCTATGGGCAACATCTCCACTTCTAAAAACTCTCACTTTAGTATATACTAGCTGGAGTACCCGGCGTTGCCCGGGATTTTAAGAATGTTTGTTTACACATCATCCTCCAACAAACCTCTAATTAGGCAGGCCCCACAAAAAGTGTGACAAACTTCCCCATCTACAGTCCAAAGGTCTTCGAAGGAAGTAGGATCTGTAACGGTGTAAAGCAAACTTCGGAGATAGAAGCATTCAAAATGTGTGGGATGTACAGTGTAAACACGGCCAAGAGCTTCTGTTGCTCTGATACCAGGATGACTGTGTACTTCCTGGTTGCTGGATCGCACTATGAAATGCACAGCAACCACTTCCAGTTCCTTGTGCAGCTGTTTCCGGTATTCAGGGTCTCCACAGAGTATAAGATTCATCCAATCGGTTTTACCCTTCAGGGGCTGACAAAGGAATGAACCAGAAGTAGCCTCTGTGCGTTCCATAGTGCGGTCCAGCAACCAAGGACGTAGACAAAAAAGTTTGGTTGCCACTGTTGACACCATCTAGTTGTGTAAGCTCATGCATGAGCAAGTATAGATAAAATTTTGTACTGCAGAGCTGCGTTTTTGCATCCCAGTATAGTTGCCATCTTTATGTGCCTGATTCTAAAATCAGATGGATCTCTCCTCATGGATGCAGAGAGCAATTTTTACCATATTCAGGGGTCTATTTACTAAGCAGTGTAAGGAGACAGAGTGAAAAGTGATAAGAAAGTGATAAGGTACCAGCCAATCAGCTCCCATCTGTAATTTTTCAAACACAGCCTGTGAGATGACAGTTGGGAGCTGATTGGCTGGCACTTTATCACTTTCTTATCACTTTTCACTCTGTCTCATAACACTGCTTTGTAAATAGACCCCTCAGACTCATAATAAGCCTGGCTTAATATCAATAGTAGAGATGTACGCCGACCCTCGTGTTTTGGTTTTGGATCTCCCCTGGTTTTGGATCTGAATCTGGTTTTGGATTTTTTTTCCTTGGTGTTTTGTTTTTCGGTTTTGGTTTTGTATCTGGACTTTTTCAGCAAAAATTACATAAAATGGGCCTGTTTTGTTCCTACAGTATTATTAACCTCAATAACATTTATTTCCAGTCATTTCCAATCAATTTTGACCACCTCACAATATTATTTTTTTCATCTAGTTAAGGCCAAAAGGTTGCATCCAGCTATCTGGCTGACTAAGCTAAGCGAAACAGTGGGCGGCACTAACATGTGGCAGTTCAGCTTCCAAGTTCCAAAACAGATACAGTGTGTTATACAGTGTGGGTTGGATACACCAATAGTGCACTTACAGTGACAGCAGTGTCGGCAGTGCGGGGTGCTGGCGGTGTCCTCAATGCGAGAGTGCCAGTGGTGTCCTCAATGCAGAAGTGCCGTCAGTGTTGGCAGTGTGGCGTTGTTGGCAGAGTGGGGGCCCTGGCAGTGTCCTGAGTGCATAGTGCTGGCAGTGTCGGCAGAGCAGGGGTGCCAGCGGTGTCCTCAGTGCAGGAGTGCTGACAGTGTCGGCTGTGCAGGGATGCCCTCGGTGTGGGAGTAGCGGCAGTGTGGGGTCGCTGATGGAGTCCTCAATCCGTGGGGCAGTAGTGCAGGGGTGCTGGCAGTAGTGCAGGGTGCCGGTGGTGTTGGCAAAGCAGGGGTGCCAGCGGTGTCCTCATTGCACGTGTGCTGACAGTGTTGGCAGTGCAGGGCTGCCGGTGGTGTCGGCAGTGTGGGGGTTGCTGATGGTGTCCTCAGTACATGGGATGGCAGTGCTGTGGTGCTGGCAGTGTCCTCAGTGAAGGGTACCAGTGATGGCAGTGCGGGGGTGCCAGCGGTGTCTTTAATGCAGGTTTGCTGGCTGTGTTGGCAGTGCAGGGGTTGCTGACCGTGTCCTCAGTATGTGGAATGGCAGTGCTGTGGTGCTGGCAGTGTCCTCAGTGAACAGTACCAGCGGTGTCCTCAGTGCAGGTTTGCTGACTGTGTCGGCAGTGCAGGGGTATTCTCAATGCAGGGTGCCGGCGGTGTCGGCAGAGCGGGGGTGCTAGCGGTGCCCTCAGTGCATGTGTGCTGACAGTGTTGGCAGTGCAGGGGTGCTGGTGGTGTCCTCAGTGTGGGAGTGCCGGCAGTGTCAGCAGTGTGGGGGTCACTGACGGTGTCCTCAGTACGTGGGGTAGCAGTGCAGGGGATGCTGCCAGTGGGGGTGCCGGTGGTGTCGGCAGCGGGGGGTGCCGGCGGTGTCAAGCAGCGGGGGATGGCGGTGCCATCTTCTTTTGCTTCCTGTGTGCATATTAAATGGCCTTAATGCTGATTGGCTGAGAGCCGTACCAGATGGCTCTCTCAGCCAATCAGCGTTAAGCCCGCTCAATACAAAACCTCACGACCCATCAGTGGTATTGCGAGGTTTTGCCTCGGGTGAGGGATCCGGGGCAGGCAGGGAGATCCGAGCTTGGTTCGGATCGCCCCGGATCCCCGAATATTCTGGTGGGTTCAGTTCTCTGAAAACCGAACCCGCTCATCCCTAATCAATAGTGGTTAGAAATTCATACAGCATTTAAAAAGGTACTGTAAACTCCATGTGAGAGCCATAATAAATTATGTTCAGAGACTTAGATTATATGCTACAGAATAAAGGGCCTGATTCAGACCCACTCGCGAGCGGCTGTCCGCTCGCAAGTGGGTCGATGTTCTGCACTGAGCATGCGCACGACGGAGGGAGCTCCGTCGTGCGCATGCGCCAGACGCGACGAGCGAAGGACTTTCCTTCGCTCGTTGTGTCTGATCAAAGGGGGTGTGCTGTCGATGTTGATTGACAGCACGCCCCCTTTGGTGGGCGTGCCTCCCTGCCGGGGGCGTTCCTAAGGGAACGCCTACCGTCAGAAGCCGGCCCACTGACATCACTAGTGATGTCAGTGGGAGTGATTTTGGCTCTGATAGAGCCAAAATCACTCCGGGCCTTGCGGCTGAAAACCTCAACCGCAGGCTCCGGCTCGCAGTTTCGATGGTCGCGATGGTCAAGACCATCGCGGCCATCAAACTGCACGCTCGTATAGGCTGTGGGTGGTGACCCACAGCTATAAGAGCGTCCAGGAGGACGCTCCATAGTCATGGAGGACGGCCCTCATTCAGAGCGTGCGCTCTGCTCAGAGCGTACGGCTCTGAATGAGGGCCAAAATTCCATAATTCCTTAGTATGTAGCAAAATGCATGTTATAAAATCAAAATTATTGACCTTGCAGATGGCCCAAGAAGAATGGTGTCCAAATCTGCATCTAACAATAAACCAAACAGGACAATGCTTTTATTCTTCTTTGGTGTTTTAGGTGTAGAACCATGAGAGAGATCTTGGCTTGTAACCTGTGGATTTGTATAGAAAGACAGAAGGACAGAATGACAGAAGGACAAATTTTAGATTTGATATAGTAGATACATAAGTTGGGTGTATGTTGCTTTAAAACTCTGTGCCCAGGAAAAATATGCAGAGGTCTCCGCAGATTGCCCTATATATAATATATATCGCTACCAGTCATTATCATCAGGTGTAAGGAATACCCTGAAAACTGGTTTATTTACACTTGTGTCCATTTTTACAAAGCCTCCAGCATCACCCACACACCCTCACTGAACTTTGGGCTGATTCAGAGATTTACGGTGATTGTTTGCCATTGCGCATGCTTATAAACCGCACTGCACGCGCTGCGATTGTCTTGCGATTCCGCACGCACAGAGAACAAAGTGAGTGACAGGTAGTCAGTATTTGGGGGAAGTAACGGGGAGGGGTTCGTACAAACGCAGGTGTGTCGGACCGTTTAAACGCCCTTACATGTGCGTGCATAAATTAGCCATTATCGTCTCCTGTGCAGTATAAGAGCTGACATTCCTGTGTGCTGTCTGTATAAAACAGATTTTAAGATGAAAAAGTTTTAAACTTTAAAGTGTTATACCGATACCCAGTTCCTGCTCTAACTGGTTAATGGTACCGGACTGTGATATAAGCAATATGTAATAACTTACAAGCGTTATAAATATCAATATTTCATGCCGTATTGGAATCTTAGCAGACAACCTCAGGACACTACAATGATAAGCTAATGTAAGCAAAGCATATAATCATAAACTGGGAGCTGGTAATAAAAAGGAACATACAATAGAGACATTTTCTTGTATATATTTATTATCTTTGAATTGAGATCTTATTACCAAGGTGCTGAGATTTGGTCCCATATCCAGCACAAATAACGACTTTCTAATAACAGGACTGTTAAATTGCCGGAAGTGTATCTGTACGCTAAAAGGCTGGGAGTGAAATGATTAACTACTTAAGCAACATTGTGATCTAGATACTTCTGTATCAACCTGCTCATCCACAAATCCAAACTGTATCTGAGATGTCCTGTCTATTACAGGGTTTTATCTCCAATGGATTGCAGTGTATTAAAACAGATTTACATTTGAATACACTCACTATTACGGCATATATGCAATTGCAGTTACATTTTTACATGAGAGATTGAAATATTATAAATTATTTTTTTTAAGACACTTAGGGCCTGATTCAGAGCCGTTCGCTATTTGCGGTCGTTCGTTCAAAAACAAGGGGTGGCTATTCAAATGATCCGTTCGCAAATTGCAGTCTGTTCCCACCTCTAAGTCTGAACGAGCGAGCAAAACATACGCTCGTTTATTTGATAAAAACGCCCCCTGGCCGCACGCACCATACGTCATGTCCGCTATTTATTAGATTAATCGAGTACATCGTACAGCGTATGAACTGCTCGCTATTCTTGTGGTTGGTGTTTTCAACCGCTATTTTGCGAGCAGTTCTGAGTTAAAAAAAACCAAGTGACGTGGTCAATGACGCTGCTTTGTTAATTATGCACTCCCTTAAAACACCCGTTTTGACCTTTAAGCACGCCTGCGTTCGGATCTCCACTCCCCATTTTCAAGCACCTTCCCCTGTTACCACCCACATACGCCTCATTCTGTCACTCAAAATAGCAGGCCCTCGCTATATTGCGTACCAACGATTTTCGGCCGCACTGACTGGTTCGCGCATGCGTACTAAAAACCGTACGCATGCGCAGATGTGCGAACATCGCTCAGAACGAGCGTACTGCTGCTAGCGAGTGGCTCTGAATGAGGGCCTTAATCTCTAGGCTCTAATACTCTGGTACAAAAATGGTTAACAATAAAAGATAAAATATAGGGTTAGATATTGCATAATACTGTATATGCTACATAGCACAAGCACTTTATAAGATTAACATCTATGTCATTTATAATGACAGCGCACAGCAATTGATTTTATATTCTTTATTTCACATTCTTTAAACTTTTTATAACACTATACTATCTTTTACAAAAATGGATTTTGACATTCGCTTCATATAGCCCATATACTGTAGGGCTCATGCCTACTTAAGGAAAGGAGCAGCAAATGCCTATAATTATATTTATCATATATATTGTCATAGATACCTGAATTTTAATTTGATTTATATAGTAAAAAACAAACAACCCCCTCCTCACGGACCCGCAAATTGCGACCTTTTGTCGTGACGGGGCGGGGCTTAATTATGTTTACCATCTGGCCCCGCCCCCCCAAACCCGTCTGCAGCATCTCCACTCCAGGCTCGGTAAGCAACGTCGTACGCAGATGAGAAGGCAGCGGTGGGCGTCCCTATGCTCGGGTGATCCTTGGTACCATTAGCATATTTTCACAGCAGTGTTCCGTACGAAATCACAACTGTGATCGCAGTATCGTCCATCTCTGAATCAGGCCCTCTGTCAGTGTTAGGACACCAAGTTATAGACCAATTACAGCCCAGTTACACCTCTTGAGCTACTTGCCTACTATTGAAAAAGCATTTCAGGGAGATTGTGAAAGCACTACCTATGTGCGTGGCGTTAAAGTGGGCGTGTACTGCTACACCTGAGCCACAAAGCAGTTAGCAAGATCTACTTGTTGATGAAGACACACTGATACTTTTCAGGGTTTGTTCATGTATTGTGTATTACAAGGGGTTCCATATAAGTGGTCATGAGAAACCTTATATGACAATACATGTAGCCCTAGGGTTCGTAGGGCGTCATTCAGAGGCGGTCGTTAGATGCAAGCGGTCACTCTGAATCAGGGCGGCCGCTTGCATCCTGAACGGCAGCCTCCTTGTCCATCGTTAAGCTGTGGGTTACCACCCACAGCTCTAACGACCGACATGGGTGATGGTCGCGATGGTCAAGACCATTGCGACCATCGGGGCTTACGACCAGACCCTAGGGTAGGGTCTGGGCACTCGTAAGCCCCAGGGAGCTTCCTGCTCTGTTTGAGCAGGAAGTTCCCCACTGACATCAGCAATGATGTCAGTGGGGCCGCTCCCAAACGGCAAGCGTTCCGACTGCCGGCTCCGTCGTGTGCATGCGCTGTGGGGCAACATCGAGTCGGGCTTCGAGCGCTCACGACCGACTCTGAATAAGCTCCATTGTGTCTTGTAACCAATACAGGGAAATTGCACTGATAATACCATTTGAATGTGTGGTATATGACTCTAAATTCCTTTTTTTTTCTAAGTACCTAAAAGTCACATCATGTTGATACGGTGCAATCAGGGAGATTGCTAGACTTTCCAGGGAGTCAGGGAGATTGCTGCTATTTCAGGGAGTCTCTCTGACAATCAGGGGGAGGTGGCAAGTATGCTCTGCATCACCCAAACAATGCACAGTGCGTACACATGTAAGATAGGCTCCACTGCGTCAGCCCCACATGCTTTATTCTGTAACTGTGACAGGTAGGAAGTGATCAAGTCTGTGTAATTCCTGGCGCCAGGGAACTGCGATGGACTAGAGCAATGTGCTGAGCAGGTCCTTCCTACCTATATATCTGTGTGTTATTACCCAGTATTGTTCTATTAATGTTTCCAATTGTAAAGCGCAACGGAATATGCTGCATTATATAACAAACTGTTAATAATAATGTGTCTGTTTCAGTCTAGGGCCATAAATGAAGCACTAAATGGATTACAGAGCTTCAGCTGTTGTATGTTAATTAAACCAAATAGAATAATCATGGAATAGAAAAAAACTATGGAAATACGTATAATCAATTGCAAGACACCACTATATATATATATATATATATATATATATATATACACAAGGACTCAGGGGGTCATTCAGATCCACTCGCAAGCGGCAGTACGCTCGCAAGTGGGTCGATGGACCCCACTGCGCATGCGCACGACGGAGGGAGCTCCGTCGTGCGCATGCGCGAGACCCGGACTGCGACAGCCAAGCTGTTGCTCCGGGTCTCGCACCAAAGGGGGCGTGCTGTCGATGGTGACTGACAGCATGCCCCCTTTGGTGGGCGTGCCGGGGGCGTACCTGCCAGACGGAGGCGTTCCCATAGAGCGTTCACTCCAGGGCTTGTGGCAGGGAGACCCTACCGCAGGGTCTCCATCGCAAGTCCGATGGTCGCGATGGTCAAGACCATCGCGACCATCTTTTTGGACGCTCGTATATGCTGTGGGTGGTGACCCACAGCTATACGAGCGTCCAGGAGGACACTCCATTTTAATGGAGGAGGGCCCTGATTCAGAGCGAGCGCTCTGGTCAGAGCGTCCGGCTCTGAATCAGGCCCTCAGTTTGTAGACACCAATAGACCCTACGGAACACTTAATGAGACATATAGGGAGTTATGTATGTTGGAAGGAGAGCGCTCCGCACTGTCTCCCTTCTGATACATACGAGAACTGGCGGAATTGCTTCACTGCCGTGACCTCTGACCCAGATCCCAAGTGCGCTACTGCGCATGCACTGTGCTATACACCGGAGACTGTGCTACACCGCAGAGGCCCTACGAACCCCACTATGTCACCACTGATTACTATCAGAGGGCCACTGCCACCACTGTATGTATATACAGACAGGACCAGATTAAGACTTTGGGGGGCCTGGAACACATAAGACCCCCTGTCAGCACAGCCCCCATTCGTTATCTGCCCCTCCCCCCAATCGTCCGGCCCTTAGAAAATGCACAGGACTACACAAGCAGCAGTATGCTCCAGATGGGGTGGGGGTGCTAAGAAAAGGGGGCTTGAGGCACTGTGCCTTTGTGCTCCCCCTTAATCCGGCTCTGTATACAGATGTGTGCTACTCCATCTACACACACCACCTGTATTAACCCTGCAAGCTCCTGGCTGGAACTGTCCCTTACTACTGTATGTGCATGCCTGTAATAATCACGTGTTACCCTGCATCCTGTTGTCTGCCGGTTAATACATAAATAAGCCTGGTTATGTGTCATGTGGACTGACCTCCATCGCACAGCGTTGACACCCATCTACATTTTCCTAAATATGCTTCTGCGCACTAATGTTTCCATTTCTGTATTTTGAGTCACATGAATGTTGAGATCCGCACAATCTTAAATCTAGTGTATAGCTATTTATCTAGCGCAGTGTTTCCCAAACTCATTCCTCAGGGAGCACTAACAGTGCAGGGTTTCCATTATTCCTAGTTGGTGCACAGGTGTTTTCATTACTGGCTGACATGTTTTATAAGATCCACAGGTGGAGCTAATTATTTCACTTGTGAGAGATCTGGAAAACATGCACTGTAAAGCTGCATACACACGGTACAATCTGCACAACCAACAATATCGCTGAACGATTTCCCGTGAACTTTTCTGTAGTGCGGGGCAAACGATATTGGGTGTACAATATCTATGATAGATATCTTTCAGTGAAGTCATCCAGCCACATCTCTGAACAGGCAAATCCTGATGAAATCGTCCAATTGACCTGCATGTACGGACGACCATAGATAATGGTTATCGTCCGTGCAGGAACGCACATCGTTGGTCGTTCCTTGGTTGTTCGCTGTATAAAAATGAACGAAATGAACGATTTATTGTTGAACGATATTGTTATCGTTCATATCATTCACAGATATCGTACCGTGTGTACACACCATTAGTGCTCCCTGAATAATTTTGGGAAATACTGATAGGGTATAGATTGCACCCCGGCAAATATTTATCAGATGTCACACATATTTATAAAGCACAAATGCATTTGAGACCAACATGGAGGCTGTCTCCTAGAAGGCATAGAACAGCAGAGTCTTGCCTTATACTTTTTTGTTTTAATTTTTTTTCTAGTATGGACCTCAGGAAGCCACAAGGAATTCCAATCGATTTCCACTATGTTTATTAATTCTAACAGACCCAGTGCAAAGTGGAACTATCAGTAACTACAATAGAATGTAATATTAGCTATATGTCAGCAAGGATATAATAGTAACGCGTTTCATGGGGCCCGGTGCTAGCTTTGCTGGGGAGACACCCTGGTGTTCTGTTCTGAACGCTGTCTGCTCAGATCATGTACTGACAGCTGCCGTTGGGAGAAGATGTGATCCCATAACTGCCCGCTATGCCAATAATAGGGTGAGAACACGTAAAACATCTTAGATCTGAAGCCCTGTACACCAAGGTGTTGCCTTCTCTATGCTCTAGGGAGAGACACCTCTCACACCTAGGAGTGCGCTGACATTTGTGGAACTGGAAATACAAAAAAATAAAAAATTAATTTACACTCTGCAAAATATGTGTCAAATTAAAGACCGATCTCCAGGGGCAAACATAGGATTTCTAAAAGGGGATTTTACATATATATATATATATATATACATACACTGTAGCATCGGCGGACGCAGATTCCTAGCCTCTTGAGTGACCAGGCACCGGCCAGGCTGCGGGAAGCTTCGGTCACAGTGCTGGGATCGCAAATGCAGCACTGCGGTGTCTGACGCCTCCTTCAGCATTTGCATCTGAGATGGACGGATTTGCACAGCCGCTTGTGTGCGTCTCTGCAAATCCTTCCGTCTCTGAATCAGGCCCTTAGGCCTTATATACTGTTCAGTTTTTGGAGTGAGCGGACTTTGGGGCTAGCTTTAGTACATGTGACACTGACGTGGGTGTGAATCTTTTTTATTTCATTGCTTGGAGTGTGCTTATACTGCAAATGTGCAAAATGGTTCCTATTAAAATTATAGGCCGAAACCTGTTCTGTTTGTGGAGAATTGAGGCCCATTTGTGAAGAACAAATACCGTGTAATGCTGTCAACATGAAATGTCCCTAAACTTGTGTCATCAACACCCATTTACCTGACTCCAGTAATGTAACTTGTATCTGCACTGCACAACTAGGCGCATTGGGTCACCTACTGTAGGCCGCACTTTGCTAGGAGTGGTCTCGCTCTGCCCTATTCCCCCCCCCCCTCCTTGTTCTGGCCAGACTTCTCCTACACCACAAATGCCGCTTTCTTGCTCTGCCAACGTATGATGGCTGGGCCGAAGCTGGTTTACCACTGCACAGCGGATAGTTACCTCTCCCTGAGTGACAGACAATATAGTCACTGCAATCAGGGGGCGGAGTTACATAATTCCTGTGATAAAAACAACAGGTGTATGCTAGGAAAGCGGGACCCGTGAGACCCATATGTGTGCGTGCGCTATAGAGACAGATTTATACATCATGGGGCAGCATACCGGTTGGTTTGAGCAGAGCCGTAACTAGACTTTTTGGTGCCTTGTGCCAGAGAGAGCATTGGCGCCACCCCTTCCCCCCATTTTTTAAATAGGGACATTGAGATGGTGCACCTGAAAAGGGCCATGGACTCATGGGGAAGGGCCAGGGGAGAGTTAGGGGAGGCCAGGAGATGCTGGGGATAAAAGAAGAGGAAGCTACAAGTGAGAATGATAATAAACAGGAAAACTGACAGGCCCAAATAGCACCCCTTGCCCTGCGGTGCCCTGTGCCATGGCACAGGTGGCACTACCCTAGTTACGGCCCTGGGTTTCAGTTAGGGACCCCATCCGGCTCCATTTCTCAAAAACATTTTTTATCAGAACAAGAGCCTAGTTTTCCTAATGGACGATCCAGCTCTGATGCTCTCTATGTGATGTGTGACTGAAATCTGTATCATAAGTACATGTCACAATCACAATGTATGATTACACACTAAGTGATGACTTTGATATACCCATGTTTCCTGTTGGTAATCTGTTTGCAATGACTATATAATACCCATGTTATGTGTATGTTTGTGATCGTTGTGTTTTACCCATGTTACATGTATGTAGTATGTTTTGGACAGCTGTATTATACCAATGTTATGTTTATGTAATATGTTTGCAATGACTGTATTATACCCATGCTATGTGTATGTAATATGTCTGTGGTGATTGTATTATACCCATGCTATGTGTATGTAATATGTCTGTGGTGACTGTGTTATACCCATGGTATATGTATGTAATATGTCTATGATGGTTGTGATATACCATGCTATGTGTATGTAATATGTCTGTGGTGACTGTGTTATACCCATGCTATGTGTTTGCAATATGTCTGTGGTAACTGTGTTATACCCATGCTATGTGTATGTAAGAAGTCTGTGCTGACTGTGTTATACCCATGGTATATGTATGTAATATGTCTGTGGTGACTGTGTTATACCCATGGTATATGTATGTAATATGTCTATGATGGTTGTGATATACCATGCTATGTCTATGTAATATGTCTGTGGTAACTGTGTTATACCCATGCTATGTGTGTGTAATAAGTCTGTGGTGACTGTATTATACCCATGCTATGTGTATGTAATATGTCTGTGGTGACTGTGTTATACCCATGGTATATGTATGTAATAAGTCTGTGCTGACTGTGTTATACCCATGGTATATGTATGTAATATGTCTATGATGGTTGTGATATACCATGCTATGTGTATGTAATATGTCTGCAGTAACTGTGTTATACCCATGCTATGTGTATGTAATAAGTCTGTGCTGACTGTGTTATACCCATGTTATATGTATATAGGGCCTTATTCACTACGGATCACTATTGCGTTAGCGGCTGAGATTATGCATGCAGATCTCCTGCGAAAATATGCTAATGTCTGCAATGGCAAAGTCGTCGCACAACCAGCATAGAGACGCCCCTATCTCATATCCGTAATATTTTGCAGTCCTGCGTATATATCAGGAACATCGAGTAACATCGGCCCCTCACGCAGAATTACAGCAGCCCTGACCTTACTCAGAAATAGCTAACCTCATCACACGCAGTGAGTACACAAGCTGCGTATGCAGTCGCAGTGGCTGATTTATGCACGCCCATGTAACAACGTTCAAACGGACAGGCACACCTGCATTTCTCCAACCACTCCCCCGTCACCACCCCCAAACGCTGACCTCCCGTCACTCACTCTGCGATGGCTTTCTGTGCGCTGCGTGATAGCAGTTCTGGGGCTGTGCATACACAGCCCCACATACATGCGCAGTACGCAACAATCTGCGTACCCTATCGCGATAGCGAGCCGTAGTGAATCTGGCCCATAATACTGTATGTTTTTGGCAGCTGTGAAATGTTTAACTGTGTGTTGCCCCTTTGTAATGAGGATGAATTGTCAGTATAGAGCATATGTGATCTATGTAATGTCTACGTAGAGTAACATGTATGTGTGGCGTGTAACATTTCCAGCCCTCCCCTATGTCACAGTGCTTGGTTGGGAGATATAGATGTATAACCAGTGTTACTGACCTGTCATTGTCTCTGCTGCATGCCAGCAATCATGGATAGTAGAGCAAGTTATCAGGATCTCTGTCTTTCAGCTGCAGGTTCAGGTCTAGTACTGTGCGTTTTGTGTGTCTACCACAAATATACTAAGTCTGTAACTGGCTGCCAGTGCTAGGTGGGGCTGAAAACACACACTCTTAATGTGAGCCCTTCCCTTGGGATATTGTTACTGACATACCTCATAAAACTCCTATTTACTCACAGCGACCAGTAAAGTGGTTGGTGTAGTAATCTGTAACATAGCAAAACCACACAACATGACTGAGATTACTGAGTAGAATCACTGCTGAACTAATGAGTGATACAGAAGGACAGTCACTAACTGTGCTGATAAGTGATACAGGATAGTAAGTGGAAGAGCAGATGAGTGATAATGGAGGACAGTCACTAACTGTGCTGATAAGTGATACAGGATAGTAAGTGGAAGAGCAGATGAGTGATACTGGAGGACAGTCACTAACTGTGCTGATAAGTGATACAGGATAGTAAGTGGATGAGCAGATGAGTGATACAGGAGGACAGTCACTGACTGTGCTGATAAGTGATACAGGGTAGTAAGTGGATGAGCAGATGAGTGATACAGGAGGACAGTCACTGACTGTGCTGATAAGTGATACAGGATAGTAAGTGGATGAGCAGATGAGTGATACAGTAGGACAGTAACTGTGCTGATAAGTGATACAGGATAGTAAGTGGATGAGCAGATGAGTGATACAGGAGGACAGTCACTGACTGTGCTGATAAGTGATACAGGATAGCAAGTGGATGAGCAGATGTGTGATACAGGAGGACAGTCACTGACTGTGCTGATAAGTGATACAGGATAGTAAGTGGATGAGCAGATGAGTGATACAGGAGGACAGTCACTGACTGTGCTGATAAGTGATACAGGATAGTAAGTGGATGAGCAGATGAGTGATACAGGAGGATAGTCACTGACTGTGCTGATAAGTGATACAGGATAGTAAGTGGATGAGCAGATGAGTGATACAGGAGGATAGACACTGACTGTGCTGATAAGTGATACAGGATAGTAAGTGGATGAGCAGATGAGTGATACGGGAGGACAGTCACTGACTGTGCTGATAAGTGATACAGGATAGTAAGTGGATGAGCAGATGAGTGATACAGGAGGACAGTCACTAACTGTGCTGATAAGTGATACAGGATAGTAAGTGGATGAGCAGATGAGTGATACAGGAGGACAGTCACTAACTGTGCTGATAAGTGATACAGGATAGTAAGTGGATGAGCAGATGAGTGATACAGGAGGACAGTCACTGACTGTGCTGATAAGTGATACAGGATAGTAAGTGGATGAGCAGATGAGTGATACAGGAGGACAGTCACTGACTGTGCTGATAAGTGATACAGGATAGTAAGTGGATGAGCAGATGAGTGATACAGGAGGACAGTCACTGACTGTGCTGATAAGTGATACAGGATAGTAAGTGGATGAGCAGATGAGTGATACAGGAGGATAGTCACTGAAGTAATACAGGACAGTCAGTAGATGAGGTTATGCGTGATTCAGAAGCACAGACAGTGAATAGGATGATGAATGATACAGGAGGAAAGTCAGTGAATGAGGTGATGAGATGAGTGATACAGGATGACAGTTAGTGAATGAGGTAATGAGTGATACAGGAGGACAGTCAGTCAATGAGGTGATGAGTGAAGGATGAGGACAGTCAGTGAATAAAGTGATGAGTGATAGAGGAGGACAATAAGTGAATAAGGTGATGAGTGATAGAGGAGGACAGTCAGTGAATGCGATGATGAGTGCTACAGGAGGACAGTCAGTGAATGAGGTGATGAGTGATGATACAGGAGGACAGTCAGTGAATCTGGTGATGAGTGATGATACAGGAGGACAGTCAGTGAATGAGGTGATGAGTGATGATACAGGAGGACAGTCAGTGAATGAGGTGATGAGTGATGATACAGGAGGACAGTCAGTGAATGAGGTGATGAGTAATGATACAGGAGGACAGTCAGTTAATGAGGATATGAGTGATAGAGGAGGACAGTCAGGGAATGAGGGGATGAGTGATACATGAGAACAGTAATTGAATGAGGGAATCAGTGATACAGGAGGACAGTCAGTGAATGAGGATATGAGTGATACAGGAGGACAGTGAGTGAATGAGGTGATGAGTGATAGAGGAGGACAGTCAGTGAATGAGGTGATGAGTGATAGAGGAGGGCAGTCAGTGAATGAGGTGATGAGTGATACAGGAGAGTCAGTGAATGACATGATGAGCGATACAGGAGGACAGTCAGTGAATGAGGTGATGATTGATACAGGAGGACAGTCAGTGAATGAGGTGATGAGCGATACAGGAGGACAGCCAGTGAATGAGGTGATGAGTGATACAGGTGGACAGTCAGTGAATGAGGTGATGAGTGATGATACAGGAGGATAGTCAGTGAATGAGGTGATGAGTGATGATACAGGAGGATAGTCAGTGATTGAGGTGATGAGTGATGATACAGGAGCACAGTCAGTGAATGAGGTGATGAGTGATGATACAGGAGGACAGTCAGTGAATGAGGTGATGAGTGATAGAGGAGGACAGTCAGTGAATGAGGGGATGAGTGATACATGAGAACAGTAATTGAATGAGGGAATCAGTGATACAGGAGGACAGTCAGTGAATGAGGTGATGAGTGATACAGGAGGACAGTCAGTGAATGAGGTGATGAGTGATAGAGGAGGACAGTCAGTGAATGAGGTGATGAGTGATACAGGAGGACAGTCAGTGAATGAGGTGATGAGTGATACAGGAGGACAGTCAGTGAATGAGGTGATGAGTGGTAGAGGAGGACAGTCAGTGAATGACATGATGAGCGATACAGGAGGACAGTCAGTGAATGAGGTGATGAGTGATACAGGAGGACAGTCAGTGAATGAGGTGATGAGTGATACAGGAGGACAGTCAGTGAATGAGGTGATGAGTGATAGAGGAGGACAGTCAGTGAATGACATGATGAGCGATACAGGAGGACCGTCAGTGAATGAGGTGATGAGTGATACAGAAGGACAGACAGTGAATGAGGTGATGAGTGATACAGGAGGACAGTAAGTGAATGTGGTGATGAGTGATGATACAGGAGGACAGTCAGTGAATGAGGTGATGAGTGATACAGGAGGACAGTCAGTGAATGAGGTGATGAGTGATGATACAGGAGGACAGTCAGTGAATGAGGTGTTGAATGATGATACAGGAGGACAGTCAGTGAATGAGGGGATGAGAGATACAGGAGGATAGTTAGTGAATGAGGGGATGAGTGATACAGGAGGACAGTCAGTGAATGAAAATATGAGTGATAGAGGAGGACAGTCAGTGAATGAGGATATGAGTGATAGAGGAGGACAGTCAGTGAATGAGGGGATGAGTGATAGAGGAGGACAGTCAGTGAATGAGTGGATGAGTGATAGAGGAGGACAGTCAGTCAATGAGGTGATGAATGAAGCAGGAGGACAGTCAGTGAATGAGGGGATGAGTGATAGAGGAGGACAGTCAGTGAATGAGGGGATGAGTGATAGAGGAGGCCAGTCAGTGAATGAGTGGATGAGTGATAGAGGAGGACAGTCGGTCAATGAGGTGATGAGTGAAGCCGGACGACAGTCAGTGAATAAGGTGATGAGTGATAGAGGAGGACAATCAGTGAATAAGGTGATGAGTGATAGAGGAGGACAGTCAGTGAATGTGGTGATGAGTGATAGAGGAGGACAGTCAGTGAATGTGGTGATGAGTGATACAGGAGGACAGTCAATGAATGAGGTGATGAGTGATGATACAGGAGGACAGTCAGTGAATGAGGTGATGAGTGATGATACAGGAGGACAGTCAGTGAATGAGGTGATGAGTGATGATACAGGAGGACAGTCAATGAATGAGGATATGAGTGATAGAGGAGGACAGTCTGTGAATGAGGGGATGAGTGATACATGAGAACAGTAATTGAATGAGGGAATCAGTGATACAGGAGGACAGTCAGTGAATGAGGATATGAGTGATACAGGAGGACAGTCAGTGAATGACATGATGAGCGATACAGGAGGACAGTCAGTGAATGAGGTGATGAGTGATAGAGGAGGATAGTCAGTGAATGAGGTGATGAGTGATAGAGGAGGGCAGTCAGTGAATGAGGTGATGAGTGATACAGGACAGTCAGTGAATGACATGATGAGCGATACAAGAGGACAGTCAGTGATTGAGGTGATGAGTGATGATACAGGAGGACAGTCAGTGATTGAGGTGATGAGTGATGATACAGGAGGACAGTCAGTGATTGAGGTGATACAGGAGGACAGTCAGTGAATGAGGTGATGAGTGATGATACAGGAGGACAGTCAGTGAATGAGGTGATGAGTGATGATACAGGAGGACAGTCAGTGAATGAGGTGATGAGTGATGATACTGGAGGACAGTCAGTGAATGAGGATATGAGTGATAGAGGAGGACAGTCAGTGAATGAGGGGATGAGTGATACATGAGAACAGTAATTGAATGAGGGAATCAGTGATACAGGAGGACAGTCAGTGAATGAGGATATGAGTGATACAGGAGGACAGTCAGTGAATGACATGATGAGCGATACAGGAGGACAGTCAGTGAATGAGGTGATGAGTGATAGAGGAGGATAGTCAGTGAATGAGGTGATGAGTGATAGAGGAGGGCAGTCAGTGAATGAGGTGATGAGTGATACAGGACAGTCAGTGAATGACATGATGAGCGATACAAGAGGACAGTCAGTGATTGAGGTGATGAGTGATGATACAGGAGGACAGTCAGTGATTGAGGTGATGAGTGATGATACAGGAGGACAGTCAGTGATTGAGGTGATGAGTGATGATACAGGAGGACAGTCAGTGAATGAGGTGATGAGTGATGATACAGGAGGACAGTCAGTGAATGAGGTGATGAGTGATGATACAGGAGGACAGTCAGTGAATGAGGTGATGAGTGATACAGGAGGACAGTCAGTGAATGTGTTGATGAGTGATACAGGAGGCAAGTCAATGAATGACGTGATGAGCCATAGAGGAGTACAGTCACTGAATGACAGGATGAGTGATACAGGATAGTCAGTGAATGAGGTGATGAGTGATGATACAGGAGGACAGTCAGTGAATGAGGTGATGAGTGATAGAGGAGGGCAGTCAGTGAATGAGGTGATGAGTGATACAGGAGGACAGTCAGTGAATGAGGTGATGAGTGATACAGGAGGACAGTCAGTGAATGAGGTGATGAGTGATAGAAGAGGACAGTCAGTGAATGACATGATGAGCGATACAGGAGGACAGTCAGTGAATGAGGTGATGAGTGATACAGGAGGACAGTCAGTGAATGAGGTGATGAGTGATACAGGAGGACAATAAGTGAATGAGGTGATGAGTGATAGAGGAGGACAGTCAGTGAATGACATGATGAGCGATACAGGAGGACAGTCAGTGAATGAGGTGATGAGTGATACAGAAGGACAGTCAGTGAATGAGGTGATGAGTGATACAGGAGGACAGTCAGTGAATGTGGTGATGAGTGATGTTACAGGAGGACAGTCAGTGAATGAGGTGATGAGTGATACAGGAGGACAGTCAGTGAATGAGGTGATGAGTCATGATACAGGAGGACAGTCAGTGAATGAGGTGTTGAGTGATGATACAGGAGGACAGTCAGTGAATGAGGGGATGAGTGATACAGGAGGATAGTTAGTGAATGAGGGGATGAGTGATACAGGAGGACAGTCAGTGAATGAAAATATGAGTGATAGAGGAGGACAGTCAGTGAATGAGGATATGAGTGACAGAGGAGGACAGTCAGTGAATGAGGGGATGAGTGATAGAGGAGGACAGTCAGTGAATGAGTGGATGAGTGATAGAGGAGGACAGTCAGTCAATGAGGTGATGAGTGAAGCAGGAGGACAGTCAGTGAATGAGGGGATGAGTGATAGAGGAGGACAGTCAGTGAATGAGGGGATGAGTGATAGAGGAGGACAGTCAGTGAATGAGTGGATGAGTGATAGAGGAGGACAGTCGGTCAATGAGGTGATGAGTGAAGCCGGAGGACAGTCAGTGAATAAGGTGATGAGTGATAGAGGAGGACAATCAGTGAATAAGGTGATGAGTGATACAGGAGGACAGTCAATGAATGAGGTGATGAGTGATGATACAGGAGGACAGTCAGTGAATGAGGTGATGAGTGATGATACAGGAGGACAGTCAGTGAATGAGGTGATGAGTGATGATACAGGAGGACAGTCAGTGAATGAGGATATGAGTGATAGAGGAGGACAGTCAGTGAATGAGGGGATGAGTGATACATGAGAACAGTAATTGAATGAGGGAATCAGTGATACAGGAGGACAGTCAGTGAATGAGGATATGAGTGATACAGGAGGACAGTCAGTGAATGACATGATGAGCAATACAGGAGGACAGTCAGTGATTGAGGTGATGAGTGATGATACAGGAGGACAGTCAGTGATTGAGGTGATGAGTGATGATACAGGAGGACAGTCAGTGATTGAGGTGATGAGTGATGATACAGGAGGACAGTCAGTGAATGAGGTGATGAGTGATGATACAGGAGGACAGTCAGTGAATGAGGTGATGAGTGATGATACAGGAGGACAGTCAGTGAATGAGGTGATGAGTGATACAGGAGGACAGTCAGTGAATGTGTTGATGAGTGATACAGGAGCCAAGTCAGTGAATGACGTGATGAGCGATAGAGGAGTACAGTCACTGAATGACAGGATGAGTGATACAGGATAGTCAGTGAATGAGGTGATGAGTGATAGAGGTTGACAGTCAGTGAATGAGGTTATGAGTGATGATACAGGAGGACAGTCAGTGAATTACGTGATGAGTGATAGAGGAGGGCAGTCAGTGAATGAGGTGATGAGTGATACAGGACAGTCAATGAATGAGGTGATGAGTGATACAGGAGGACAGTCAGTGAATGAGGTGATGAGTGAAGCAGGAGGACAGTCAGTGAATAAAGTGATGAGTGATAGAGGAGGTCCGTCAGTGAATGTGGTGATGAGTGATAGATGAAGTGATGAGTGATAGTATAGCATCTCCACTTTCGGCCGAGGAGACGTACCTGGGCTGTATTGGGGCACTCTAATGGAGGCACGCTGATGAAATTGCGTGCTATGCAGAGTGTAATATAAGCGTGAATGCATCCGGTATGAAATCCCGGCTGCCGCATGGCCGGCAGTTCGATTCCCGGCAGCGGTAGCTTGACAAAAGAGCAGAGCCCGGCAGCGGAAGCCCGACAGCACTGGAAATCCCGATCGTCCCTAAGGTAAGTAAAAACTAACCTAACCAACCCCCCTAACCCTAACCCTCCTTAGGGGTGCCTAACCCTAACCTCCCTCCCAAGTGCCTAACCTCCCCCCTCTAAGTGCCTAACCCTAACCCCCCCTTCTCCGCTGCATAAACCTAAGTCCCCCGGGGGGGTGCCTAACCCTAAATCCCCCCGGGGGTGCCTAACACTAACCCTCCCTCCCCCTAGCCTAACCCTAACCCTCCCGGGGGGGGTGCCTAACCCTAAGTCCCCCCCGGGTGCCTTAAACCTAACGCTCCCCCCCCCGTGGCTGTCCGCTCGTGGCGCCCGGCATCCCTTTGATCGGGATGCCGGGCGCCTGTCTTCCGGCGTTAGGGAAAATGACAGGCGTCTAGATATTAGATGCCTGTCATTTAACCCTAGGCGGGATAGAGGATTCAGGAAGCCGGCGGTCGGTATTGCGGCCGTCGGCTTCCTTAACGTATCCCACGTGAATACACGTTTCCAGATGTATCATTAGCACATAGTAAAGGGGTGGTATATGATGATGAGTATCAAATCTTGTGTACGGATGTTGGGCGTGCGCCACAGCAAGATGTGTGCAACTCGACATGTTGGCAAATGCCCACATTCATTTCCGTGCACGATCTGCAGTCAGCTCTGCATCAGGCCGTAATTATTATAAATATCTTCAGTTATTTATTAGTAAGTTGATGTAAGGAGGTAGATTTACTAACCCGCGGTTTATCAAAGCAGCCAATGGCTGGCATCTCTGACCGATGGGTTTAAAGCGGAAACAGACATGAATTCTAAAGCGGGCTTGTTTAGCATTCATATCTGTTGCAATTTTAAATCCATTGGTCAAAACTGCTGATCGTTAGCGGCTTTGCCAGACTGTAGGTTGGTATATCTAACCCAAAGTATCTCTCACTATCCCCAGCCAGGTAATATTAGTAAATCATTATTTCCTCATTATTATCATCCAAGTTTCAATATACAGAGAACTACCAAGTCAGTGTGTATTGATTTTCTTGTGTTGGAGTAATCTCGCTACCTCTAAATAGCTCTGCACTGATTACTACCAACTCGCTGTGCACTCATGAGTAGTAAGTTCTGCGATGGACTGAGCACACCCTGCAACGTCCACTTTGCATATCTGAGCAATGCTCAAGTGTGTTGGTGGGTTCCATTTTTACACCAACAATGCACCTTAGTTCGCAACATCAAGTCCACAAGCAGCCCCTGCCTGAGCACAGTCTCCCTTGCAAATTTCTCAAAACATGGCTACTTTGGCTGCAATGCTGTGAAACAGAATGCAGCCGCTTTCCAAAACACACAGATGACACTCCCATAACATGCCCATGACACTCCCATAACACGCCCATGGCACACCCACAACACGCCCACGACACGCCCATGACACCTCCTCTTTCTTTGATGACTTTAGATCACCTCCCAGTCTCCACCCCTACCAGGGGCGGATTGTGGTCCCGCCCCCCTTAGCACGTCACTTGACCCGGCTTTCTTGCAGTTGCATGACAGGAAGAAGGCCCGTTGGCTGCCTGTCATAGCAAATAGTATGACTCCCACCCAGCCCTGCTGGAAAATCACACAGAAGCCCTGCCTATATCTATTGCTCCTCTAATGCACGTACCTCCTTGGAGCCGGTAATTAACAGTGAACTGTGCGTGTGCTTAAATTTTATTTACAAACCACAACAATATCACTGTAATAATTAAATGCATTTTTATGGTCTATGAAATATTTTCTTTTTAATTTTCATTAAATAACCTTCAATTATTAGGTTATTTACCAGATTTTTTTTCTTTCTACAATTTTAATAGCTCTTCAGGAGGTTTAATTTTTCTAAAGTAGCTCAATCCTCAATTAACGTTGGAGACCACTGGCATAGAACCTCTGGTGGCTACTGTTTGACTTTAACTTTGAGTGTTTGTTTTTCTCGAATTAAGACTAGCGCGCACATATTCCGCAGCACTTTACAGAGGAAATTCAAAATCAGTCCCTGCCCCAGTGGAACTTACAATCTATGGTAAAGAGGTTATTTTATCCTGCACAGGAAAACAATATCACAACAAAATATGCAAAAGATGTATTATAGAAAACCAACTTATACAGATAATAAAGAAAACTGTATCTTAGCTATGAGATCAGCACGGTTGGTGGTGCTCCCCTGGGTCAAACAATAGTATATCTAAATACTCGGGATTCACAAAGAATGGAGCACTGTCTCAAAAAGAGATAAGCAAAATATTTTAAATAATATTTAATCATTCATCGTACAAAGATCATATAAATTTATAAAATTACATAAAAAATAGAATAAATAAATATATAGAGAAATAAAAATATTTTTTTTTCCAACATAAGACCTCTATTTAATACTGTATAACATATATCAATAAATCCACTGGAGAACACTGATGATGTTAAATTGTCTCTGCAACAATCTGGTTGACAGACATGAAGAGCAGTGAAAATTGCAACAAAAAATATCAATATGATGATCACCTCCTATTTTGTAACAAAAAAGATCAAAATAGGAGGTAATCATCATATTGATCTTTTTTGTTGCAATTTTCACTGCTCTTTATGTCTGTCAACCAGATTGTTGCAGAGACAATTGAACATCATCAGTGTTCTCCAGTGTATTTATTGATATATGTTATACAATATTAAATAGAGGTCTTATGTTGGAATTTTTATTTTATTTTTATTTCTATATATATTCTATTTTTTATGTCATTTTATGAGTTTATGATCTTTGTAGGATGAATGATTAAATACCATTTAAAATATTTTGCTTATCACATTTTGAGACAGCGCTCCATTCTTTGTCTATCCCAATTTTCTTGTGTTTGAATGAGGTTTCAGCTAATAATTTTTTTGGTAGCTGCAGTCCTTTAGTAGTTAATCATAAGTGTCTGAGGCTATTGGTATCACTAGCGCCTGTTTGGATGTGTATGGTTGTGTGTATGCAATATATATATATATATTATATATATATATATATATATATATTATATATATATATATATACACACATACATCTACTTTTTCTATCGAAATACTCACTACAGTAATATTGACATGAAGAAGTAGCAATAATACTCAAAGGGAGGACCCTCAGCGGTGGCACTGATTTAGAATGTGCAATAATAGTATGACATAAAATATAACTTTTAATACTTTATTAAAAAGAGAAAAGACGCTAACCACATATAGAGACTTCTCACTAAAGCCCTGATTCAGAGACGGACGCTCTGAAAGAGCGCTCGCTCTGAATCTGGGCGTTTTCTTTTTTTTTTGTGCGGCCTCCTGGCCGCTTGCATAGCTGTGGGTGACCACCCACAGCTATTGCGAGCGGCCAGGATGAAACCCTTGTGGTAGGGTCTCGTGGCGGAAAGCCCCAGAGAGCTTCTGGCTCTAATAGAGCTGGAAGCTCTCTCACTAACATCACTGGTGATCTCAGTGGGGCTGCCCATAAATGGCAGGCGTTCGCTTGGGAACGCCTCTGTTGTGAAGCCACCCCCCGGCCACGCCTACAAAATGGGGCGAGCTGTCGATCAACATCGACAGCCGCCCCTTTTGTAGTGAGCCCCGGAGAGGGAGATTTTCTCTCTCGCCCCGGGGCTTGCGCACGCGCAGTGCGGCAGCTGCGCGTGCGCAGAGCACACCATCGACCCGCTCGCGAGCGCTCAAGCGCTTGCGAGCGGGTCTGAATCTGGCCCTAAGACAGGCATGTCAAAATCAAAATACCAACCGGGCCGAATATTCAAGGTCTAAGAGTGTGTGGGCCGCAACAAAGAAAAAGTCTTATATGCAATTTTGAAAGGTTTATTATCAATAAAAACCAATGCAGTGCCCCCTGTAGTAGTGCCCCTTATGCAATTCCCCCTGTATTAGAGCCCCTTATGCAATGCCCCCTGAATGTGTGCCCAATATGCAATGCCCCTTATGCAGTGCCCCAGTAATGCCCCTTATGTTGTGCCCCCAGTAATGTCCCTAATAGTGCCCCTTATGCAGAGCCCCCAGTAATGCAGCTTATGTTGTGCCCCCAGTAATGCCCCTTATGCAGAGCCCCAGCAATGCCCCTTATGCAGAGCCCCCAGTAATGCCTCTTTTATTGTGCCCCCAGTAATGCCCCTTATACAGAGCCCCAATAATGCCCTTAGAAGTGCACCATATGCAGTGCCCCCAGTAATACTCCTTATGTTGTGCCCCCAGTAATTCCCCTTATGCAGAGCCCCAGTAATGCCCCTTATGCAGAGCCCCCAGTAATGCTCCTTATGTTGTGCCCCCAGTAATGCCCCTTATGCAGAGCCCCAGTAATGCCCCTTATGCAGTGCCCCCAGTAATGCTCCTTATGATGTGCCCCCAGTAATGCCCCTTATGTTGTGCCCCCAGTAATACCCCTTATGCAGAGCCCCTTATGTTGTGCCCCCAGTAATTCCCCTTATGCAGAGCCCCAGCCATGCCCCTTATGCAGAGCCCCCAGTAATGCCCCTAGAAGTGCACCTTATGCAGAGCCCCCAGTAATGCCCCTTATGTTGTTCCCCCAGTAATGCCCTTTATGCAGAGCCCCAGTAATACCCCTTATGCAGAGCCTCCAATAATGCCCCTAGAAGTGCCCCTTATGCAGAGCCCCCAGTAATGCCCCTTATGCTGTGCCCCCAGTAATGCCCCTTATGCTGTGCCCCCAGTAATGCCCCTTATGCAGAATCCCCCAGTAATGCCCCTAGAAGTGCCGTGTATGCAGTGCCCCCAGTAATGCCCCTTATGCAGAATCCCCCAGTAACGCCCCTAGAAGTGCCGCGTATGCAGTGCCCCCAGTAATGCCCCCTATGTTGTGCCCCCAGTAAAGCCTCTTATGCAGAGCCCCCAGTAATGTCCTTAGTAGTGCCACTTATGCAGAGCCCCCAGTAATGCCCCTTATGCAGAGCCCCCAGTAATGTCCTTAGTAGTGCCCCTTATGCAGAGCCCCCAGTAATGCCCCTTATGCAGAGCCCCCAGAAATGCCCCTTATGCAGAGCCTCTTATGTTGCGTCCCCAGTAATGCCCCTTATGCTGTGCCTCCTCCCAGTACAGAACAGGCCCCACTCACCTGTGCAGTACTTACCTTTCTTCATGATGGCCGCTGGGCACCGCTCCAGTACACGCCATCATCACTCACACCGTCCTGCGTAGACGCTGCCGCTGACTGGATCTAATTAGATCCAGATCGATAGGCGCAGGCTCCTCTCATCGCAGGCGACGCGGGTGACGTCATGACATCACCTGCACGCTGCATTACTGGGAAAACTGGCCTCTGAAGCGATTAGAGGCTTCTGATCGCTTTAGAGACCAGCGTTGCCAGCTTAAACAAAGTAAACACCTCCCGATCGGAGCGGATCTCCGATTGTGGCAGGGGTGTGGGCCGCATATTATATATATGTGAGCCCACCCTCTCGGGCCGCATGTTTGACACGCCTGCACTAAGAGGACAAATACCTAGAAAAATGAATTTATTTATTCTATAACATCTGAAAGGTATCTGTCTGAAAAAAGACACCTACATAGTTTACAAATATTTAATAGGTGTCCACAAAGGGGATTTGGCTGAGGTTTAGTCAAATTCCTGGCTGGGTGAAATTATATTGATACATAGAATAATCTTATTTATGCAAAATATGCTTAATTACTTTTCTCAAAAGTCATCAGATTCTTATAATTTTAAGAGAGAAAAGGGTAAAAAGAGGCAGGAGAAATCATGTTGTCCGCTGAAACAAGTATATATACACTTATATCTGCAGTCCTCAAGGAGGTAGGGTAGACAGGTATATATATCCAAAAACATAAAACATCCAAAATAAATAAATAAATACTGTCTTCTGTATTCATCAATTACCATGAGGGCAAAATTAATATTCCCATACACACATAGGTAAAACCATTTGTTGTTGATATAGTAGACAAGTATGGAAGATAGTTCCCCCAAACAGAGTAGCGTGGAATCATGGCGCCCGGAGAAAGTTTATGTCATAGCGCCCCCTCTCTGTACTGAACTGTGCCACTGGGGTATGGCCAGCCTGCGGGGAATACTGAAGTGAAGAGAAAAACAGCAATCAGTGGCAGTATCACGCTGGGCATTGAGGTCCCATTGGGGGTAGCTCTTTTGGCACTGCTTTATTTATGTATAGCACCTAGGATCTCACTTTTATCTCCTTTGGATCATTGTTATTAGTCAATAGAGGAGATTGTGTTATATATTCTGATAATTTAACTTAACTTGACAGAATACATGTGCTAGAGTGAGATTCCACAGGATGCACAGCTTATTACTGCAATCACTGCCCCAAGCAGCTTTCACTGGAATGGGAACACTTATGGGAAGCTCCCTTCTCAGCTATGCTCCTACTTCACAAATATACATTGCACCTATATTTATGTAAGTACAACTAATCATGTTCTGTCTACCACCATTATTATTATTTCAGGTCGCCTAATATTTTTTAAAAGACCTTTCAAATAACACTGTGTGGTCATGCCTGGGAACACCTCATTACTTTATATAGCAAAGTAGTGACATTTTTTAAACTCATACCTTATAATAGAAGTTTAGGATTTTACCTCAGATGTGTCACTTTTAAGTCCATTGAAGCACAATGAATGAATGAGGAGAAAAGGAGGGAGGGGATCAAAGATGAGAGGGGAGAGGAAAATGCTGATCAGAGAGGAGAGGTGACAGAGGCCAATAAGAAAGGAGAGGGAAAGGGCAAAGCCAATCAGAAAGGACCAGTGACAGAAGCCAATAAGAAAAGGAGAGGAGAGGGGTGGTGACAGAAGCCAATAAGAAAAGGAGAGGGAAAGGGCAAAGCCAATCAGAAAGGGCCAGTGACAGAAGCCAATAAGAAAAGGAGAGAAGAGGGGTGGTGACAGAAGCCAATAAGAAAGGAGAGGGGAAGAGCAAAGAGTTGATCAGAGAGGGGTGGTGACAGAAGCCAAGAAAAAAGGAGTGGACAGGGGCAAAGAGCCGATCACAGGGTAGAGAGGGGAAGGAATTAAAGAGGTGAGAAGTGGATGTAATCAATCTGACAGGAAAGGGGAGGTGACAGAAGATGATCATAGAGGAGGGAGGGCCGGAGGGGAGGAAATCTGGGCAGCTTTAGGGAGCATGAAATGTAGAACCAGATCTCAGGTCCGTAACTTATTTAGGATATAGAGAAAATAAACCGAGATAAACTAACAGGCGGCCGTCATACTGTGCAGCGCCCCATGAATTCCGGAACCCTGGAAGGCGACATTTTGGTGCCCGGAGCTCATGTTCCACTGGAACCACCCTCGCCCCCAAAGCATTGATATAATTTAGTCACAGCATATTAATACTGCCTTGTGGGGTTATAGCAGTGTAACGGAGGTACAGACGTCTCTGTAGCTCTGAAACCAAATGGTCTGTGGTGATAGACAAAGAAGATAATTTTAACACATTCATACTAGCACCTTAAATGAGCCTTACTAAAGCGATACTATATTTCTATTTAGTATTTAGGTATCACGGCCAATATTGTGAATTATTTCTATATGTTTTTTGTCTGAAAACCCCATTCATTATGGAAGTTATGGTGTAAGGTTAGAGGGGAAGTGATTACATATATAATATAAAGGTACCATACCTCCCAACATGACTCTCTCCAGGGGGGACACAATGCTCTGGTCCTGGACTTCCCTGGTAATTTATGATTGGTGGCGTTTCCAGAGGTGGGGCTGCAGTCCAGTCCAAAATTCAAATAGGGGAGTCACACCAACTGCCAGTGAGTCCCGGCCAGTGATGTTTGGCAGTGTGTGAAATGACAGTTGGTGTGACTCCCCTATTTGACTTTTGAACTGCGCTGCAGCCTCACCTCTTACCAGGGAAGTCCAGGACCAGAGCATTGTGTCCCTCCTGGAGAGGGTCATGTTGGGAGGTATGAGGTACTGTGGTACTAGTAGGTATAATAATTGTATTATGGTGCCATTGTACATAGAAAATGTATATAACTGTAGTGGCTCGAGCAGAGAAGGTGGCAGAGACCTGTCTAGGACCCCCCGCTGCAGTGAGATATAACTGCCACCAGCCCTGAGTGGGAGAGGAGGGGGTCATGGCCAAGGATATAAATAAGAGGATGCTGCAATGGGTGGCAGTTGAAGAGCGGCAGTTTAACTGGCAGGCGGTGAGCAGCCCACACAGAGAGGTGAAGTGAGGAGAGCCGATGATGTGAAAGTGCAGTAGATCCAGGAGCCACAGAGGAGAGAAGTTGGTGAGACCTGCACCCAGCCCTCATACTCATACATCAGTTACTGACCCGCTGTATACTGGCCAAGCACAATCACACAGTGAATAGGTAGCTTTGGGTCTGCGTCCCAATCAGTGTTAGTGGCGAGAGTTAGTGGGCCACCGTAGGACAGAGCTAAACTCTGTGACCCTGGTGCCGATGGGGAAAAAAAACATTGGATCACAGGGCCTGATTCAGAGCCGGACGCTATTTGCGGACCGTCGTTCTGAAAAAGGGGCCGGATATTTAAGCACTCGCTCTTTGCGGTCTGTTGACGCCTCTATGTCTGAACGAGCGAACGAAACATGCGCTCGCTATTTTGAAAAAACGCCCCCTGGCCGCTCGCATCATACGTCGTCTCCGCTATTTATTAGATTAATCGAGTACATCGAAAGGCGTATGAACTGCTCGCTATTCTTGTGGTAGCATTTTCCTACCGCAATCATGCGAGCAGTTCAGGCTAAAAGACAACCAAGTGACGTAGTCGATGACGCTGCTTTGTCAATTATGCACACCCTTAAAACGCCCGTTTTGACCGTTTGGCACGCCTGCGTTCGGATCTCCACTCCCCGTTTTCAAGTACCTTCCCCTGTTACCACCCACAAACGCCTCATCCTGTCACTCATATTAGCAGGCATTCGCTATTTTGCGAGCACACGATTTCCGACCGCACTGACTGGTTCGCGCATTACAACCCATACGCATGCGCAGATGTGCGAACATCGCTCGGAGCGAACGAGCAGCCGCTTACGAGCGGCTCTGAATCAGGCCCACAGTCTGCTATCGATGGTGGAGACCCATCTGAAATCCCAGTCGATGCTATAACAATAGGTCGTTGTTGGCAAAAAAAAATATATATATATATATATATATATATAAATAAATATGTCAATACACATTCTATATATTGAATGTTCATTTAATCCAAATTGTATCATTAAAATATATAAGTGACATACAAAACATGTAGGCATAATTCATATTATTGACAGTAATATCTAAATATTGAACAGAAATATAGTGTATCTTTTTAGTAAGTAACTTGGCTCATTTAAAGTGCTAGTATTAATGAACTGATGGAACTATACTAAAGTCCAGCATTTAGGAACTATGGCCCTCATTCAGAGCCGTACGCTCTGAGCAGAGCGCACGCTCTGAATGAGGGCCGGCCTCCATGAAAATGGAGCGTCCTCCTGGACGCTCGTATAGCTGTGGGTCACCACCCACAGGCTATACGAGCGTGCAGTTTGATGGCCGCGATGGTCTTGACCATCGCGACCATCGAAACTGCGAGCCGGAGCCTGCGGTTGAGGTTTTTCAACCGCAAGCTCCGGAGTGATTTTGGCTCTATCAGAGCCAAAATCACTCCCACTGACATCACTAGTGATGTCAGTGGGCCGGCTTCTGACGGGAGGCGTTCCCGTGGGAACGCCCCCGGCATGCCTACCAAAGGGGGCGTGCTGTCAATCAACATTGACAGCACGCCCCCTTTGATCGGACACAACGAGCGAAGGACTTTCCTTCGCTCGTCGCGTCTGGCGCATGCGCACGACGGAGCTCCCTCCGTCGTGCGCATGCTCAGTCCAGAACATCGACCCACTTGCGAGCGGACAGCCGCTCGCGAGTGGGTCTGAATCAGGCCCTATAAGTCCTAAATAGGGGTAAATAATAATTTTTTAAACACATCGCCTCCTTTCCTCCCAGGTAGATTTAAATCAATTTAAAAATCGATGTTGGGTTTCTTGGGATAAATCACACATTTGCTTTTTTTTTTTTAAATCAAAATTGCCAGTTAGTAATTGTGTGATTTAGCTCCAGAAACACAACATCGATGTTGATCGGTTTTGATCGTTTTAAAATCGATTAAAATCAACCTTTAGTAAATATACCCCCCCTCCATGGACTAGGGATGTCCATCGACCATCGGTGATTAACCATCGATGTTCGATGGCCATCCCTAGTCCAGGTGTTTATACCTGGGAGGAAAGGAGGAGATGTGTTTCAAAACATATTAGAACTATAACACGTGCACTACAAATGTACAGCAATAAAATGATTATATAAGCAGTTACATAATATAATTACGTTTCCCAGGCTGCCTCTGGGCGGGGAGAAGAACTTTTTTGTTTCCCTGCCAGAAATAAGGTCACAGACAGAGGAGGAGTGAGTGAGGGGAGTGAGGTGTTCTCCTACCCAGAGTGCAGCAGTAACCCAGAGAGGACGGCAAGATGTGGAGACAACTGTTAGAGGATAGCAGGTGAGCTGCGGTATTATGATACAATAGTCTGCTGTAACCTGTTACAAAGTAAGCTGTGCTGTGTACTGCTGAGAACACAGTGACGCTCCCTACACACTGACTAGGGGAAAGTACAGTGATCACCAGTCTCAGTTACGGAAGTTCATTTGTTTAACTGCAAAACTGCAGAACTACAGGGTGAATGATGTCTGGGTACATTACATGTCTGCTTTGTGTAGTCAGTAATAATCTGCAGAATAAATAACTGTATCTGTCAGAGGGTGGGTGGAACAAAGCAATGTTCTGCAGAGCTCTAGGGAGTTGATTATCTAATAACATGCAGAGTATATGATATCACTGTGTATCTGTCAGGGATTAGATGGAACTGTGCAATGATCTGCAACTCTCTAGAGAGGCCAATATTGTAATAATCTGCAGACTATGGGCCTGATTCAGACCCACTCGCGAGTGGCTGTCCGCTCGCAAGTGGGTCGATGTTATGCACTGAGCATGCGCACGACGGAGGGAGCTCCGTCGTGCGCATGCGCCAGACGCGACGAGCGAAGGAAAGTCCTTCGCTCGTTGTGTCCGATCAAAGGGGGCGTGCTGTCAATGTTGATTGACAGCACGCCCCCTTTGGTGGGCGTGCCGGGGGCGTGCCTCCCTGATGGGGGCGTTCCCACGGGAACGCCTCCCGTCAGAAGCCGGCCCACTGACATCACTAGTGATGTCAGTGGGAGTGATTTTGGCTCTGATAGAGCCAAAATCACTCCGGAGCTTGCGGTTGAAAACCTCAACCGCAGGCTCCGGCTCGCAATTTCGATGGTCGCGATGGTCTCGACCATCGCGGCCATCACAAAGCACGCTCGTATAGCCTGTGGGTGGTGACCCACAGCTATACGAGCGTCCAGGAGGACGCTCCATGAAAATGGAGCCCGGCCCTCATTCAGAGCGTGCGCTCTGCTCAGAGCGTACGGCTCTGAATGAGGGCCTATATGAATATATCACTATGGGACCCATTTATCATTTTATATTGGTGGCTTAATCCCTGAAAACTCCTGATTTCGTGGGTTAACCGCAAATATTACATTTCCCCCAGATGTATAACAGAAGGACCACAGCAGATGTCTCCGATACCTCCATTCATGCCGACAGCTCCATCCCCCCCATAGATTTCTGAGAGAGGCGTTAGTAAATATAGCAATAACGTCTGGAATGCAATAGCCCTGTGTAGGCTATGGGCTACACATCGTGGATGCAGTCAGCAGAGGGTTCCCCCGGAATGGGCGCTGTGCATGTGTGAGGTCAGCAGGTCCGCGGATGCACAGCTGCTCCTGCGGCTCTCGGAGGACATCGCAGGGTCTGGCTCTTTACGGAGCCGATGCGGGTGCTCTATAATTCTGCTGTGTGATCATGGGCGCTAATATTGCGCCCAGATTGCATTGTAAATGTGATTAATAATATATGGGCTCCCATGTATCTGTCAAGTGTTTGATTGAACAGAGCAATGTCCTGCAGATCTCTGAGTAGGGATGGACATCGCGAAGCCGATGGTTAGCATCCATGGATGTTTGCAATTCATTGGAAGTACTTTTTCCATTGAATAGAAGAAATTCGATGGTTGCCAGCCATCGGATACAGCTTTCCGATACCCATCCGATGGCTGGCTTTTTTTTTCAGTTGTGGACACCCGGAAGGTGGCCCCAGCTCAGCTAAAGCATACCTCCCAACTGTCCCACAGTGGGAGAATAGCGCACGGCATCTATTCACAGTGTAGGGGGAGCCTGGGTGCTGTGAGGCTCCACCCCCTTTCTGGGCGCCAGAAACAGCAAGGCTGGGAGGTGTGGCTAAAGTGCACATGTGCAAAGCTATGACTGCTTTTGCGCATATGCGAAGTACAGGGTTGCGTACAAAAAGGTGTGAATCCAGGGTGAGATAAGGTCTTGAGGGGGACGAACTGCGGTGCTGTTTCTGGCACTTATATGCTTTTGCGATGGCATCTCATCCCCACCACGGCTAATTGGGTTGAGCCCTAAGAATCAGGCCCACAGGGTTTACTACTAACATTGCTGTAAGGTGCAAATCTGCAATAAATGTAGCAGTCTTTTAGTTGCTGGAGCCGTAATAACTTTAGACACTTTAAAAAAGAACTAATATATATATATATATCACAGCAAAATAATACATATTTGAATTTAGTTATTATAATGTACATTAGGAATGTGCAGAGAATATAAATACAAATCAGACGATACTATAAACAGGGTTTTGCAGTACACTTAAAGTTAATCCTCTCTGTTTAAAATAAAGAATCATGTTTATTAAATCTGTTTAGCCTGTAGGGATTAGTTGCTTTATTACAGTAGCATCATATTAGACAGTTGTCCCCAGAGCTGACACTCAAATCTGGATAGTCACTTTGTCGTGCTTTAACCCCATCCGCTGCAGGACCACTCTCATTGACACTGGGATGTACTTCTTCCACTTTTAGTGTTCTATACTCTGCCCTCCCCTCAATAGTCACAATTGGCCAGTCTCTCACACAGGTCCCTCTATAGATATCTCTACAGTGGACAACTACACTCCCAAATTCCAGGGTTACAAGATATTGTGGCAGCTACTGGCTTGGCCGAGCTTTTGCTCAATGTCAGCGTTCAACGAACTCCTCTCTGGTTCTGGAGCCGCTAGCACACTGGTACTGTTATCCATACGTGCCTACCCTCCCAGTTCGGCCGGGAGCCTCACTAGATAGTGAGGTAGGAGATCCACACTCACAACCTGAGGCCAAGTACAAGAGGATGTCAATGTTTTCCCCAAGCACTGGAAGGCACATTCAGAAATTTCTCTCAAAATTTGAATCTGTGGAAAACGAGACAAAAGTGAACGTGTCCAGAGACCTGGACCACCGCTTCCCCCATCCCATTCTCCATGCTGAGGTACCCGTTTAATCAGGGCTGGATTAATGGCCACATGCGCCTGGAGCTGAAAATGATCAAGGTCTCATGTTATTCTGCTACACAGAGTGGCAGTAAATTGGCACATAACTCTCTAACTGCCAGGCCGACCGTGACGTTGCAGCTCCTATAGGGGAGAGAGCCTTCAAATTGGGACTGTCCCACTGAAATACAGGCAGTTGGGAGGTATTATTTAATGTTCTCATTTTACTTCTATAGTCCAATTCTTCTCATATCGGGTAATCCATTTTAAAGGGGTACTGCATAGGTATTGGGGAGCCTATTTAAATATCATCTGGAGGACGATAACTGGAAATAAATCGTACATAAAAAATGATTTTCTGTGAAATAAGCCCAAATATGAGCTTTCCGTTTCACTGCGCATGCGCAAAACTACAGAGACTGGCCCAAAGAATCCGTAATCTAATTCTGCTCTAGACCATTTTTCGGTTGTTGTTTTTTTTTTATTAACTTTTTTTATTATTATTATTATTATTATTATTATTATTATTATTATTATGGTGAATTTAATAAATTTAAAATAACTCTCATTTCTCAGTTTTCAATTTGAAGTGACTCCAGCAATTGGGGCATAATCTGAAACCAGGACTTTATACTATTTTGAAAGTCTGTGGTTCTTCTGTCTGTTTTATATGAAAATTATCACATATAAGTCAATATATATTCACCTTTTTTTAGGTGTGCCTTTAATGAGCACTGGCCACGCAGCGCCTTGATTCCAGTCGGGGGCGCACTGATTTGCTGGATGTTATATCGGCGCAGGAAGCCAACCATAGAGATGGGGGATGGATGGTGGGGAAGCGGAGAGAAACCGCAGAAGAATGAGGACGTCCGCGTGAGACCTTTCCGCCTCGAGGTGTCCGATGCAGACATCCAGGTACCAGAAGTAGCCGCCTGCGTCACATGAGATACAAATAGTGTGTAGTGTTCATTCTATTACCCTGCCCCTGTCACAACCCGTGCAGTTCCTCTTCCCCTTGCCTGCGGTGTGGCTCTCTGCTCTGGTGCTTCTAGCACACTCTGGTCTGTAGCTCAGCAGTTTGTTGCATCAGCTTTGTGTGCTAGAAGCACCAGAGGAGAGAGCGACACCCCAGGCAGGAAAGAGGAACTGCACGTGACAGATGCAGGGTGCTAGAATGAACATTAGTGTGCGTATCTGTAACGGAAGCTTATTACAATGGAGGATTGTGATTCTGGTAACAAGGCAGCTGCTTTAATAACACTCCCCGTCCCCAACTTATAACTCCTCTGGAATCAAAGCGGCCATAGCAGCATATTAATATTTATGTAACACTGTAATTACAACATTAAACTTCAATGGGTGTAGTAGGTATTATGCGTCCGGCTGTTTAAATCCCGACAGCGGCACCCCGGCAAGGGAGAAAATCCAGATCGTCCCTAAGGTAAATATCGCTAACTTAATTCCCCCCCCCCTAACCCTAACCCTCCCTTAGGGGTGCCTAACCTTAACCTCCCCCCCCAAGTGCCTAAACCTAACCCCCCCCTTCCCTGCCGCCTAAACCTAACCCCCCCTTCCCTGCCGCCTAAACCTAAGTCCCCCGGGGGGGTGCTTAACCTCCCCCGGGATTCCTATCCCTAATCCCCCTTCCCCTAGCCTAACCCTAACCTCCCGGGGGGTTGCCTAACCCTAAGTCTCCCCCGGGAGCCCTAAACCTAAACCTGCGGCTGTACGCACCTGTCGGTATTCCAGCGTCTGGTTAATGACAGACGTTTAGATTTAGACGCCTGTCATTAGTACCACGCCGGGATTAGAACGTCTGGAAGCCGGCGGTCGGGATTCAGATCGTCGGCTTCCAAACTACATCCCACTTCAATGACAGAAGTCCATACAGTATAGGAAGCCCCATAGAGGTCATCCAAAGTGTCAACATTATCATGGTCGCTACCCCAGCTGCACTGCATCGACTTGGAACCCACACGGAATACAGGGGTCTATGTACTAAGCCTTGAAGAGAGAGAGAGAGAGTGTCCAGAGATAAAGTACCAACCAATCAGCTCCTAACTCACGTTACATGCTGTGCTTGAAAATGAGTTAGGAGCTGATTGGCTGGTACTTTATCTCCGCCCACTTTATCTCTCTCCAATGCTTTAGTACTTAGACCCCGCAGTATTCTCAGCCCTGTAATGAGTACCCACTAAGGGCAACCCCTGTAAAACTCATGCCATGCTATAGGGAGCATCTTCCGACACACGGCGCACACAGGTGTCCCTTAGCATGTAACGCTTTACAGATTACATACAGTGTAAACAGAACATGGAACACTACTATAGCGCTGGTTAAACATGGCAAAAATGGCAGTGGTTATGGTGGTACCGGAAATAATTGTATAAATGTAAGAAACTCCAGTGGATACAGGCCATTCTTTTTTATTATCCCAACCTTATTCAACCCCCCCATGACCTTCCACCTCCTGCAAAGAACAATTTTTGGACCAAACAAAAACAAACTTGATCCGGTCAGTGAATGCACACCTAGGCCTAATGCCCACATAATTACCACCTGCGCACTCCGTCAATATCACAGGAGCCCGATCCAAGAATGCCAAACATTTGATCTTTACACATTCCCACACCAGATCTCTCAGTGCACAATGCACAGAATGGCCAAAAATCTGTAGCAGGCAGAAAAAATAAATCATAACGACCACAAAATGAAACACAAAATAAATATATTAGCAGATAGAGGTAGTACACATGCCTCAGCAGGTGGCACATAACCAGATACAACCACCCCACGTGCCCTAGCTAGTGTCCTATTACCAGACTGTGACTGATGTGTGTGCTACTTCAGTCAGGAGAGTGTCACCGTTTAGGAGCGTATTTCATGTGACAACCTTTATTACAGCAGTAACAGTGACTGGAGAGGAATTCATGTAGGTACAAAGAGGACAGGATAATGAACAATATACACAGGGTCTATAAACGGGAGCAAATAAACATAGAAACAACTGTGACTGGATAGGCTGCTGGCGCAACTCTCCGAAATACTGGACTGATTAACTGGTAACAAAGTCCAGGATTGGAGAGATGAAGCAAGCTGCAGGTAATATTATATGTCACTGCGATGGCCACAGAATAAGTGCTAAATCACAGGCTGGAACAGTGATCCATATTACAGCGAGTAGTAAAGAACAAAGACACACTATTACCTGATTCCTGAGACAGAGAGCACGAAGACAATGTACATTTGTGAAGTCCGGAGGTGCTGATTTACAGGAGTACATAATGCAGTAGGTATGTACCTGCAGGCAGGGCCAGATTACCAATGGGCGAATGGGCCTCCACATGTAAATAGGCCCAGCTGGCCACACTGTCGACCTTAAATCCTGTTTATTACAACTGTACTTGTATTTTGCACACACACTTTTTTTTTTCTTGTACTTAGGGCCTGATTCTGACCAGCTCATGAGCGCTGTACGCTCGCAAGCGGGTCGATGGTGCCTAAGTGTGCATGCGCACGACGGAGGGAGCTCTGTCGTGCGCATGCGCGAGACCCGGCGAGCGACGGGGAATCCGTCGCTCGGGGTCTTGCACCAAAGGGGGCGTGCTGTCGATGGTGAGTGACAGCACGCCCCCTTTGGTGGGCATGCCGGGGGCGTGGCTGCCAGACGGAGGCGTTCCCATGGGAACGCCTACCGTCTGAGTCCGGCCCCACTGACATCAGTAGTGATGTCAGTGGGAGTGATTTTGGCTCTGATGGAGCCAAAATCACTCCAGGGCTTGCGGCCACGAGACCCTACCGCAGGGTCTCATCGCAAGGCCGATGGTCTTGACCATCGCGACCATCATCATGGACGCACGCTATAGCTGTGGGTGGTAACCCACAGCTATGCGAGCGTCCAAGAGGCCGCTCCAAGTTGAGGTAGGAGGGCCCTGATTCAGAGCGAGCGCTCTGGTCAGAGCGTCCGGCTCTGAATCAGGCCCTTAGTTCTGCTGGGTCGGACGACATATCGGGCACATTGTCTAGTGTGTACCCGCTATGTCGCTGATGAGGCGCGCTCCCGCGAGTCGTCAGCGGCGTCGCGTGTCGGACCTGCATGCAGGTCCGACGGGCGATATCATTAGCCAATATCGATATCTCGCTGTCGCTCCCGGTTTCGGCAAGTGTGTATGCACTTGCAGATGCCGGCACCCTGCTGGGTTCCATCGCTTGCGAGGTCGGTACACACTAGACAATGTGGGTGTATTAAGCCTTGTACAGAGATAAATTGGGGAAATTACCAAAAGTAACCAATCTGCTGCTGTCATTTATCTAGCACTGTCTATAAATGTGACAGAAACTGATTGGTTGCTTTCGACAACTTTATCTCTCTCCAAAACTTGATACATCTCCCCTTGGGGCTGAGAGTGTAGGAGATGTACAAGTCTATATGGCACTGGCCACACACACGCATACACAGCACTGGTCACACCCAAGGGCGCTGAGAGGGGGGGGGAGCGGGTACAAATTACCCGGGCCCAGGCTTGCTGTACAGGCCCGGCGGGGACGAGTCCGGCACCGCTCCCCCTCCCTCTTAAGTCACAGCAGCCCAGCACACGCTGCTGTGTGCTGGGCTGCACTGGGAGACTGCTCGCGGCTGCTAACGCAGCAGCCGGAGCGATCTACTATGCCTATGGGGGTAGCGATCACACTGATCGCGCCCCCCAATTGCTGTGCGCCGGGCTGAGGTGCACACAGTGCCCCCCATCAGCGCAGCAAAAATGTTTTTTCCTCTAAGGGGGTGTGGCCATGCTTACCGTGATTAGGGCACGCCCTCTGTCACCTGGGTGCGGCTGTCAGCGGCCCTGGTCCCACCTGCACATCACTGGCCACTATGCTCCACTTCTCACAATAGGTCCTTGATCATTTGTAATCTGGCTCTGCCTGCAGACGGATACTATGGAACAGGCCAAGCAGACTTCACCAAAAGAGCGTTTTGTGCTCACACATTTTTACAATCCTAGATGGTTACATGAGAAAACATGAATACATTGCTTCAAGGGTTGCAATAAAGTCAATATAACCCCACCATACACATAATGCCCCAGTGTAAAACACAAGGTAAAGGACTAATGGAATTCAATAAAAAGACCATTTATTATGTGACACCAGTGTTCAGGCCTTACCTGTTATAATAGTGCCAGCTTTATGTCACAGGGTCACTTTAAGTGGCAGAGATATCAGTAATGCTCACATAGGAACATAATAATTAGTTATAGGGTTTTAGATCTGATAATTGCTATTTTTTATCACCGCCATTCACGGCAGTAAGAAATGATTTACCGCTCGAACGTTTCGAAACACACATGCAGGGGCAGGAGTGCCGGAAGTAGCCCGTCCCTGTGATGTGATAGCGGTGAAGTGATCGCATCAATATTATTATTATTGAGACTCCTGCACGCTACGGTTCATGCACGATCCACCGACCACTCATGTGCGTTTGCCATTGCTGGGAAGGGATTCTGGAGGAACCCTCTCCCGGTAAATTTTGAAAAGTGTAACCTTCAGGTGTAAGCTGCTGGGGCCAAACTCCTGAATGCTTCACATTCCGGGGCTTGGTAAATCTTTCGGCTTCACCATCTCCATAGAAGCCTATGCTATCTGAAATTTTCCTTCATACGTATATAGGTGATACTTAATATTTACAGGTATCGCCTGATAATGGGTGTTTTCGCGGAATATGCCACAATTATTTTATTTGATAAATTACATTTATGATGATTTATTTAAGTTTTGTTGAATCACTAACTGAGCCCCTCATTGTTCCGTTATTGATGCTTCAGGATCTACACGAGCGCCTGGACAGGACACGTTATGTCTCTCCTCTGGAAGACTCACAGTTTCATTATGGTGTCAATGGCCCAGAGCTCGAGAAGATTGTCTCCTACTGGAGGGACACGTTCGATTGGGGCAAACAGGTGGAAATCATCAACCAATACCCGCACTACAAGACCAGCATTGAAGGTAAGTTCTCCATGGACAAGAACAGATCATGGATATCCTATATTTGTGATTCGTGTGAGGATCAGATGTTTGTGGTTTATACCAGGCTATTCTTTCCTATAGACTACTATTGTTCCACGTCCCATAACTGTACTGTATTGCACTTATTTTATATTGACGTTGATGAGCGTTTATTTGTATATGGCTTTTATGTCTTTCTGCTGTTATATGCTCCTTAATTCGATTCATAAATGTTTTTGTCAAGAATATGTCTTCCTGTTAGCGGGCCTTTGCCCAACGCAAATCTTTTGCATTCACATTTTCGGGAACATAGAGCAAATGGCATTGACACATCACCTGTATTATGGATCACTGATCCCTATTGAGAACATTCGATTATTCACAAACATGGTTATAGTGAATGTAGGATGAACCTCTGATGCTCTCTTTAGATAACTATAATATTTGCATTTCGTTTCTGTTTTACCTGCAGGGCTGGAGGTTCATTTCATACATGTAAAGCCTCCACACCTTCCTCCTGGGCAGAAGGCTATTCCCCTCCTCATGGTTCATGGTTGGCCAGGTTCCTTCTATGAGTTCTACCACATCCTTCCACTCCTAACGGAACCAGGGAAACACGGTCTAGACCCTAATCTCACATTTGAGGTCATCTGTCCCTCTATCCCAGGATATGGCTTTTCCGAGGCTCCACACAAGAAAGGTTAGCTAACGCGTTTCGGAGTTCACCGTTACAGCTGGAGTTGTGTGGAGGGAGGATCAAGGTTAATAGATGTCCAGGCAGCAGATAACTGAACATGAATGATTTCAAAATTGTGGTATAGTTTGTACAAGTGTAAGGTGCAATTATATACTGTATTAATTAGATTTATCTTTCCATGAACAGGTTTTAACGCCACGTCTGCTGCTCGCATTTTCTACAAACTGATGCTCAGACTGGGGTTTAATGAGTTCTATCTGCAAGGAGGGGATTGGGGAAGTTTAATAACCACAACCATGTCCCAGTTGAAACCAGAGTAAGTAGATGATATAAATAGTATATAGATATTGGGATCATTTTAAAATGAAAACCTCAAAGTCACAAGAACTTTAATGGCAATACATTTATTTACAGCTCATATAGATATGATATAGCGCTCTTCTTCGCTGTGGCTGAATTAGATTTAGAGCTTGTAACACATATATATATAAACTCTTGTTCAGTTTTATGTATTCAGATTTGGACATATTTCCTAATGAGGGCTTCTCAGCAATGCAGGCGTCAGATTTACACTAGTAACATTTTTGTCTTTTGCAGGTCAATAAAGGGACTCCATTTGAATGTAGTTTTTATAAACAGGGGAGGGTTCAAAATGCTGATCTCATTACTCCTTGGCCGTTATTTGCCTTGGTTAGTGGGCATGACGCGAGAAGATGTCAGACGTATCTACCCTTACTTTGAGAAGAATGTATATGCATTGTTACTGGAGTCTGGATACCTCCACATTCAAGCTACCAAGCCAGATACCGTAGGTAAACCGACCGTTCTTTTTATTAATGGAGGACATGACACATAGAGATCTAAGCTGCATGGTAAAGAAAGAAAAACTGCTTCTCTCATATATATAAATTTTTTTGTTAATAAAGTTGACCACGCATTTTGTAATTTTGTTGCCCAGTTCGAATGATTTATAAAGTCCGTGTCTGTGTGTGGTTCTGCCTACCATCAAAGATGGCCAGGAAAAACTGGTATCACTATCTATCTGTATGTGGGCATATGCCAATTTAGCTAATGTAGTCCCATAAGTTGTGTTAATTCTAAGCATCAAACAATCACATCTGTCGAGTTTGGCCACCCACATGTTTATCCAAACTAGACATAGATCTGGTTGTGCAGCACCATAGGGCCAAAAATCGAGATTTAAAGCAATTGAACAGCTTGAGAGCCTGGTTCCGAGTTATGCTGGGTACACACTGGCAGATATATTGGCTGATCAATTGATCAACCAATATATCTTGTGTGCGTCGGCCAGTTTGTACCAGCGATATATGTCTGCGAACTACAGTGCTGCACAGCTGATGCTTAATATATCTTCAGAAATATTGGGGCATCGCACTGTGTGTAGGGGTGGTCAGCCGTCCACCCGCACAGTGGCACGCCCCCCCGGCCAGCAGAACCCGGACCAGAAGACAGATGATGGTTGCTCAGTGTGTATGAACAACCATTGTCTTCAGATATATCTGTAAGGTGTGTACCCAGCTTTACAGAGATGTTGTCCCTATTAATTCATCCATCCATTCATTCATTCATCACTATTGTCGCACATTTATGTTTTGCAAGAAATCAGATGGATCTCTGGGTATGTTCAACCCTTCAAAGCCCACAATTCCGCCCACACACTCATGACACGCCCTTGGGATTTCGCCTATATTCCCATGACACGTCCTTGGGATATTTAGCCTATGTGTCGATACCCAGTTGTCACCAATTTATACAAATTTAGCCACAAAGGAGATGCGTCGGTAACCGAATCTCCCCTAGTTGCTCAAAGTTGCGCATGCTCGGCTTGGACTCATGTGCAGTGTGCAAAATCGTAAGGTTATTTTAAGATTTGCTAATTCAGCCAGAGCTTTCAAATCTGCTCAATCTGCTTCTACAGCCAGGATGGCTCAAATATAGTTTGCTCAACATATCAGTGCCATCAAGTTTTGTTCTATTAATGTTCCTCCTCTGTTCCCACGCCACTAGGCTCAGCTCTGAATGACTCTCCTGCTGGACTTGCTGCCTACATATTAGAGAAATTCTCTACATGGACAAATCCAGATTTCAAAGAACTTGAGGATGGTGGCCTCCAAAGGTTAGACACGAAGTGATGATGTTATGGGACTTCTAGTGGTATTGAAAAAGCTGTAAACTTGCTGATTAATCACATATAAGTACTGTAGTAGTATTATCTCTAAAACTAGGGGAGAAATAGAGAAATTACTGTATACTTTCCTCTGACCAACTTCTATTGTTGTGGAAGTCCTATCAAGCACCGACCTATTGATACATATTGTGGTTTTTGTTATAGGAAATACTCCATGGATGACCTTCTCACGAATGTGATGATCTACTGGGTAACCGGATCAGTCACGTCCTCAATGAGGTTCTACAAAGAGAACTTTACCCGGGACTTCCAGAAATCTCCATTAAACTGGTAAAAGAGCTTTGCTTTCCAGCTTTGAAGGTCTAAAAAGAAGTGTATGGTCCAGGAAGAAGAAGAATAATATTATTCAAGGTTGATGATTAGGAATAGCTCTGCTTTGTGATGTGGAGGATTCTTGTGAATGGTTTGGAAATCGCTATACTTGGGGCAGTGCATGATAATCGATGTATGACATTAGATATATGATATTAGATATACAGGGTGGCCATAATTAAGCTTCAGCTATTCAGAGCTGTCTGTAGATGGATCTAACAACCAGAATGCCATCAAATTTGGTAGGTACACTAAGTAAGACATGGGAAGCAGGATTCCGCCAGAAAAATAATTTTGTGCAAAAAGTCACCAATAGGGGAAATTTGCTGCTGTAGAATATGAAAAGAGCGCGACAATGGTCAGACAAATGTCTTCTTACTGTGTTACCTTTATTGTGTTGCACTAAAGATAATTGTTCATTGCAGCTTAGTCTTGTTATTCATTCGTCTGTCCATTTTCATGCTGGCTTCACCTTGTACAGCGCCATATTCCCCCCCTATTGGGGGCTTTTTTGCAATAAAATGTTTTCCCGCTGAATCCTTCCCATGTCCTAATTCGTCTCCTTACCAAATTTGGTGACATTCTGGTTGTTCGCTCAAGCTACATATGGCTCTGAAGAGGGGAACTTTAATTATGGCCACCCGGTATGTGAAAACAAAATGCACCCAAAGTCAGCCATCTTTCTTCCCAAACCCATGCACTTTGGATGAAATCGGGGCGCATCCACACAAATGGAGGTGCACAGCACCCCCAAAGAGGAAAACGCCCTGTACTTCTGCCAGTAGCATTACAGTATATTGATCACTTAGTGTACTTTGACACAAATGGGTTCCAACCTGCAAACCGATTATAAATCTAACTGTTGGGCTCAGTACTTTCCAGGTGAAGATAATTACTATCATTTGAATTGAATCGGCAAAGTGGCTTATGTCAGAAGTAGTGACCGTCTGCCTTGTTCATACTTCTCCCCCTGTAGTACTATTCAGCCGGTAATAAACTCGGGGGCAGGGCTAGCACCAGATGCGCATTTTGTGACATCTACTTACGCGTTTCATCAATGTCCAGTTTCCTTCATTACCTTTCTTATAGAGATACTATAGTGTGATCTAGTATCTGATATTGAGGTGTTATTATTTTAGGACTCCTGTGTATGTACCCACTGGAATTGCAGCCTTCCCCTGCGAACTGATGCACATGCCAAGGGTATGGGCTAAGGAGAGGCACAAGAAAATCATCACTTACACGTACATGCCACGCGGGGGACACTTTGCTGCCTTTGAAGAGCCCGAACTTCTCGCCCGCGATATCCAGAACTTTGTATCTAAGGTGGAAAAAAAATAAGCCTGAAAGATAAGGTGTGAAAGAGAGGATGCAGCCTGTACGTTTGTCAGTTTAATAAAAGTTACTTTGGAATATTGTGACTGGTCTCACCTAGTCTACTATACTGTAACATGGCAACTAACCTTAAGATTTTTTGTACGGATATATTATGTTACAAGATCCTGGCTGGCACACAATACACCACGAAGGAAAACAAATGATCTGGTCCCCATGAGGGAAAAGAAATAGATCCTTAATGCCGCATTGGAAAATGTTCAATGAGTAAAATGGGATGTGATCAATAATCCGACCGCAGGGATTCCGGCGCTCAGAATGAGTTTGTAGCAGCGTTGCATGAAGACAAAGACAATAGACACAACTGTGTGCGTTTCTGCGTCCATCTCTGACTTCAGTATTGGTTTTGCCCCAAAATTAGGGGATTGGGGCAGAATTCCATTGAATCTGGGGTGTGGCTTAGTTTGTCCCAATTTTACTTGTCAATATGTTGGAAAGTATAAATTCATAGAACTTAGAAAATAAATCTCAATATATATTGGAATATAATGATGAAAATATAGGGCCTGATGCTGAGTTGACTGCAAATACATCATAGATTCATATTGCGGTGCGCCCGCCTACTATACATGCACTTGGTTTGATACTTGTTATCATCAGCGTAGACTTGTGTGGTAACCAGGAGTAATGAGTTGTGTAGGGTAAACACAGACAGGTCAGTGGTACCTTATTCAAGCGCAGCTTCAAGGATAGACTCTTGCTCCAGCACTTCAACCACAGCAGCACTGTTCTTCCTTCCAACCACACCACAGCAGAGAGGCAAAGGTTCTCCCCACCCCCCCAGAAATAAACAATGGCAGACTGTGGTTATGCAAAAGAAGTTTACATTTATTTTTGTCAACCCCAAGTGCCTGGAATGGGTTATTGAAATTAAATAGGTTTGCTTCAAGTGTTTAATAAGTCACACAAATCACAATAATAATAGAATTCGCTCTTTCACTCTACACTATGGTCTTAAATGCTAAATATGATTCCAGAGTTTCATACAGACCTATTTACTGTATATATTAAACACTAAACATAACTGTATAGATAAACTCTAGTCCTCTCTGACAGGTCATGTTTGCAGTATTTCTATCTGCGGAAACTGATGGGATAATTACTGACCCTGCAAAATAAATTAACTCACCTGTGAAAGATTTAAGAAAACATGACCTGTTGGGGGGACTGGAGTTGAGAATCACAGTTCTAGCTCAATAAAGATTCCAGTCAAATAGATGACTATTTCCTATACTAAAAGAGCAATGTCCGTAGGACAATAATACTGTCCTAATAGCTTCAGATGATGGACCTAACATTGGTAACCCAGGCTATTGGTAACTATGCAGGTGCATGTTGGGGCCTTTTAACTCTTTATGAACAATGGAAGACTTTCCCTTTAAGATGTAAATGTAGCAGCGCTTGTATGTAGTACATATAGCACATGTCACTTTGTCAATTGTCCTATTAAACATTAAGGGTCTAATTCTGAGTTGGACGCAGCGGAACAATGTTTTGTTAGTACAGAGCTGCAGTACAAAGTCAGATGCAGAGTAGCAGAAATAAGAGGGGGGTTCCTGGGCAGTGACTGAGAGGCAACGGGGGTGGCTAAATGGACGCACGGAGATATTGCGTCTTGTGGGGTTGTCGCTGTTTGTGCGTTTTTGAACGCAATCACTTTCAGGGCTGTAGCTAAGGGCGTGCGACCAGTGCCACCGCACAGGGCGCACTGCAGCCTGTACTGCCAGCACAGGGCGCATTTGAACCCTGTATGGCGCTGCACGCAGTTGTTCACTTAGGAGGCCATATTCAGACCGATAATCTGCACCTGCCATAGAGTTGGTGCAAGTTTCGATGGTGCGACCGATCGTGGTGTCTAATGATGCACTAAAGGGGTATTTCAGCATCTACAGACCATGAAAGTGGCGTCACAGTCCTTGCACATTGGGAAGCGAGGAGATCAGCGAAGGGCTTTGTAGCCCTGACACCTACGCGCCAGCACCTGGCTCAGAATCAGGTCCTAAGATGCTACTTGGTGCCAAATAGGGACAATGTCTATGGGCCTAATGCAGATTAGTACGTAAACCCGAATCCGATTGTTTGGGGTCCTTCAACCTCACTAGCAGATCCCCCCCCCCCCCCAAGTCGCAGCATGATTGACATGCAGCGGCATTTAAAGATTCCCCAATCCACCAATTTGAGCCCATACATTGGCAGATCTGTCTTTCCTGAAAATGATGTGCAATCTTGAAAGGCTCAACAAATTACTAGTAACGGTCTGCAAATCAGCGGATTGTTACCATACGCTAGCAATCTACAACCCCGATTGGTCTGTGAAATCCAACATGTGGGACAGCCTGATTCACCAATTCCAATCACTTTTTGGTTGGAATTTGTGATCTGGGAACCACATATATTGCAGATTTTGTTTCACAATAGTCTGCAAAAAATTGATTACTGATGGGGCCTTAACTGTGCTTCTTGGTATAACCAGGCAGCAAGAGAGAGTGGCTGCAAGAGCAGCTGCATTTCCAACCATCACTGAATCAGGCACTAAGGCACTATCTACCAGCTATCCAGGTGGGGCAGATTCAAAATGTGCAGAGATTTAGATTTTGGAGGAGTGTTTCCAAATTGTAATCTAAAATGCAGTATAAAATGAAAGCTATCCAGCTGGTATTTACCCCACATGCAAAAACAAATGTATGTACTTGCACCATACATGCCTACCCTTCCGGAATTCGCGGGAGGCTCCCGATTTTTCGGGTAACCCCCCACACCCCCGGAAGAGTAGGCACTTCTCCCGTATTCTGCCCACTTCCTAGTTAAGTAGGCAGAATGGGTAGAATAATAGCGGGGATCGGCGGGTAAGTGCGTTGGGGCAGGGCCTAATTACCCAATTCTATGGGAATCGTGTCATTTAGCCCCACCCCTATTTTAAATATTGTTATCGCTGCAAATTCCCGCGAGGAGCAGGGCTTAATGACGCAATTTCAGACGGCTCAGCCCGCTTGCCTCTCCTCCCCGGGAGGTAGGGAAGTATGAATTGTACTCCTTGCTTTGCAACATGGTTTATCCAAGTACACAGTTACTTCTCTCTGTTACTCTATTCCCAAATCAAACTCAGGCCCCCGGTGCAGCCAAGATCGCATTGCGTATGTGATGCTTGATAAATGGGCCTCTCTCTCTCAGATTACACAGTGGCTCTGGCTGTAATTTCTTGCAAAATTGAATGGGTCTATCCTGCAGTGTGTGTAAGAGTTACAGACACCATGTACGATTAGTTGCAAGCATGTGATCTATTCGCAGAGCTTGGCCAGCTGCCATAGAGGAGGGACCTTGGCCTTGCTGTACACCCTGCTCTCTCCCCCCTCCTGCTAGAAGGACAAAGTTTACTGAAAGCAGGAAGACAGGACAGCAAGATGTGGCAGCAGCTCCTGGATAAGGGCAGGTGAGAGGCTGCAGCGTGTGTGCGTCCTGCGCGGCTTTCTGTCCCTGTGTCAGGAGCGAAACTGCAAATAGATCAGCCAAATGCCAACTATACCCAATCCAGCAGGTCAGGGTGCTCTGAGTATAATCATAGGGGGAGAATCCTGCGGTGCTTACAGTGATGTACAGCATTTATGCTGCAGTAAGACACCTGGGAAGTTCTATATGTAGAGATGGTCTTTTATGACGCTATGGGGGCTCATGGGTAGGACGCATTTTTGAAGTAGGACAAGATGCAGGGAGAAAGTGCACAGAAGTAAAAGCCCATTTGCACTTAAATGTTCATCTTAATGTGCATCCAGTTATTCATTTCTAGCAAATGTGCCAGGTTTACCTACGGAGTAATCGGGGTGTATACGTACTATAATAATAACCGCGGGGATGGCATAGAGATGCAGAGTGACAGTGTTATTAGTACTGTCATTTCTACACAATAAGATTCTGTAATAAAGTGTCATATACACAAGCAGGGGCAAAGGCAGGATCTATAGGGGAGATTCCAAATGTTTGTTTTTAGAGCGAATGTGGCCAATCCATGAAGATAACATACTGTAATTAGAACTTAACCAGCTTTATTAATATGCATCATACAAAGTGTAGTGTGTGTCATCATTCCAACATATATAGGACCAGTGATCGCAGAAAGGTGCGTACACACTGGGCGAACAGGAAAGACAGTACGATTCTTACATCGTAATCGTACCGTCGTTCCTGATCCCCTGTAGTGTCTGCACTGAACGATCAGTCGCTCAGTGCAGGCACTGTCCATCATTCCTGAACATGCCAATCTGTCGTTATCGGCAGATTGGGCTGCATGTTCAGGCGATGGACAATGTCGGAAACGACCAGCGGGAACGCGCATCGCTAGTCGTTTCTGACATAAAAGTGCACGATTTGTGCACGATTACTGAGCGATTGCACAATTACGATGTCGTAATCGTGCAATCGCTCAGTAATATCGCCCAGTGTGTACGCACCTTAAGCCTTTATATGTGGCAGTCGAGCGTAATGTTTTTATTTCACATGTGGGCACCATTCCAGGGCATTGGAGCAAGTTCGGGAGTCTGGGGGACAACCTAGCAGTGCTCTGGGCATATATGTACATATTGGCATCCTTATACACTGGATAACAGTATTAATAATTAACTCTATAGATGATCTATAGCAGTGCAACCCTAACAGTGCATGTTTTCCATATCTCCTATTTGGTGCACAGGTGTATTCATTACTGGCTGATATGTTTAAGGATCCACAGGTGGTGCTAATTATTTCCTTTGTGATACTGGGGAGATCATGCAGCACCAATACAATTGTATTATATACTATTTATGTTATGGTCATGGTGTGTGCTGGGGAGGGGGGTTTCCAGGCAACCGGAAACCCCCCCACCCTGCATTTGCCTATAACAAGAAACTGTTAGTACAGACGTTGCATGTCCCACTCAAAATGTAATTCACTACAAATTTAAATAAAATAACATCTGTTGTGTTCACCTGCGGACCATCTTTTCAGCAGTTTTCTTCTCAATGGAAATGTAATTTACGTAATATGAATAGATGGGTGTGATTTCATATAATACAGCAGCTACACTAATGAATTAAATACTACCAGTGGGAGGAGTCAAGCTGTAATTAGCCAATCAGGATCGGCTAGCTAGTACATCATCATCATTGCATCTTGCTGCAGCAGTCCTTGAACCATACTTGCCTACTTTTGAAAAATACTTTCAGGGAGATTGCTATAAAATGCGCTGCGCTGCCGTTGAGTGGGCGTGGCCCGCCTGGCCCAAAAGGGCGTGTCTAGCTCCACCTATGGGCGTATATATTCCTATTAACTGAGACCCTGACTCCCCCACTGACATTAATATATATCTGCCCTGCCACATTCACATTACTAGATGCCCGACACACACACACTACTAGATGCCTTACACCTACACACACACATTACTAGATGCCTTACACCTACACACACACACATTACTAGATGCCCTAAATACACAAACACACTCACATTACTAAATTCCCCAAACACACACATTCACATTACTAGATGCCCTAAACACACACACACACACACACACACTGCTAGATGCCCTAAACACACACACATTCACATTACTAGATGCCCTACACACACACACGTTAGTGCACTCACCTTGGGACCGGGCACTTCTCCTCCTCCAGCCTCTCCACCGAGCTCCCACACCCAGCCACCACCAAACAGCGCTATCTCCGCCAGACCAGAGCTTCTCTCTGCACCGGGTCAGCTCCTCCTCCACCAGGTCTCAGTCCCCGCGGCTCCCGTGTGCAGTAAGGAGAGTGGGAGGGATCCGCTGCTACAGCCACTTCCGCTGGAGACAGACACTGTGGTGTGTGGTCTGAGACTCCATGCGGCTTCTCACAGGTGCCCAACACCTGCACTGCTGTCCCAATCAGTGCAGCGCCAGGCTCCATCCGCCCAAGCACACTGTATGCGCACATCTGACTAGCGCCGGCCACCGCTACCCACAACCCCGCGGTGGCCGGCCTTTAGGTAAGATGGCATCACGCGTCGTGACTCTATGATGTCCCGTGCAGGCCGCACCCCCTGACATTTCCGGAATCGCACATGCGCAGTTGAATGCTCCCAAAAACCGGGAGTTGAGGTACACTTTGCGGGGGAGCGGGAACCTCATTAAAAACCGGGAACCTCCCGCTAAAATCGGGAGGGTAGGCAACTCTGCCTTGAACACCTGCAAAACATAGGCCATGTGACACTAGCATCTGTGCCTGTGTCCGACTCAGCCTCATTTGCTATTACCTGAACACGCCATCACTGTATTTGGGCTATGTTTGCAGGTCCAGTCACAGGCAGTTGTAAGAGTAAAACTAATAATAATAATAGAGCGCTTGTAAGTGTCTAGTTTAGAAATAATGTGTAGCGAAATACCTGTTGAATAAAATGATTAGTTAGCATGAATGTTTAAATATCGCTTTTCTGCATATTTAGAATTTCCGTTCACAGGTTACTGGGGTTCCGATGCTGAGCCGCACTGAGGTAGCAGGTAAACTGTCTAGCTATCCCTATCTCTGCCTGCCTTTCGTGCTGCGCTTTACTCCCGCCGGCTGGTTGCCTCTGTGTGCGTCCTGTTCGTTCGCCCAACCGCACGATCCTGTGACGCTACTCCTGATTTCAATGGTACGGCGATTCGCTTCCAACACGTTTCAGGCTGTCGCCCTTTGTCAAGTATAGCCTTCCTTGGGGGCATATACAATTGGGCGCGAGGTTTAGCGAGTTAAAAACCTCACGCCCAATTCCGGAATACCGCGGGTATGCGCGCTCCCTCTACCCGCGGTTTTCAATTAATAAAATAGTGGTCGCGGGGTTTTCAGCTCTGAAAACCCTGCGCCGCGTAAAGTGAAAAAAAAAACATCTACCTGGCAGGGGGTCTCCGCGGCTCACAGTGGCTTCCCCTCTCTCTTCTTACTGGAGAGGGGACAGCTGGGAGTCCTGGGGGCTGATGGGAGGAGCAAGGGCTGCTGGGAGATGTAGTTCTCCCAGCGCCCATTCCGGGGGTAGTCACACACACCGCGCTGGGGGTCACACACACACAGTTACATACACACACACACACACACACACACACATACAGCAGACACACTGACATACTCACCCTGCTGCAGAAGAGCCGGCTCCCGACGCTGGATGCAGAAGAAGATGCAGAAGACAGCGCTTCGGAAGGTGAGTAATTAAGGACTAATTAAGCTAATTGGATACTTCCAATTGCTTAATTAGTCCTCAGGGGGGGTGCCGCGGGGGTGTCAGAGCAAGTCAGAGTGATTTTTCCTTAAATCATCGATTTTAGGAAAAATCACGCTTGCTCAGGAGGTGCGTGAAAAAAATCTCCCGGCACGTAAATTATTTAAAATGAAAATAATATGCTGACTGCAGGTACACTGCCTGGTAAAGTCTTAAGGCCCCCATACACGGTAAAATTCAAAGTTGGTAAGATGAGTTGGAAGATTGCACTTGAAATTTTTCATAAGATGTGGTCAAATGGTGTAGGATTGATCGTTACGATCATAGGATAAGATGCATAGAAGTGTGTCACATCGTACTATCGATTGGGATCTCTCTGCAAAACCATTTGTTCTGCGATCCAACTAGACGACGGCGGGGACGCGCATCGGGGTCGCAGAAGACTCAAAATACATCTATTTTCAAACGATTGGTCTGTCCAACCTGTAGAAACTGCCAAAATCGTGTCAAAAATCGTCCTGTGTATGGGCATCTTTAAGGGGCCTATCCATTAGCAGAAGTATTTTTTAGCAATAAAAGACAAAAGATATCCCTTGAAAATTCTGGTGGCTGTGCTAAACGATATCTGTCATGTACATGACAGATTGTAGCAAACGACGAACGATATCGCATGACATCATTCACGGAGTTTATTTTTTTTCTCTGCAGCGCTCTGTAGATGCTGCTAATATCTTTCGTTGTTCGTCGTTTACCGCATATAAACTGCACGATATTGCTAATATCGTACAGCTATATGCGATAATTGACCAACATGTTGGAGAGATGATAGGTGCGATTTATCGGCCGCGGGAGTGCGCATCTGTCATCGTTCAGGGCCTATGCATTAGCAGATATAATGAACGATTGAACGATATATCGTTCAATCGTTAATTTTATCTGCTAATGGATAGGCCCCTTTAGAAACTCACCGCTGCTGCCATTTGACAGACCGAGGGTGGATAACTGACCTGTGACCGTGGAAAATCAGTTATTCACAACTTATCACTGCGGGGGTTATGCAATCAGTTGTAGTACCCCACACAGAGCCGTAGCTAGGGTAGTGCGGCCGGTGCCATTGCACAGGGCACCACAGGTCAGGGGGCGCTGTTTGGGCCTGTCAAATTCCTGTTTATTATCATTCTTGCTTGTAGCTTTCATACTTGCCAACATTCAACTCCCTCCTTCCGGGAGGGAGCTGAGGAATACGTCGCTCGGGGTCTCGCACCAAAGGGGGCGTGCTGTCGATGGTGAGTGACAGCATGCCCCCTTTGGTGGGCATGCCGGGGGCGTGTCTGCCAGACGGAGGCGTTCCCATGGGAACGCCTACCGTCTGAGTCCGACCCCACTGACATCAGTAATGATGTCAGTGGGAGTGATTTTGGCTCTGATAGAGCAAAAATCACTCCTGGGCTTGCGGCAGCGAGACCCTACCGCAGGGTCTCGTCGCAAGCCCGATGGACGCTCGCATAAGCTGTGGGTGGTAACCCACAGCTATGCGAGCGTCCAAAAGGCCGCTCCACATTTAAATAGGACAGCCCTGATTCAGAGCGAGCGCTCTGGTCACAGCGTTCAGCTCTGAATCAGGCCCTGAATGCCTGCATTCTGCGGGGGGCGTGGCCGGGCTATGATGCCGTTTTGGGGGCGGGGCCAGGGGCGTGACCGCACGATCGCGTCATCGTGGCCCCGCCCCCTCACAATGCCGAGAAAAAGGTATTGTGAAGCAGGGGGCGGAACCACGATGACACGATTCAGCGCGAATTGCGTCATCTGGCCCCCCCGCTGCTGGGTTTTTTAGCAGTAGTTCGGGGAGGTAGGCGGCAGCCGGGAGGCTTGCCTGCCTTTCCGGGGGGACGGGAGCGGCACCCGATATTCGGGAAGCTCCCGACCAAATCGGGAGGGTAGGCAAGCTTGCTCTTATTTCATCCCCAGCATCTCCTGGCCTCTCCTATCTCTTCGCTGGCCCATGAAGCCATGGCTCTTTTTTGGGTGCATTATGTCCCTTTGAAAAATGAGGGGGGCACCAATGCTCTTTCTGGCACAGGGCACCAAAAAGTCTAGTTACGGCTCTGACCCCACATAATGATTTTCATGAGATAACATCAGTTTTCAGTGGCGTATTCAGTAGTGTAGCTTTGTTTAACACAATGCTGAAGGTGGTTGGCAGCGCCATAGTAATGTTAATATTTAACAATAGATAGGTGAAAAGTGACTGGAACTGTGATAAAAAAATATGTTGGTTACTTTCCAGAGTTCAAAGAATAAAAACCACATCTACTGTTCTTTCAATACCAGATAGACCTATAACGGCCAGGCCTATAGCATATAATAGGCCATATTCAATTACAAGCGAAAGATCCGTTTCGGTGATACTTTTTCACTGATGACGTCATTTTTGCTACTTTCAACTTATCCCTGTATTCAATTTTAGCGTCTCTTCACTGGCGCGATAACGCAACGCAACGCAATGCAGTGTAATAGGCGAAAAAGTTTTGCCTATGAATACCCGGCGGAAAAAAGTGCAGAATTGAGGTTTTGGGGTGCAAACTTGCAGTAACCACCCTAAACCCTTTTTACACCCCCCCTTGACGCTAACTGCGTCAAAAAACACTAAAAACCCCCCACAAAGGACACCCCAAAAAAGCACTTTGAAAAAGTGGGCGAAAAAAAAATTAAACTCGGGGTACAAATTCAAAAATTTGCGATATAGCCTTTGGGGGGGGTCTGCAAGTATGGGGGAGGTGTTTCTTGGAATGCAGGTGTTTGCTGAAGGTGCGTTTTTGGCGCTTTTTAATGCTTCACTTTAGCAACTTTAAAATATGCTTACACCCATTTTGATGTACCCCAAATTTGATGGGACTACTAATTTTCCCCCAAAAAAGTAGCAAAATGCTATTCTTCACCACTTGCTCAAAGACGCTAAATAGCGCCTATTGAGACTGATTCAGAGTTGTACGCTAATGCCATCGTAGCTTCGATCCCGTGCACAACCATTCTGTGAAAATACGCAAATGTCACAGATGCCGAGAATTGCATTGAGACGCCCACCTGCGGCTTAGACTTTCCAAGCATCAGTGTTCATAGACGCAGCATCCATTGCAGATCATTCGATTATCGCAGTTCAGAGTAACCCTATGGCTTCTCAAAATGGGTGGGGGGGAGCTGAGACGCCGGAGCCACTTTCACTGCGTATGGGATCGCAAGCTGTGACACGCCCCTGAAAATGGTCACGACACGCCTGCGTTCTCTGCCGCCTCTCTCCGTTACCTTCCACAAAAGCTTCCTGACTGTCATTCACACTGCGAGTAAAAAGTTGCTGCGAGCGACTACGGTAATGTATCTTGACGCATGCACAGTGCAACTTAGGCGCATAAAAGGACCTTGTTAAGGTCCCTTTATTTCTAAGCTTCCATATTAGACCAGCATACGTGTCTGCGCCTTTTGTCGGCAGCGGTCCTGCGACTGTATGCAAGTACAGCTACAATCCCTTCCCTAGTGTACAGCCATGCGTCTGCTTGTGCAAGGGCTGAGACGTCAACTTTAACACTGCTTAGTGCATCCTTAGATGCAACGATCGGTTGCACCACTTAAACTTACACCAGCCCCATTCTAGGATCAGCTAATCTGTCAGAGCACGGCCTCAAATGTGAGTGATTATGTATCTGAGTTAGCAACCACTACAGTGACACTCCCATAACACGTCTATAAACCACCCAGTCACCGCCAGGATCTCCCAGCACATTTTCTAGGCATTTCTGAGACCGTGAGTCTCAAACGCAACTGCTGCTCTGTAGGCACGGTCCCAGGACGCATGCGCAGTGTGACTTGGACCAAAAAATTGCTCAACTGTGTCCAACATCGACATTGAGTCTGACCCAGAATCAGGCCTATAATGTTGGTATACATATTTATGATGTTTCCTTGCTGTTTCTCTGTAGGTCGGCCTTCAATGAACACTGGCCTCACAGCCTCCTGGTCCCGGCCGCCGTCGGCTTAGGGGGAGCCCTGCTCTGCTGGAAGATACATGGGCGGAAAATACAAACTATTGAACTGGGAGAAGGATGGTGGGGTCCTGGGGAGAAATCTCACGCCCGTAATAAGGATACGAGTGTACGACCTTTTGTCATTGAAGCCAGCGATGCTGACATTAAGGTATTGATGTAAACATGGAGATATCACTGGGAGACCTTGGGTGAAGATAAATAAAGAGGTATTTCAACCTAGAAATTAATTCCTCATCCCACTCCAAATTGTTTAATTACTTCTCTACTGTTTTTTTTATAACTAGAGATGAGTAGCTCAGTTTTCCTGTAAACCGAAAACACCAGAACTTAGGGTATCTGAGGAGAACGAGTCCCAGCTCGGGTCTTCCTGCCAAATTTGGATCTCAAAATGAGGCAAAACATAATTTCCCAGAAATCTCAGATCTTGCGTATTTTGGATTGCTTATGAGTCCCGCCCTCGTGATCAGGTGACATTTCACACAGGAGAGTGTATGGAGAGGGTGTGGAGTGTAGTTGTGCTTCAAATAAATACCAATAGGACGCCAATAAAAGAACTTGTATTTAGATGGTGTGGGTGGGAGGGTGTAACAGACTGCAGGCATCTTTGTCACTGAGTGTTTGTCAGGCACTAGCTAGCAGCAACTGCAATCTGCATGCAGACAGGCTTCGGTCACAGTCACTTGTGTGTTTGTTTGTCATACACTAGTAGCACTTGCAAACCAGTGCAAACAGGCTCATTCGTTAGAAGAGATCCTGGAGTGAGCTGCACTTACAATTGTTTTCTACAAGAATATCTATCTACTCTGCAGTATATATTGTCACTTCTGTATGAGAGCAGGGACAGTGGGGAGGAATTTGTTTGTGTTCTCATGCACGTAAGTAATGGATGACCGATGGGAGTGAGGGCCACGGGCATCCATTACTTATCACTCAAGTCACACACAAATGCACTGGGTTCAGACATGTAAAGCAGCTAAACCCATGCAAAGTAACGGGCTCACTGTCCAAGTGGTAGTCTGGGTACAGAATAGTCTAACTTTTGGCTGCTTTCTGCTGGCACCCACAGGAGGGTGCGAGCAGAAATAATGGCCTACTGCCGCACTCACACCCATTAGCATAAACAATTGAATAGCTCCCAGTTACTTTAGATGGGAGTTCGGGCACCCAAAAACAATTGCTTTCCCCCCGTGTGATTTGCTGCATAGCTGTCCAAAAATTCTGTGCTGTGTCTGAGTGAGCTGCACACCAAAGAAGACATGTTTTCCTGTTTTAAAAAACAATTGTCTTTTATAATTCAATTTAAAATATATTTCAATGTAATATTGTGTTTCTGCAGTATCTAACCGCACATCTCTAGTAATAATGATGATGGTTTTGACATAGAGGGCCTAATTCAGATTTGGAAATAGAGTAAGAAAGATCAAGTAACTGCATCTTGGTAAAACTATGTTGCACTGCAGGTGGGGCAGATGTAACATGTGCAGAGAGATTTAGATTTGGGAGGGCCGTGTCCACACTGAAATCTAAATCGCAATGTAAAAATAAAGCTGTCCAGCATTTGTAGGCTACATGCAAAAGCAGCCAGTATTTACCCCGCATGCAAATATAAGTATGTATGTGTACCCCTTGCATTGCAACATGGTTTGTCCAGGCACATAGTTACTTGCTTTATCTTACTATATTCCAAAATCTGAATCAGGCCCAGATATTGTTACTGTGGAAATGCAACAGGATGACGGGGGATAACTGTGTATCTGACATTGACGATGAATGTGTTGAACAAGAACAAGTTGATAAAATTCAGGAGGAATAAGTTGTTTGTGTCAATATAAGTCAGCCACCAGGGGCAGCAGTTCTTGTCAGTGATAAGGGTAAGGCTATTGTCATGCCTGGGCATAAGACCAACAAAGCCACCTCCCTATTAAGCCATTTGCAGCGAGTTCATGCAAATTATTCAATAAAATCTGGAAAATCCTGTCAAATAATAAGTAGTCCAGCATCAGCTACCAGCAGCATGGATAGATCTTAGCACATGCAATCTCTACCACCAACACCGTCGTCATCATCATCAACCTTCTCACTAATGATTGGAGATAGTCATCCTGCATCCAATTTGAAAAGGCAAACTGACTCTACCACCCCACCCCCCTATCCAGGATTCCCAAAAAGAATCCTTGCACGCTAGAGCGGCTGCTGCAGTGGCTGGGGGTGAGTATTCATCACAGAAGGGGACCAAGAAGAAGTCTAGTAATTTCAGACACCAATTATCTGTGAAACAATCATTTGCAAGAGGAACAAAGTATGAAAGCTGCCATCCTATTGCACAGCGGATCACTGAAGCCATGAATATTAAATTAGCAGTATATTTCTTTTAAAATTGATAAAAATAGCTAAAATCAGATAACTTGGACCTGTTCTTGTTCCTATAGTATTATTAACATCAATACCATTAATTTCAAGTCATTTTCAGTCAAATTTGACTACCTCACAGTACCTGTAATCACAGGGGAGGGACTTAAATGCAATCCAAAACATGCAAGTTCCAAACTTGTAGAGGAGACCTAAGTCGGGACTCTGTTCCACTTGGAACCCCAGAGTGATCTGAGCCAGGACTCAGTTTGAATTGGAACCCCAAAGTTCAGGTGTGTTCAGTTTTCCAGCAAAACAAAACCACTCATCTCTAATTAACAAGAGTGAAAGGGATTATGAGGATGATGACCTCTTTCAACTGTGAGGATAATTAACACCGTTAGCCTTATGCCCATTGGTAGCTTGCTTTAACCAAACCACCAGGATGTTTTCTTTTGTGGGGGCCCAAACAAACCAAGCACTTCAGCCACAAAAGTGGCAGTCCCTGTTGCTAAAGTGCTTGGTTTGTTAAACTGTGCATAGACAGGCATCGTATATTATTTTAACTGTCATTTACTGGAGGATTTGGCCCCAAATCAAAATGATATTAATACAAAGTAAAATTCTGCCTGCTTGAAGACAAAGTTACAAATCTCCACGCGATTATCACCACTATGCTCCGGTACAATGAATGTGAATAGTGATGGCGACAGTTTGAATACTTGTTAACTATAGTGTAAAAATAAAGTCAGCAGATTATATCAGCCACACCAAATCTATGAAAATGCTAATAGGTGCCATCTGGAAATGAGACTCTCTTTTATATTATCTCTCATTGACTATGATAAGTACAGATTGACATCACTGCCGGACTCTGAATTTACATCTAGAGCTGCCGGACACACCATACTAGGTAAATCACCACTAGACCACCAGGGACATTTTGTCGACATTCTAATCATGTCAAAATTTCATCAGTGTTGACATGATCAATGTGGACGTGGTCAATGTGGACATAGGAGCTCATTCAGACCCGCTCGCTAAGATGCACACTCTTGCTGCTGCCTATGGTATGCAGTGTGTATGCAGTGTGCGCATACCTTAGTGAAAGTTCACAATGCCCTCGCTCGCTGCACATAGACAGCCCAGCAGAGTGAGTGACAGGGGAAGCCATTTGAAAGTGGTAACAGGGGCTGGCCTTTAAAAATGGGGGAGTGGAGGAGGTGCAAATGCAGGCGTGGCTGAGCATCTTAACGGCATTTTAGATGTGTGCATAATTAAAAGACAGCATCATAGTACACGTCACCTGGCTTGTTTTTACACTGAAGTGCTCACAGTGCTTGCGGAAGGGTATGGTCAACCTCAAGCGCTGCGATAGCATCCAATGTTACGCGATGTACCGATGGTTGCATACACTTTCTGGACATGACGTGCACAAGTGGGCGTCTTAAGACAGGCTGGTGGGTGTCTGCATACACTATGTAATCGCTCTCTAAGAAATACTGGGCATGCTAATGCATTGCTGTGTGGTAGTACTGCCTACGCAATTTACATACACATTGTGCGAGCGGCTCTGAATCAGGCCCATAGTGCATGCCGATATTACAACCATGTTGACATTACCAGGTCAACTTTATGAATGTCGACGAAATATACCACAACCGATATATTATATAGATGTACACTCAAACAGGCATTGTATTGCAGGTAATAACAGTGAAGGGGTTCAATACACAACGAGCCTACTAGCCACCCATACCTAGGGGCTCCATCTTACTGGCATGGTGTCGCAGCCACTAAACTATTGACTATTCTGTCAGAAAGGCAGGCACCAAGCCCAGTGTAAAGCTTTTGGCAGGTCCATGGAAACTTTAGTAGATGCAGTCCTACTGTACAATCCTGGAACAATATAACAGAATACATGATCCATAGTCAGCCTGTCTGAAGATGAAGGTAGAACATAAAACCCACTCCAGGCAGATGGGTTTCCACTTTTACGCCCAGTCTGCTTCCCACGGTGGTGTAACTTTGTTTGGGTTGAGCTAAAATAGAGGTTCCCTGTTGGATTGGTAGCCTACCTAATGGAGGGTGGCCACTGTGCCTACTCCAAGATCTTGGGTTGAGCAGTCAGTTGGCCTATATGTGCTATGTCTGTGTAATTTCGATAGTTGATACATCATTTTTGTTGTTCATTAAGGATCTTCATGACCGCCTAGATCACACTCGATTCTTCTCACCACTGGAAGACTCAAAATTCCACTATGGTTTTAATGCTAATCATCTAAAGACAGTTATTTCCTACTGGAGGAACCAGTTTGACTGGCACAAGCAAGTAAAGATCCTCAATAAATACCCCCACTATCGGACCTCCTTAGAAGGTATATGGTGCTTTTAACGTAACAACCCCTTAACTAATATTGTGTATATGTACTAAATATATTTATTTGGAGAGGTGGATGTAAAGGTATTGAGAATAGAGGGAGTGAATACTTTGTATTAAAAATTATTTTTGGACCATAGGTCTGGAGGTACATTTCATCCACGTGAAGCCTTCACATCTTGCACCTGGACAGAAGGCCCGTCCTCTCCTCATGGTCCATGGTTGGCCCGGATCCTTTTATGAGTTTTATCGCATTATTCCACTTTTGACAGAACCAGGAAAACATGGTCTGGACCCCAACATTGTCTTTGAGGTTATCTGTCCATCAATCCCGGGCTATGGTTTTTCCGAAGCATCACACAAAAAGGGTAGGGGTCAGAGAAGACTATAGGCAATAACATGCAAGAAAAGAGACAATACAGTACATGGCGGAATGAGTGGCTACTCTGCATAGTTCATATGTTTTTAATAATGACCTAGAAAACAGTTCTATACTTTGAACAATCCTTTCAGATTTTCTTTTGGGTTGAGACCACCTGTAAAACTAGCGTTTCCTTTTTATCACAGACTTCAATGCTTCTGCTGCTGCCCGCATCTTCTACAAGTTAATGTTGAGACTTGGATTCAAGGAATTTTACCTGCAGGGTGGAGATTGGGGAAGTAGGATCACTACTCTCTTGTCTCAGATGAAGCCAGAGTAAGTATTTGGCCTTCGGTACACCGCACAGGTGAAATGGGTAGGATGCATTCAAATACGTCTCTATTATATGAATTCTCCTTGGGTCTCGTATATGGATAATATAGGTCTGCTCTTGTGTGTAACCATCACCCTTCTGTAGGTCAGTTAAGGGCCTCCACCTGAACTTTTTGATGCTTCCAATGGGACTTGGAAGGCTGAAATCTCTGCTTCTTGGTCGCTATGCACCCTGGTTAGTGGGGATGACAAGAGAAGATGTCCAGCGCCTATATCCATACATGGAGAAGAACGTTTATGGAATTTTACTAGAAAGTGGGTACATGCACATACAGTCGACCAAACCCGATACAGTAGGTAAGAAGCCCAGTTATTTATGGCAAGTAAATATGTGCTATGATGATTAACCTTATTGGACAAGAAAATCCAATGTCTTCTGAATGCACCTGTGTATGGGACTATTTTTGAAGAGCAAACCTGTCCCTCCATCCTCCTGTGGGACATGGGTCTTAGCTGACTCTTTTAGACATCAGGCCTTGATTAAACTGTGCTGGTGCTGTGATTGGTGAATCCTTGTGCCAACTGGAGGAGGAGCCGCCATAAATCAGGCTAAACAATGTAGTATTTCTGGTAACTAATCTGAATATTTTAATGACAAAAGGGGGTGGGTCCTTAAAGTGGAAATCTTTTAGGCTTTTAAAAAATTTCTTACACTTTGTCCACAAACCTGCCAAGCTAGGTGCACATTAATTTGTCGTGGGCAGTGCATGAAGTGTGAAGTGGTTGTGTAGCTTGAAATGCGATAGTCAGAATAATTCACATCGCTTCGACACAAAGAGGTATCGTGAGTTCACATTTTTGTTGTTGTAACATTAGAGCAGTCTACTGTGCTCCAGGTCTTTGATGACTGTTCTCTCCGTAGGCTCAGCTCTCAATGACTCTCCTACTGGACTTGCTGCCTACATTCTTGAGAAGTTTTCCACCTGGACGGATAACTCATTCCGGGACCTAGAAGGAGGCGGCCTGGAGAGGTGGGAAGAACAACACAGAGCGAATCATAAATCAACAAACCTCTCACAGATCATCTCACTAGAGTCACATAGGCGCGATGGTACCCATAAGGTTCATGTACAAGTCTCATGTGACTCACCTGTTCTGATTACACATTCACACGCTAATCATTATTATAATAACTATGCCCACACATTATATTCCCATGTGGGGGTGATGGGGGTACATTTATGAAGATGGACAATTCTACCTTTCTTCTATGTTTCTTGCAAAATTCAGGAAATTTTCTCTGGATGATCTCTTAACCAACGTGATGATCTACTGGGTGACCGGATCCATCGCATCTTCCATGAGATTATACAAGGAGAGCTTCTCACAGCATTACACGAGTTTGCAAGATTACAAGTAAGACCTAATAATGGATTGTATAGAATGGGAATGTTTCTGGTGGACACTCCTGAGATTGCCCACAATACAAACCTGATCTTCCGAGCTCCTGGACTGCAAATGCATCCATACCCAAGACTCCCCATGATACATCTTGGGGGATATAGTCTGTGTTTAAATAGCCATGGCTGAATTGTGGTACTGGAAGCTCTGACACAGGGGGACTGGTGTGCCGCCTCCATTTTGTGGCATCTTTAAGCAGGTGCCTAGTGAGAAATCCAGCACTGAGCTTCTGCTCCTAGAGCATGGATCAGAATAGAATGAGCGGGTGGGCAATTTGTCATCGATGTATTGCGCTTTCCTAGGTGGCCACAGGGAGGTGTCTCCACACGCACTGAGTTGGTTTGACTTATGGGAGTGTTGCGGGCGCGTTGCTGAAAGCGGTTGCGTACAGAGATGCCCGACTGCTCACATAGGAAGCCGTACATGAACTGGGAACTGCACCTGCCATAGCGCTGGAGCAAGTTTTGATGGTGCCATCTAAAGATGCACGGGTGCTATTACTGTATGTACAGGTGATTAAAATGGGCATCTCAGTTCTGGCATTCATACAGTATGCATGGATCTACCTACGGGAAGGGCTTTGTAGGGGCATTTGCGTAAAGTTGCAGACGGGCAACTGCCAATAGACTCTGCCGCGACTGATTCTGTGCTCACATCAGAATAAGACCCTAAGAGTGTTTATTAGCAGGTATCTGGCATCAACAGGTTGGGTATGGGATCTTGGTGGTCGGGATGCCGCTGGTCGGAATCCCGACACGTAAAACCATCAGGTACATACCCTAACGCTAACCCTTACACCTAACCCTCCGATGCCTGAACCTAACTCCCCCCCCCTTAGTGCCTAGCCCTAACCCTTCCCTGACCCCAGATACTTACCTTCGGGATGCCGGCAGCCTGGATTCCAGGGCCGGTATTTTGACCGTAGGCATCCCACTGACTTCCTCCCAGCATCAACGTATTGCTACACAGGCTAACTGAGAACAGCTGGAGAGGGCTATAGTGAGCAGAGGAATAGTGGCGGCTAGTTGTGATCTTATTCTATATATTGGACTTTGCTCTACTAGACCTGTGCTGGGATACAGTGGAAGAACTAGATGACAGATGGTTATAGGCAGCTATTAATGGGCTGTTTGTTTTACAGGATCGGGGTGTATGTGCCCACTGGTATTGCTGCTTTTCCCTGCGAGTTGATGCATATTCCCCGGGTATGGGCAAAGCAGAAATTCTACAACATTGTCAGCTACACGTACATGCCACGTGGCGGACACTTTGCTGCCTTTGACGAGCCCGAACTCCTGGCCCGCGACGTCCAGAATTTTGTGTCAAAAGTGGAGAAAGTGTAAAACATATAAAATTGTATTGTGTTACATAGTGCATTCACCGTATAGAAAACACAGATTAGTCTGACTGGTATCTGCTGTCCTAATATGCATTAGTATCTATGTTGATAATTCACTTATGTGCTTGACACATTGGAATATCATGGACAGTATAAATCAAAAACCAATTCAGAACTCCAACTGGAATGTCAGTCAGTACTGGGTGCCAATGATTTATTTGATTTATACTGTCCATGATATTCCAATGTGTCCAGCACATAAGTGATTTATCAACATAGATACTAATGCATATTAGGGTAACATTGTTTCAATATAAAGGGGTATTTTATTATTAATTGTGAGATAATTGTCTTCATTAAATTTGATATATTATTATTTATATAATAAAGAATTTTATAAAATGTTATAGTTTTTGGAGCCATGAGTCTTTTATATACATGTGTGGATTCTGCTGTCTCACAATAAGAGCATCATTAGCGCAGTCTGAGATTAATTCAGTATTGTTTGTTTACGGGTATACACAAATCCCAGTGTTTAAGACTTGCTGCTTTATATTAATTAGATATATCTTTGCATTCACCTATTTAAATAATACTTTTGATAAGCGCCAGGATCATCAGTCTGTTGTGTGGTATCTGCTGTCGTCTTATTGATTCATCTCACCACGTAACATGTGGCCCAAAAATCGCATTGTATGTTACTGTTGCGCAGCGAGACCAGCGAGTCACATACGGAGATGGCGTACTCCCATAGCAAGAGGGAACAGTAGCTGTTGCGCCGCTGGAAGTCTGGGCAGGTATGAGTACATAAGTCTGCATTGCCCAGCAACCCATTATACATGCAAAACAATTGAAACATTTGCCAGAGCAACCCCCCAAAAAGTCACATACAGTGCTTAGTGAGATACTTTATAGACAGGTCCTTGTTTGCTCACATTCCATTCCAGGGGCATATCTATAGTGGGAGCAGGGTGTGTGGTGCACACGGACCCCACCCTGCACACCCTGCACCCATTATAGTCTTTATACTTACATGTCCGTTGTCTCCAGAGTGCTACTCTGTAGTGCCAGGCCGGCATTGCACAGCAACAAGAATCACTGGGAAAATGGCAACAACAATTTTCCCGGTACTCGCGCATGCGCAGTACTGCTGTCCCCGGGAAAATGGAGTGGGTGCCATTTTCCCAGAGACCCGTGCATGCACAGTAAATTCTGGCACACGGGCCACCTCCTCTCTTTAAACGCCCCTGTTCCATTCTTTAGAATCTTGTGACATCACTGAGAATGCAGTCTATCCATTCATTAGGAACCAGTGACATCACTGAGAATGCAGTCTATCCATTCATTAGGAACCAGTAACATCACTGAAAATGCCGCCTATCCATTCACTAGAACCAGTGACATCACTGAGAATGCAGCCTATCCATTCACTATGAAACAGTGACATCACTGATAATGCAGCCTTTCCATTCACTAGGAACTTAGTGACATCATTGAGAATGCAGTCTATCCTTTCGTTATATCTAGTGACATCAGTGAGGATGCAGCCCAACCATTCATTAGAATCTTGTGACATCATTGAGAATACAGCCTATACATTCACTAGTAACCTGTGACATAAAAGAGAATGTAGCCTATCCATTCACTAGGAAACATTGACATCACTGAGAATGCAGCCTATCCGGTCACTAGGAACCAGTGACATAACTGAGAATGCAGCCTATCCATTCACTAGGAACCACTGACATCACTTGTATGATTGGTTAGGCTGCATCCTGTGATGTCACTAGATCCTACTGAAAGGATAGGCTACATTATCAGTGATGTCACTGGTTCCCATTGAATGGATAGGCTGTGTTCTCAATGATGTTGCTAGATCCTAGTGAATGGATAGCCTACATCCTCAATGACATCATTGGTTCCTAGTGATTGGATAGGCAGCATCCTTACAAACTAATGACATCAATGATAAGGCAGCCTATTCATTCAAATGTTGATTTACCCTCTACCCACCAGATGGCTGCCTCAGTGTGTGTACAACAACAGGTGCACTATAAGCAGACTCATGTTATGCTACGTATTCTGAGAAATAAGTCACAATACCTCACCGAAAAGTAATACAGTTGGAGTGGATTGGGTTGAAGTTTGCGCGGATCGGGTTGTGGCTCAGACAGGTCAGCTGCATGGCCCATATTCTGATATAGGCAGGTGGGCATCATTATCTTTACACACCTGGTTTATGTTACACTTACTGCAATTTCTTATGTAGCTGTGAGAATGCAATTACCACATTTCCCTCCCTGTGCTTCATTCCCACAGTACATAATGTCTACGGTATTCTCAACCCATTGCCTTTTGATAATTGCAGGTTGTATCTTTCATTTCTTCCCTTGCAAGGAAGGCGTGCTCTATAATTGTCTTTAAAAGTGGATATAAAATTACATCCTAGAGCTGGATAAAAATGTGAAAGACTAACTGAGCTGTAATTGTGCCCAAATATCCATTGTGTCCACTGGGTGTCCCTGTTACTCCATAGTATCCTCAGTGCTCAGTTTGGGATACATTGGTCAATAAAATGTAGAATTTTGCATTGATGGGATGTACCATGTACTGTGTGTATTACTGATATAAACTGTGGCTTATACAGCTGTTAAGAGCTCAGACAGAGTATAGTACTTATCACAGTAAAGGCTATACATGAACAGTGAAACATCATGTGGCAAATGCTCCAACTTGTTGCCTAGTTTCCAATCCTTGCAAAAGCCCCCTAACAAGCAATATGTCTGGTTTTGTAGAGTAATGGGACTACTTAAAATTTCCATGGTATAAAGAATGACCTCACTTGAAATTCAGTTTACCATTAATATCTTTTATGGTTATCCCAATCACACTACATATACATGAAAGTTATATTTAATTATTAATAAACAGCACTCATAGAGCTAATTATCACATCATTTTTACCCCTATTCCACTATACAATTCATCCCCATTTCTCTCAAAGTCCTCTGAGGAAGTCACTGCTAGCTGACGAAATGCGTTGGGTTCATTACAAGTTTTTTCCCAATATTTCAAAACTTCATTAAAAACACTTAAAAATCACATTACAGACATAAGCTGTATATACTGTAGCCTGAGATCCTCAGGATTAATTAACTTGATATATTAACTAATAAAAGCAATAACTAGAAATAACGACACCAGACACAGTTGTTGGAATTTAAATAAGGTCACAGCTTTTTATTGAATTTATTATATGTTATGGTGACCTAAGAAAGCATTGGGAAGCTCTGCTCTAGCCAAAATGTACTTCACTAACAATGGGGTGCGGCTGTAGGCCCCCAACGTGGACTGAGCTGCGAAAGCTTACTCTTCCCTCTCTATAAGCCTAACACTACTCGGGCCCCCTTTGGGCAGAGACAACTCCCCCTGTGAAAAGGAAGAGGCGCCCGCAGCTACCACTTGCGCCCCCTATTAGCCGCTGAGAAACAATTCTTTTCCACCAAGCTGAGCCTTGCTAATACCAAACTAATTTGATGTAAGTTTATACAGGGGTCTATTTACTAAGCAGTGTTAGGAGACAGAGAGAAAAGTGATAAGGTGCCAGCCAATCAGCTCCCAATTGTCATTTTTCAAACACAGCCTGTGAGATGACAGTTGGGAGATGATTGGCTGGCACCTTATCACTTTTCTCTCTGTCTCCTAACACTGCTTAGTAAATAGACCCCATAGACACCAATTAGAACAAGACAGACAACAGAAAAGGGGTGGGTGGGAAGGGAATCCTGAAGAAAAGAGGACGTAAGTGAACTTGACTCTCCCTTTCCTGCATTATGACTAGTCCCACTAAAACGGTCAATAAACTATTTGAACTTAAACAACCTGAAACCATCTCAAGACGAGCCACTTATGTTGAATTAGGCTCATACAGTCTTCAGCTAACTTTTTTATGTACCCCAAATTATTCTAGAGGCTATAACAACCACTTCCTTGCTATCATTTATCAATTGTTAATAAAAATGGTGAAAAAATAGCTATTTCACACTTTTAAAGAACCTCAAATTCTTTGCTTATGGCCATCGATGGTTCCATCTGTTATTACCATTGATGGCAAATAAAAAACATCTACGGTGAACAATCAGTGGTTTGCACCCCTCGATGGCCACCACTGCTGGCATCAAAAACAGGGGAGGGGCTTTGCGGCTACCGGGGGGGCTAAGCTCCATCCCATCAAGGAAAAAAATAATAACCATCAGCTCCCACTCGTCCATCAATGGCAGAGAATCATCGATGGTCGATGGCCATCCCTACTTTTGACCCCTAGATTATAAGATCTCCCAGGAGCGGGGTACCTCTCTGTTTTCATGTCGGGAGGTAGTTATAATCCTGACAGTCGGGATACTGGCAGCTAGAATACCGGTGCCAGAATCCCGTCACCTGTCAGAATACCTGCGCCAGCATCCCAATGGTAAGTAATGGGGTTAGTGGGAGGGTTAGGCACTAAGGGGGGTGGGTTAAGTTTAAGCTGCGGGGAGGGGGAGGTTTAGGATTAGGCAGTAGGGGGGAGGATAGGTTTAAGCACTGAGGAGGGAGGAAGAGGGTTTGGATACTGACCAACACATGTTGTTATCTTAACCCTGTTGTAATGCCGATGTCGGGATTCTGACCGCCAGGATTCCAAACGCCACCATCACGTACACCTTCATGTCTGCATATATTTTGTCTGTCTGGTATGTCCCTGTTTTATGTTATGCCCTATTTTCTCCACAGTCAGGCACTGTGGCAACTTACAAATCGATGGCGCTTGTATTACTTATAATTACAATGGAGCGCATACAGTATATGCAGTGTCCACCACTGTACAGTATATGCAAAGCTGCAGCTATGACAAGATAAGTGCAGCTCGTCCCCGGCAGGATACATGATTGGTTTGTCCCAGGTATATTTCACATAACTTTATGCTCATTTGTTTTGTTTCCAAAATACGTATTTACTATCGTGCATCAATGTAACTGCAAATATATCTGTAATACATCAGACACAAATTCCAGTATTGTGTACAAGGGAAAGGAAACAAAGAATTTGCTCAAACACGTTCAAAGACTCATAATATATGCTGGGGAAAGGAGAGAGTAGCAATCTTAGGGGCATCTGTCTTTGTGCCCCAGTCAGCATGTGTACCCAGGCTACCTTAGAATGCCCCACCGTCCTTCCATCCCCCCAGTCCCCCTACTTTTCTGTGCATGTGCGGCACAATATCACTCATGATTTCTCATGCTGGTGTAGTACTCACTCTGCAACAGGTCCACCGAGGTTATAATAGGGCCCAGGACATATATTAGGCGTAGCCAGATCATCAATTATTCATCCTAGGAACCAAGGGATCTGGATTACCATAACCCTTTTTTATTTTTTTATTTTTCTTGACAAATAGAGGTAGACAGGGGCCCAAATCAATAAAGTGCCTAGAGCCCACTGAGCACTGGGAATCTAATACCCACTGCCGGGGCATCTGGTACGTAGATGGACTGCCCTCTTCATGGGAATCTGGCACCCTCTGTCTGGGCATCTAATACCATTATATGCAGCCCTCTTCCTGGGCATCTAATTCTGTGATTTACTGCCCTCTACCTGGAATCTAGTACCCTTATATACTGCCTGGGTATCTAATACTCTGATGTACTACCCTCTGCCTGGACATCTAAACCATTATATACTGCCTTCTGCATGGGAATCTAACACCCTCTGCATGGGCATCTAATATTCTGATGTACTAACCTCTGCTTGGTAATCTACTGTAGTACCCTTATGTGCTGCCCTCAGCCTGGGCATCTAATTGAACATTTAATATCCTCTGTCTGGGCATCTAATACTCTGATATACTGCCCTCTGCTTGGGATTCTAGTACCCTTATATACTGCCCTATGCCTGGGAATTTATTACCCTCTGCCTGGCATAGGCAAATGCAGGGGGGGTTTCCTGGAAACCCCCCTCCCCAGCACACACCGTGACCACAATAGAAATAGTAATATAATAGAATGTTACTAGTGCTGCATGTTCTTCTCAGTATCACAAATGAAGTGATTAGCACCAACTGTGGATCTTTTAAAATGTGTCAGCCAGTAATAAATACACCTGTGCACCAACTAGGAGATGTGGAAAACATGCACTGTTAGGGGGGCACTGCTATAGAACATCAATAGGGTTAATAATTAATACTGTATAATAATACACTATTCAGTACATAAGGAGACCGATATGTACATATATGTCCAGGGCAGTGCTAAGTTCTTCTGCTGCTCCCTCAGACTCCCGGACTTACTCCAATGCTCTGGAATGGTGCCTACATGTGAAATAATAACATTCAGCTCAGGCAGGATGATCCTACTGCCATATATAATGGCTTACTGTGATTGCTGGTCCTGTGTATGCTGGAATTATGCAACACAATACACTATGTATGACTCATATTATAGCTGGATAAGTGCTAATTATGCCCTCTTCATGGACTGGCCACACTCGCTCTAAAATCATTCATTTGGAAACCCCCCTCTAGAAATCCTGCATTTGCCACTGCCTGGGCATCTAATACTCTGATGCACTGCCCTCTGCTTGGGAATCTAGTACCCTTATATACTGCCCTCTGCCTGGGCATCTAATACTCTGATGTACTGCCCTCTGCCTGGGCATCTAATATCCTCTTGCCTTTAGCTTTAATAATATATATGCATATATTATTTGTTTCTATGAAGGGATTGTCTAACAGTTGCAGCACTGTAGTTTAGTTGTATTCTCATCCCTTCTCATGAAGGTGATGCAATGTAATCTTTCTCTATTATCCAATATTAGTATACACCACCATTTGTCTTGCACATTTCAAAATAGGATCTATAGGCACAGTATGACAGTGTGATATCCAAAGTGGATCATTTGTCTGTCTTCACATTGACATCAAATGTACATGTGTTAATTGTGTTTTATTCAGTTTATTGCTGAGCTTTCTCAAATTAATTACTTAGAATGATATGAAAATTCTAACTCCTCATAGATCATTGGTTTATAATAAGATCTCTATTTCTCTTGGCTCGCAATTCTCATAGATCAGTGGTCTCCAACCTTAATTGGGTGGGAGCTACTTGAGAAAAATTAGACGTCTTGAAGAGCTACATTTTATTTTTAAAAACTAAAATCTGGCTAATAACCATGTATAAGCAGTTTAAAAGGCGATATACTATAATAATGGCACTCTAAATTTAGAAGATGAACCGCAGCCCCAAGTCACTCACCCACAGCCAGGTGTATCAAGTCCAGTGGAGTGACTCCGATCCAGCTGTCAGGTCACTGAGTGGTTAATACGGCGTCCGGCTGTGGGTTTCAAGATGGAGACTGGAGACAAAAAGCAGCAAACTACAGTCCCTGCAGAAGTGGAAGCGGCTACACGGGGCAATTGCGACCAGAGAGCCTCTGCAGGAGACGTCCGTGATGTCTGGTGGAGGAAGGTACACTTCTGGCACTGAAATTTAGCCCGCGGCTTCAGCAGCGTGACAGGGCCCCGGCTATGGAGGGTTCGTAGAGAAACTGGAGACCTACATCTGCAGACCAGCAGGTGGTATCACCAGCAGAGTGGGTTCCGGTCCAGATGGTAAGTGGAGGGCTCATCTAAAGGGGGCTCAGGAATGCCACTAAAAGAGAGCTACAGTAACAGTGGCATGCCTGCACAGGCTCTCATTCAGGCCACGCCCCCCAGCTAAGAGAGAGCTCACAGCGGCACGCCTGCACGGGCTCCCAGTCAAGCCACTCCCCCCAGCTAAGGGAGAGTTCACAATTGTACGCCTGCACGCGCTCTCAGGACACGCCCCCCAACTAAGGGAGAGCTCATAGTGGCATGTCTGCACAGGCTCCCAGTCAAGCCACACCCCCCAGCTAAGGGAGAGCTCATAGTGGCATGTCTGCACGGGCTCCCAGTTAGGACAAAGTGCTTGCGATGCATCGAGTTACCAAAATTAAGCCTGCGAGCTACCGGTAGCTCGCGAGCGACGGGTTGGCGACCGTTGTCATAAATCATTCACTTCATGAGATCTAAATGAAAACACAATCTCTCACTGCAGTTTATATAGGATTGCTGTAATAGATGCAGCTGAATAACCTAGAGAAGTATGTGTAGCAACAATGTTGCCAATGTCCACTGCTTGAGATATTATGTAACCCAGGGACTTTGATACTTCGAATGTCTCTTTACAGCAGGGATACCTCAGGCTCGGGGGTCATATAAGGTCCCTGGAATCATTTGGTCTGGCCCTCTGAGCTTTTTTCTGCTAGCCTCATCTGGCTAGCAGGGTGCTTGCAGTGGAACCCTGCAGCCAGAATCTATGCAGCAGTGCCATCTGGGGCGTCCTTATGACACTTCAGATGGACACACCGCTGCCCTTACAGCTCCCCAGAGCATCCTCAGGATCTATTGTGTTCCCGCCCCATGTGACATCACACGGAGGGGGCGTGGCCTTCAATGGACCCGCAAATAATGTTATATATAGTATATCAAAATGGACCTCGGCAGAAAAAAGGTTCCCCACCTTTCAGAATTCAGAATTGAACACGCATAGCACTTGCTGGAATATCTGGACTTTTTCACCTATCCCTTTATAATTATTATCTGAACTTACTATACTATAAGAATTTGTTTGTGTACCTTTTTTTCATATTTTGGGAGAGAAACCCCCCTCAGAAAATTCAAGACCTGGATAAGAATTTTGGAACAAAGAAGGAGGGTAATATTATATTTTATAAGATTTCATTATATATCCCTTAAGTGGAGCGCGAAATTTATCCTATATTTGTCTGTGATTTAAAAAATAGTTCAATCGTTCATATCTGAAGTAAAATCTGACATATCCGTCAGATGAACGATTTGAACGATGCGCATTCCCAATGGTCAGATAACGATATCTGACATCTGATGTGTTTGCAGTCAGACTTGGACAATTCCATTCATTTTAATGCAGTCAAAAATTGTTAAAATCGTTCATCTGACAGATCTGACCATGTGTTTGCTCCATAAGTGAAAGACTTAGAGATAGGGGGTACAGTAAAAAGCTAGTCAAGTAATCGATCAGAGCAACTGGAAAATATTCAAAAGACTCACTGCTGAAACCAAGGGTAAGAGAAGACAATAAAGAAACAATCAGATTTATTGGAACCTTTAATGCCAATGGGAGAGAAATTAATGACATACTCCAAAAGCAGTGGCCTATCCTGCAAACAGACGCAGACCTTGTCACAATTCTACCTCCTAAAATACAAACTAGCTGGAGGAGATCACGCAATATCAAAGATAGATTAGTTCATAGTCATCTGACTTCAAACAAGAAACCAATGTACAATAAGAAAGGCTCCTATAGATGTGGACACTGTAAGGCGTGCAGATAAATAAATGACACCAAAATCGTGGTTCTATGACATATACAATAAGAAATGGATGATTCAAAGCTATATCACCTGCACCACAGTAGGAACAATATACCACCTAGAATGTCCTTGTGGTAAGTGATATGTGGGGAAAACATCAAGACCCATGAAGACCAGATTACTGGAACAATCCGGAATGCTAGCCAAGATATGGCAAAATTTAAACCTTTTACATCAGTGGCTAGGCATTTTCATAAATATCACAACAATAATCACAATGCCTTAAAGGCATTTGGCATGAAACACATGCAAATGGGGATTCATGGTGGAGATCTAAATGTAGAACTTCTGAAAGCAGAAACGAAAATGATCTTCCTAATGGACGGTATATACCCTAATGGTCTCAATGAGAACAAAAGTTATATCTCATTCTTGTGAGTATGTATAAGACTGAGACATGAAGGGCTTTTTACCTCATTAATAACAACTAATCTATCATTTGAGAGAAACCATTGTACCTCACTCTACTTCAATAAGCTTAGTAACCCTTTTCTAAGTGATCCCCAACTACTTCTCCTTTTTTGATTCCTTGGAATCCAAATGGATTACCGTTTCAATAATATGTATCAAGACAAATTGGAGATGGAACCACTACAAGGATTTATAGATATCATTTTTTATTTTGACATATTATCAATTGAGCAAGTAATGGATCCTAAGGGAAATATGAGGATATATCATTCCAAAAACAATTAAGACTGGGAAGCAAATTACAGATGTAAAACAGAATAATATACTTACCAGTGTGGGGTGTTCCTTGGTGCAGGGGAGTTTTCAACTCAGACAGAGATGTAACCCAGTACGTGACATAGTATGAAATTTGGATATTTATATATTAATATAAAAGCATAATACATCAAATATATTGAGTGGTCATATGTGGATATATATTATCTCATCATGCACTCTAATGGGAAATCAATATACCCACTAAGAATAATTCAGATAGAGAATAATATGAATATAATATATGAAATAATCAGCCTTAATTGGCAATATATAATTACATACTTACCGTGTGGATGTGACTCTTGCGGATTCCGGCTCTGGAGATTTGGTCCTACCTAGGGAGAATAATAATAAGGAATTAAATACTAATACCAATAAAGTGCATACTGTATCAACATACCTTACTAATACCAAGAACCCCCTTTTTTTCTAGTATTATGAATACAGACTCTCTTATTTGAATCGAATCCATCAGGTTTTGTTAGGAAGGTGGGATTAGGATATAAGAATATATCTGTAAGGAAATCCTTAGCCACCGTGTGGCTTGATGTTTATCACATTATTTTGCACAGACACTAATTTGTGTTTTTTTTTAAATGTTTTTATTGAAAGCAAATTCGACACAGTACAGTAAATGTCAAAAAATATTTTTATTTTTTACAATATTTTGTATGTAATATCTGGAAAACATACAATCTCAAAAATATCAAATGACAAGAAAAATAATCAAATTTTTTGTGAGTAATATCTGAAAAACACTCAATTTACAAAGGTATTAAATAGCCTAAAGTATACAATCTCTGAAAAACACAATATACAAAAATACATAGCTCATAAGAATTCAATTGCAACAGTGTCAAACTATTGTTTTATATATAACGTAAGGAATAAATATATGTAGTACATTGTGTGAGTTTGATCTAGGGGTGTGCACCGGCCACTTTTCATGTTTTGGTTTTGGATCTGGATCTTTCTTCGTGTTTGGATCTAGATTGGTTTTGCCAAAACCACCCTTCCGTGTTTTTTGGAAAAAAGCATAAAAACAGCTAAAATCACAGAATTTTTTGTTTGCTGTTCCTACGCTATTATTAACCTCAATAACATTAATGTCCACTCATTTCCAGTCTATTCTGAACACCTCACACCATTGTTTTTAGGCCAAAAGGTTGCACCAAGGTAGCTGGATGACTATGCTAAGTGACACAAGTGGTCAGTAAAAACACGTGGCCCATCTAGAAGTGGCACTGAAGTGGCAGAAAGGATGGCAGTTTGTAAAACTAGGCCCCAAAGTGTACATACTGCAAAGAAAAAAAAGAGATGCAAGATGGAATTGTCCTTGAGCCCTCCCACCCTTATGTTGTGTAAACAGGACATGCACACTTTAACAAACTAATCATTTGAGCGCCAGGGTCTGCCACACGACTGTGGCTGAAATGATTGGTTTGTTTGGGCACCCACAAAACAAGCTGGCAATTAATCTGTCCCTGCACAAACTGGCTCTACGGAGGCAAGATGTCGTCCTCATCCTCCTCATCCACCGATTCCTCACCCTCTTCAGTGTTGTGTACATCCTCATCCTCACAGAATATTAATTCGTCCCCGCTGGAATCCACCACCACAGGTCCCTCTGTACGTTCTGGAGGCTGGTCTCCCTGGAAGAGTTGATCATTCATTTCGATGAACATCATCTTCTCCACATTTTGTGGAAGCAACCTCCTACGCCTTTCGCTGACAAGGTTCCCGGCTGCACTAAAAACTATTTCGGAGTACACACTGGAGGAGGGCAACTTAGATACAATAGAGCCAGTTTGTACAGGGGCCTCCAAATTGCCTCTTTTCCTGCCAGTACAGGTACGGACTGTCTGACATGTCTACTTGGATGCTGTCACTGATGTAATCCTCCACCATTCTGTCAATGGTGACAGTATCATATGCAGTGATAGTAGACATGTCAGAAATTGTTGGCAGGTCCTCAGTCTGGAAGAGCGTACCGCTACAGCAGACAGGGCAGCCCCTGTAAAAATTATTTGTATTTTTGGGCAGCGTAGCCCTGCAACACACAGGACAGCCTCTGTAAAAATTATTTTTATGTTTGGGCAGCATAGCCCTGCACCATACAGGACAGCCCCTGTAAAAATTATTTGTATTTTTAGGCAGCATAGCCCTGCACCATACAGGACAGCCCCTGTAAAAATTATTTGTATTTTTGGGCAGCAGCCCCTTGATAGGAGCACAGTACCCCTGCGCACCTACCTACGCCGATGACAGGTGTGGTTGGCTAACACGGCACGCACACAGAAAATAAAAAATAAAAAAATGTAACACTGGTGGGGTAGGTGAAGAGAGCACCCCTGAAGGGCAAGTACCCCCTGAACACAGCACTACAGCCAGCCCCTATGGACAGGACAACAGCCAGCCCCTATATGGACAACAGTAGCCAGCCAGCCCCTATGTATAAGGACAACAGTAGCCAGCATCAGCAACAGTTCCCTCCCTCTTCAGAGTAGCCAGTCAGCCCAGTATGTAATGTATCACACAACACTAGCCAACAGCTCCCAGCTCCCTCCCTCTGCACGCACGCTCCATAGCCAGAATGAAAAATGGCGGCGATCGCAGGACCTTTATAGAATCCAAAACCCACGAGAATCCAACAACGGGATGATGACATTTTGCCTCGATTTCAGTTCCGAGCCAGGTGGGAAAACCCGAGCCTGACTCGGTTCCCGGCTCGGAACGGGGGGGTGGGGGGTGTCTCGGATTTTGGAAATCCGAACCCGCTCACCCCTAGTTTGATCCATCAACATATAATACCAGTAAATTTGCCTAATAGAACTGTCATCTGCATTTAATTTCAGCATAGATCGTATTCTTGTAGAACAAAAGTAAAAAAGAAAACAAAAAGAGAGGAAAGAAGAAGAGAGAAATAAGGAAAGAAAAAAAAGGGGGGGGGGAGGCAGAGAGTGAGTCGCGTGCCTCTGGCCCAGGACATCATCACCATTCAACCATTCATCAAGTGAAATTAATAGGGGCATCTTGGAGTAGCATTCTTATCTCATACCATAATGTTGACTGAAAGCAGTACTGTATTTGTTTTTTCAGATCGTCATTTAAAGTGTTAATAAAGTTTTCCCAAACAGAAAAGTGTTCCGTTTTTTCAGTTTTGTGAAGAGATGATTCAGCCCAGTCCATCCTAAAGACAAAATATAGTTTGTCCTTACACATAGAGAGGAGGTGGAGTGGGTTGAACCCATTGTTGAAGTATGCACTTCCTGGCTACAGCAGAAAGGATCAGCAGCAGTTTCCTACAGCCTACAGAGATTCTAGAATTTACTGTGAGGTGTCCCAATATTGCCCATTCCCAGGTTAATCTCGAGTTAATACTCATGCTGCTGCAAGGATTTTTAAACTTTATTTAGGTTTTTTGTTATTCCAAATGAATTTTCTAAAGGCAGCCATCAGTTTTCTCTCATCCGTCAATGTAAGGAGAAGTAGAAGGATATGCAACGGATATAGTAGTTTCAGGAATTTGATTGGCCCTTCCTAAATGTGAAAGTTGGAAATGTTGCCAATTGTCCATTTCTGCAAAAATCTTGTTCAGAGTGGGGGTAATGTTAAATGAATATAGATTATGAAGGTTTTTAGGTAATTGTATACCAAAGTAAGGGATGCTAGAAGTTGACCACCTCAACCCGCCTAGGTTAGCCGAGGATCGAAAAGGTCTACTGCCCAACGCCAATGCAGTGTATTTAGCAAAACTTATTGTGAATCCAGATATCAACCCAAAATTTGTTAGTTTATCAAAAAGAGGGGCTAGGCTGACCTCCGGATTCGATACAAACATCAAAAGGTCATCTGCAAAGGCCAGGAGTTTTATTTCTTGATTGCCTATAACGGCTCCTTCTAACAGTGGCCAATCCTGTAGTGTCCGTATTAGAGGATCTAACGCTAAACTAAAAAGCATAGGGGAGAGTGGCCCCCCTGCCTAGTACCTCTGAACATTTTTATAGAATTTCCCAGAAAGCCATTTACCAGCAATTTAGTTCAAGGATTCAAGTATATGTATTTAATCATATTAACGAAAACAGGACCAAACTCTCTTGAATTCAAACCCCAAAAAAATATCCCCAGAGAATTTTATCGAAGGCCTTCTCTGCATCCAAACTCAGTAAACCAGTAGAAGACCCTACATTGGCATGAAATGATGCCAAAACCGCAATTGCAGATCTCACCCCTAATACCAATTGACGTCCATGCGTAAACCCAAGCTGGTGTGCAGAGAGAAGAGAGGGCATCAACTCCTGCAATCTATTAGAAAGAATTTTTGCCAGGATTTTATAGTCCTGGTTGAGTAATGTAATAGGTCTACATGAGGATAGCAATTAAAATATCGCTATATGGTTTGGGTATAAGAATCGTCATCGCTTCATTGAAAGAAGAATATGTTATATTCTGGGAATATATTTTTTGGTATAAGTTAGTAAGAGTGGGAATTATGTCTATCTTTACAATTTTATAATAATTGGCATTGAGTCCATCAGGGGATTTATTTGATTTCAGTGAATCAATTTTCCTGACAATCTCCTCCTCCGTAATGTCATCTTCCAAACACTCCCTCTGCTCGCCAGTAAGTTTAGGTAATAAAGCCTCCCTAAGAAAGGCATTAATAGCTACAGAATTAGGTGAATCCGCTGTATTTAGTGCCTGGAAATAAGATTTCAGAAGTTGAGAAATATCAGATTGGGAGGTGTAAGTTTTTGCTTCTGCTCCCTGTTACGTTTAGCTAAATAAAATATTAAGGGGTCTATTTACTAAGCTGTGTTAGGAGATAAAGTGAAAGGAGGTAAGGTACCAGCCAATCAGCTCCTAACTGCCACGTCACAGGCTGTTTTTGAAAAATGACAGTTGGGAGCTGGTTGGCTGGTACTTTATCTACAATCACTATTTCTCCTAACAAAGAATAGTAAATAGACCCCAATATGTCCTCTCATAACTGCCTTGGATGCTTCCCAGAATAACACTGGATTATCCCAATACTCTATTGTCATCCAAGTATTCTTGCCATTTTTTAAATATTTCTGAAAATCTTCACTTTGTGAGAGAAAGGAAGGGAAGTGCCAAAGGCATGAGGTGGTCATAGGGTTCAGCCGATTTAAATCAACGACAACCGGAGCATGATTAGAAATGATAATATTATCTATGAAAGTATTCGCTATTCTTGAAAATAAAGTCTCTCTGTAACCAGTAAATAATCAATTCTAGTGAATGAGTCATGCACCCATGAGTGGTAAGTGAATTCCCGACTAGATGCAACCCTCAGCCTCCAGGCATCAGAGCATGGTGTGAGCATAATAGAGGTATGCCTTCGTGATAAGAAATTGAGGACCGATTTGGGGGGTTAGAATGGTCTAAAGTAATATCATGTAATGTATTAAAGTCACCACCAATAATTAGATTGGGTGTATCATGTGTCATAAGCAAATTAGAGAGCATGGATTGTGACATGTACCAAAAGATATCTGCCCTCGGGATCTGCCTAAGTATTTGTAATTGTATATGATAATTGTTTATTGAACAAGATAGCTACACCTCTCTTTTTCTTACAATATGAGACAGACACACATTCCTGTATCCAGGAACTTTTCAATGTGGATTGAGCACCCTTCACCCAGCGAGTTTCCTGAAGCATTACAATATCAGGGTGAAATTGTTCAAGGTGGCATAACACCTTCCGTCTTTTAATAGCCGAATTGAGACCTGCAGGGGCGTTTCTAGGGAGGAGGGGGCCCGTGTGCAGTCTCCAACACGGGCCCCCTCCTCTCCGCCTGGCGGCCAGCAGCGCACTGAGCTGTGCGTGGCGCGGCCAGCGCCGGAGTTATAGACTCTAGGCACTAGAGTGTGCCCAGAGTCTATAGTGTATGCACAGGTAACTGGGAAAATGGCCACGGTGGCCATTTTCCCTGTACTGCGCATGCGCAAACGATGGGAAAATTGCTGCCGTGGCCATTTTCCAGTTGTTTTACAGCGCCGGACGCCCACGCCGACGTGGGACTCCAGGGAGGTAAGTATTATTATGGGTGTAGGGTGTGCGGGGCCCCCCTGGACCCAGGGGCCTGTGTTCCCCGCACACCCTGCACTCATTATAGATACGCCCCTGGAGACCTGCTACGTAGCCTACGTTCCATGACAAGAATCGCAGTGAAGTGGAATTAATTTGTAGGTTGGCCGATGATAAAGATCATGAAGACATTATCCTATACCAGTCCTGCAGACAAAAATCAAGCCAGAAATAATCCAATACCCAAACCCATCCCATACCAGCGAACAGAATGAAGAAAGAATGTAGGTCTAAGGGCAGCGAGATCTAGACACACACCACCTTGAAAAGATATGAGAAAAAAAAGAAAATATATAGAGAGATGAAGGAGAGAGTAATAAACCAAACACAATGGAAAAATATCTTTAAAGATAGCAACCACGATTACCCCACATTGTAAGGGCAATCAATATAAAAAATCTAACATATGGAAACACATCAAGGAAAATCAATGTTTGCCTTTATTACAGAGAATAAGTCGTCATCTGTTAGGGGGCGGATTGGTAGAAGTGGATTGGGAGATTTTACAGTGGTTTCTGGCCAAGAGGGATCTTCAAACACTGTTGGTTTACCACCAGCCATAACTCTAAGTTTTGCTGGGTATAAAAGGGGCAAACCATATGTTATGCTCAAAAAGATGCTTGCATATGGGGGTAAATTCTTTGTGCCTTTGAATGACTAATTTGGAAAAGTCCTGAAATATCAAGATCTTGAGATCTAGCAGAGTAAGTATACGTTGCTTTCTGTAAGCAGCGAGAATGTTTTCTTTGTCTCTATAATTCAGAAATTAGATGGTGTGCACGTTCAATTAACACAAAGCCAGATGTGGTAGGGACATTTAATGTGTGTATAATGTCAACCCCAAGAAGATCAAATAGGTCTGACCCTTTAACACTTTCTGGAATGCCAATGAATCTCAAATTGTTTCACCTATGATGATTTTCCAAATCGTCCAATTTGGACTAGAGTACGTTAATATGTTGGGCCTGTGTCTCAACTGTATTCTGAAGTGCCAAAATAGCATCATCCTTATCACTGGTGCGCTGCTCAACTTCCACAAGCCTTTTAGTATTGGATTCAAGATGTGTCAGAATTGCATTTATAGATGTTTGAATAGCATCTAATTTATTTTCAATTTGTGAAACAGGTAACACAGAGTGATCCATAGGAGTTTCAGGAACATCATGAGATAGAGAGCTCTCTGGTGGCATGATTGAGGGAGAGGTTGATCTAGAACCTGAGGAATTGGGTAATAACACCACTCTGGTACAGTTATTTTTGTTAAGTTGTTTTTGCGCTCAGAGTGGAGATCACTCTGTCAGACTGGAAGGTTTAAAAGGAGGGTGGAGCTTGAAATCATTGTGCTGTCTTTGTGAACCATGGTTACTTGCAAGGAAACACGTGCAGTCATCATTGCTTTGCACAAAAAGGGCTTCACAGGCAAGGGTATTGCTGCTAGTAAGATTGCACCTAAATAAAAAAAATATCGGATTATCAAGAACTTCAAGGAGAGAGGTTCAATAGTTGTGAAGGCTTCAGGATGCCCAAGAACATCCAGCAAGCGCCAAGACCGTCTTCTAAACTTTTGGCCATGGCTGTATAGTATATGGTTTTTCTCTTTCCTTCCCCATTCCCTCCAAAACCACAGGAGTTGTTATGATAAACAGTAAGCTCAAAAGCAAAGTGGCTGGGTTAAACAAAAATCACCACCAGGTGGCAGAGCTGTGTTAATAAATCACAGTAACTTATATGTAATGAAAACCATCAATGTTGAAATAGGTACAAATGAAATGAAATGTGTTATCACAGTTGGACACCACCAGATAACTTTTTTTTTTTGACCACTCAGAACAGTATCAAAACCAGTCTGTTCCAAAAAGAACAAATAATCATGACCTAAAAACTAGTCATGGTTTCAACACACATCATCATTGTGATCTTTATTCAACTTAAGGAGACTCTATGCAAAACAAAAAATTTGCATAACCCCTCCCATTTTCAACCATATTTCCCTCCAAAAAAAAAAAAAACAACCACACCCCCAACAAGTCGCTCGGCGGCCATCTTTTCAGGAAAAAACACATCCTCACAACTTGCCCAAAAATTATTTGCCCAAGGTGCACTTGTGTTAAAATTTTCAGGAACCACAAAACAGTCCTTCTGGTGAGGACAGTCCTTAATTCCTTTTTCCACAAAATCAGACCAATGCTTTGCTCTAAAGAAACCCTTTGGAACAATTGTTACCTTTTTCCCCCAATATTCTTCCATTTCCTCCTTAGGTAGATCTTTAAACAAACTGTCCCTAGGATAATGAATCCTTCTCTCAGGTTTTTTTTCCTTGACCTCACATCTTGCAATTTTTTTTTCCTCATAGAGGCCCACTCTCCCTCTGACACACTCTAATCAATGTTTTTATCACTTGAATGCCTCACCGCCTCCTTGGGCTCCACCTCTGTCATTTCCACAGAATGTTGACTATCAGTGGGTTCACACTTTTCAGAATCTTTCTGCACTTTCTCATGCACATTCTGAGTTTCTGGTACATTGTCATTCTTAGGCTGTCTTTCCATCTCTTCAGGAGCCCTCTCACCAGCCATTTCAGGACACCCTCTAACAGAATGTCCACTCTTCCCACACACATCACAAGTCCTGGGCTTTGGACATGCTCCAGCCTCATGGCCTACTACACCTTTGCAATTTCTGCAATATTTCCCCTTAGGACAGTTTTCTTTCATATGGTCATATTCAAAACATAACTTGCAGAACCTAGGCTGCCCTGGGTAAAACAAAAAACTCTATACCCCCCAAAATTGGCCAGTGGGTGGATGACTCCTCCCTTTTCATTTGGGTCTGACCTCAGCTTCACCCAAAATTTATACTTTCCATTAAATATATCAAAATAATTTTTCTGGGATACACCACCTCTCACAGTACCACAATATCTGGATAGAGGAGCTATTACCATATTCAGTGGGGTATAGGGGTCGTAGACATGTACAATTACTGGGCATTCTAAGCTCAAGAAAGGCGGAATGATCTCAATACCTTACATGTCACGTTCCAAACCTCTCTCCCGAATTTTCTCAAAAACAGGCAGACAGATCTTATCATCATAAAGTGACATCATATACTCCAGTACTGAGTAAGTCCTGTACACAGAATATGTCATCCAAGGTCAATCCAGCCATCTCCATCAAGATTTTCTTCATAATAAAGCTCAAATTCTTCACGCTCCTCCTTTCAGAAACAACCTAAAGTCAATAGGTATTCCTGATTCCAGCAATATCTGCAAAAGAAACAGACCACAGCACTCGCCTTCTCATTACCCTAGGGGCCCCCCACAATGAAGGACCCCCAAGTACCCCCTTACTGCCACACAGACAGCTGTTACAGCATCTCTCCTGGAGCAAACTCAGCCCAGCCACCTGGGTACAAAGGCAGCATGCTGTACCCTGTAATGGTGCATTCCTAGATATGTCCTGGCATACAGACTGCCTGGCAGATATGTGTGTCCCCAGGTGCCCTAAGCTATACCAGCCCGGGGAGCAGATGCCAACCTGAACCTGCTGCCGGACTCTGCAGCCAAAGCCAGTGTTAGGGTATTCAGCGATTTGCAATCTCCTACAAATATGTCCTGCTGCCATCTCTCTTCATTATGTCTCAACAATTATATGTGCAAGGGGGACAATTATGCTACAACTGGGGAGATAGATGTTCAGGCTTTCCTCTACCACAAGAATCTCAGTCACTCACCCTAAAATTGGTCCAAGCTTCCTCTTCCTTTATCCCTAGCATCTCCTGACCTCCTCTATCTATTCCCTGGTCCTTCCCCATGAGACCATGACCCTTTTTAAGGTGCACTATCTTATGTCACTATTTAAAAAAATCAGGGTTGGTTAAAGACATTATGAACAAAACCTCTACTTACAGCTCTGCTTCCAATGTCCATCCCAAAACAAGTCTCCATTACATCAGGGGTAGTTTAAATTACAAACCAGAAGCATTAGGGAGAGTATTTTTGGTTTCTTCTCTTTTTCTTTGCAATATATTTTTATTTTATAACACTGTATGCATATTACTATTTATTATTTTCTATATGTAGACTACATAGACAGAGAATGCAAGCGTTGTATCTGTTAGGATCATAGTGCATTATGGGTACATAATTTACAAATTTACAATGTATGAAGTCATTTTTACCCTTCTACACTTTGATCCTGAGGTTGGTCTGGATCAAAGCCAGTGAAAATGGAACAGAGGATCTGATTCAGAGCCGGACGCTATTTGCGCTCGCTCGTTCAGAAAAAAGGGGTGGCTATTCAAATTAACCGTTCGCTCTTTGTGGTCTGTTCACGCCTCTATGTCTGAACGAGCGAACAAAACTTGCGGTCGTAAATTTGAAAAAAACGCCCCCTGGCCGCTCGCATCATACGTCATGTCCGCTATTTAATAGATTAATCGAGTACATTGAACAGCGTATGAACTGCTCGCTATTCTTGTGGTTGGTTTTTCCAACCGCAATCTTGCGAGCAGTTCTGAATATAAAACAACCAAGTGACGTGGTCAATGACGTTGCTGTTTAAATTATGCACACCCTTAAAATGCCCGTTTTGACCTTTAAGCACGCGGAGATGGCGTATGATGCGAGCTGCCAGGGGGCGTCTTTACAAAATAGCGAGCGCATGTTTCGTTCGCTCGTTCAGACATAGAGGCGTCAACAGACCGCAAAGAGCGAGCGCTTAATTTAAATATCTGGCCCCTTTTTCAGAACGACCGTCTGCAAATAGCGTCTGGCTCTGGATCAGGCCCTTAGTCTCATGTGTGGCTTGTGAGTCTAACATTTCTGACACTGCACTCCTAGAGAAGCCTTCTTCCACCATTTCCACCCCCTGGGCAAATATGGTGATTGGCAGCAGTAAACGTAAAGCTGGTGACTTAGAAATTGAGAATGCTATTGCGGTAGTGCAACAGGATGTGGTGGATATTTGTGCATCTGACACTAATAAGGATGTTGATGATGGGGATGTTGTTTGTGTCAAAATAAGTCAGCCACCAGTGGCAGCAGTTCTTACTCTTGACAAGAAGAAGGCCATTGTCATGCCTGGGTATAAGACCATAAAAGCCACCTCTTTCATGTAGAAATATTTTTACCAAAATCCTGACAACAGGAGGTAGGGGCATTAACCATCTAGGAACCTCCTCCCTGTTACATCATTTGCAGCAAGTCCATGCAAATTATTTGAAAAAATCTCATAAATCCTGTAAAATAATACCAAGCAGTCCATCATCTGCTAGCTAACCTGGATACATCCCAGCACATGCAATCTCCACCTCCAACACCTCCATCATCTATCTCCTCACTAATGATCAGAAGGGGACAAAGACTAGTAGTTTCAAACAACAATTGACTGTGAAACTATCTTTTGCAAGAAGAAGCAAGTATGTAGGTTGCCATCCAGTTGCACAGCAGATCACTGAATCCATGACAGCTATGCTAGTATTAGATCTGCGTCCAATATCCACCATCAATGCACCTGATTTAGACAGTTAATTGAGATCCTGTATCCTCGATTCCAAATTCCTTCTCTATTCCATTTTACCAGAACAGCTATTCCTTGCCTGTACCATTAATTACAATTTTTTTTTTTAAAAACTAGTTCTTGGCCTATAAAATGCCATTGTACCCACTGTCCACCTAAGTAAAGATACACTGACTTTTTTCAAGTTACCCACTGGTGGTAAGGATGAGTCAACTAAGCACACCAGAGTGAGATAACATTATGGCATCTGGTCAGGCTTAAAATAATTGCTCCCTCTACTGTGACTCAATCTGACAAAGTAGTCATCAATAGAATGGTGGAGGATTATTGTAATGACAAAGTACAAATTAGCAAGCCACACAGTGCCTTTGAATACTGGGAGGAAAAAAAGGCAATTTGGAGGCCCTTGTGTAAACCAGCTTTGCTTTACTTTAGCTGCTCACTCTCGGTGTGTACAAAGAAGGTTTAGCACAGCCGGGAACCTTGTGAGCGAGGCTACTTCCTAAAAATGTGGAAAAACTGATGTTCATAAAAATGAACTACAAATTCCATTAGGAAGACCAATTACCTGAAAGTACAGTAATGGTAGATTCCAGTGAGGATCAGCTAATATTGTGTGATTATGGTATTAATACTGATGAGGGTGAGGATGAAAGTGACATCTTTTTACAGTAGCTGCCTTAGGCCCATTGGTAGCTTGTTTTTTGGGGACCCAAACAAAGCAAGCACTTCAGCCACAAAAGTGGCAATTCCTATCACTGAAGTACTTGGTTTGTTAAACTGTACTTGTCCTTTTTAATATACAACATAAGGGAAGGTGAAAGGACCCGAGGACAATTCCATCATGCACCACTTTTCTTTTCATTATGGGCTGTATTTTTTAGAGGGCATTGATGATGGTTTTGTCACTCGCAAGGCCATTGACTACTGAGGCCTAGGTGATTTGCTGCATGAATCAATTTGCAGTTGCAGAATGAAAACTCACATTTTGGTTGCTTTTGGTTTAATAATTTGCTCCACATGTCAAATTTCATTAATTGTATTTAGAATCAATCCTTTACCTGCCTTCCACTATATAATCCACTGCCATTTCCCTGTACTTCTCCCGTCGGCCTCTGATCTTGTTCTTGATTAATGAAAATATGGGTGCGTATAGTTTATTAAACTGACATCCTGTCCGCCATTGCTGTGCCACAATGTTTCATAGATGTACTATATTCTTTTAAACTGCCATGTGTTTGTGCCGCTATTCTGTAGCTTAGTTTAGCCAGCCAGCTCACTGCAGCCTTTGGCCTATATGGGTGAACATTATTGTGAGCTGTGAGGTATTCAAAATTTACTGGAAATGACTGAAAATTAATGTTACTGAGGTTAATAATACGGTAGGCAGTGGTCGAAGTGGGAATTTTGAAGTGGGGGTATGGAGATATACTGTGCGTGCCAAAGGCGCTAAGGAATATGGGCGTGGCCACACATCACAAGGGGTGTGGTTATGTGTTATGAGGGGTGTGGCCACACAAAGTGGGGGGGTGTCATGCATCCATCTCTCATTCCTTCCATTCATCTTTCACCCTTTGCACCTCTCATTACCTCCTTTCCTTTCTTCCTTTCTCACCTCTGCATTTCTCACGCCCACCCTCCCCTCTTTGCAATGTCCTGCAATTCAATCTCTGCTTCACTTTTTCATCTCCTGTACCTCTTACTCTCTCCTTCCCTCTCTCACTCCCTATTCACTGTCACAGGTCATACACTGCCCATAGATAGCACATATGCACCATACTCATTACCTAACTCACTGCAGCACGCCTGGAACAGCTGGAAGTAGAGGGATATATAGGGCTGTACAGAGGCCATGTTCACTTTATCAGATGTAAAACCAGCAGCGCAGCAGTATCACAAGTGATGGCAGTGGGAGAGCTTTCGGCTCTGTTTGAGCCGAAAGCTCTCTGGGGCTTGCGGCCACGAGACCCTACCACAAGGGTCTCGTCGCAAGCACGATGGTCGCCATCTTCCTGGCCGCTCGCTATAGCTGTGGGTGGTCACCCACAGCTATGCGAGCGGCCAGGAGGCCGTTCTAAAAAAAAAAAAAAACGGCCCTGATTCAGAGCGAGCGCTCTGTCAGAGCGACCGGCTCTGAATCAGGGCCTCTGTGTGCCTGCTGGCCGCTGCAGTTACTGTGTGTATGATGCTGACATTTTAATACACAGATTACACACACTGCTACCTTCATGCATGCTGCTGGGATTTGTGTATATATCCAAGGACAAAGGTACAGCACTCCAATAAATAAGTGTATATAATAAACCACCACTAATAGATACAGACAGTAGCGTAAGTCAATGTTTCGTATATATAAACAACGTCCTCAGGACAATAATTTAGCAAAATAAAAAAACCTGCAGCCACAAATAGATGCTACTTACCCCGCTCTAAATAGAGAAGATACCGACCCAGTGAGTGACTGCTGGGACCACGAGGCGCAGACAGTGAGGCTCTCAAATGACATCACACAGTTTCCCAGCAACACCAGCTGTGCATAGTTGCCTACCTTTGGCTTCTCCTCCCTGGGAGAAGCCTTGGTATGAGAAGCAGGTGGGCTGTAACGGGGGTGGGGCCTGACGGGTCACGTCATTAAGCCCACCTTCTTCATAGCAAATTGCCTCGATTGGCTTATATTTAAATAGGAGGCGGAGCTAAATGCTGCAATTAACTGAGAAATGCATCATTAAGCCCCGCCCCCAACATGGGGACCCGCGATCGCCGCTGAAATTCTACCCATTCTGCGCACTTCACTAAGAAGTGGGCAGAATGCAGGAGAAGTAACTACCCTTCCAGAGGTGCGGGGGGTTACCCGAAAAATCGTGAGCCTCCCTGCGAATACTGGGAGGGTAGGCATGTATGCAGCTGTAGCAAGCGCGCTGTCACCTGGCAACCACTGATACAGCTGTGGTGCTAGATGCCTGCGTCCCGGCAGCACAAATGCCCCATGTAATGACAATGTTTCAGGGGGACTGCTTGTAGTGTAATATGCTGCCAAAGAAGTCTCAGGTCTTTACAGATCTTATAATGGAGTTTTGCATTTTTTAAAATCCTCTGTCGCTGTTTTTTTTTTTTTTACCGCTGGACTGTAAATACTCTAAGCCTCCATCAAATAAACATAAGGATGATTTCAGAAGTTTATTAGTGTATGATATCTGATTTAAGTCATACTTGCAGACATTCAGCTCCCTCCTTCCGGGAGGGAGTTGAATGTCAGTTTACAGCCGGGGGCGTGGCCATTGTGGGGGCGTGGCCATGACATTGTGTCATTGTGGCCCCACCCCCTCTTCACAATGGCAGAATAAACGGCGTTGTAAAGCGGGGGGCGTGGCCATGATGATGTGAGTCAGTGCTGATCTTGCCACCGTGCCCCCCGCTGTGGGGGTTTTGATATTAACTCTGGGGGGGGGGGAGGGAGGGATGGCGGCTGCCAGGAGGCTTGACGGCCTTTCCAAGGGGCTGGGACCGGCACCCAATATTCGGGTGGCTCCCGGCCAAATCGGGAGGGTAGGCAAGCCTGGTTTAAGTAGGTAGTTTACTTAAAAGAAAAATAGTAACATCGGATAACATCATTGTTCCATAACCAATGTTTAGGACTAAACAATGTTTTGTATCCATTTTTAAAAACATCTGTATTTCCAATGTCCCATCCCTACCTTTGCCATCGATGGCTGAGAACCAATAGTGCTCTACAATCAATGGATGAGCAGGAGCCGATGTTTATTATTTTTTTAGTCCCATCCCCATTTTTTGATTAGCCCGTGCCCACAGCAAATGTGACCATAAACAAGGGAGTGATGACATCCGATAGTAACCATCAATTGACACCCCAGCCATTCCTAAAACAGACTTAAAATGAAAACAACATTACACTGGGGGTAGTTTAAATCAAACACCAGTAGTATTAGGGAAACTATTTTTGCTATGTGCTGTCACTATTTCTTGGTTCCTGTGTCTCAACTGCACAGGATGGAGTGCAAGCATTGCATAAGATGCTCTTGTGGTACATTGTGGGCTAAATACTACATTGTGGGCTGAATATTACAAATAGTCCATAGTGATTATAATTATTGTGGTATAAATATATACAAAGACATCTCCTTAAGGTAATCTGTGTAAAAAAAAAATTAAAAGTACCTTAGGAGACCCCAAAAAAGTACTTAAGTTTTGAGGGTGAAAAAAAAAAAATCAAAGTTGGGGGACAAACTTCTAAACTAGCAAAATAGACTCTGGGGGGGGGGGTTCCCAAGTATGCCCCAGGTGTTTTTTTGATTGCAGGTAGTTGCGGCAGGTGGATTATTTATGTTTTTTAAAACTTCATATTAGCAACTTTAAAATATGCTTGTACCCATTTTCATGTACCACAAATTTGATGGGACTACTTATTTTTCAAAAAAACCCCTCTTATTGAGAACGTTTAAAGACCCCACATACCTTTAGCAGGGCTAATCGGGGGTACCCAAAGTAAACCCCCATGTCACAGCATCTTTTGGGGGGTGTCAGGCTGATTTCCCCAATAATGACAGCACTTTTCGCCGATTTCTTTTTTGCCGGGTCCCGTTTTCGCCGATTTGGAATTGAATATAGGGATAAGCGGGGAGTGCGCTATAAGTTTTCGACGGCAAAACCTCCAATGACGGCGAAAAGTCCGATATAATAAGATATTCTTACAGCAGAAGCGGTCCAGTGTATGTACTGTATGTAAAAAAGAAAAATAATAATGTAGTATGTTCGTATTTCTGAACCTTTATAGGGGACTAAATAGGAATCCAAACCAAACACAAAAATAGTAGAATATATTTTCAACACAGGGAACAGTTCGGAAAATGGGACCACCCTGTGATCACTAAAAGCGTGGAAGCGAACTCTGGACTCCGGAACCTGCAAACGGGTAAGTATTCTCTAGCAACAATTCTCAGATGAATAATTATGCAATTTTCTTATCAACTCTATATCATGTAAACAGTCTCACTTCAGTATTTTAACTGGTAAGGCTAAATCAACACTACAATTGCAAGCTTTTGTTATATTTCTATACGCCTCTAGGAAACGGTTTTCCTTAAATTACTACTATTTACATGTCCCATACAGTTACCAGTCAGCGCTAAAATAGTTACTAGCACCTTTCGTTGCCCGGGATATGAGGAGGAGTTCTTGGGAGTTATTTCATTTGTACTCTATTGATGCAAGATCCTGCACAGATGCTTTTTAAACAGTTCCAGCTACCTGTCTCTAATATTAATGTAACACTGTAATCCTCTGTGAGTTACCCTGCTGAGTGATGTTGGTAGTTTGCCTGGATACAATGTTTTATGCAACACTCTTATGCTGGCCTTACACTAGTGTGATTTCGGGCTGATTGCCCGTTTTTCGATGCGTCATACGATGACTCATGTGGAAAGCGTGTAGTTTTTAAGGTAGGATGCGATGCGATGTGCTCTCCCGCAGCTCTTAAAACGTATCGTATGATCAGATGTGCAGCCCATATTATCCGTCGTAATCGTATGCTGATCGTGCCGTGTATTTTAGCATGCGATGCATCGTGCCTCCGAACGTCCGAGCGGCGTCATTTGAGTGACATTGTCTTGTCTATGCCCACTCCAAACAGCGGCTTCGTGAGTGGAGAGGAGCAGCAGTGGCACGATGAAGGTAGAGGAGCAGCAGACACCACTGTGTGGCGTTTCAACAGGTGGTATGTATATTTGCTGCCCTGCAATGCCCACTGGCCACCAATGTTTGGCCAGCAAGCCCACTGCCAACCAATGTTTTGTATATGCATAGTGGGGGGTGTTTTGGGCCCTGCAGACACTGCCCGCCTCTGTTTGCCCTACAATGCCCACCTCTGTTTCCCCAGCAATGCCCACCTATGCTTCACCAGAAATGCCCAATGGCCACCAATGATTTGTATTTGCATAGTGGGGGTTGTTTTGGGCCCTGCACACACTGCCCACCTTTGTTTGCCCAGCAATGCCCACCTGTTTGCCCAGCAATGCCCACCTCTGTTTGTCCAGCAATGCCCACCTCTGTTTCACCAGCAATGCCCACCGCCCACCTATGCTTCACCAGCAATGCCCACTGGCCACCAATTATTTGTATATGCATAGTGGGGGTTGTTTTGGGCCCTGCAGTTTTTGAAGCCTGATGCTATACAAATGTGCTTTTTCACCCAGTGTTCCCCAAAATAATGTGGTTATTGTGTACTATATGGCATTAAGCTAATAAGTATAGTTTTCATTCACAGAACGGTCTTTTATATTATTATTATTATTATTATTATTATTATTATTATTATCATTATTATTATTATTATCCTTTATATGGCGCCCCAAGTGTTCGGCAGCGCCGTACATAGAACTAATAAGTGAACAAGAAACGAGTAACTTACAGTACATTACAGTGCAGGACAAGGACACGATTTCTATACATTGCTGCAATAGCGATTAAAGCACTCACAATAAGCAGCCGGGAGTTGGCAGTCACGTGTTAGGTGCCCTTATGGGGAGTAAAGAGTAGAAGAAAATGTAAAGAGAAGCACCTGAGGGAAGAGGTCCCTGCTTGTGAGAGCTTACATTCTAAGGGGAGGGGCAGACAGAGAGGCGTGACACAGAAGGGGAAGATAGGGAGGAAAGAGCAAGAGGTGGGTTAGGATGAGTGCTGAAAGGCCTTGATGAAGTAGTGGGTCTTGAGAGCCCGTTTGAAGATTTGTAAAGAGGTGGAGAGTCTGATAGGGAGAGCATTCCAAAGGTAGGGAGCAGCACGGGCAAAATCTTGGATGCGGGAGTGGGAGGAAGTAATCAGTTGGCAAGAGAGTTGGCAACTGTTCTTTTGAATAACTTAGGCGCCAGACCTTCTCTTATAACAATATACCACTTTATTTCTCTCCTCCTGCACATGACTTTAAAGGACAAGAATATGGCTATAGCAGCTTCTCCTCTCCCTCCAGCTCATATACTTGGCATGTCAGATGGTATATGACAATCTTATGGATATGGTTACATTGCATATTAAAAATGTAATAGTGTAATGTTTTTGTTTTTTTTATGAAATCAAGAAAAGGCCACTGTGTCAATGCATGTGATTTATTCCCCCCCATCCTATACATAGGCAATTATATGCATCTAAAATAAGTGACATGTGTGTAAACATTTCAACTTTATTAATAACAAGTCAACATTTTAACCAAAACTCAACAAGAGTCCAGTATGGTCCCCGTTATTTTGGGCCTGAATTATGCAGTTCAATGGCCACCCCCACTGTTGGGGGTGGCCAGAATAAGTCCAGTAAGGCCCACGTTATTTGGGGACCCAAATTATGCAGTTCAATGGCCACCCCCAGGGCCGCCATCAGGGGGGGACTGCCGGGCCTGTTGTCCCGGGCCCGGAGAGAGAGGGGGCCCGGTGGTCAGTATTAATGGAGAAGACGCTGGCAGCATTCCAAATATGTTTCCAGCCACAAGCGGAACGGCAGCCAATCAGGAGCGGCCACTGCTGATTGGTTGTCATTCTGCAAGCAGCCAATCAGCAGTGGCCGCTCCTGATTGGCTGTCGGTCCGCGAGCAGCCAATCAGCAGTGGCCGCTCCTGATTGGCTGTCGGGCCGCGAGCTATGATTGGCTCGCGGCCAGTGCCTTATTTGAAATGACACTGACGCTTTCTTGCTGGCTGCAGGTAAGTAAATGGCCAGCCTTTCACTGCATGTCCGCTCCCCCAAGTCCAGACAGCCTCCCCTGCCATGTGCCTCTCCCCTACTCCTAACAGCCCTCCCTCCCATGTGCCTCCCCTTTCTCCAGCCTTACCTAACCTGCCCCCCCCCAATAAGGGTCAGCCTTCCCTGCCCTATGCTCTTCCCCAGGGGGGCCCTGAATGTTTATTAGCACCGGGCCCCACAATTTCTGAATTTCTGGTGGCAGCCCTGGCCACCCCCACTGTTAGGTGTAACCAGAATAAGTCCATTATTTTTAATTGGCCATGTTTTTTTTTCCCTAGGAATGTCTCTGGGTCGTGAACCAGAATTTATAAGTGGCTTTATCAAGCTATACAGGCACCATGACTGTCTTTGGCACCCCCTTCCACCTCTCCCCTCGACCCCATCCCCTCCCGCCTCCTCCGCTACCTCTCTTCTTCTGCCTGCTCCCATCTTGCCCACCTCCTTAATCTCTCCCTCTCTTCTGGTGCTGTCCCTTCTGCATACAAGCATGCCATTCTAACTACTGACCCATCGCTCTACCCCCTTTTGCCACCAAACTCGTCAAGCATATTGTTTACAACCGCCTCACCACATTTCTTTCCTCCCACTCCTTCCTTGATTCTTTTCAGTCTGGCTTCCGTTCTCTCCACTCCACTGAAACTGCCCTCGCAAAAGTCAGCAACGACCTCCTTGCTGCCAAATCCAAGGACCACTACCCCCTGCTTATTCTCCTTGACCTCTCTGCTGCTATTGACACTTTAGACCACCCTCTACTGCTGCATATCCTTCACTCCCTTGGTTTACGTGACACTGCTCTCTCCTGGCTGTCCTCCTACCTCTCTGACCATTCCTTTTCTGTTTCCTCTCACGACTCCTCTCCCCCCCCCCACAGCCTTTTACAGTAGGTGTTCCCCAAGGTTCTGTTCTTGGACCTCTCCTATTCTCTCTCTATTCGTCCTCTCTAGGTAAACTCATCTGCTCTTTTGACCTCCATTATCATCTCTATGCTGATGATACTCAGATCTACCTTTCCTCACCTGATCTTTCCCACTCTCTACTGAGTCGTATCTCCAACTGTCTCTCTGCTATTTCTTTCTGGATGTCCCAGCAATTTCTCAAACTTAATATGTCTAAGACTGAGATGATCATTTTCCCACCCTCCAACATTACATCATTTCCCACTATTTCTTTATCAATAGAAGTCATAACTATCTCATCTAGTCCCAAAGTGTGTTGTCTTGGAGTCATCCTGGACTCTTCCCTCCCCTTCAAGCCACATATTCTGAACCTCTCACAGTCCTGTCATTTCCATCTCAAGAATATTTCCAAGATCAGACCCTTTCTCACCCAGGATTCCACCAAAACCCTCATACATTCACTGGTCATCTCCAGATTGGACTACTGAAAACCCCCTACTATCTGGCCTCCCCAAATCCCATCTCTCTCCTCTCCAGTCTGTGCTCAATGCTGCTGCTTGGCTCATCTTCCTCTCCAAACGCTATACATCTGCCTCCCCTCTCCTACAAGCCCTCCTCTGGTTCCCCTTCTCTTTCAGAACCCAATTCAAGGTTCTCACACTCACTTACAAAGCCCTCACCCATTCCTCTCCCATTTACATCTCTGATTTAATCTCCCTTCACTCTTCTGTCTGCCCTCTTCATTGACTTAATACACGCCACCTTTCATGCCAATTGTTTATGTCCTCCCACTCCCGCCTCCAAGATATTGCCCGAGCTGCTCCCCACCTTTGGATTTCCCTCCCTCTCCCCACCAGACTCCTCTACACCTCTCTACAATTATTCAAACAACCTCTTAAGACCCACTACTTCATTAAAGCCTTCCAGCTCTCATCCTAACTTGCTGCTACATATTCCTTCCTCCCCGCCTCCCCATCTCTGTTTCTCCTGTTTGTCTGCCCCTCCCTTAAAGAATGTAAGCTCTTTTGAGCAGGGACCTCTACCCTCTTGTGCTTCTCCCTATTGTAATTTAATTTATCTCTTACTCCCCACTAGGGCAACTGGCTGCTTATGTGGGTGTAAAGGTCGCTAATATAACAATATTTATTATTCATGTCCATGTCCTGCATTGTATTGTATTGCAAGTTGCTGGTTACTTATTTGAAGAACAATATGATAGCAGCGCTAAGTAGATGGAATAAAATTAATTTAATACAATTCACAATAAATAATGAACAAAAATATAATCTCAGTACTGAGAAAAATGCTGAATAATAAAATCAACACAAAACATATAAAATATGTAAAGTGCATATATAAGGCATAAGCTTGAGAAACCCTGTAGGCACTAGAAATAGCAGTAAGACCAATTCAATGTGCACCGTAGGATAAAGTCATATATGGGTGGCAAAGTCCAGTGTTAGTATAGGTATTATACCCATCTCAGATCACAAGGGATACTTTAATTAGTGATGGTCTTCATGGTCTTCAACAAGAATACAGACACCTTCAAAAAGCTGCCTCTCTGCAGCAAAACGCGTTGGTAATATCTACCCTGGCTTTTGGCACATATCATTTTTGGACCTAACACCTTACCATCTTGGAGCACTGGCCCTGATTCAGAGCCGGACGCTCTGACCAGAGCGCTTGCTCTGAATCAGGGCCCTCCTCCATTAAAATGGAGCGTCCTCCTGGACGCTCGTATAGCTGTGGGTCACCACCCACAGCATATACGAGTGTGCAAAAAGATGGTCGCGATGGTCTTGACCATCGTGACCATCGGACTTGCGAGGGAAACCCTGCAGTCGGGTTTCCCAGCCACAAGCTCTGGAGTGATTTTGGCTCTATCAGAGCCAAAATCACTCCCACTGACATCACTAGTGATGTCAGTGGGGCCGGCTTCAGACGGTAGGCGATCCCATGGGAACGCCTCCGTCTGGCAGGCACGCCCCCGGCACACCCACCAAAGGGTGTGTGCTGTCAATCAACATCGACAGCACGCCCCCTTTGGTGCGAGACCCCGAGCGATGGAAAGCCCGTCGCTCGCCGGGTCTCGCGCATGCGCACGACGGAGCTCCCTCCGTCATGCGCATGTGCAGTGGGGAACATCGACCTACTTGCAAGCGGACTGCCGCTCGCGAGTGGGTCTGAATGACCCCCACTGTTTGGAATTGGGACGCTTGTGCAAACTACCCAGCATCTGGTCACCACGAGGCTTCATCTGTTTGCGTTGGACTATAATATCCATGAAGACCATCGCTAATTAAAGTATCCCTCACCATTGTGATCTGAGATGGGTATAATACCTATACTAACACTGGACTTTGCCACCCATATATGACTTTATCCTACGGTGCACGTTGAATTGGTCTTACTGCTATTTCTAGTGCCTACAGGGATTCTCAAGCTTATGCCTTATGTATGCACTTTACATATTTTATATGTTTTGTGTTGATTTTATTATTCATCATTTATCTCAGTACTGAGTTTATATTTTTGTTCATTATTTATTGTGAATTGTATTAAAATAATTTTATTCCATCTACTTAGCGCTGCTATCATATTGTTCTTCTTGTTGTATAGGAGGCTGACTACCCCCCCCCAGCAGCTGCACGGAGAAGCAACACATAACAGCGCCCTTTACTATATATCTCGCTGGTTACTTATTTGTTTATGTACTATGTAAGGCGCTGCGGCACCATTGTGGCACCATATAAATAAATAATAATAATAATTTTAATAAAAACACAGTCCAGCACTGCAAGAGTTAGTAATGGTGCATATCTACTTCCCGATTGTGAAACAAAAGCACGATTACTACATTATAATCGTGCTGTCGTTTCACAGTCTGTGATGTGCCTACACGGAACGTTCAGTTGTTCAGTGTAGGCACATCCATCATCCCCGTACATGCTGAACCTGACGTGATCGTCAGGTTGACCACCATTTATGGGCGATGATAGATGTCTAAAACGGCCAGCGGGCATACGCATCACTGGTTGTTTTTGACATTTACATGGCCGATTTGCGGACAATTAGCAAGCGATTGAACGAGAACGATGTCGTTATTGTTCAATCGGCCTGTTTAATCGCCTAGTGGATACGCACCTTAAGAATTGCACAAAGGGCCTGATTCAGAGCCGCTCGTAAGCGGCCGCTCGTTCGCTCCGAGCGATGTTCGCACAACTGCGCATGCATATGGGTTGTAATACGCATGCGCGAAACAGTCATTGCGGTCGGAAATTGTGTGCTTGCAAAATAGCGAGTGCCTGCTAATTTGAGTGACAGAATGAGGCGTTTGTGGGTGGTAACAGGGGAAGGAGCTTGAAAATGGGGAGTGGTGATCCGAACGCAGGCGTGCCAAACGGTCAAAACGGGCGTTTTAAGGGTGTGCATAATTAACAAAGCAACGTCATCGACCACGTCACTTGGTTCTCTTTTAGCCTGAACTGCTCGCATGATTGCGGTAGGAAAATCCAACCACAAGCACTGCGAGCAGTTCATACACCTTTCGATGTAGTCGATTAATCTAATAAATAGCAGAGATGATGTAGGATGCGAGCGGCCAGGGGGCGTTTTTTACAAAATAGCGAGCGCATGTTTCGTTCGCTCGTTCAGACATAGAGGCGTCAACAGACCGCAAAGAGCGAGCGCTCTAAAGATCCGGCCCCTTTTTCTGAACGAGCGAGCGCAAATAGCGTCCGGCTCTAAATCAGGCCCAAAGTCTTTTGCTATGGTAATTTATATAAGTAAAGCAAGCAAGCATGTACATTACAAAAAAAACCAGCAGAATTTAACATAACATATGTAACCCTGGTTAAGGGTTAAATAACATACTATATTAATAAGTACATATATGAGGTAAATATATATGTACTGCAGTCACAGGACCTCATTCAGAGTCGGTCGTTGTGGCCGCACGGTCGTAAGGGAAAAGGGGCCGGTATGCAAATGATGCACTCGCAAGTTGCGTCGTTAAGATCGGATCGTTAGCTGGCCGACCAAGGGGAGGATGCGGCCGTAAGACAAAAAATACGCCCCCTTCTCGTATGCATATCACGTCATCTCCGGGCATATAAGGATTAATCGAGACCATCGGGAACCATCGGAACTGGTCGTAGAGCTTAAGGTTGACCATACCCTCTCTTAAGCTCTACGATCAAGTCAGTGTAAAAACCTCCCATGTCACATATGCTATGACACTACTTTGTTAATTATGCACTCCCATAAAACGCCGTTTGCATAGTCAGGCACGCCTGCGTTCGGATCTCTCGTTCACAAGCACCTTCCCCTGTTACCACCCACAAACGCCTCATCCTGTCACTCAAACTAACGACCTGGCTGTGTTCAAGGAGAGAGATATTTCCGATCGTAACAGCTAGTTTGCGCACGCGCATTGCAAATTTTACACATGCGCAGTTTAGCGAACATCGGTGGCGTACGACCGTGCGGCCGCAATGACCGACTCTGAATGAGGTCCACAGTTCTTGAGGTAAAATGTATGTGTGTGTCATGTATTTATAATGGAGTATTGTAGTTCATGATATGTATATATAATATATATATATATATATATATATATATTTATACACATTGATCCTTTTTTACATTTTAATTCATGTATGTAAACATTTTAGAACAGTATGTTATATAGTAAATGTAACAGTCATGTGGTATGCATGAGCGTTTCTAAAATGTGCGAATCGTGATTCATTGAGAGAATATTAAAGTAAGTTGCTCATGAAAGGTTAGTCATAAACAGCGCACTATAAATAGTATTTAAGAATGTATGTATCTTTTAAACAAAATCAATACGATGTTTTTTAATGAATGGCAATGTCCGGGTGTGTGTCCACACTTTTGTACACTGATTGGCTGAACCGGCCTATAAGAGGAGTCTATGATGAAACGCGTTAGGGCGGGGCCTCTGTCGCACATCATAGGAATCCCCAGCTGCTTCCAAGCGTGCCCCAGCCGCACGTGGTCCGACCGGCTGTGGCCTACATCGCAATGTCCGGCTCGGGGTGTGTGAGCCCGGCGGTCTTCTGGGACAGCGCCCACAGTAGCTGGTGGAGTATTTCAAACACATCACGTGGTAACCAGCCCACACAGTTTGCATTGAGGTATGGGCGGCACCTGTAGAGTGCCGACGTGTGTATATATTATGTTTGCATAAAATCTTTTTTATCTGCACCATAGAGCACTCTCCTCTCTTCTTATATTGACAGATCTTTTGGACTTGGTATCCGGTCTTTTTTCTTGTGAAGAGCTGCGGTCCGTTATTACCTGGGACCTGGTGTTATATGGAATTACTAAGTACATTCATTACCATATATTGGTGGTTTGATCGCTGGACTCAATAGAGACTTTATTTCTTGGACAATGTCTTTCTATGATCATGCGCAATCACTGAATTTCTATCATATATATATATATATATTTATTTAATGTATTTGCATATAAATTTATATGGCACTTTTTACTGTGGTGAGGATGTGCACAGTGTATGAGATGCACATGCACAGGAGAAAAAGTGGGCGGAGTGATATGGCGGGGAGTGGTTGGGTTCCTGTCAGGAAAAGAGGGGCAGGGACAGAGAGACAGATAAAAGGAGCTGCCAGCAGAGTGGGAGTCAGTCTGCTGTTCCCTCCCTCCAGTGCCTGCCCTCCTGTGACCTGGGCAGCCAGTGAGCAGCGATGAGCTGCCGGGCGCAGGGGGCAGAGCAAGAAGAGGGAGCCCAGCCCGAGCTGGGGAAGCAGGAGGGACGGCGGTACTCACCGCGTCTTGCTGGAGATGTTGGAGAGGCGGCGTTACGGGAGGTGGTCCCGGCGGCGGGGAGGAGCAGAGGGACCCGCATTGATCAGGGCATACCCTTTGAGAGGAGGCAGCTGGCTCAGACTGGAGGCATCATGGAGCAGGAGCCGGCTACAGTTTGCCAGGACGTGGGGCTTGCAGTAACGGTAAGCAGAGCAGTCGGCAGCAGCTCCCAGTGAGACATCCCAGCAGCAGTGCTGCCAAGAGGAGCAGAGCTGAGAGAAGGCAGTGTAGGGCTGAGAGAAGGCAGTGTAGTGCTGAGAGAAGGCAGTGTAGGGCTGAGAGAAGGCAGTGTAGGGCTGAGAGAAGGCTGTGTAGCGCTGAGAGAAGGAAGTGTAGGGCTGAGAGAAGGCAGTGTAGGGCTGAGAGAAGGCAGTGTAGGGCTGAGAGAAGGCAGTGTAGGGCTGAGAGAAGGCTGTGTAGCGCTGAGAGAAGGAAGTGTAGGGCTGAGAGAAGGCAGTGTAGGGCTGAGAGAAGGCAGTGTAGGGCTGAGAGAAGGCAGTGTAGCGCTGAGAAAAGGCAGTGTAGCGCTGAGAGAAGGCAGTGTAGCGCTGAGAGAAGGCAGTGTAGGGCTGAGAGAAGGCAGTGTAGCGCTGAGAGAAGGCAGTGTAGCGCTGAGAGAAGGCAGTGTAGCGCTGAGAGAAGGCAGTGTAGGGCTGAGAGAAGGCAGTGTAGGGCTGAGAGAAGGCAGTGTAGGGCTGAGAGAAGGCAGTGTTGGGCTGAGAGAAGGCTGTGTAGTGCTGAGAGAAGGCAGTGTAGGGCTGAGAGAAGGCTGTGTTGGGCTGAGAGAAGGCTGTGTAGCGCTGAGAGAAGGCAGTGTAGCGCTGAGAGAAGGCAGTGTAGGGCTGAGAGAAGGCTGTGTAGGGCTGAGAGAAGGCTGTGTAGGGCTGAGAGAAGGCAGTGTAGCGCTGAGAGAAGGCAGTGTAGGGCTGAGAGAAGGCTGTGTAGGGCTGAGAGAAGGCAGTGTAGGGCTGAAAGAAGGCAGTGTAGCGCTGAGAGAAGGCAGTGTAGCGCTGAGAGAAGGCAGTGTAGGGCTGAGAGAAGGCAGTGTAGCGCTGAGAGAAGGCAGTGTAGGACTGAGAGAAGGCAGTGTAGCGCTGAGAGAAGGCAGTGTAGCGCTGAGAGAAGGCTGTGTAGGGCTGAGAGAAGGCAGTGTAGGGCTGAGAGAAGGCAGTGTAGCGCTGAGAGAAGGCAGTGTAGGGCTGAGAGAAGGCAGCGTAGTGCTGAGAGAAGGCAGTGTAGCGCTGAGAGAAGGCTGTGTAGCGCTGAGGTGACTGTCAGCTGATTTAATCACCAGCGCGGAGGTGACAGTGAGTAGTTATACCTGGCACCCATACAGAGGATAGCAGCACCAATACAGGGGATATTATAATATAAAGCCATCTTTATTATTTACATTTACATAGGGCCTTATTCAGACCCGGTCACAAGTGCTGAGCGCTCGAAAGCGGGTCGATGTTTGTCCACTGGACAATGTCCACTGGGCATGCACAAGTCGTAGTCGGCTCCGGCATGCGCGAGACCCGGCTAGCGACGGGCGCTCCATCGCTACGGGTCTCGCACCAAAGGGGGCAAGCTGTCGATGGTGATTGACAGCTCGCCCCGTTTGGGAGGCAGGCAGGGGGGTGGCCGGCCAAACGGAGGCGTTCCCGATGGAACGCTTGCCATTTGGGGCAGCCCCACTGACATCAGCAATGATGTCAGTGGGGAGCTTTCTGCTCAATCAGAGCAGGAAGCTCCCTGGGGCTTGCACTTGCCGAGACCCAACCTTAGGGTCTCGTCGCAAGCCCCGATGGTCGCGATGGTCTTGACCATCGCGCCCATCACCCTGTTCGGTCGCTAAGCTGTGGGTGGTAACCCTCAGCTTAACTAGCGACCAGGAGGCCGCACTAAAAAAAAGAAGCGGCCGCCCTCATTCAAAGAGAGCCCTCTGAATGAGGGCCATAGTCCCCTGCATAAATCGGGACAGGAGTACACAACTGGGAGGAGCAGATAGAGCTATATGTATTGGGGTTGCCTAGCAACAATTTACTCTTACCAGAAGGAATAATAGTTACAGGAAGGGGTACATCCAGCAGTAGGGCGGCCTGGTAACAGTTATATCCCTGGGGAAGTAACCAGAAGTGAGGAGAGAGACGGCGATGACAAGCTCCCTGCTATGCATAGTCAGGGGATCAATGGTCAGCAAGTGACAAGCTGAGCTTCTAGTGACAAGCAGGTGGGTAGCAGCAGTAGCGCTGTACCCATAGTGTGTAATATTACATCTCATTACCTGCTGTATATACTGGTGCTCTGGTTTTACAATACCCTACAGGAGATGGTTATTTAATTTGTGAGATTCATTATCCTCCAAGGCATCCGCATAGTTATTACAGGACCTGGACTTTGATGGCAACACAGAGCATCCTTTAATAGTTTGGAGACTTACCCAGAGACTATTTAAATGCTTATAGTGGAAGCTCCGCGGTAGAGCTTTATAAGGACTACTGAACATTTAACAGAGGCAAATTTTAACTCATGAACTAAGCTGCACATTCCATAGGTTTAAGTAATTTTCTTGCTAGAGCAAGTAAGCTTAGAGTATTAGATGAATTTATAGAAGACACACAAATATTGTATTCTTTGTGCTTACCTATTGTAATGTTCAAATGTACCACATGTGACTATGGATTTGGTATGATATACCGCCGGCCGCAAATCCTGGCAGCGCCAGCCCGACATGGAAGGAAATCCTGATCATCTAGAAGGTAAGTACTTACTAACCTAACTCTACCCCCTAACCCTAACCGTCCTTTAGGGTGCCTAACCCTAACCTCACCCCCCGGTGCCTATCCCTAATCCCCCCTCTAAGTGCCTAAACCTAACCCCCCCTTTCCCCGCCGCATAAACCTAAGTCCCCCCCGGGGGGGTGCCTAACCCTAACCTTTCCCCGTGAGTGCCTAACCCTAACCCTCCCTCCCCCTAGCCTAAACCTAACCACCCAGGGGGGTGCCTAACCCTAAGTCCCCCGCGGGAACCCTAAACCTAACCCTCCCCCCTGCGGCTGTCCACGCTCGGCGCCCGGCATCCTTTCGATCGGGATGCCGGGCGCCGGTCTCCCGGCATAGGTTAGTTAACCCTTGCCGGGATTCTATAATCTAGATGCCGGTGGTCGGCATTGTGACCGCCGGCATCATAAACGTATACCCAGACATGCCGACATTCTGGCTGCCCCTTCCGGGAGTGGGCAGCCCGATCGGCAAAATAGGGGGGTGTGGCCGGCAGTTGTGGACGGAGCGGGGGGCGTGGTCACATGCTCGCGTCATTTTGGCCCCACCTCCACTACACAATGCCGGGATTGTGAAGCATGGGGCGGGGCCAAAATGACACAATTCAGCATGAATCACATCACAGGCCCCCCCCGCTGCTGGGTATTCTCACTCATTGTGGGGGGGGAGGGGGACAGGAGGGGTCGGCACCTTGCAAGAGGCTTGACTGCCTTCCCGGGAGGTCAGGAGCAGCACCCGATTTTCGGGAGGCTCCCGACCAAATCAGGAGGGTAGGAAAGTATGCGTATACCGTGACTATTGTAGCCATTTATTCTTATAAAGGAAACTTATAACAGTTTACTTCTGTGGTAATATAGATATATATATATACAACCTGTTATAGATCCACTAAGGATGTTCCTAATTTTTATACCCTCTTTCTCCATTTATTGCTGTTTATGGTAACTATAACGTTATTGTAATTTATAGGAATTGTCCTTACTGTTAACTAATTTTGTTGCTACTAGCATCTATATTGTTATACTGCTATTCTCTATTAATAGCACCCCATAGTGCTAATGATAATATTGTTATTAATTAGGGGTGTGCACCGGCCACTTTTCGTGTTTTGTGTTTTGGTTTTGGATCTGGATCTTTCTTCGTGTTTTGGATCTGGATTGGTTTTGCCAAAACCACCCTTCCGTGTTTTGGGTTCTGGGTTTTGTGTTTTGGATCTGTATTTTTTTGAAAAAAAAGCATAAAAACAGCTAAAATCACAGAATTTGTAGGTTTTTCTGCTCCTATGCTATTATTAACCTCAATAACCTTAATTTCCACTCATTTCCAGTCTATTCTGAACACCTCACACCTCACAATAGTGTTTTTATGTCCAAAAGGTTGCACCGAGGTAGCTGGATGACTATGCTAAGCGACACGAGTGGGCGGCACAAACACGTGACCCATCTAGGAGTGACACTGCAGTGGCAGACAGGATGGCAGTTAGAAAAACTAGGCCCCAAACTGTACATAATGCAAAGAAAAAAAGAGGTGCAAGATGGAATTGTCCTTGGGCCCTCCCACCCACCCTTATGTTGTATAAACAGGACATGCACACTTTAACAAATCAATCATTTCAGCGCCAGGGTCTGCCACACAACTGTGGCTGAAATGATTGGTTCGTTTGGGCCCCCACAAAACAAGCTGGCAATTAATGTGTCCCTGCACAAACTGGCTCTACGGAGGCAAGATGTCATCCTCATCCTCCTCATCCACCGATTCCTCACCCTCTTCAGTGTGTACATCCTCATCCTCACAAAGTATTAACTCGTCCCCACTTGAATCCACCACCACAGGTCCCTCTGTACCTTCTGGAGGCTGGTCTCCCTGGAAGAGCTGATAATTCATTTTGATGAACATCATCTTCTCCACATTCTGTGGAAGCAACCTCCTACGCCTTTCGCTGACAAGGTTCCCGGCTGCACTAAACACTCTTTCGGAGTACACACTGGAGGGGGGGCAACTCAGGTAAAATAGAGCCAGTTTGTACAGGGGCCTCCAAATTGCCTCTTTTTCCTGCCAGTACAGGTATGGACTGTCTGACATGCCTACTTGGATGCTGTCACCGATGTAATCCTCCACCATTCTGTCAATGGTGACAGTATCATATGCAGTGACAGTAGACATGTCAGAAATTGTTGCCAGGTCCTTCAGTCCGGACCAGATGTCCAAACTTGGTCCTGCCTGCCCTGCATCACCGCCAGCGGGTTGCTTAGGATACCTAAGTTTTTTCCTGGCAGCCCCAGTTGCGGGAGAAAATGAAGAAGGAGCCGTTGACGTGTCACGTTCCGCTTCAGCTGACAGTGTGTTCACCAGCAGGTCTTTGCACCTCTGCAGGCTTGTGTCGGCCGGAAAGAGAGACACCACATAGGCTTTAAACCTAGGATCGAGCACGGTGGCCAAAATGTAGTGGTCTGATTTCAACAGATTGACCACCCTGGAATCCTGGCAAAGCGAATGAAGGGCTTCATCCACAAGTCCCACATGCCGAGCGGAATCGCTCCGTCTTAGCTCCTCCTTCACTTTCTCCAGCTGCTTCTGCAAAAGCCTGATGAGGGGAATGACCTGACTCAAGCTGGCAGTGTCTGAACTGACTTCACGTGTGGCAAGTTCGAAGGGCTGGAGAACCTTGCACAACACGGAAATCATTCTCCACTGCGCTTGAGTCAGGTGCATACCCCCTCCTTTGCCTATGTCATAGGTGGATGTATAGGCTTGTATGGCCTTTTGCTGCTCCTCCATCCTCTGAAGCATATAGAGGGTTGAGTTCCACCGTGTCACAACCTCTTGCTTCAGGTGATGGCGGGGCAGGTTCAAGAGTGTTTGCTGGCGCTCCAGTCTTCGGCACGCAGTCGCTGAATGGCGAAAGTGGCCAGAAATTTTTCGGGCCACCCAAAGCGTCTCCTGCACGCCCCTGTCGCTTTTCAGAAAATTCTGCACCACCAAGTTTATTGTGTGAGCAAAACATGGGACGTGCTGGAATTTGCCCAGATGTAATGCCCGCACAATATTGGTGGCGTTGTCAGATATCACAAATCCCCAGGAGAGTCTAAGTGGGGTAAGCCACTGGGCGATGATTTCCCTCAGTTTCTCTAAGAGGTTGTCGGCGGTGTGCCTCTTACTGAAACCGGTGATACACAGCGTAGCCTGCCTTGTAACAAGCTGGCGTTTCTGAGATGCTGCTACTGGTGACGCTGCTGCTGTTGCTGCGTAAGGTGATACATCTACCCAGTGGGCTGTCACAGTCATATAGTCCTTAGTCTGCCCTGTTCCACTTGTCCACATGTCCGTGGTTAAGTGGACATTGTGTACAACGGCATTTTTCAGGACACTGAGGACACTTTTTCTGACGTTTCTGTACAGTCTCGGTATCGCCTGCCTAGTGAAGTGGAATCTAGACGGTATTTGGAACCGGGGACACACTACCTCCATCAATTGTCTAAATCCCACTGCACTAATGGCGGATACCGGACGCACGTCTAACACCAACATAGCAGTCAAGGCCTCAGTTATACGTTTTGCTTCAGGATGACTGCTGTCGTACTTCATCCTCCTCGCTAAGGACTGTTGGAGGGTCAATTGTTTAGTAAAAGTAGTGGTGTTCCTACTTCCTCTCTGGGATGATGAACGACTCCCAGCAGCAGCAACAGCAGCAGCGGCAGCAGTAGGCGTAGCAATGCAGGATCCTCCAGAGGAATCCCGGATAGGAGAGTCAGTCATGCCAGTGACATGGCCTGCAGGACTACTTCCGATCCTGACTAAGGAGGAAATTGACGAGGAGGGAGTTGACGGTGTGGTTTGCAGGCGCTTGGATACAACAGGACAACGGGATTTAGGTGTCCCTGGACTGCTTACGGTCTTAGCCAAAGTTTCTGAACTTGACAGTAACTTTTTATGAACGCGCTGCAGGTGCCGTATAAGGGAGGATGTTCCTAGGTGGTTGACGTCCCTACCCCTACTTATTTCACCTTTACATATGGTACATATGGCAAGACAGTTGTTGTCCGGATTTGGATAGAAATATTGCCAGACCAAAGAGGTGGAATGTTTGGTCTTCTGCCCAGGCATGACCGTGATGGGCTTTTTCATCCCACGGACAACAACTGTCTCCCCCGGAGCCTGATTTAAACAAACCACATCACCATCAGAATCCTCCTCGCCAACTTCCTCCTCAGCGCCAGCTACACCAGTATCCTCATCCTGTTGTACTTCAACAGTGACATCTTCAATTTGCATATCAGCAAGTGGACTGTGGGTGCTCCTTTCAGCACTTGCAGGGGGCATGCAAATGGTGGAAAGAGCCACCTCTTCCCGTCCAGTGCTGGGAAGGTCAGGCATCGCAACCACCACCACACTTGGACTCTCCTTGGGGATTTGTGATATCTTCTTAGAAAGCACAGTTCTTCGCTGTGCTTTTGCCAGCTTAACTCTTTTGATTTTTTTAGTGGGAGGAGGGCTTCCATCGTCATGTGAAGCTGAACCACTAGTCATGAACATACTAGGGATCGACCTTAGCCGTTCCTTGCCACTCCGTGTCGTAAATGGCATATTGGCAAGTTTACGTTTCTCTTCAGCTGATTTAAATGTCTTTTTCAAGGTCATTTTCCTGAACTTTGCCATTTGGGATTGTATGTGCCCTCTACTATGACATTGGGCATCGGCCTTGGCAGACGACGTTGATGGCATGTTATCGTCTATGTCATGACTAGTGGCAGCAGCTTCAGCACTAGGAGGAAGTGGTTCTTGATCTTTCTCTATTTTATTTTTATCGGAGAAAGTTTGGTCCTCCATTTATGTTATATCGATTTGATATATACGTGCGGCTAAACACAGAAAATAATTTTTTTTTTGGTTTGGACTGGAGTGTACTTTGTGGGTTACAGCACCCTTTAACGGTCAAGCCAGCCGGCCCTTTACTTATGACACAGGCGCACTCTTGGCACTACTTTGTTGATGCACGTGCGGCTACTGCGCACACAATTCACAAACACAGAAAATAATTTTTTTTTGGTTTGGACTGGAGTGTACTTTCGGGGGTTACAGCACCCTTAACGGTCAAGCCAGCCGGCCCTTTACTTATGACACAGGCGCACGCTTGGCACTACTTTGTTGATGCACGTGTGGCTACTGCGCACACAATTCACAAACACAGAAAATAATTTTTTTTTTGGTTTGGACTGGAGTGTACTTTCGGGGGTTACAGCACCCTTAACGGTCAAGCCAGCCGGCCCTTTACTTATGACACAGGCGCACGCTTGGCACTACTTTGTTGATGCACGTGTGGCTACTGCGCACACAATTCACAAACACAGAAAATAATTTTTTTTTTGGTTTGGACTGGAGTGTACTTTCGGGGGTTACAGCACCCTTAACGGTCAAGCCAGCCGGCCCTTTACTTATGACACAGGCGCACTCTTGGCACTACTTTGTTGATGCACGTGCGGCTACTGCGCACACAATTCACAAACACAGAAAATAATTTTTTTTTGGTTAGGACTGGAGTGTACTTTCGGGGGTTACAGCACCCTTTAACGGTCAAGCCAGCCGGCCCTTTACTTATGACACAGGCGCACGCTTGGCACTACTTTGTTGATGCACGTGCGGCTACTGCGCACACAATTCACAAACACAGAAAATAATTTTTTTTTTGGTTTGGACTGGAGTGTACTTTCGGGGGTTACAGCACCCTTAACGGTCAAGCCAGCCGGCCCTTTACTTATGACACAGGCGCACGCTTGGCACTACTTTGTTGATGCACGTGCGGCTACTGCGCACACAATTCACAAACACAGAAAATAATTTTTTTTTTGGTTTGGACTGGAGTGTACTTGGGGGTTACAGCACCCTTTAACGGTCAAGCCAGCCGGCCCTTTACTTATGACACAGGCGCACGCTTGGCACTACTTTGTTGATGCACGTGCGACTACTGCGCACACAATTCACAAACACAGAAAATAATATTTTTTTTGGTTTGGACTGGAGTGTACTTTCGGGGGTTACAGCACCCTTAACGGTCAAGCCAGCCGGCCCTTTACTTATGACACAGGCGCACGCTTGGCACTACTTTGTTGATGCACGTGCGGCTACTGCGCACACAATTCACAAACACAGAAAATAATTTTTTTTTGGTTTGGACTGGAGTGTACTTTCGGGGGTTACAGCACCCTTAACGGTCAAGCCAGCCGGCCCTTTACTTATGACACAGGCGCACGCTTGGCACTACTTTGTTGATGCACGTGCGGCTACTGCGCACACAATTCACAAACACAGAAAATAATTTTTTTTTTGGTTTGGACTGGAGTGTACTTTCGGGGGTTACAGCACCCTTAACGGTCAAGCCAGCCGGCCCTTTACTTATGACACAGGCGCACTCTTGGCACTACTTTGTTGATGCACGTGCGGCTACTGCGCACACAATTCACAAACACAGAAAATAATTTTTTTTTGGTTAGGACTGGAGTGTACTTTCGGGGGTTACAGCACCCTTTAACGGTCAAGCCAGCCGGCCCTTTACTTATGACACAGGCGCACGCTTGGCACTACTTTGTTGATGCACGTGCGGCTACTGCGCACACAATTCACAAACACAGAAAATAATTTTTTTTTTGGTTTGGACTGGAGTGTACTTTCGGGGGTTACAGCACCCTTAACGGTCAAGCCAGCCGGCCCTTTACTTATGACACAGGCGCACTCTTGGCACTACTTTGTTGATGCACGTGCGGCTACTGCGCACACAATTCACAAACACAGAAAATAATTTTTTTTTGGTTAGGACTGGAGTGTACTTTCGGGGGTTACAGCACCCTTTAACGGTCAAGCCAGCCGGCCCTTTACTTATGACACAGGCGCACGCTTGGCACTACTTTGTTGATGCACGTGCGGCTACTGCGCACACAATTCACAAACACAGAAAATAATTTTTTTTTTGGTTTGGACTGGAGTGTACTTTCGGGGGTTACAGCACCCTTAACGGTCAAGCCAGCCGGCCCTTTACTTATGACACAGGCGCACGCTTGGCACTACTTTGTTGATGCACGTGCGGCTACTGCGCACACAATTCACAAACACAGAAAATAATTTTTTTTTTGGTTTGGACTGGAGTGTACTTGGGGGTTACAGCACCCTTTAACGGTCAAGCCAGCCGGCCCTTTACTTATGACACAGGCGCACGCTTGGCACTACTTTGTTGATGCACGTGCGACTACTGCGCACACAATTCACAAACACAGAAAATAATATTTTTTTTGGTTTGGACTGGAGTGTACTTTCGGGGGTTACAGCACCCTTAACGGTCAAGCCAGCCGGCCCTTTACTTATGACACAGGCGCACGCTTGGCACTACTTTGTTGATGCACGTGCGGCTACTGCGCACACAATTCACAAACACAGAAAATAATTTTTTTTTTGGTTTGGACTGGAGTGTACTTTCGGGGGTTACAGCACCCTTAACGGTCAAGCCAGCCGGCCCTTTACTTATGACACAGGCGCACGCTTGGCACTACTTTGTTGATGCACGTGCGACTACTGCGCACACAATTCACAAACACAGAAAATAATATTTTTTTTGGTTTGGACTGGAGTGTACTTTCGGGGGTTACAGCACCCTTAACGGTCAAGCCAGCCGGCCCTTTACTTATGACACAGGCGCACGCTTGGCACTACTTTGTTGATGCACGTGCGGCTACTGCGCACACAATTCACAAACACAGAAAATAATTTTTTTTTTGGTTTGGACTGGAGTGTACTTTCGGGGGTTACAGCACCCTTAACGGTCAAGCCAGCCGGCCCTTTACTTATGACACAGGCGCACGCTTGGCACTACTTTGTTGATGCACGTGCGGCTACTGCGCACACAATTCACAAACACAGAAAATAATTTTTTTTTTGGTTTGGACTGGAGTGTACTTTCGGGGGTTACAGCACCCTTAACGGTCAAGCCAGCCGGCCCTTTACTTATGACACAGGCGCACGCTTGGCACTACTTTGTTGATGCACGTGCGGCTACTGCGCACACAATTCACAAACACAGAAAATATATTATTTTTTTAGCACTTGGGGGGAGCACCCCTGATGGACAGAGCACCCCCTGGACAACACTACAGCACTCCTTTAGGACTGGGACACTGCACAGGACTTTGGAGTGGACACAGCCCCTATGGAGAACTGACTGCACAACACAGTCCAGCCAGCCCCTATGGACTTTGAAGTAGTGGACACAGCCCCTATTAACAACAGCAGCACAGCACAACACAGCCAGCCCCTATGGACTTTGAAGTAGTGGACAACAGCAGCACTACACTACACTACACTACACAGCCCTAACTCCCACCCTCCCTCTTCACTGTCCACAGCCGAGTGAGAAAATGGCGCCGACGTGTGTACCTTATATAGGATCCAAAACCCGCGAGACTCGGAAGGCGGGAAGATGACGTTTTGCCTCGATTTCAGATCCGAGTCAGGCGGGAAAAGTCGAGCCTGACTCGGATCGGACTCGGATCGGGGGGGCTCGGGGGGGTTCGGATTTCAGAAATCCGAACCCGCTCACCCCTATTATTAATATTGTTAGCAATATTACTAATTATTATTGATTATTATTGATATCTAATTTGATGTGTAAATATTAATGTATATACCCTGACAAAATAGGTCATATTTGTGCTGGGACATCAGACCGAAAATAATATTAGTTTTTGTTGGTAATGATTGATTTTTATCTATTGTGATTTATTATTTTTTATTCTATTGTATTTCTCTCTCTCTCTCTCTCTCTCTCTCTCTCTCTCTCTCTCTCTCTCTCTCTCTATATATATATATTCTTTATTTCTGCTAACTTATTTAATATTAATTTTATATACTAATTGTGTTTATTCCAATTTTTGTGTGTTAAAATTAATTTCATATGTTTGATGCTTAGCATTGCATCTTAATTACATTAAAGGCTGTTTACTTGTGTGCCTGCTAAATCGTACTCTCAACATGCTATTCTGGGCTAATTTAAAACTGGATTAATTGACTAACCAATCAACTGTGTTTGAATAGTATTTAAACCCTACAATGGACATAGGGAAACAACCTGGCTTAAAAAAGGCTACAGTGGTAGCCGAAACGCGTTGCTGTTTCCCCTTGAACACTGGAGTTTATTTGGAGTCAGCGTTTGTTCCACTTATTTGCACCATTGGACAGCTGACGTTATCATTTGCTGCAGTTCTGTCTACTCCTAACCAGCTGGAGACGGGAGCTGACCTCGCCTGATTGCCTGTTTTTCCGGTCATAGCTACTGACCGCTCAAATCATCACCCACGCTGCTTACCTGAGAGACGCTCAGCAGCTGGATCATTGCGGCTCGCCTATCCCGCGGCAAGTTCCCGTCCTGCAGCATCCCGGCGACTGGAGGTGACGGGATAGGAATCTGCCTCCGTGCTCTACTACATTAGAGCCACCGATCACCCCTGTGCCATCAAGCCACCGTGGTCTGGATACAGCTTCCAGCAGGCGCTCAGTGGGTATATTACTATCTGGAGGAGCTCCTCTTTTTTTCCCATGCAGCGTCCCGACCTGTTGCAAGGTAACTCTCACATCATTGCACTGACTTTTACAAGGGTTTTCCTCTACAATTGACAATTTAACTTTGATGTGTCAATAGAGTTTGGGGTGTCAGCCTATTCCCTGACCCATTATTTGTCCCTCTGAGCGGGTGCAGGTTACGAGACTGTCATTTTCAGTTATATACTACAAGGGACAGTTTGTTACATATGTGACTAAACTTTAGACAGTCTATTCATCTACATCTATGTGACTGTCTGGATACTGGGCCTGATTCAGAGCCGGACGCTATTTGCGCTCGCTCGGTCAGAGAAAGGGGCCGGCTATTTAAAATGAGCGCTCGCGCTTTGCGGTCTGTTGACGCCTCTATGTCTGAGCGAGTGAACGAAACATGCGCTCGCTATTTTGTAAAGACGCCACCTGGCCGCTCGCATCCTACGTCATCTCCACTATTTATTTGATCAATCGAGTACAACGAAAGGCATCTGAACTGCTCGCAGTGCTTGTGGTAGGTTTATCCTACCGCAATCATGCGAACAGGTCAGGCTAAGAGACAACCAAGTGACATGGTCGATGACGCTGCTTTGTTAATTATGCACACCCTTAAAACGCCCGTTTTGACCGTTTGGCACGCCTGCGTTCGGATCACCACTCCCTGTTTTTAAGCACCTTCCCCTGTTACCACCCACAAACGCCTCCTCCTGTCACTCAAATTAGCAGGCACTCGCTATTTTGCGAGCGCTCGATTTCCGACCGCAATGACTGGTTGGCGCTTGCGCATTACAACCCATATGCATGCGCAGTTGTGCGAACATCGCTCGGAGCGAACGAGCGGCCGCTTACGAGCGGCTCTGAATCAGGCCCACTGTCACCACCTCCTAATTAATTATTTTTATGAATGATTATTTTTATGATTTAACTGCACATAATAAAATCCACGGGGTTACTACCCAATTATCTATCAGTGTTTAATCAGGATACTTTAATTGGTTAAAAGTATTTTCTGTTTGTAACATTCATTGTATGTTTTTTATGCTATGCCTTGGGTTTTTTAATTATGAGAGTCTGATCAACTCTTAATTATATATCCATATGTCATTTTGTGCTGATTTTCAGCTTATTAAATTTCTATCAAATTTATACCATTTTCTCTTATATCTACGTTTCTGGTGTCCCAGCACAGACTTAAAAGAGCAGTTTTCCTTTGCCTATTTGTTTTGTAAGGTTGACAATCACTTTATTATCTGCTGCATTTTTGTCTGATCCCCCTGCTTTATTAAGCGCAAGGTAATCTTTTTTGCGTTTTTACAGTTTATTATTGTGTAATATCTACCTGGAAACAGAAGCTTAGGGAAGTTCCAGTTCAGCAATCTTCTGCGGAGCCAAAGGAAGACGGTGGTGAATGTAATTCCAAAGTAAACTGTATTTGTATATTGTATTAATACACTACATTAACCATTGGGTTTTCCCAAGTAGACCCACATAGACCATAAGTACTTGGGAGGAGGCACTGACAATGGGGATATACACCACTTAGAGGAATGCCAAGGGTGGGTACATTAGGAGTAACAAAGATGTTAGTAACCTGGTGACCCTTTAGTGGTAGAAGGGGGGTTACATTTGGAGGTGTACTGCTGAGATGCGAGTTATAAACTCAGGTGTAGGGCAGGTGCAGATTTTGCTTATTAGCCAATATGGCTCAATTTGTGAGCAAGGGAGCCTGGGAAGGCAGGTGGATGGAGTTGCTCCAGAGAAGAGTTGAGTATTATATGGGGATTTTACAGACCCTAAAGAGATAAGAGATGAAGATGCAGAGTGAAGAATTAGAGAAGATGTCCAATCCTGTACCAGCAGAGAACCCCTCTGTGGTTACAGGTGAGGACAAGGGACTAATCCTCCAGGAGATAGGGAATGTAGTAGAGGAGTTATGGAGACCGGCTATAGCATGGTATGGGAGAGTAGGAGTAGTCATGACCGGTATATAAATATAGTGAGAGACGGATGTAGCCACACTTTCACAGAGAGGTGGGGGAGTACATTGGGGAGTAGATTATAGCTGGGAGTTATGGGGGCTGACCCTGAGGAGGAGACAGATGGGGGGCCAGATGAGGGGTCCACCCTTGGGAGTAAGGGAAAGGTAGGGGGAACAGAATGGAGTTCTGCTTCTCTAAAATAAACGTAGAAATGTGAGGAGACTCACTAACAGAATGAGAGGGTAGTAGAGGATGCCACAGATTTGACAGTAAAAAAAGAGAGGAAGAATTCCCTGGTAGTAATGGCAGTGGCCAATAGAGAATTGATTGAGTGATAATCTGGATGATAATCCTGTATCAATTAACATATTATCAGGGGGAGTGTGTAACCTTGGTTAAGGGTTAAATAACATACTATATTAATAAGTACATCTATGAGGTAAATATATATGTACTGCAGTCACAGTTCTTGAGGTCAAATGTATTTGTGTGTCATGTATTTATAATGGAGTATTGTAGTTCATGATATGTATATATATATATATATTTAATGTATTTGCATATAAATTTATGTGGTACTTTTTTTCCCCTGTGGTGGGGATGTGCACAGTGTATGAGATGCACATGCACAGGAGAAGAAGTGGGCGGAGTGATATGGCGGGGAGCGGTTGGGTTCCTGTCAGGAAAAGAGGGGCAGGGACAGAGATACATATAAAAGGAGCTGCCAGTGGATTAGGATGGAGGAGAGCAGTCTGGGTCAGGCTACAGAAATTGTCCATTGGCTCCCAAGACTCCCCACCATTACACACCCAACCATTACACCCACTTTGCGTTGTTGGAAGAAACTGTGTCGTCCTCCCCATATTTCGTCCATTACTTCCCCTCTCACATCCTTTGTAGGTAACCATGACTTTTCCCCAGGACTTCACATACTTTCCTTTAGAAACTGGTTGACTAAAGGGTTCTTTCAAATAGGCCAGATGGTTTGTCCGTCGGGGTTGGGTCCTTTCTCAGAACTCCAGGAGTCTTGTGACCTTCCCCAGTCCAAATTTTGGAAATATCTTTAAGTAAGACACTTTATTACCTCCTCATGTAAACTTTCTGATCTCAAAAGGTCCTCCACTTTATTTGAATCTCTATGTTTAGCCTCTCAAACTCCGTCTCATACTATATCTAGATTATATTCAGTAATCATTGGAAATTTGGTTAATCTGCCCCCATTATTCACAAAAAAATGGGTAAAAGATCTTCAAGATACAGTTCAGGATATTGACTGGGGGGTGGTTTTTAGTAATACATTTGCTAGTTCATCTTGTGTAGCTACTTTGGAAACGCTTTACAAAGTTCTAACACGCTGGTATAGATACCCTGTCCTTCTAAATAAAATGTTCCCACAGGTTACTAAGAATTGCTGTAGATGTAATTTGGCTCCGGGTAGCCTTTTACATATATGGTGGGATTGTCCTTCCCTGGTTCCATTTTGGAGGAATGTGTTTGAATGCTCTAAATCAATTCTTGGAGGGGAGGTCCCGAGAGACCCTGGGTTTTGGCTTTTGAACTTAACCTCCTCCTCCACGGCCTCATATAAGAATTCCCTATTACGGCATCTCAATAATGCGGCTAAAGCCGTCATCCCTGTTTTATGGAAATCTACTTCTCCTCCCTCCATTAAAGACCGGTTTAAGAGAATAGATTATTATATGGATATGGAGGACATAGTGTCTTTTTCTAAAGGTAGACCTACCGACTTTACTGCCACTTGGCTACCTTGGTTGATATTTAAAGACTCCATTTTATACAAAAATTTCAATGGAGTACTTACTACATCCGTTTCTACAACGTCCCCATCTATATTGGTTTAAGTTTGGGAACACTCTCAAGTATATTCATTTGTTCTAGACCGGTCAATGTTAAATTGTCTCCTCTAATACCCCCAGATTGTCTCCTGCTCAATCCCCTCTTCCCTTCTGATTATCCTCCCTCTATTTCCCCACCCTTCTTGTTTATTTCCTTTCTAATTCTTTTATTTCTCTTATATATATATATATATATATATTTTTTTTTTTTTTTTTTTTCTGGATTATTGATTAAAATATTCTGTATTTTTTAAATGACTTTTTATTTTGATAATTTTATGTATTACTCCAGAGGGAATAAGCAATTGTTTATAAGTATATATACTTTATCTCTCTGTATTTCATTTGGTATTGTTTGGTCTTTTCTCAATAAAAACAAAAAAAAAAGGAGCTGCCAGCAGAGTGGGAGTCAGTCTGCTATTCCCTCCCTCCAGTGCCTGCCCTTCTGTGACCTGGGCAGCGATGAGCTGCCGGGTGCAGGCGGCAGAGCCGGAGAGGGAGCCCAGCCAGAGCTGAGGAAGCAGGAGGGACGGCGGTACTCACCGCGTCTTGCTGGAGATGCCAGAGAGGCGGCGGCATGGGAGGTGGTCCCGGCGGCGAGGAGGAGCAGAGGGACCCACATTGATCGGGGCGTTCCCTGTGAGAGGAGGCAGCTGGCTCAGACTGGAGGCCAATGGTCACAGTGAGACTGCCGGCGTCGTGGAGCAGGAGCCGGCTACAGTTTGCCAGGAGGTGGGGCTTGCAGTAGCGGTAAGCAGAGCAGTCAGCAGCAGAGCTGGATTTAGACCTCATGGGGCCCTTTGCAAGGTACTGGTTTGGGGCCCACTCTCTCTGAAACAATTCATGTACTTTGTTAGGCTCTGTCGAAACCTTGTGGTGCCATATAAATGAAGGACAATATATATTTCACAATATGCCTCACATCAGTGTGTGACAGGGGGAGGCAGAGGGTGACAGGGGGAGGCAGAGGGTGATGGGGAGAGAGATAGGTGGATGGGGGAGGGTAATGGAGCGGCAGAGGGTGACAGAGAGAGGGGGACAAGGAGAGCCAGAGGGTGATGGGGAAAGGGTGACAAGCAGAGGGTGATAGGGAGAGGATAACAGGAAGAGATAGAGGGTGGCAGAGAGTGGGTGAAAGGGAGAGGGTGACAAAGAGAGGCAGAGGGTGACAGGGAGAGGCAGTCAGTGACTGGGAGAGGGTGATAAGCAGAGGGTGATAGAGAGAAGCAGTGGGTGACAGGGAGAGGGCAATGGAAAGGAAGAGGTTGACTGAGGGTAGGTGAAAGAAAGAGGATGACAGGGAGAGGCATTTAATACCAGGGAGGAGATGATGGAGGGTGGATGAAAGGGAGAAGGTGACAGGGAGAGGCAGAGGGTGACGGGCATTGGGTTATGGGAGGAGGGTTACAAGGAGAAGCAGTAAGTGACAGGCAAAGGGTAGAGGCAAAGCGTATGCTAGGTTTCTCAAGGAGGGAGGTAAAGGAGGTAAAATGCTGAGGAAAAACAATGCTAGTGGAAGAAGAGAGAGGGAGAATGAGAGAGGGAGAGAAAGAGAGAGAGAATGAGAGAGAGAAAATCAGGGCTTAACTGTAAGTGAAGAACTGACCTTTCACACATTCCTTGTGCAGAGAAACTACAGCAGGTAAGTATTTTCCCATGGCCAACACAGCAGCAGCCCAAAGAGATACGGAGGAAATCTGAACCCACACCACAGCACTTCCCCACCACAAAGCACAGCAACTCACGGCACCTTCCAATACCACAATGCGCCCCCACTCCCCCACACCGCCTCACCTCCCAACACAGCACCACACCTCCCCACACCACACAGCACCTCCCCACACAGCACAGCACCTCCCCACACCACACAGCAACTCACCACACCTCCCCACACCACACAGCAACTCACCACACCTCCCCACAGCACTTCACCTACCCACACAGCACCGCAACTCCCCACACCACACAGCAACTCACCACACCTCCCCACACCACACAGCACCTCCCCACACAGCACAGCACCTCCCCACACAGCACAGCACCTCCCCACACCACACAGCAACTCACCACACCTCCCCACACCACACAGCAACTCACCACACCTCCCCACACCACACAGCACCTCCCCACACCACACAGCACCTCACCACACCTCCCCACACCACACAGCAACTCACCACACCTCCCCACAGCACTTCACCTCCCCACACAGCACCGCACCTCCCCACACCACACAGCAACTCACCACACCTCCCCACACCACACAGCAACTCACCAAACCTCCCCACAGCACTTCACCTACCCACACAGCACCACACCTCCCCACACCACACAGCAACTCACCACACCTCCCCACACCACACAGCAACTCACCACACCTCCCCACAGCACTTCACCTACCCACACAGCACCGCACCTCCCCACACCACACAGCAACTCACCACACCTCCCCACAGCACTTCACCTCCCCACACAGCACCGCACCTCCCCACACCACACAGCAACTCACCACACCTCCCCACACCACACAGCAACTCACCACACCTCCCCACAGCACTTCACCTCCCCACACAGCACCGCACCTCCCCACACCACACAGCAACTCACCACACCTCCCCACACCACACAGCAACTCACCACACCTCCCCACAGCACTTCACCTACCCACACAGCACCGCAACTCCCCACACCACACAGCAACTCACCACACCTCCCCACACCACACAGCACCTCCCCACACAGCACAGCACCTCCCCACACAGCACAGCACCTCCCCACACCACACAGCAACTCACCACACCTCCCCACACCACACAGCAACTCACCACACCTCCCCACACCACACAGCAACTCACCACACCTCCCCACACCACACAGCACCTCCCCACACCACACAGCACCTCACCACACCTCCCCACACCACACAGCAACTCACCACACCTCCCCACAGCACTTCACCTCCCCACACAGCACCGCACCTCCCCACACCACACAGCAACTCACCACACCTCCCCACACCACACAGCAACTCACCAAACCTCCCCACAGCACTTCACCTACCCACACAGCACCACACCTCCCCACACCACACAGCAACTCACCACACCTCCCCACACCACACAGCAACTCACCACAGCTCCCCACAGCACTTCACCTACCCACACAGCACCGCACCTCCCCACACCACACAGCAACTCACCACACCTCCCCACAGCACTTCACCTCCCCACACAGCACCGCACCTCCCCACACCACACAGCAACTCACCACACCTCCCCACACCACACAGCAACTCACCACACCTCCCCACAGCACTTCACCTCCCCACACAGCACCGCACCTCCCCACACCACACAGCAACTCACCACACCTCCCCACACCACACAGCAACTCACCACACCTCCCCACAGCACTTCACCTCCCCACACAGCACCGCACCTCCCCACACCACACAGCAACTCACCACACCTCCCCACACCACACAGCAACTCACCACACCTCCCCACAGCACTTCACCTACCCACACAGCACCGCACCTCCCCACACCACACAGCAACTCACCACACCTCCCCACACCACACAGCACAGCACCTCCCCACACCACACAGCACCGCACCTCCCCACAGCACCGCACCTCCCCACACCACACAGCACCGCACCTCCCCACAGCACCGCACCTCCCCACACCACACAGCAACTCACCACACCTCCCCACAGCACTTCACCTCCCCACACAGCACCGCACCTCCCCACACCGCACAGCAACTCACCACACCTCCCCACACCACACAGAAACTCACCACACCTCCCCACAGCACTTCACCTCCCCACACAGCACCGCACCTCCCCACAGCACCGCACCTCCCCACAGCACCGCACCTCTCCACGCCACACAGCAACTCACCACACCTCCCCACACCACACAGCACAGCACCTGCCCACACCACACAGCAACTCACCACACCTCCCCACAGCACTTCACCTCCCCACTCAGAACCGCACCTCCCCACAGCACCGCACCTCCCCAAACAGCACCGCACTTCCCCATCACACAGCACAGCAACCCACCGCACCTCCCCACACCACTAGTAACCACCCTACCCCCTCCACACAGCACCAACACAGCCACAAACAGGCTCACCTCCCTGCGCTCCAGTAACCTCTGGAGCTCCCTTCCCTCACCAGCATCACCGCTCCTCATGCATATTAATTTTAGCTCTGCGACAGCTCGTGAACCAACAGCCAATTAGGTGCTACCACGCGGCCACCTCTGATTGGCTGCCGGTCCGCGAGCTGTGGCTGGCTTGTGGCAAGCGCCACATTTAATATGCCACTGGTCGTTGGTAATTAGCTGCCGGACCGCAAGCTATCATTGGTCGGCCGGCGCTAAATTTAATCAGGTAGGGGCGGGCTCAGATGCTGAAGGAGGTGCCACTAAGAGAGGATAAGAGGAGGGGAGGAGACGATAGGGGAAGAGAGGAGGGGAACCAGACCGCCTCCTCCTTCTTAGTTATGGCCGGCGGCAGTGTACCGTAATGAGTCAGTGTGACTCATTATTAGCTCTGCTGTCAGTGCCGCTGTGGGCCCCTTCATTGCCGCGGGAGCCGGTGCAATGCCTACAGCCTACTGGATAGTCAGGGCCGGATTTCGTGGGGGGCCCGAACACGGGGGCCCCTTGGTAACCTGCCGGGCCCTAGGCAGACGCCTAGGTTGCCTAGTGGTAAATCCGGCCCAGGTCGGCGGCAGCTCCCAGTGGGACATCCCAGCAGCAGTGCTGCAAAGAGGAGCAGCGCTGAGAGAAGGTTGTGTAGGGCTGAGAGAAGGCAGTGTAGCGCTGAGAGAAAGCAGTGTAGCGCTGAGAGAAAGCAGTGTAGTGCTGAGAGAAGGCTGTGTAGGGCTGAGAGTAGGCAGTGTAGCGCTGAGAGAAGGCAGTGTAGCGCTGAGAGAAGGCAGTGTAGCGCTGAGAGAAGGCAGTGTAGAGCTGAGACAAGGCAGTGTAGGGCTGAGAGAAGGCAGTGTAGCGCTGAGAGAAGGCAGTGTAGAGCTGAGAGAAGGCAGTGTAGCGCTGAGAGAAGGCAGTGTAGTGCTGAGAGAAGTCAGTGTAGGGCAGAGAGAAGGCAGTGTAGCGCTGAGAGAAGGCAGTGTAGCGCTGAGAGAAGGCAGTGTAGGGCTGAGAGAAGGCAGTGTAGGGCTGAGAGAAGGCAGTGTAGCGCTGAGAGAAGGCAGTGTAGGGCTGAGAAAAGGCAGTGTAGGGCTGAGAAAAGGCAGTGTAGCGCTGAGAGAAGGCAGTGTAGTGCTGAGAGAAGGCAGTGTAGGGCTGAGAGAAGGCAGTGTAGCGCTGAGAGAAGGCAGTGTAGCGCTGAGAGAAGGCAGTGTAGGGCTGAGAGAAGGCAGTGTAGGGCTGAGAGAAGGCAGTGTAGCGATAAGAGAATGCAGTGTAGCGCTGAGAGAAGGCTGTGTAGCGCTGAGAGAAGGCAGTGTAGCGCAGAGAGAAGGCTGTGTAGCGCTGAGAGAAGGCAGTGTAGGGCTGAGAGAAGGCAGTGTAGTGCTGAGAGAAGGCTGTGTAGGGCTGAGAGAAGATAGTGTAGGGCTGAGAGAAGGCTGTGTAGCGCTGAGAGAAGGCTGTGTAGCGCTGAGAGAAGGCAGTGTAGGGCTGAGAGAAGGCAGTGTAGTGCTGAGAGAAGGCTGTGTAGGGCTGAGAGAAGATAGTGTAGGGCTGAGAGAAGGCAGTGTAGCGCTGAGAGAAAGCAGTGTAGCGCTGAGAGAAGACAGTGTAGCGCTGAGAGAAGGCAGTGTAGAGCAGAGAGAAGGCAGTGTAGGGCTGAGAGAAGGCAGTGTAGGGCTGAGAGAAGGCAGTGTAGCGCTGAGAGAAGGCAGTGTAGCGCTGAGAGAAGGCTGTGTAGCGCTGAGAGAAGGCAGTGTAGGGCTGAGAGAAGGCAGTGTAGTGCTGAGAGAAGGCAGTGTAGGGCTGAGAGAAGGCAGTGTAGCGCTGAGAGAAGGCTGTGTAGCGCTGAGAGAAGGCAGTGTAGCGCTGAGAGAAGGCAGTGTAGGGCTGAGAGAAGGCAGTGTAGTGCTGAGAGAAGGCTGTGTAGGACTGAGAGAAGATAGTGTAGGGCTGAGAGAAGGCTGAGAGAAGGCAGTGTAGCGCTGAGAGAAGGCAGTGTAGCGCTGAGAAAAGGCAGTGTAGCGCTGAGAGAAGGCAGTGTAGGGCTGAGAGAAGGCAGTGTAGGGCTGAGAGAAGGCAGTGTAGCGCTGAGAGAAGACAGTGTAGGGCTGAGAGAAGGCAGTGTAGGGCTGAGAGAAGGCAGTGTAGCGCTGAGAGAAGGCTGTGTAGGGCTGAGAGGAGGCAGTGTAGTGGTGAGAGAAGGCAGTGTAGTGCTGAGAGAAGGCAGTGTAGGGCTGAGAGAAGGCTGTGTAGGGCTGAGAGAAGACAGTGTAGGGCTGAGAGAAGGCAGTGTAGCGCTGAGAGAAGGCAGTGTAGCGCTGAGAGAAGGCAGTGTAGCGCTGAGAGAAGATAGTGTAGGGCTGAGAGAAGGCAGTGTAGGGCTGAGAGAAGGCAGTGTAGCGCTGAGAGAAGGCAGTGTAGTGCAGAGAAAAGGCAGTGTAGCGCTGAGAGAAGACAGTGTAGTGCTGAGAGAAGGCAGTGTAGGGCTGAGAGAAGATAGTGTAGCACTGAGAAAAGGCAGTGTAGCGCTGAGAGAAGGCAGTGTAGCGCTCAGAGAAGGCAGTGTAGCGCTGAGAGAAGGCTGTGTAGGGCTGAGAGAAGACAGTGTAGGGCTGAGAGAAGGCAGTGTAGCGCTGAGAGAAGACAGTGTAGCGCTGAGAGAAGGCAGTGTAGCGCTGAGAGAAGACAGTGTAGCGCTGAGAGAAGGCTGTGTAGTGCTGAGAGAAGGCAGTGTAGTTCTGAGAGAAGGCAGTGTAGTGCTGAGAGAAGGCAGTGTAGTTCTGAGAGAAGGCAGTGTAGTTCTGAGAGAAGGCAGTGTAGGGCTGAGAGAAGGCAGTGTAGTTCTGAGAGAAGGCAGTGTAGTGCTGAGAGAAGGCTGTGTAGCTCTGAGAGAAGGCAGTGTAGCGCTGAGAGAAGGCAGTGTAGAGCAGAGAGAAGGCAGTGTAGGGCTGAGAGAAGGCAGTGTAGTTCTGAGAGAAGGCAGTGTAGTTCTGAGAGAAGGCAGTGTAGCTCTGAGAGAAGGCAGTGTAGCGCTGAGAGAAGGCAGTGTAGGGCTGAGAGAAGGCAGTGTAGCGCTGAGAGAAGACAGTGTAGCGCTGAGAGAAGGCAGTGTAGAGCAGAGAGAAGGCAGTGTAGGGCTGAGAGAAGGCAGTGTAGGGCTGAGAGAAGGCAGTGTAGCGCTGAGAGAAGGCAGTGTAGCGCTGAGAGAAGGCAGTGTAGCGCTGAGAGAAGGCTGTGTAGCGCTGAGAGAAGGCAGTGTAGTGCTGAGAGAAGGCAGTGTAGGGCTGAGAGAAGGCAGTGTAGCGCTGAGAGAAGGCTGTGTAGCGCTGAGAGAAGGCAGTGTAGCGCTGAGAGAAGGCAGTGTAGCACTGAGAGAAGGCAGTGTAGGGCTGAGAGAAGGCAGTGTAGTGCTGAGAGAAGGCTGTGTAGGACTGAGAGAAGATAGTGTAGGGCTGAGAGAAGGCTGAGAGAAGGCAGTGTAGCGCTGAGAGAAGGCAATGTAGCGCTGAGAAAAGGCAGTGTAGCGCTGAGAGAAGGCAGTGTAGGGCTGAGAGAAGGCAGTGTAGGGGTGAGAGAAGGCAGTGTAGCGCTGAGAGAAGGCAGTGTAGGGCTGAGAGAAGGCAGTGTAGGGCTGAGAGAAGGCAGTGTAGCGCTGAGAGAAGGCTGTGTAGGGCTGAGAGAAGGCAGTGTAGTGCTGAGAGAAGGCAGTGTAGGGCTGAGAGAAGGCTGTGTAGGGCTGAGAGAAGACAGTGTAGGGCTGAGAGAAGGCAGTGTAGTGCTGAGAGAAGGCAGTGTAGTGCTGAGAGAAGGCAGTGTAGCGCTGAGCGAAGATAGTGTAGGGCTGAGAGAAGGCAGTGTAGGGCTGAGAGAAGGCAGTGTAGTGCTGAGAGAAGGCAGTGTAGCGCTGAGAGAAGACAGTGTAGTGCTGAGAGAAGGCAGTGTAGGGCTGAGAGAATATAGTGTAGCACTGAGAAAAGGCAGTGTAGCGCTGAGAGAAGACAGTGTAGGGCTGAGAGAAGGCAGTGTAGCGCTGAGAAAAGGCAGTGTATCGCTGAGAGAAGACAGTGTAGTGCTGAGAGAAGGCAGTGTAGGGCTGAGAGAAGGCTGTGTAGGGCTGAGAGAAGGCAGTGTAGCGCTGAGAGAAGGCAGTGTAGGGCTGAGAGAAGGCAGTGTAGGGCTGAGAGAAGGCAGTGTAGTGCTGAGAGAAGGCAGTGTAGCGCTGAGAAAAGGCAGTGTAGCGCTGAGAGAAGACAGTGTAGTGCTGAGAGAAGGCAGTGTAGCGCTGAGAGAAGGCTGTGTAGGGCTGAGAGAAGACAGTGTAGGGCTGAGAGAAGGCAGTGTAGCGCTGAGAGAAGACAGTGTAGTGCTGAGAGAAGGCAGTGTAGCGCTGAGAGAAGACAGTGTAGTGCTGAGAGAAGGCAGTGTAGTGCTGAGAGAAGGCTGTGTAGTGCTGAGAGAAGGCAGTGTAGCGCTGAGAGAAGGCTGTGTAGGGCTGAGAGAAGGCAGTGTAGTGCTGAGAGAAGGCAGTGTAGTGCTGAGAGAAGGCTGCGTAGGGCTGAGGTGACTGTAAGCTGATTTAATCACCAGCGCGGAGGTGACAGTGAGTAGTTATACCTGGCACCCACACAGAGGATCGCAGCACCAATACAGGGCATATTATAAATCCATCTTTATTATTATAGACATAGTTCCCTGCATAAATTGGGACAGGAGTACACAACTGGGAGGAGCAGATAGAGCTATATGTATAGCGGTTGCCTAGCAACAATTGACTCTTACCGGAAGGAATAATAGTTACAGGAAGGGGTACATCCAGCAGTAGGGCGGCCTGGTAACAGCTATGACCCTGGGAAAGTAGCCAGAAGTGAAGAGAGAGACGGCGATGACAAGCTCCCTGCTATGCATAGTCAGGGGATCAATGGTCAGCAAGTGACAAGCAGGTGGGTAGCAGCAGTAGCGCTGTACCCATAGTGTGTAATATTACAACTCCTTACCTACTGGATATACTGGTGCTCTGGTTTTACAATACCCTACAGGAGATGGTTATTTCAGTTGTGAGATTCATTATCCTCCAAGGCATCCGCATAGGTATTACAGGACCTGGACTTTGATGTCAATACAGAGCATCCTTTAATAGTTTGGAGACTTACGGAGCATACACACGGACAGAATTATCCGATCTGTCAGATGAACGATTGAACGATTTTTGACTGCATTAAATGAATGGAATCGTCCAAGTCTGACTGCAAACACATCAGATGTCAGATATCGTTTTCTGACCATCGGGAACGCGCATCGTTCATCGTCCATCGTTCAGGCATGTCAGATATGTCAGATTTTCCTTCAGATATGAACGATTGAACGATTTTTTAAATCGTTATCGTTCAGATCTGAAGAAAAATCTGACCGTGTGTATGCACCATTACCCAGAGACTATTTAAATGCTTATAGTGGAAGCTCCGCAGTAGAGCTTTATGAGGACTACTGAACATTTAACAGAGACAAATTTTAACTCATGAACTAAGCTGCACATTCCATAGGTTTAAGTCATTTTCTTGCTAGAGTAAGTAAGCTTAGAGTATTAGATGCATTATTTATAGAAGAAACACAAATATTGTATTCTTTGTGCTTACCTATTGTAATGCTCATGTGCACCACATGTGACTATTTTTGACATTTATTCGTATAAAGGAGACTTATAACAGTTTATTATTATGTAATATCTACCTGGAAACAGAAGCTTAGGGAAGTTCCAGTTCAGCAATCTTCTGCGGAGAGAAAGGAAGAAGGTGGTGAATGTAATTCCAAAGTAAACTGTATTTATATATCGTGTTAATACACTACATTAACCATTGGGTTTTCCCAAGTAGACCCACATAGACCATAAGTACTTGGGTACCGGCACTGACAATGGGGATGTACACCACTTAGAGGAATGCTAACGTTGGGTACATTTGTAGTAACAAAGGTGTTAGTAACCTGGTGACCCTTTAGTGGTAGAAGGGGGGTTACACATACATTTCGTTGTAATACCCTTTTTTGCATAGACATATATTGTTGAGAATAGCAACTTTACATGAAAGAAAAATCAAATGTGCACTTTTATAAGCATATAAACTGATTTTAGGCCTAACAGATCCGATTCACTATTTACTTTTGCACTGGCAAGTGGTATAAGTACAACAAAAACCACATCCACACAGATAGCAATATTAGATTTTGACTTTACAGCCGGATAATGCATAAATAATAATAAGGATTATAGGGGAACAATGGCAATTTTTACATGGTATCCTTTCTTTAACAATCACCAAGCAATATATATATATATACAGCTCAATTACCACACAACCAACAGCATCTACATTTCACAAACAAATATATTTCTTTACATAATATCAACATATCTGCAATTAAATATGAGCATAAGTCTGCACAGTAGCCATATCATATACTAATTCTCATTATTTCACAAAACACAAGGATAACTTGTTAAATGCATTTTCCTAGCAACAACACTAAGCACAACTGCGGAGAGATCACTGTGGGAAATCAGCAGGCACTCAGGGCTGCCATCAGAAATTGTGGGGCCTGGGACTCACAAAATTGGCAGGGCCCCCCCACACAGAGTTCGGAAACCGTGAGCCAGATGAGGGCGTGGGCTGAGCCGACGGCAGATACGGCCAGTCCCACCCCTCATTATGACCCTGTATATCAATATGCAGAATTAACCTGGGTACACACTAACGGATATATCTGCAGATGATGGTTGTTCATACACACTGAACAACCATCACCTGTCATCTGACCGCGGGTCCTGCTGACTGGGGGGCATGTTGCGCCCCCCTGCCCCAGCCACTGCAGCAAGTGTACGGGTGGTTGGCTGACCCATAAACACAGCACGAAGCCCCAATATATCTGCAGATATATTGGGCATCGACTGTGCAGCACAGCCGACGTGATATGTTTGTGAAGGATGTCATTCACAGACATATCACTTGTACACACTGGCCGACGGGCACCCGATATATTGGCCGATCAATTGATCGCCCAATATATCTGCCAGTGTGTACCCAACATTATACGCACTTCAAGATGCAACTGCAACTACACATACAGCATAATGTGCCTGCTTGCTATTGCCAGGTGCCAATGGTAACAATAATATGCCTCCAAACACACATTTATATATTTATTAACAGCCATGGTCTGGCACTTCCAGTAATGCACTTGAAGCTTCTGCCGGTGCCCTCACAGAAAAGCAAACAGTCCACAGAAGGTGCGACACTCCTGGCATCAATATTAAAAGATCAATAACGTTGATTATAACGCCAGCATATTTATCTTTTACTGTGGACTAATATATATATATATATATATATATATATATATATATATATATATATATATATAATCTCTAAAAGCCTCCATGTCTATCTAGCCCTGCCCTGCAGCCTACATGTCTATCCAGCCCCCTTCTGCCTCTGCAGTGGTGTTGCAGCCCTCTTTTGCCTCAGCCAGCCAGCGTGTGAATCTTACCTCAATTCTTCTGTTTCAGGCGGCTGCTGCTCCTCCGACACCGTGGCTCTTCTCTACTTTACTAGCGCGCGGTGACTTCATGACGTCACGCGCGCTGGATAAACTTTGTTGTGCATCCGTCGACAGAGGGGGGATAGACAGCATAACCGGGACTTCTCTCACGGCAGGCGGCAGGCTCTTTTCAGTAGTGGCAGGTGGGGCATATATTAGCACTAGCAGTAGCGGAGATGGGCGGCCATAGGACGGGGGCCCCTTTCACTTACGTACACTGGTTATAGCGGCGGCGGGTGGGTGGTAGGAGCGGGCCGGGCCCCCTGTCTTTGTTTAAGTGTCCGGGCCCGGGACAGTAGTCCCGGCGGTCCCCCCCTGATGGCGGCCCTGCCGGCACTTATCAATCAATAATCATTCAATAGTGTAGCGGTAATAGAAAGGAGCAGTACCTGCAATTAGTATCTGTACAGAAGTAATTGCCCTGGACTTTTAGATACCAGGGGGTAAATTTACTAAAGTGAGAGTTTTTAGAAGTGAGTTTTAAAAGTGATGTTGCCTATAGCAACCAATCAGATTCTAGTTATTATCTTCTAGAAGGTGCTAGTTAAATGTTAAGTAGAATCTGATTGGTTGCTATGGGCAACATCACTTTTAAAACTCACTTCTAAAAACTCTCACTTTAGTAAATTTACCTCTAGGTGTCATGTCCCATTGTTAGACTAGGGACCAGGTTCGTAATAGATCAGAGGGGCAAGCAATGTGATTCCCTTTTAAACAGACACAATGACAGACACAATAAGAAAAGTACAACGCAATTTTATTGTGCAAGAAAACAAATGACACATAACCTCTGTACATTGCATCACAATATCCATTATTTTAGATATCAACTGTTTCAGCACACAATTGCACCTTGTGTTATATATTTAGAAAAACACACATTACAGTATAACAGTGGAGGCAAAGATTTTCCTACAGTTCCACAGTTTTAGTTTTAAACAAAGTCAGTCCAGCTTTCAAGGAAAAAAACAAACTGGGCATGCAACTCGGCGGCTTTAGCTTTAAGCATAGTCCAGCATAAAGGAACATCAAAGAATTGCATACAGTTCATGGCTTAAACCCTAAGCAGAGTCCAGCATAAAGGAACATCAGAGAATTGCATACAGTTCATGGCTTAAGCCTTAAGCAGAGTCCAGCATAAAGGAACATCAGAGAATTGCATACAGTTCATGGCTTAAGCCTTAAGCAGAGTCCAGCATATAGGAACATCAGAGAATTGCATACAGTTCATGGCTTAAACCCTAAGCAGAGTCCAGCATAAAGGAACATCAGAGAAATGCATACAGTTCATGGCTTAAGCCTTAAGCAGAGTCCAGCATAAAGGAACATCAGAGAATTGCATACAGTTCATGGCTTAAGCCTTAAGCAGAGTCCAGCATATAGGAACATCAGAGAATTGCATACAGTTCATGGCTTAAGCCCTAAGCAGAGTCCAGTTAAAGGAACATCAGAGAATTGCATACAGTTCATGGCTTAAGCCCTAAGCAGAGTCCGGCATTAAGGGAAATGTATAGAGTAACATAATAACAATTAATAGACCACAGTGTTAAGACCTCAATGCACTGTTAACGGTATTTACGCATAAGCAAAGTATAGAATTTACATAAGATAAATAAGAGTTTCAGACTCCAAACAGACCATAAATGATATTTAGGTTAAGCAGACAAAAATACATGACTAAAATTTAGCCTAAGCAATAACTTGAAATCAACACAGTGAGCATTTAGCATTTTAAGCAAGCACATAAAAGCCCACTCCTAGGCACTAGAGGACCAGCAACAGCATTGGGCAAAGCATACGTTTCTGTAACCAATAAATGTAAGCAATAGGAGCACCATCCGCAGCTGACATTACATCATACATGCCGACATTTCACTCCCTCCTTCCGGGAGGGAGCTGTCGGGCTTCTCGGCGGAGGGCGGGTCGCAGTGAAAAGGGGGCGTGGCCCGGCGATGATGAACATTTTGGGGCAGAGCATGGGGGTGTGGCAGCGCGAACACGTCATCACGGCTCCGCCCCCTCTTCACAATGCCGTTTTTAAAGGCATTGTGAGGCAGGGGGCGGGGCCGTGATGACGCGATTCAGCGCGAATCACGTCACTGGCCCCTCCGCTGCCGGGATATTTATGGTGAGTGCAGGGGGGGGGCCGGACGGGTCGCTGGTGCCCGGGAGACTTGCCTGCCTTCCCGGGAGGTCGGGAGCGGCACCCGATTTTTGGGAGGCTCCCGTCCAAATCGGGAGGGTCCTCCGGGATGCAAAGCGCCGCACCAGAGCTCCAAGAAGCAGCCCTCAGATGTCAGTACACAGGAATGCTTGCAGGGGAAATTCCCCTTCTCAGGGCTCTGTCTGGCAGAGAAGTTACTGCAGCCCAGGGGTCCTTGAGCCTTTTCCTTTGGGGTTGTCTCTTCCCTTGCACGCTGTCCTCTGGTCCTCCCAGTGTAGCCTTGCTCCAGGTGGGCATCCTCTCCGGTCAGCGCTGGTGGTCAAATCGCGTTGCGGGCTCCTTCCCCTTGATCCCACAGGCAGCTCCTCTGCGCTGATCTTCCGTGTCTTCGGGCACTTCTCTGGGCAGCCCAAAGCATAAGGGGTCCTGCGGCTCTCCCAGCAAGTCCCTGCAGCAACAGTCTTCTCCGGGTGCAGTGGCTGACAGGTACAGGTATAGGTGGTGATTACTCTTGGGGTCCTGCAGGGGCAGGCTCAGTGGGGTTCTTTAGCCTCCAGGGTGAGTGTAATTACACCTCAGGCACTTGTAGGGGTTTGGTATGGCAATCCAGTGGGGTACTCCTCTTCTGCTGCGGAGTACAGTATTTATAATCCATGGTAAGGCACTTGCAGGGGCTTGGTATAACACTCCAGTGGGGTACTCCTCTCTGCTACAGAGTACAGTAATTGTAATCCAGGGCAACCCAGGGGCTCAATAATTATAATCCAGGAGGGTAGCGGGGTCCCTGCAGCAGGCACTCCTATAAGCAGCAGGCAGCAACAGCACAGCCCTCATACTTAGCAGGGGTCTCTTCCATAGTGGGGGGTCCTCCCAGTTCTTCACTGGTCCTTACAGCTAGGAGTTCTCGTGGGGTCTTTGCGCCGGCTGTTCGCAGCCGGGATACCTTCACTGTGGCAGCGCTCTGGCTTTCACCACAGCCGCTGACCCCCAGTGAGTCCTGCTCTGCATCTGGGTTACTACTGGCTAGGACACCCCCCTCCTCTTTCCCTGCAGGTATTTGAATCACTCTACAAACTACATGGCAGCTCCTACTTCCCAGCTGCTTCCCATCAGGGCATCTCCTCTCCCCTCCAGGGGATTGCTGTTTCATAACCTTCCCCTCTTTCTCCTCCCTGCTTGTCCAGCTCCCCTGAATGGACAGTGAAGCCCCAGCAACAGACCGCCTACAAGGTTCTCCGCCTGGACACCAGGGCTACCAATGAGTGGGACAGGATTTTCCCGCAAAAATGGGTTACTGACCAAGGGACATTTTCTATCTCCCTGTTTGCACATGCTCAGTATGGTCCAGGGGGAGCAGGGTCAGTGAAAGTTCACTATATCTTTCTATGGGATCCATGGTGCTGTATTCATTTATGAAGAGAAAAAAAAAAAAACTGACAGGGGCTACAGGACACCTTAATGCCTCCCTAATTTACTAAGGGGTAACCCCATAACTATGGGGGTACCACACAAGCAACCCCAAATCCTTATCTGCGGGCACTGAACAATATTCAATTACAATGCTGAAGATGGGAGTCCTAAGTGGGGACACTCTAAAAACCTCCCAACTAAATCTCTCCCTCTAGGGGCAAACAGCGTCCGGGTAAAGCTATACCCCCTAGGAGCTCCGGCTCCTGGGTGCTCCATTCCTCCAACAGGCACAAGTCTGCAACAAAAGCCTCAGCAGCCTCTGGTCTTCACGGGGGTCTTGTAGGGTCCTCACACCGGCTGCCCAGTAGTTGCCTGCAGCCTCCGGACCATCCAGCAGGGATCTTAAGCCAGGGTCCTTGTGCCGGCTATTTCACCCGGGATCTTCCACACTGTGGCAGTTCCTCCTACTGTGCCCAGTCGCTTACCTATGGCCCCTCCTGCATACGCCTTCATCCTGGTCCGCGGACACCTCAGGCAGCCGCTCTACCGCTCCGTTCTCGCTGCCAGACCCCTCTGACTCCTGATGGCTACATTTCAAAATGGCTCCACAGGTTGGCTCCCATCTATGTTCCCCTTTCTGTTTCAGCTGCCCTCCTATAGGGACCTCTGCTGGTGGGTGTCTCTCTGCTCCCCATGTCCTGAGTCCTGACTGGCTGCTGTCCCCTAGCAGAAACCAGCCCCAGGGGATTCTGCCTTACTACCAGGGCCACCAATCCCCAAGGGCCCCCAATTCGTGGGGACTACTGTTGCTGGCCAACCTAGGGGGAAACCTGCCCTGTCAGTGCAGGCTCAGGGGCCTATTCATCAACACTAAATTAACGTTTTTAAGGACATTTTCCTTAAATAACGTTATTTTAGTATTCATGAAGTAACTTAACGCCGGAGATATCACTGATATCTCCTGGTTAAGTCCCCCTGAGTTAATTTTCACACTCCCCATACACTAGCACATTAGTATGGGTACATTAGTACATTAGTATGGGGATGTGGAAATTATGGTATTCATCAAATTCCGAAAATTATGTATTTTCGGAATTTGATGGAGGTACTATCCGCCACTGAGGTGGCGAATAGCAGGTGAAACTTACCTGCTTACAGCTGGACAGGTCCCCCGATGTCTCCCTCCGGCTCTCAGGTGCGTCCTCTGGCTCCGGAGGCTGGTCGGACACTGTGTTCTCCCAGCAGAACAAAATAAATATAAGAAAAAAAAAAACTTTTTTTTTCTAATCTGTACTGTGGTCTGCTGGGAGAACACAGTGTCCGACCAGCAGGACGGAGCCGGAGGCTGCTGCGCGGACAGGTAAGTGCGGGACGGGGGGGAGGTGAGTTGGGGGGGGGTACACAAAATTACAGCAGCTTTAAGTAGTGCTGCGCATGTGCTGGCTTTACGAATGTAACAGCACATGCGCAGCATGGATTCCAGCTGCGGTAAATTAGAGCAGGCAGGGAAAACTATCTATTTCCCGAAAAGCTGTCATCGCAAAAATGACAGCTTTTCGGAATAGATAGTTATGGAGAGGAGGAATGATGAATTCCTCCTGTAATTAGTAGGGATGAGCGGGTTCGGTTCCCTGTCTCCGAGCCCAAGCTCGGATCTCCCTGTCTGCCCCGGATCCCTCTCCCGAGGCAAAACCTCGAGATCTGCTGTCGGATCTCGAGGTTTTGCCTCGAGCGGCCATTTTAAAAAAAATGCCTTTGCCTTTAATGGGCAAAGTGCTGATTGGCTGACAGAGCCGTCTATCACGGCTCTCAGCCAATCAGCATTATGGTGCTCATTTGCATGTAGCACGGACTCGTGAGATCCGTGCTACATGCATCTGTGTGATTGACAGTGACACAGAGCACAGATGGGTCAGTGAGACCCGTCTGTGCTGCTGTGTATTTCAATGACACAGATGCACGCACGGACCAGGAGATCCGTGCTACTTGCATCTGTGTCATTGACACAGAGCACTGACGGGTCCGTGAGACCCGTCTGTGCTGCTGTGGTAAAAAAAAAAAAAAAACCTGTGTAAAAAGAGAAAAAAATGGCGTGCCCCCCCCCCCAAAAAAGAGCAACCAGCCCCGGGCATTAGTGACCCAGTGCTGTCCCTGTACTTAAGCACAACCAGCACCGGGCTAGTCAGAACCAGAGCTGGTTGCCAAAATACGGGGGACAAACGACGTAGGGGTCCCCCGTATTCTGCGCAACCAGCTCTGGGCTCTGATCCGGTCCTGGTTCTGGAAATACAGGGGAAAAAAATTAGTAGGGTTCCCCTGTATGTTCCAGAACCAGCACTGGACTTTTTCTAGCGGGGGGCTGATGCCACAGCCAGGGGAGCCCTTTCACCGGGCCCCCCAGCCGCAGCATCAGCCCTGACCGCTAGTCAGCCCAGGCCGGGGATCCATGGAGAGCTGGGGACCCTCTCCAGGGCACCCCAGGCCCAGGCTGATAGCCCGGGGCTATCCCCGCCACCCCTGGTGGCGGTGGGTGGCGGGTTGATTGTGTGGTGTGGTGTAAATAAAGAATATCAAACATTGTCTTTACAAGTAGAACTGCAAGTCCCAGCAAGCCTGCCCCGCATGCTGGTACTTGGAGAACCACAAGTACCAGCATGCAGGGCATTAAGGGCCCACTAGTACCTGTAGTTCACCTGTAAAAAAATGTTTAAAAAAAACACAGGACACACACACCGTGACAGTATAAGTTTATTAAACATACATACACACACACACACATGTACACATACTCACCTATGTAACCCTGTAGCATCGGTCCACTTGTCCGGTAAAGTATCCATAGGGGACCTGTGAAAAAAAAATACTCACCATCTCCTATGCGAGGTTCTGTCCTCTTCGTTCCAAAGTAGGCATCCCCGGACTTGGCAAAAAAAAAAAACGAAAACGCGATCCACGAACTTAGTACCGTTCTATAGAACGGTACTTCCCGAATGAGAGCTTAGCGGCGGGGTATCACCATGGAAACCCCGCTGCTAAGCGTTCAATGGCTGAGAGAGGCCATCTCCCGTCTCTCTCAGCCAATGAACGGCTCCCTCCATTGTAGTCAATGGTGGGAGCCGCAAGGTTATTAAAGTTTACCCTGCGGTTCCCACCATTGACTACAATGGAGGGAGCCGTTCATTGGCTGAGAGACGGGGGAGCAACTAGTCACTTTTTTCGGTCTGCGCATGCGTGTGCGTGAACCGGCTGCTGCGATCGGGGCTGCGATCGCAGTGACTACGCAGACCCATCGCAGAGTAATTGACAGGAAGTGCCATTCGTGGGTTGTTGGGGAAACTCAGGCGTGCCAGTGCATTTGAATGACGTTACAGGGGCGTGCATAATTAAGTCCCAGAGCTCTACATGGCGACAGGAAGCTTCGCAGGTTGTGAGTCATGCCAAGCTCAACCACAACTCTGCGTATGGGTCCGATGTTACCGATGTTTTTCGCTGACTTACCGATGTATGTAATGGGAAGTTGGCGGCTTTATAAGCTGATGGGCATCTTGGTATAGTGCTGCGATCGCATTCATATGGATATTTTCGCAACGTGCGGGTGCGTGCGATTGCAGACTTGCGATCCAAGCTGAATGATGCCCACTGTTCCCGATTAGTCAGTGAAGTTTGACAGTTGCATGCATATGATCTAAATGCAGAGCCTGGCCTGCTGCCATATAGGAGGAACCTTACTGTACACCCTGCTCTCCCCCCTCATGTTACAGTATAAAGTTTGCTGAAAGCAGGAAGACAGCACAGCAAGATGTGGCAGCAGCTCCTGGATAAGGGCAGGTGAGAGGCTGCAGCGTGTGTACGTCCTGCGCGGCTTTCTGTCCCTGTGTCAGGAGCGAAACTGCAAATAGATCAGCCAAATGCTAACTATACCCAATCCAGCAGATCAGGGTGCTCCGAGTATAATCATAGGGGTAGAATCCTGCGGTGCTTACAGTGATGTACAGCATTTATGCTGCAGTAAGACACCTGGGAAGTTCTATATGTAGAGATGATGTATTATGACGCTATGGAGGCTCATGCAGAGTCAGGTGCAGTTACAGTATGACCATATGCAGGGAGAAAGTGCACAGAAGTAAAAGCCCATTTGCACTTAAATGTTCATTTTAAATTGCGTCCAGCTATTCATTACTAGCAAATGTGCCAGGTTTACGTTTACCTAAGGAATAATCAGGGTGCATACGTACTATAATAATAACTGTGGGGATGGCATAGAAATGCGGAGTGACAGTGTTATTACCTTACTAGTTATTGCTATACAGTACGGTTCTGTAAGGACCTGTCATATACACAAGAGATCGTTATTTATAGGGACAGAAACAGGGGTGTATTAAGAGAGGAGGGGGGCTGTGTGCAGCCTTTGTGAGGGGTGTATCTAGGTGTCTGAGCACCCCTGGCAAAGTAAGTGTCTGGTGCCACCCCTCTAGTTTTCAACTTTTCTGATACACGTGTGATTTATCCTAAATGAGAGTTTTCGTTACCTTATGGTGGTTTTTCTGCAAAGGGGAACCTCTGAAGAAATTGATGCTTCCTGGGCAGATGGTGACTTCAATGTCAAAATCATTTTACAGATGTATTACCAGATAATACATACAGTAGTAACGGAAATTTTGGTGCAGGGCAAAATGCGAATTTCCCTAAACAAGCAATTTTATATTATTAAACTGTAGTTGCTGATTTGGTATACCATTTGTATCACTAATAGGGCTTCCTTAGAAATGTTGATGATTACTGTTCGTGAGCCTTTTCCTTCTAATCCTGCCAGTTGTGAATAATCTCCAGCCACTATCCCCCCATCCCCCGGTTCTCTTCAGCCTCATCCCCGTATCTCTCCAGCTCCATTCCTCATGTCCCTGCAGCTCCAGCCCCCTTGTGTCCTTACAGCCTCACCTCCCTGTGAACCTCATTCAGAGTCGGTCGTAGCGGCCGCATGTTCGTACGCCACCGATGTTCGCTAAATTGCGCATGCGTAAAGTTCGCAATGCGCGTGCGCAAATTAGCTGCTACGATCAGAAATTTCTTTCTCCTTGAACACAGCCAGGTCGGTAGTTTGAGTGACAGATTGAGGCGTTTGTGGATGGTCTCGATTAATCCTTATATGCCCGGACATGACGTGTAATGCGTACGAGAAGGGGGCGTTTTTTTTTGTCTTACGGCTGCATCCTCCCCTTGGTCGGCCAGCTACCGATCCGATCTTAAGGACGCAACTTGCGAGTGCATCATTTGCATATCCGGCCCCTTTTCCCTTACGACTGTGCGGCCGCTACGCCCGACTCTGAATGAGGTCCTGTGTCTCTCCAGCCTCATTGTGTTTTTCCTGCTCCTCAGTGTCTCCCCAGCCCTCTTCTGAATATGTGAACTAAGAAAGTTTCCACACTTGCTGTGCACAAAGGGTACTGTGCAGGATAATAGTATATAAAGAAGCGCAACCTCTGAAGTTACCATATGATGATACTTGGCCCCTGGCAGAGCTGCATTAGAGTGGTGGCATGTGAGTGCCAGTGGGTAGGAAGTGATGTGACATCTGCCAGCTGCTGGGAGGGAGAACTTACAACCCAGCTGTATAAACACAGTATATATTGTGGCAGTGTCACCAGAGGTGGCACTGGTGAGTAGCAGATTCTGTTTGGGGCAGGGGAGATCCACCCACACAGACTAGAAAAGGATTCTGGGAAGTTATTTAAGGGCTGCCCAGTGGATTCAGTCCAGGGAGGACTGAGGCAGAACAGTCAGACAGAGCTCATTGTGCCAGGAAGCCATTGGGGGCCAGGAGGCCTGAGCCTAGACCTGTGAGGTACAGGGAAGGCTATCAAACTCTGTGACTGAGTTATGGTACCTACAAGAAGCAGGCCAGACTGTGAGGCTGTGGCAGCCAGCCAACCAGAGACCAGGCCGGAGCCTGTGTTTGACCTACAGGAAGCAGGGCTAAGCTGACGTTGGGACTTTTGTTTGCAGACTAGCTGCTCCCTTATAGAGAGGGTTGAAGAAGTGAGCTAGTGCCCTAAACAAGGGCTAGGTTTTTTATTGTTTTCTGTTTGTTTCCTGATTTCACATGCTAGGAGTAAAGCATCACCTTGTTTATTTCATCTGAAAGCTGTGTGTGGACCCTCATTAAACACCTAAACACTGAACCCATTCACCCTCTACCGAGCTAATTAACCCCAAGACATCACAATATATATATATATATTTTTTTTTTTTGTTAAATCCCGACATCACTATATATATATATATATATATATATATATATATATATACATATATATATATATGTATATATATATATATATATTTATTTTTAAAATCCCGTTCTTTAGAGGCCATACCTGAGCCTTTGGTGATAATGCTGAGAGTCTTAGGGCCAAATGTAATAGGGTGAGAGTTTAGAAAAGTGAGAACTTCTGACACTTTTTAAACTTTGCCAATGTAATAGAGTCCAAAAACAAAGTAACAGAGTGAACTTGTATGTTTTTTTAGACTTAAAAAGCTCTCACGATTTAAAATCTCATTCAGATGTTTTCCCATTTTGAAGATAAAACTCAACCAATGTGAGAGTTTACTGCTAAACTCTCACATTTTCTAAACTCTCACCCTATTACATTTGGCCCTTAGTCCCCTAATCCCCCCCCAACAGGCAGGCACACCCACCGTAGCCTGTGCAGCCCTGCCACTAGCGCCCAGCTCAAAGAGCTGCCAGCCAGGTACACAGCTACCTGCAGCCTGTACTCTCTGTGTGGTGGTGGTGATATGTTATTACTGCAATAGGGAACTCATGCATTGCTACTGATAAGCACTGACTTTGGCAGGGACGGATTACAGAAAACTGGGTCTGACAGGCAGTAAGGGAGTGACATCTTATTAAAAGAAATATACTGTGGCTGTCCAGTTCTGGCTCATTACCTCCCTCTGATTCCAGGCACTTACCTTGTTCAGCATCTTCCGGATGCTCCCCTCCGGGCTCCTCTCTTCATTACATCCTGGCAGTGTGGCGCGTGTGACGTCATGACATCACACGCGCTATGCCACTATACAAATAAAAACTTTATTGCACCGACCACAGTGGCCAGTGTCACAGGGCTCTGAGGAGATCAAACAGTGAACGCTCAGGGCAGATGGCCCCGTATTAGTGTGACAGCCCAGAGGGAACTCTACTAAGTTTTTTTCGATTTGTAGAGCGATGGTACCGCTGACATGGGACTCTGGAGAGGTAAGTATTTGGTAATGGGTACAGGGTGTGCAGTATGAGCCCCCCTGAACCTATTATAGATACGCCCCTGTATTATACTTGCCTTCTTCTGAGTACTAGTTTCAGGGAGATTATAATATAGACTGTAGTAGAATGCGCAGCATGGAGCAACGATGAGGGGGGCGTGGTCAGCTCCGATCAAAGGGCGTGTCTAGCTTCACTTCCGGCGGTATCTATTCCCACTAAGGGGCGTGTCCTGCAGAGGCAGGTGAGAACAAATAGGGGAAATGCAGAAACTAAAATAAAGCACTGGAATAATAATAAAAAAAGAGCATACACATTTCTAATATATGGCTGAATGTTTATTTCTGTACATTATTACACAGCTACAGTAGCACTGTTACAAGACAAGGGAGTAAGCATAAAAAAGGGACAACATTTAGACAAAATAAATGCAGATTTGAGAGCTAAGGTTAGGGAGAGTCCTGCTTGTGAGAGAGCTCCCAATCTAATGGGAGACAGACAGAACTGGCACAAATGCATCCGAATACTTGAATAAGTTTGAGGATAGATAAGCACCCTGTTTGATATGTAATTTTGTTAGGTAAGTTAAGAGTTAAAAGCTGGAGGGGGATGTGGTTAGTATTCGTCACTTGAGGAGTATAAGCCTATGGTAGGATTTAAGGGAGGGCTTAGAGGTTCCATATAAATAGCCTGGTGAGGGGAGCCATCTTCCTCTTTCCAGTTTATTTCAACCCCACCCACCCACCCGTGTAAGATGGTTTGTGTAAATTTTTCTGTTGTTGGATTGTGCATTTGTCTGTGATTTTCTCCCAACAGGTAGAGGTGCAGCCTGGCGGGAAGCAGTGCTCATGGGCGGCCTATTATTAGCGCAGGAGTGCCTGTGGTAGCATTCTTCCTTTGAGAGCGGCCAGTTTGTCACCGCCTAAAGGGGGGACATGGTCATTGTTCCAAGGGAGGGACCAATGCTGTGCCAATTAGGGAAGGATGGTACTGCCCCAGGTCAGTCTGTGCAGGGCGGGGATCCGCCCCTTTTTATTTGTATTGATATCCACTGGGCTGTGGCCTTGGAGCACTGCTTTCTTCTTGCCACCTATTCTAGAATTTCAATTTGATCAATAAATTCTGTCTGTGACCTCTTTGAATTCCATATTCATGTGTCAGTGTGTTTATTTCTAGGTTTAGGAATAAGTTAAGTTAACAAAAGGGAATAATAAAACAAATGGGTGACTTAGTGAGTGTGACTTATGGTGGACTATGGGGACAGTAACAAGGGTGCACCAGTGTCAGTATAGTTGGGAGTATGGTAGACTGTTGTAATTGGGTGGGCTTTCCGATAGTGAATATGAGGGGGTTCAGTGCGAGGCAGCTTTCTGGAATTACAGGTAGTCTCTCCTCCCAGCGGGGACTTGCACAGTGCAGACTGCCTGTCATTCCAGATAACTGTACACAGAGATCATAACCTTGAAAGATAAGACAGTCTCGATCTTATCTTATTCCTCGATCCTTCCTCTCATGGGAAACCATCTGCGCAGAGCAAATCAACAGTAAACAAAGCTGCTTAGTTTCCTGTGTTACTATGCAAGCTCTGTCATATAATAAACAGGAGTCCCGAGTCCCTACTACAGTACCTACATTTACTTTTTTCTAGGGCAATGGTTCTCAAACTTGGGTCCCCATTTACAAACGAAATATAACCCCTTTAGCGCTCGCTAAAGGGGTTATACCTTTTTGCTGTATTTAGTAAACAGCAGTAATCTAAGATTACAGATGTTTGTACAGTATCGCTCTCGCCATGTAAAAGATGGCAAGAGCAATGCGGGCCCCATTGCCGGCAATGGAGAACCGGCGGTGCCTTTCCGGCTTCAACGAAGCCTTCCAGGCACTGCCGGGTCTCCCTGCCATGCACATGCGCAGACGGACCATCGCGCATGCGCATGACCCTGGAGCCCCGTCGCTGGCAGCGTTAGGCTGCCAGCAGCCCAGCAGAGGACCTCGTCGAGGACGAGGATTCCGCTGGACTTCGCGGGACCTCGCCGGAGGGGTAAGTATTACTAAATACCAGTGGAATTTTTGTTTGTATCACAGTGATACTAAACGAAAATTCCAGCTGGTATTTCCCTTCGTTTGTAAATGGGGCCCTTGGTCCTCACATTTTCCATGTCACCAAGCAGGTGCAAAGGTGTAGTCATTACTCACTGACACATTTGAAAAGATCCACAGGTGGAGCTAATTATTTCACTTGTGAATCTGTGAGGAGAGATGGAAAACATATACTATTTGGGGTCCTGAGGACCGAGTATGAGAACCTGTGTTCTAGGGGATCGGTATAGAGCCACTGGGGGAAGGACGCTGCTGCTGCCGCCAGTCACTGCCATGAGACCCAGGGTGGGAAGGCACTGCAGTGAGTCGGTGAGATTATGGGCATGGTGGCCACCGCTACTCACAACCCTGCAGGGGCCAGCCTGTAGCACTACAGTAGCAAAGTCATGCTGTTACAGTACATCCTCGAGCCCCAACTGAAAGTGCCTTTAGGCCAGTCTGCCCTGTACAGAAGTCGCATGTTACACTTAAAATATAATTGACTACAAATTAAATAATATATCATCTGCCGTTTTCACCATTGGAGAAAAAATGGGGATCCTCTTTCCTGTAGTATGCCAAATGGAAATGAAAAGACGGGCGTGAGTTCATGTAATACTGCAGCTGCACTAATTATTTAAATACTAGAGGTGGGAGGGGTCAAGCTGCAATTATCCAATCAGGATCTGCTAGCTAGTACTTAATCATCATTGCATCTCGATGCACCACTCCTTTAGCACCTGCAGATATACACCTTATGACACTAGCCTGGGTCCAGCTCAGTGTCAGATGCTATTACCTGGACTCGCTATGTTTGCCCACCCCCTCTCTCTCTTCTATTCCGGTTCTCTAGTCACAAGCAGTTGTGGGTGTAAGATGCTTTAAAATCTGGAACGGACACCGGAAATGCATTTCTCTTGGTGTGCTTGCGCAGTATGGAAATACTTATTTTACACAAAATACTGACACATGCCTATTGTTGTAGGAAAGGATTCTGTGCAGGTATATATGATTATTTCTGGTGGCTGTATGCTAAATGACAAATACATTTTAGCCTTAAAAGAGTAGTCTTCCCATATGTAAGATCGGGGCCGTAATGAGTCGTATGCGATCAGTGCCGCCTCCCTGAAAAAGGAAATAAAGGGCAATATATTTTAGCCTTGCAAGTTTACACACACAGGAATCTTTGCCAAACATATTGTGTAACTCCTACTGTAATGCTGGGTACACACTAAACGATGTGTACCCAGCATGATCTCGTTCATGACGGGACCCGGTGGGGGTCCCGGCATCGGCAAGTGCATAGACACTTGCCAATGCTGGGAGCGACGGCGGGGTCCATATTGCGTGTGGCAGCATGACCCCCGCTGACAATATTGCCCATCGGACCTGCATGCGTGCGAGCGTGCATCGTCAGCAGCATAGCCGGTACACACTAGCCGATGTGGATGATATGTAGTCCGATCCGCCGGTGCAGGGGTCTTCAACGGGTGGCCCATGGAGCTGTTCCCTGTGGCCCACTGCCCAGGGAAGCGTGGAGCAGTTCCCCGAGGCCCGCTGACAAGCTCCATTTACCGGCCGACCCGCTGAGATTTTGTTACCAGCAGGCTCCCGGTTCTCTCGCCGAGCCAGCAGCAGCCAGAGGCTGAAGTTCACTCCTGAGCTGTGGCTTCTGGCTTCTGCAGTGTGTAGTGTACTATGAGAGAGACGTCATGTCGTCTCTCCCATAATTCACTGGATGGCAGCGTACGCAGGAGCGGGGCTTAAGGTAAGTATTAGGTTGTTTTTTTTGGTGTGTAAGTGGCTACACTACAGGGGGAACTATTATTGGGGGCACTACTACTAGGGGACATTACTATTGGGGCACTACTACTGGGGGCACTACTAATGGGGGCATTGCATAGGGAGCACTGCATAAGGGGCACCACTTCTGAGGCACTGCATAAGGGGCACCACTACTGTGGGCTCTGCATAAGGGGCACTGAATAAGGGCCACCACTACTGGGGGCACTGCATAAGGGGCATTATCACTGTGGGTTCTGCATAAGGGGCACCACTACTGGGTGGCATTGAATAAGGGGCACTACTACTGGGGACACTGCATAAAGGGCATTACCACTGTGGGCATTGCATAGGGGGCATTACCACTACTGGGGCACTGCATAATGGGCACTACCACTACTGGGGGCACTGCATAAGGGGCACTACCACTACTGGGGGCACTGCATAAGAGGCACACTACTGGGGGCATTGCATAAGGGGCTCCACTACAGTGGGCATTGCATAAGTAGCACTACTGCTGTGGGCATTATGTGTAAGGGGCACTACTGCTGTGGGCATTGTATTAGGGGCACTTCTACTGTGGGCATTGTGTATAAGGGTACAAATGTGAGCAATGTGTTAAAGCGGCACTGCTGTGTGTCATACATGAATAAGGGGTGAATCAAGATTGTGCTACTGTGTGGCGTATAGATAATTAGCCCTTGGGCTTCATTGAATTTTTTTATGTGGCCCACATTGTCTTAAAGGTTGAAGACCCCTGGTCTAGTGTGTACCCAGCATAAGAGACAGTATCCATCACACAGTATAATTCATAGTATTGGAGATCCGTACTGTTGCTTTGCAACATTGTTATTGGTTTGTTGCAATACATGTTGTTACAGGAATCAATATGATTTACCGGCGGCCACATGGCCGGTGGTTCAAATTCCGGCAGCCTGACACAGGTGGAAATCCCGAACGTTGGAAGGTAAGTATAAACTAACCTATTCTACCCCCTAACCCTCCCTTAGCGGTGCCTAACTCTAACCTCCCCCCAATTGCCTAACCCTAATCCCCCCTCTAACTGCCTAAACCTAACCCCCCCTTCCCCGCCGCCTAAACCTAAGTCCCCCAGGGGGGTGCCTAACCCTATCCTCCCCCCAGGGGTGCCTAACCCTAACTTCCCCTTCCCCTAGCCTGACCCTAACCTCCCGGGGGGGTGCCTAACCCTAAGTCCCCCCCGGGAGCCCTAAGCCTAACCGCCCCCCCCTCCGTGGCTGTCCGCGCCCGGCATCCATTCAACCAGGATGCCATGCGCCAGTCTCCCAGCATAGGTAAAATGACAGATTTCGATGCCTGTCATTTAACCCTTGCCGGGATTAAGCAGTCGGGAAGCCGGCGGTCGACATTGCGTACGCCGGCTTCCCGACTGTTTCCCGTTGTTACAATTGTTAGTATATTGATTTTACTAATTCTATTTATATTATTCATGTTTATGTTATTCCTGTGTAAACCTTTATTACAAAGAATTGATCTATGTGTCTAAATAAATTGTATACCACTTTAAAAAAAAAAGAAATTAATTTATACAGCATTGCGTGTTTTTTAAAGGGAAAAAAAGCATTCCCCATTATACACTAAATGACACTTTACAATTGCACTAAAAATACTTTATTGGGTTATTATGACTGAATACTTGAACATATGTATGTTGCACTGTTTTCAGCAATGAAATGTTCTAAACCACATATTGTACCATTATTTATTCATTTCATTTTTGCAAGGCACTGCTGCACTTTTAGGCGCTCTATACCAAATCTATTTATTAACACATTTTTATGTGCCAGACTCCAACTAGCACAATCCTTTGGTTAGATCCGACACCTTTTTATAATTAGGGGAGTGCAATTAGGGTTATTATTGAATAATAACCTCTGTTTTAAAGTACCTTTTTATATCTTTTCATCTTCTTTTTCTACCTCTAAGTGGTTTTATAATTGGTGCCGAATTATCATCTGTTTATTTTAGGGGTGAGCGGGTTCGGTTTTACTCGGATTTACTTGGATCTTTAAACTGCATTTTATTGGCTATCGCCTATCATGTGTTTTGGATAGCCAATATAATAAATCCGAATTTGCGGTAAAGTGGCGATAAGAACCGAGTAAATCCGAGTTAAACCGAGCCTGCACATCCCTAGTTTATTTATATTTGTGTTGGTTATTTGATCTAGGCTGCCTGCATAGCCACATTTTATTAGTTCTCACAATGTCACAGAGATATGAGAGGATTAATAGGAGAAGTGATTTATGCCATAAAATATTTAATGAACATAACATTTGGAACTGATAAACCTGAATTTATTAAGGAATGGGATAACGTACTACACCGTTGCGCAATTGATTTGATTACATTAATTATAGCAGAGAAGAAAGATAATCTCACCACCTTGGTGATTTATATAAATATAAATCCAAGGAAGCGCAAATGGAGACATTTAAAGACAAAGAAGAATTAAAAATTAATGACATTGTCCTGAATCGAAAATTGGAGCGAATAGTGAAGAGGTGATTAAAGGAAAGAAGAGGACAGTTTTGAGGGATAAAAAGGACTATGACCAAGTTAAAATAAAAAATTGGAGCAGGATCTAAAAAACCAGACCTCAAGGACCGATTCAGGTCAAAGAGAGAAATAACTGGCAATCAATACCATACAGAAGGAAAGCAAGAAACATTACTAGATATGAGGATGATCCACCTCTTAACAGAGCGATCCACACCAAGAATAGGTATACTACCCTCCAAAGATTGGATTCTAATAGCGACACAGACTATTTTTTATGCCCAGGAGTAAACCCCACATTGCAAATTCCAAAAAAAACAACCTTCAGAGAAACAATGAAGGTAGCATCTCCTATGAAAAAAGAGCACTAGAAGAAGATGAATACAGCGGAAGAAGCATGAAAAGACGAAATCTCCTATAAGTGACCCAGTAATTTCAATTTATCAAAAATCAAATTACACAGCCTGAAATCTCACTTCTGAGTAAAGGACTTAATTTTGCACCTATCAATTGTATGAATAAGTTTGAAGCATTCATTGATTTAAATAAATTTATTAGGAATATGACACTAATGGTGCATTCACACGGTCAGATAAGCTGTCAGATTTGTATGATAATGACAACGATCCTATCGTTATCGTTAAAATCTGACAGCTTCTGGCCCATGCAAACGACCAAATGATGGTCGATGACCGGCCACGTATGGCCATTATCATCCATCATCCATAGTCTGTGCAAGCAGGCATACCTTGTCGATATCGACCAGGTTAGCCTGTTTACTATAGGGACCCACAAACGTAGTTCGCAGGTCGTTACAGTCGTAGGTGCCAAACATGCATGTGTTGGATGTTCAATAATGATCATCAAACACATGCAGGATGATCAGATAACAATCATTATCGTTATCTGATCGTCCCGTGGTATGACCATGTATACGCACCATTAGAAGACATTTCATGAGAAAAGATACTGCAATTTTGAGTAACTATGAAGCAAAACAATCAAAATACAGCCTCAAGGGAAAATTGAAGTATTACCCTCTGGAATCGAAGGGGAGTTACATCAACATCTACGAAATGGTGAAGAAGGACTTGTGCTAGGGAAAGTTTGAACCACCGAAGAAACACAATCTTACAAATAGAGAAAAAGAAGCACTTAAAAATCTACTGAAGAATGAAAACATTGTCTTAAAACAGGCTGACAAAGGGAGGATTAGTTATAGTGGACCAGTCTTATTATATGAAAGAATCCAGCAGACTTTTAGGAGACACGGACTCATATACACCTCTACAGCATGACTCCATTGAAGAATACATCGAAGAATTAAGGACAGTATTAATGTATGGACTTCATAATGAGATATTGGATAGAAATGAATTCCAATATCTAATGCAGACTAATCCCACCCCCCCATATTTTATTTTCTCCTGAAGATTCACAAATCTATCACAGAACCACTGGGGAGACCCATTATAGCTGGGATTGAATCACTCACATCACACCTATCGGAATACATTGATGTTTTCCTGAGGAAATATGTAGAGAAACTCCAATCTTACCTCAAGGACACGACGAACGTTCTGCAAGTGCTTGAAAATGTACAATGGAAAGAAACATATATCTGGGTCACTATTGATGTGTAATCGTTATACACCTGCATTGAGCACACAAATGCTTTCAGATTGTTTTTAAGTCAGGATCAATCCTTTAATAATGCACATATGGAATTTTTATGTGATTTGATGGCTTTTATTTTGGAACATAACTATTTAAAATTTTTGGATAAGTTTTATAGACAAATCAGTGGAACGGCGATGGGGACAACATTCGCACCCAGCTTCGCAAACTTATTTATAGGATGTTGGGAAGAGAACTACTTCTATAACAATAACCCTTTAAAGAAAACATTGTTTTATATAGAAGGTACATTGATTATATTTTAATTGTCTGGGAAGGCACTGAAGATACTTTTAATTCCTTTTTATCCCACATCTCACAGAACAACATGAGCCTGAAATTCTGATAAACTATAAATGCAGATTCAATTGAATTCCTTGACTTGGTATTAATGGAAGAAGGTAATAAATTCATAACCAAAAATGTTATCAAAAAAGTGGATACCAATAGTTACTTACACAAAAGTAACCACCTGAGGAGATGGAAGGACAATATACCTTACTCCCAATTCCATAGGTTAAACGTAACTGCAGTGACAAGGATACATGTGATCAACAAATCGAGTTGTACAAACAAAGATTTGAAGACAAAGAATACCCAAGTAATGTCCTAAGGACAGCAATCCAGAAAACAGACATTCTAGTAAGATCATAACTACTATCATACAAGGAGAAAGAGGAAGAGAACAAACTGATTTCATTCATCACAACCTATAGTGCACAAGAACAGAAAATAAAGGAAACACTATGCAAACACTGGAAGATTATATTAATGGACCCAGTGTTCAAAGACACACCACCTCCTAAACTGCCTATGGTGTTTAGGAAAGCCAATAATTTAAAGGATACTCTGGCCCCCAGTATGCTATCCAATGGTCCCCCCAAAGTGAAATGAGATGCTAACTAAATGTCTGGGATGCTATAAATGCGGCAAATGCAATGTGTGCAGATATCTACACCCACAAAGGAACATCTTCAAAAATCATGATAATTCAAAGGATTATTAGGTAAAACAATTTATGAATTGTAACTCGACATCTTATTGGAATGTACATGTGGCTTCAAATATGTAGGCAAGATGAAAAGACCTTTGAAGCTCAGAGTTCAGGAGTACATAAGGAATATTAAAAATAAAATTGAAAGCCATATGATATCGAGACATTTTATTTCACACCACAGATCTAACCCTGAAGACCTCTCATTGAAAGCCATTGAACATGTTACGTTAGGAAAGAGAGGAGGCAATTTGAGTAACAAGCTATCAAAATGAGAGATGTTTTGGATCTTTGAGCTGCATACTCTCACACCCATCTTCTGAATAAAAGAGAAGTCAGAGTTCATAGGGTAAGAGACTATGGGAGTAGCAGTCTCTTACCCTATGAACTCTGACTCCTCTTTTATTCAGATAAGCTGATACCCTCCTTTTTATCCATTGACCGCTATCTAGTCTTTTTATTCATTTTTTATATATTTATTTTCCAATTTGTCCTTTATGTATTAGCAATTCTTCCATCATTTTTATCTATTGTGTATTTATGTGTTTTTATCTGTTCTTAGAATAAATTACATATATTGTTAACTTATTTCACAGTTGCACCTTTATATATTTCCATGCTCATCAGGCTTTATTAATTTATTTATTTAGTCAATCACATTATTTCTACAAAATTTTTTGTTTATTAAACACCAATAATCCATGGTTTATTAACATAAGGCTGACGCCAGTTACTTTAGGGCAAGAGTTGCTTAAATTGAATTGTTGATGGTTGACTTTATCTCTATATTTTGATTGGTCCACTACTGTGTGTTTTGTGCCGTATTCACTCAGTGCTTTCAATAGATATATATATATATATATATATATATATATAGAGATAGATATAGGCAATGTGCTCGCGGCACTCACGGTTTTGAAGATAATAAATTGGAGGTCTCTCTCCCTTCAAGTTGAGTTCAACGTTTCAAATTTAATATAAATTTTTCATCAGGAACAATAAAAGTATAAACAATCTTACCTTATATACATGTGTATGACACCTACCTGACCATGCACTCTCCACATCGCTTGTTTCCGGACTTCCGCTGATGTCACTGCGTGCGCGCCATGTCGCGGCAAACCTGACGTCAGACGCCGGGGATATTGCTAGGCAAATACTGCTCGTGTATCCAACACCATGGCAACAGTCCCAGATCACAATGCACACGTTTCCCAAACAGACTATCTGCAAATAATATAATGACAGGCACAAAGATACTTAGAAACACTTCTATAGTACCTCAACTACATATCACTAAAGGGGCTGCCAGCTAAATAATCACAATAAAGCATCCGTTAAATGAAACATGTTAATGAAAGATTCTCGTTAAGCTTGAATGGTCTTACTGTATTAAGAACATGAATCCATTTTGCCTCTTTTTGCAACAGTCTCTTGACCCGATCTCCCCCCCCCGTGAGATCTACTGGCACGAAATCAATCATTTTGTATCTTAAGAAGGCTAAACTATGTTTGCACTCCCTAAAGTGCCGAGCTCCTGGCTGCTCTGTAGGTCTGTCTTCCAGGGCCAAACGGATAGCGCTTCTATGCAGTGCCATGCGCTCCTTAAATTTCCTGGCAATTTTGCCTATATAATACAGGCCACATAAGCACCTAATAAAATACACAACAAATTGACTATTACACGTTAATCTGTGTCTTAATTTGTACTCTTTCCCTGAATGGGGGAGATGAAACGTATCCCCTGCTTCTAAGTAACTGCACGTAGTGCAGCCAAGACATTTAAAGTTTCCCTGTTTTTTATTCAAAAAATGACTTCTCTCTTCTTTTATAAACTTGGTGGTTTCTGCGTGTACTACATAGTCCTTAATACTGTTTATCCGCTTGTAGCAAGGAATCAGGGCCTGATTCAGACCCGCTCGCGAGCGTTATGCGCTCGCAAGCGGGTCGATGTTGGCTCCGTCGTGCGCATGCGCGAGACCCGGATAGCGACGGGCAAGCCGTCGCTCTGGGTCTCGCACCAAAGGGGGCGTGCTGTCGATGTTGAGTGACAGGCACATATAGAAACTGTTGTAATTCCTACACCGTTCACCTGATTTGGATTTAATTACCCTCAAATTAAATCTGAAAGTCTGCAGTTAAAGCACATCTTGTTTATTTCATTTCAAAGCCATTGTGGTGGTGAATAGAGGCCAAAATATGAAAATTCTGTCAATGTCCCAATATTTATGCACCTGACTGTATATATTCCTTAACAATACTTACTATCTGATGATCACCATGCTTTTAAACCTTGAATTTCAACTATAATCATAGTGGTTAATTGGCAATATAATTTGCACATATGCAAATTATTTTGCAGTTTATCCAGCTGCACCCCCTGCACCTTCTGTAGTTAGTTGTCTTCCATCATGTTTTCCTCACCTAGATAAGTCAATAAGGGAATAATGGGAGAGTTGAGAGGACCTCGGCAACTGTCTCTTCACTGGTGTCAGCCCTTCAGCCATATTGTTGCTCAGGTGACTGCTTCTATCATACCAATGTGGTTGCACCATAGCATTTAGAATTGCTCAACTGTGTCCAACATCGAAATTGCGTCCGACCCAGCATCAGGCCTATAATGTTGGTATAGATATTTATGATGTTCCTTTGCTGTTTCTCTGTAGGTCGGCCTTCAATGAACACTGGCCTCACAGCCTCCTGGTCCCGGCTGCTATAGGCTTAGGGGGAGCCCTGCTTTGCTGGAAGATACATGGGCGGAAAATACAAACAATTGAACTGGGAGAAGGATGGTGGGGTCCTGGGGAGAAATCTCACATCCGTAATGAAGACATAAGTGTGCGACCTTTTGTCATTGAAGCCAGCGATGCTGACATTAAGGTATTGATGTGGACATGGAGATATCACTGGGAGACCATGGGTGAGCAGGGGCGTATCTATAATGGGTGCATGGTGTGTGGCGCACACGGGTCCCCGGGTTCAGGGGGGGCCCACACAACACACCATGCACCCATATTATGTAAAACTTACCTCTCAGAAGTCCTGCGTTGGGTTTCTCAGCGCTGCTCAAAATGCTGGAAAATGGCCGCTGTGGACATTTTTCCGGCGTTTTGCGCATGTGCTGTGAGGAAAGATGTGCAGTAGACTCTGGGCACGCTCTAGTGCCCAGAGTCTACTGATTCTGCAGTAGCCAGCCAGCCGCGTCAGTCTTTTTTTTATAAGTTTTCCTTATAGCTAGAGATGAGCAGTACAAATTTGCAGTAAACCAGAGTCTCAGCTTAGGTCTTCCTGCCAAATTTGGTTCTCAAATGAGGCAAAATGTAATTTCTCAGAAATCTCCGATGTTGCATGTTTTGGATTGCTTATAAGAGTCCCGCCCTCGTGATCAGGTGCCATTTCACACAGGATCAAGGACGTATCTATAATAGGCGTAGGGACACATGGGTCCCTGGGTCCAGGGGGGCCCACATCGCACACCCTGCACCCATATTTACTCATACTTACCTCTCAGAAGTCCCGCGTCAGCTGGCGAAGCCCTGCACAAAACATCTGGAAAATAGCTGCCGCGGCCATTTTCCCGGCGTTTTGCACATGTGCAGTTCGGAAATCACCTGGAAAATGGCAGCTGTGCCCAGAGTCTGCTGCTGCAGTCAGTCCACTGCAGGCCATCAAGGAGAGAGGAGGGGACCCCGGAAGGGTAATGCACATGGGCCCCCTCCTCTCTTCGCCCCTGCACAGGAGTGTATGGAGAGGGTGTGGGTTGTAGTTGTGCTTCAGATACCATTAGGATGCCAGTAGAGAGACTTGTAGTAAGACGGCGTGGGTGGGAGGGTGTAACATACTGCAGGCATCTTTGTCACTGTGTTTTTGTCAGACACACGCTAGCAGCAAGATGTAGTTACCAACCGGACGGCCGGTTTGCAGACCCAAAGCAGAGTGATTGACAGGAAGTACCGTGTGTGTGTGGGGGGGGTCAGTAAAATGCAGGCATGTCATACTTATAAATGCCGTTACAGGGGCGTGCATAAATAAGCCACTGCGATGGCATTGGCAGCCTGAGCTCTCACTGCGTGCAGAAAGGTCTGACCTTATGCAATTGTGCGTCAGGCTCCGATGTTACTCGATGTTACCGATTAAGTATCACAGATACTGCGAAGATATGCTGTCATTTCTCTATTGCATTCTAGAAAATGATAAACAGAAGCTGATTAGTTGCTATGGGCAAGGTTAGGGGTAGCCATACTCACTGCTAGAAAGCCACAAAATCCACAAGTCATCATGACGTCAATGCCAGACTCTGAATTTACACCTGGAGCGGGCGGACACCACTAGTAAGTCACCGTTAGACCACCAGGGACATTTTGTCGACATTCTAACCATGTCAACATTTCATAAGTGTTGACTTGATGAATGTGGACATGGTCAATGTGGATATACTCCATGCCAACGCCATGACCATGTACACATGCTCACATCAACATTATGAACGTTGATGAAATATACCAAACCTGATATAGAATATATACAGTATGTACAATCAAACAGGCCTTGGACAATGAGCCTACTAGGTTCCATCTCTCTGACGTGGTGTACCAGCCACTGAACCATTGATCTTTCTGACAGAAAGGCAGGTACCGAGCCCAATGTAAAGCTTTTGGCAGGTCCATGGAAGCTTTACTGTAGTAGATCCAGTTCTACTGCACAATTCTGGAATAATATAACAGAATCCATAAACCGTAGTCAGCCTGTCTGAAGTTGAAGGTAGAACATAGAACCTACTCCGGGCAGCTGGGTTCCCTCTTTTAAGACCAGTCCAGTTCCCACGGTGGTGTGAATTTGTTTGAATTGAGCTTAAACAGAAGTTTCCTGTTGGATTAGTAGCCTACCTAATGAGCCTTCTCCAAGTTTTTGGATTACAGCAGTCACAGGCCTATATGTTCTATGCCTGTGTAATTTCGGTAGTTGATATATAATTTTGGTTGTTCATTAAGGATCTTCATGACCGTCTAGATCGCACTCGATTCTTCTCACCACTGGAAGACACAAAATTCCACTATGGCTTTAATGCGAATCATCTAAAGACAGTTATTTCCTATTGGAGGAACCAGTTTGACTGGCACAAGCAAGTAAAGATCCTGAATAAATACCCCCACTATCGGACCTCCATAGAAGGTATATGGTGCATTCAATGTAACAACCCCTCAACTAATATGTGGAGAGAGGAGAGGGGATGTGGGGGCATTGAGAATAGAGGGAGTGAATACTTGGTATTAAGAATTAATTTTGTATCCAAAGGTCTGGAGATTCATTTCATTCATGTGAAGCCTTCACATCTTGCACCTGGACAGAAGGCCCGTCCTCTCCTCATGGTCCATGGTTGGCCCGGATCCATTTATTCGTTTTATCACATTATTCCTCTCCTAACAGAACCAGGGAAACATGGTCTGGACCCCAACATTGTCTTTGAGGTCATCTGTCCATCAATTCCGGGCTATGGCTTTTCTGAGGCAGCACACAAGAAGGGTAGGAATCGGAGAAGACTACAGGCAACAACATGAGTGGTTACTCTGCATAGTTCATATGTTTTTCATAATGATCTAGAAAACAGCTCTATACACTGAACAGTCTTTTCCTTTGTCTAGAGACTTGGGGGTAAATTTACTAAGAATTGTGTCTGGTCCGAGATTGGCAAAGTTTAAACACGCACAGCTTTGCAAGGAAATGGAAGAGTTTTGTCAGCTGAAACACTCAAATTTACTAAGCACCGTATTTTGCTGAATAGTGTATTCCAATGGTGTATGAGATCGTGTTTCTCCCCGTGTTCTGACTGCAGCCAAACACTCACCTACGTCTTGGCGCAGGTAGGTCCTCTTGTCGCAACTATACTAACTGACTATTGACTGGCTATGAGACGCCTGGCTGTCAGTCAACATCTTGGCCTATCTGTTAGTCAATCAGTGGCCTGGCTGTTGAATGACAGCCAGGCAACTCACAGCCAATCAACGATAAGTTAGTATAGTGGCGTCCGCTGATTGGCTGGCGGCACGGCAAGTGCAGGAAACCTCCTGGGTCCTGTCACTTGCAGGAAAGAGCTCACTATCCGTATGTCTCGGGACATTGTGTTTTTTTGTTTTTAATGCCCAGGATGCTACTGGACAGAAGGACCGACATGCCCCAAGGGGAAGGTGAGTATTTTTTTTATTTTTATGCAAACTCGGGATGCTACTGGAGAAGAGGACTGAACACTGGGGACAAGGTGAGTATAGTGTGAGTGTGAGTGTATATAATAGTGTCGAAAACCGGATAATTGGGTAAGACAGAATCTGTTTGCAATCAAGAAAACCTGCACGACGCCATCTTGTGAATGGCAGCAAGACTCCATTTTAGAAAAGAAAGCTTACACAAGCGCCATTTTGTCAAAAATACATAGTACACAAACCACAGTGCAAAGTTGCTAAAAGTAGCACGAACAGCTTTTTAACAATCTTCCCCAAACACATACCGACAGTGTTCAGAATACATAAAATAACTTTCCAACACATTAAAATCACCACAGACTTATATTTGAGCAACAGCAAGGCAGTGGTGTTTTCCCCGCATACATACATTTAAAAGCAATGGTCCCGTAACACAAAAAGGATAATTATTACTTGGTTTAAACGCAATGTCAGTATATAAAGAAATGAATGTTTTCTGTAACTATGGCTTAGTAAATGACAATTGGACTGTGTTTGGAACCGTACTGATCTACTCTGTTTCCACAGCGTTCCGGTGACATCAATATGAAGATCAGAACATGCGGCTATGAAATATGAATGTTAGAAAGAATAACTATTTGAAATGTTGTAAATAGCAGCTTAGATTTGCATGTGGGGGATGCAAAGGGAGGTTGGAGACCTTTTGTATCCATTTGAAATTGTCCAATAAATGCCCTGTAACAGATTTCTAACCCTTACCAAAGAACAATGACATTGTGTAGGCTTGTTTACATTTTTGTCCAAAGGACTGGTTATTCCAGTCTAATCAATAGAGATAGCTAACTGGGACTAGGATTTAATTAGCAGTAGTTCAGGTAACCAAAAGGATACTCCCTCTCTGATGACCTCACAGGTGAAAGGGGGCGGGAACATAGCATGCACATTCTGAGAACACACAAGCCAGCACAGACACTTGCAGATTTTGGAAGAGAGAGGTTCCCTCCCTCACAAGACAACGGAAAATGGGTCTCAGTTCCCCTGGGTTATAGCTAAGTATAAATTGTGCAATAATTAGCCTATTTGGGTGTCTGTAGCTATTTTTGGTGTTAATCTGTTATTAGCTTAGCATGGTTTATAGTTTGTAGTTTTCTAAGGATATTCATGAGTCTGTGTTAGCATACAGTGGATGATATGTTATCTAATCAAGTACTTTTCATCTACACTGTAGGGTACAATAGTCTGTTATCAGCATGCAGGAAAGGGATTGATTATGGAGTTTTTGGAATATTTGTAAATGATTGATGCTGGTTGATTGAGATCCTCGGGTGAGCTGTGTTAGGGCCTTCCCATGTGCTCTGTGTTAGGGCCTTCCCATGTGCTCTGTGTTAGGGCCTTCCCATGTGCTTGAACAATATCTCTGCTTGGGGGAGATAGGCTTGGTATGTGTTGTATACTCATGAATGTAATCATAGGGTGGTATCAGTTATATATTATGGAAGTTGAATTAATAACAGCTTTGAATGGTCATAAGTAATTGCCGTGTGGGTCAGATAGGTATATTGTCTGCAGTTTATTAGAGATGGCTACTTCCATGTGGGGTGAACAAAGGAAATTATAATTCTACCCAGTTATGGTGTTGTATGGGTCAGATAGGTATATTGTCTTTATTATAATTGTGATCATTGATGGATGTATGATTTACAGAGTTACAACTTAATGTGAGTTTTCAAATTGGAGTTTGCCTAGGGATCATGAGGCTTGCAAACAAAGGAAGAGCATGTGCTTCAGCCCTTCCTCCTCCCCACGGTCTAGTGGGTACTGGATGAGGTCTGTTGTAGGATGGTATTGTTGTATATTGGAATCAGCTTGTGTTGTACATGTTGGAATATTAAACGGTGCAGTGTTTGCCTGATGTGTTGGCATATGATATTCAGCTTGCATATTTAATTAACTATGGCATTATGGGAGATTTCAATGAGGTAGCTTCATAATGGAGTTTGTCTGTAGACCATGCGGTTTGGACAATAGGGCAGGAAGCATTCCCATTCCCAACCCCCCACACACACACAAACACACACCATCACCAGCCATCTTGAACATGTGCTCTCAGCAGACATTGATATATCTCTCATTGTATTTTAATGTGTCTCTCTTTCTCTCTGTTCTCTGTCCTCTGTCTCCCTGTCTCATATTGTTCATTGTATTTTGATCTTTATTAACCATTTCATGTATATTAACTGTACCTTATGACCTAATGTTTGTACAATTTATTTGCGCTCATTATTAGATCATAGCGTTGTAACATCTGTACTTTTACCTGAATAATAATCTTTAGCGCGTTGGACCGCTATTCAACTGTTCAGTATTTCATTAATGGTATAATCAAACACAGCGCTAATTAGCGACATCTTGTGGTTTTAGAAGGTATAGGCAGGTTTTTGTCTTAGAGGTTCTAGGCAAGTGAATCTTAGAGGTTTATAGGCAGGAATGTATTAAAAGGTTTATTTACTAATTCAACAATAGACATTAACTTTCTACAGTGTGTAACACTTTTTTTTTATAGCGGGACTAAAGGTACCAGCAGGCCCTTAATGCCCGCATGCTGGTGCTTGTAGTTCCACAAGTACCAGCATGTGGGGGAGGCTTGCTAGGCCCTCTAATCCCCCTGTAAAAGACAATATTAGTTTCACAAAATTAACACTATCAAGTCTGCACCCACCGCCCAGGGGTGCGGAGGATAACCCCAGACTTCAGCCTCGGCCTGGGGTACCCTGAAGAGGGGGGACCCCTTTTTTGAGTGTTCCCCACCTTTCCGGGAATCCCCGGCCTGGGCTGACTAGTGTGGGGTTAAAATTATTTGGCCCTGGGACCCTGTCAAGTGTGTCCCCTGGCTGCGGCCTTACAACCCCGCTAATGGAGCCCAGTGCTGGTTCATTAAATACGGGGTACCCCACAACATTTTTTCCCCATATTTTTAGAACCAGGACTGGCTCAGAGCCCAGTGCTGGTTCATTAAATACGGGGGGACCCCTCCACATTTTGTCCCCCGTATTTTTTGAACCAGGACTAGCTCACAGAGCCTTGGGCTGGTTATGTTTTTTTGGGGGGACTATTTAAAACTTCTATGTTGGACTGAGGGCCTAATTCAGACCCGCTCGCGAGCGCTGAGCGCTCGCAAGCGGGTCGATGTTGGCCGAGTGCGGCTCCGTCGTGCGCATGCGCGAGACCCGTATTACGACGGCCAAGCCGTCGTTATGGGTCTCGCACCAAAGGGGGCGTGCTGTCGATGGTGAGTGACAGCACGCCCCCTTTGGTGGGTGTGCCGGGGGCGTGGCTGCCCTGGCGGAGGCGTTCCCATGGGAACGCCTACCGTCTGGGGCCGGCCCCACTGACATCACAAGTGGGAGTGCTTTTGGCTCTGATAGAGCCAAAAGCACTCCAGGGCTTGCGGCAACGAGACCCTACCGCAAGGGTCTCATCGCAAGCCTGATGGTCGCGATGGTCTTGACCATCGCAACCATCATTTTGGCCGCTCGCTATAGCTGTGGGTGGTCACCCACAGCTATGCGAGAGGCCAGGAGGCGCTCTTAATTTCAGAGGGACGGCCCTGATTCAGAGCGAGCGCTCTGTCAGAGCGTCCGGCTCTGAATCAGGGCCTGAGTTTGCTTAATTTACACTCGTGATTACAGTCACAATTCTTGGTAAATTTCCAAGCTGTATTCCTCTCTATGGAAAGAACTTGCGAGTTTGGCCGATGCTGTATTTATTTCTATTTGTGTTTTTTCACCCGTGTTTTGCAGAGAGTTTCATGATTTCACACCCGTGATTGTCTTTAGTAAATTTGAGATTTTCGCCCAAACACGATTCTTAGTAAATTGCCCCTTTCTATCCCAGGCTTCGATGCTTATGCTGCTGCCCGCATCTTCTACAAATTAATGTTCAGACTTGGATTCAAGGAATTCTACCTGCAGGGTGGAGATTGGGGAAGTAGGATCGCTACACTCTTGTCTCAGATGAAGCCAGAGTAAGTATTTGGCTTTCGGTACACAGCACAGGTGAAACGAGTAGGATGTCTGCTATGCTTTCAAATACGTCTCTATTATATATATTTTGCTTTGTTATAATTATGGATCATATATGTCTGTGTCACTGTCACACTTCTGTAGGTCAGTTAAGGGCCTCCACGTCAACTTTTTAATGATTCCAATGGGACTTAGAAAGCTGATATGTCTGCTTATTGGTCGATATGCACCCTGGTTAGTGGGGATGACAAGAGAAGATGTTCAGCGCCTATATCCGTACATGGAGAAGAACCTGTACGGACTTTTACTGGAAGGTGGATACATGCACATACAGTCAACCAAACCTGACACAGTAGGTAAGAAGCCTCGTTATTAATGGCAAGTTAATATGTACTATGGTGAATCTTATTGGACAAGAACATCCGATGTCTTCTGAATGCACCTGTAGATGAGACTATTTTTGAAGAACAAACCTGTGCCTCCATCCTCCTGTGAGACATGGGTCTTTGCTGACCCCTTTAACCATCAGGTCTTGATTGTACTGTGCTGGTGCTGTGATTGGTGAATCCTTGTGCCAAATGGAGGAGGAGCCATAAATCAGGCTAAGCAGTGTAGTATTTAAATAATCTGAATATTTAAATGACTAAAGGGGGTGGTCCTTAAAGTAGACATCATTTTGGCATTGAGGTGATTTCTCAAACTGTCCGCTATGTTAGAACACATACATAAAAATACACAAATGTCTCAAAGGGATGTTTGTGTATTTTTATGTATGTGTTCTGAATTTTATGCAGTAGCGGTACTGTTCTTCGCAAACGTAACAGGCAGCTCTATATAGGGGGGCGCCATTACACACACCCACATAATATATATTTCTCAGTGTCCACTATGTTAATCTACGTCCACAAACCGGTCAAGCTAGGCGCACATTTATTTTTCGTGGGCAGTGCATGAAGTGTGAAGTGGTTGTGTAGCTTGAAATGCGATAGATAAAAATGCTGAAATGCATTAGTCAGAATAATTCACATCGCTTCGCACACAAAAAAGTATTGTGAGTCCACATTTTTGTTGTGGTAACATTAGAGAAGGCTACTGTGCCCCAGGTCTTTGATGACTGTGCTCTCCGTAGGCTCAGCTCTCAATGACTCTCCTGCTGGACTTGCTGCCTACATTCTTGAGAAGTTCTCCACCTGGACGGATAACTCATTCCGGGACCTAGAAGAAGGCGGCCTGGAGAGGTGGGAAGAACAACACACAGCAAAGCAAACCTGTCACAGATCATCTCTCTAGAGTTACATAACGGGATGTAGTTAGCTTGCCGACACTCGGGATGCCGGCCATCTCAAACCGTACATCGGAAGCCCGACTTGGGACTAAAGATAGGCATTGAAATACAGAGGGTTAGGTTAAGGATGCATAGCAGAGTTAGGGTTAGGTTTTTTTTGAGGGGGAGGTTAGGTATAGGCACCAGTGGGGGGAGGTTAGCGTTAGGCACCACTGGGGACGGTTAGGGTTAGGCACTAAGGGGGGATGGTTAGGTTTAGGCGTCAAGGGGGAAGTATTAGGTTTAGGCACTTATGGGGAGGGTTAAGGTGCAGGGGGGGAAGGTTAGGGAAAGAAGAGAGGAATTTAAGTATACTTACCAGACCCCTGTCGGGATATTCACCATTTGGATGCTGCTGTTGGTCTTCTACTGCCGGCATCCCGTAACAAATGCAGACCTACAGAGACAAAGGTGCAATGGTACCCATAAGGTTCACGAACAAGTCTCATGTGACTCACCTGTTCTGATTACACATTCACCCGCTAAATATAATTATAATAAAGATGCTGACATGTAGCCCACGCATAATATTCCCATGTGGGGGTGATGGGGGTACATTTATGAATATGGACAGTTCTACCTTTCTTCTATGTTTCTTGCAAAATTCAGGAAATTTTCTCTGGATGATCTCTTAACCAACGTGATGATCTACTGGATGACCGGATCCATCACGTCTTCCATGAGATTATACAAGGAGAGCTTCTCAAAGAATTACAGGAGTTTGCCAGATTACAAGTAAGACCTAATAATGGATTGTATAGAATGGGAATGTTTCTAGTGGACACTCCTGAGATTGCCCACAATACAGACCTGATCTTCCGAGCTCCTGGACTGCAAATGCGTCCATGCCCAAGACTCCCCATGATGCATCATGGGGGATATAGGGCCATATTCAATTTGAGGCAAAAAGTCCAAGGTCGGCCTTTTCGCCATCATCGCCGTTTTTTCCTGGGATACAGTATCGGGCGCGTACCCGCTTATCCCCGTATTCAATTAGGAATCAGCGAAAACGGGACCCGGTGGAAAGGTAAGTATCGAAAAGTCCTGTCAATTTTGCGGAAATCAGCCTGTCACCCCCCAAAAGATGGTCTGACATGAGGGATCACTTTGGGTACCCCCGAATTGGTCTGCTAAAGGTAATTGGGGTTTTTAAACAGCCGCGGCAGGTGCATTAATGCGTCTTTGAAGAAGTGGTGAAAAATAGCACTTAGCTTTTGGTACATGAAAATGGGTGCAAGCTTATTTTTAAGTCCCTAAAGTGTTTTTTCAAAATTCTTCAAAAATCCACCTGCCGCAACCACATGTATTCTAGAAAACACCTGCCGCATACATGGGGACCCCCTCCCAGAGTCAATTTCGCTAGTTTTTAAGTTTGTCCCACAACTTATTTATTTTTGCCTCCAAAATTAAACTTTTTTTGGGGTGTCCTATGATTATTATTATTTTTTACACAGATTACTTTAAAGGGACATTCCAAGGGCTGCAGGGTACTTTTTTTTAATTCTGCACCCCAAAACCCCAATTCTGCACTTTTTTTTGGAACCTAAACAGTGGTGAAAACTTACCCACGTTTTGTTGCAAAGACTTTTCACACCTCCGAAAAGTCTTTGAAATTGAATATTGGGATAAGTGAAAATAGCAATAATGACGTTATCGGCGATAAATTTTTGCCGATAACGGACTTTTTGCTCCAAATTGAACATGGCCCATAGTCTATGTTCTGTGTTTAAATAGCCATGGATGAATTGTAGCACTGGAAAGCTCTGGCACAGGGGGATTGCTGTGCCACCTCCAGGCAGGTGCATAGTGAGAGATCCAGCATTGAGCTTCTTCTTGATCAGAATAGAATGGGGAGGGGGAGGTGGGCAAGGTGCAAATTTGTATATAAAATGTATTGGGCATGCACGGAGGTGGTTCATCTTATTGGTGAGTTATAGGGCAGGCCGCTGAAAGTGGTTGCGTATAGAGAGGCCCAACTGCTCACACAGGCGGCCATACTTGAACGGAGAAACAGCATCTGCCATAAGGCTGGTGCAGGAATCGATGGCGCGACAGATGGTGCCGTATAAAGATGCAGCGGGCACTATTACTGAATGTACAGATGAATAAAATGGGCGTCTCAGTCCTAGCACATTCATACAGTATGCATGGATGCACCTAAGGGAAGGGCTTTGAAGGGGCATTTGCATAAAGTAGCAGATGTGTGACCGCCAATAGACTCTGCCACGAGTGATTCTGCGCCCACATCAGAATCAGGTCCTAGGAGTGTTTATTAGCAGGTATCTGGCATCGGCGTATTGCTACACAGGCTACCTGAGAGCAGGTGGAGAGGGCTATAGTGAGCAGAGGAATAGTGGCGGCTAGTTGTGATTTTATCTTGTATATTGGACTTTGCTCTACCAGACCTGTGCTGGAATACAGTGGGTGAACCAGAGGACAGTTGGTTATAGGCTGCTATTAATGGGCTGTTTGTTTTACAGGATCGGGGTGTATGTGCCCACTGGTATTGCTGCGTTCCCCTGCGAGTTGGTACATATGCCCTGGGTGTGGGCAAAGCGAAAATTCTACAACGTTGTCAGCTACACGTACATGCCACGCGGTGGACACTTTGCTGCCTTCGAGGAGCCCGAACTCCTGGCCCGCGACGTCCAAATGTTTGTGTCAGAAGTGGAGAAAGTGTAAAAAAAATATATAAAATTGTTATTGTGTTACATTGTGCATTCACCGTATAGAGAACACAGATTGGTCTGACTGGTATCTGCGGTCGTCTTATTGACTCATTTTTTAATGTAACATGCGGCCCAAAGTGGCCCAAAAATGGCATTGTATGTTACTGTTGCAAAGCGAGACCAGCGAGTCACATGCGGAGATGCCATACTTCCATGGTAAGAGGGAACAGTAGCTGTTGCACTGCTGGAAGACTGCAGCGTCTCTGGTCACTAGGAACTAGTAACATCACTGAGAATGCAACCTATCTATTCTCTAAGAACCAGTGACATCACTGAGAATGCAGCCTATCCACTTACTAGGAGCCAGTGACATCACTGATAATGTAGCCTATCCATTCAATTGGAACCAGTGACATCACTGAGAGTGCAGCCTATCCAGTCACTAGGAACCAGTGACATCACTGAGAATGCAGCCTATCCAGTCACTAGGAACTAGTAACATCACTGAGAATGCAGCCTATCCATTCACTAGGAACCAGTGACATCACTGAGAATGCAGCCTATCTAGTCACTAGGAACCAGTGACATCACTGAGAATGCAGCCTATCCATTCACTAGGAACCAGTGACATCACTAAGAGTGCAGCCTATCCAGTCACTAGGAACCAGTGACAACACTGAGAATGCAGCCTATGTATTCTCTAAGAACCAGTAACATCACTGAGAATGCAGCCTATGTATTCTCTAAGAACCAGTGACATTACTGAGAGTGCAGCCTATCCAGTCACTAGGAACCAATGACATCACTGAGAAGAATGTAGTCTATCCATTCACTAGGAACAAGTGATATCACTGAGAATGCAGCCTATCCATTCACTAGGAATCAGTGACATCACTGAGAAGAATGCAGTCTATCCATTTACTAGAAATCAGTGACATCACTGAGAATGCAACCTACCCATTCATTAGGAATCAGTGACATCACTGAGAAGAATGCAATCTAACCATTCACTAGGAACCAGTGACATCACTGAGAATGTAGCCTATCCTTGCACTAATAACCATTGACATCACTAAGAATGCAGCCTATCCATTTACTAGGAAAAGTGAAATCACTGAGAATGCAGCCTATCCAGTCACTAGGAACCAGTGACAACACTGATAATGCAGCCTATCCATTCACTAGGAACTAGTAACATCACTGAGAATGCAGCCTATCCAGTCACTAGGAACCAGTGACATCACTGAGAGTGCAGCCTATCCAGTCACTAGGAACCAGTGACAACACTGATAATGCAGCCTATCCATTCACTAGGAACTAGTAACATCACTGAGAATGCAGCCTATCTATTCTCTAAGAACCAGTGACATCACTGAAAATGCAGCCTATTCACTAACTATGAACCACTAACATCACTGAGAATGCAACCTGTCTACTCACTAGGAAGAACCAGTGACATCACTTGTGTGATTGGTTAGGCTGCATCCTGTGATGTCACTAGATCCTACTGAATGGATAGGCTACATTATAAGTGATGTTACTGGTTCCTATTGAATGGATAGGCAGATGGCTGCCTCAGTGTGTGTACAACAACAGGTGCACTATAAGCAGACTCATGTTATGCTACGTATTCTGAGAAATAATTCACAATACCTCTCCCAAAAGTAATACAGTTGGAGTGGATTGGGTTGAAGTTTGCGCGGATCGGGTTGTGGCTCAGACAGGTCAGCTGCATGGCCCATATTCTGATATAGGCAGGTGGGCATCAATATCTTTACACACCTGGTTTATGTTACACTTACTGCCATTTCTTATGTAGCTGTGAGAATGCAAATACCACATTTCCCCTCCCTGTGCTTCATAAGAAATACATTGGTTTATTGCTTCTAACCCTTAACAACCTTGTATAGCTTACTTAACTTAAACTAATAAATAACGACACAGACAACAAGAGCTTGGCTAAAAAAGGTCACAGCTTTTATTTATAATGAATTAACCTAACCAGGGTGGCAAAGAGACGCTGCAGACTCAGTTCTAGCTTTTTCTTTGCTCAAATACTCGGGGAACGACTGACACATCCCCCCTCTAGACGCACTAACGCTGCAAGGGTCCCACTTCCCTCCTGGGCCAATCCGAGGCGCTTCCGTACCAAAAAGCGCCCGGGTCCCCCCGTGCGGAGCAGGACAAATTCGCCAGGTTCATCGAGGGCAAGTGCCCCCACAACGTATCTTACGCCACATAAAGCCACTGAGCTGCAGCGTACTCCCGCCAAAGCCAGACTCCAAAGGAAACTGGCCCGCCACCCAACACGACCTAGCCCAAAACAAGAATTCCTAAATAAGGAAACTGAATCCAAGTCATCAAGATGCCCTCAATCAGGATTGAAAAATACCGAGTTAAATCTCCAACTAAAAGCTATGACTCACAACCAAGCCACCCAGTGACTCCTAATGACAGTCTTCTGACACATTCACCTTCTTCTTCGTCCTGTCTAACGCACCGTGCTTATACACCACTCTCCAAGTCACACAATACACCAGCCAGATCATACATCCTCCCATTTGGCTTGAAGCCCACAAAATCTCTCACTACGAACGATCACCTCACACCTTTCTGCTGACGCACCTTGTTGCTCCTGACAGGCAACACCTCCTAGTCAGGCACATCCTATTTAGTCACTGAGGACACAAGAAACCCAAGCAGGAAACTCAACACCAAAACCGCGCACATCATTCACAACCCAAATTGTCAACTGCTGCAATCCCAGTGGGCCACAAAGACCCGTACCATGAGTATCGCACCAAACCCAAACCATCCCGACACAACTTTAAGAAAACACATAGCAACTAAATAGCAGGGATGCATAAGAGGGGAAACAAGTAACCCGAGTGAAGGGGAAAAACTAAAAAACCTACCCGTGAACCAAATTGGGCCGGATCAAGGCTTCCGGGAGGAAAAATTAAAAAATCCCTTCACCACCCCCCAATTGTTGAATGCTAGTCGTTCAACGATTGGTTGGTAAACAACGTTTCAGGTTGTCGCCAGGTGCGCAACTAGTTCTATTCGCAACTGAATACTTGTCTCATAGGAAGCCATTTGTACGCCCTAAACTCTGCAGGAAAATGCCCCCGCAATCGCTGCGCCGATTCGAAGAAAATGAGTACTAGAAACTGAAGCATAGAAACTGCCCCAATAAAAACTTAGGCCAAAAACCGCAGAAAACTAACATGTAGTATGTAGGATAAGAGTGGCTTGTAAACCACCCTCGTGCTCTAGGTGAACTGTAGAATGCAGGGTAAGATTGGCATGTAAACTTTCCTTGTGTTCACTAGCAGCGCACCGCATCTGAAATGCACCGCAAGGTGTACCGGGCAAATAAACCTCTGGATGTTGAGAAACGGAAACTATCCACCCCCACCTTTATGGTCTGAACTGCCCAATAAAAACTTGCAAGGCACCACTAATCTCCTGAAAAACAATATTTTAAACCAAATCCCTAATGAAACTAAACACTCCAAAATTGCAGCTGGAAAGTTCAAATGTAAAAGCGAGGCCTCACGCCCTCCTTGTAAACTCTCCTTGTGTTCACTAGCAGGGCGCCACATCTGTAATGCACCGCAAGGCGTACCGGGCAAATAAACCTCTGGATGTTGAGAAACGGAAACTATCCACCCCCACCTTTATGGTCTGAACTGCCCAATGAAAACTTGCAAAGCACCACTAATCCCTGAAAAACAATATCTTTAAACAAAATCCTTGAAGAAACTAAACACTCCAAAATTGCAGCTGGAAAGTTCAAATGTAAAAACGAGGCCTACCACCCGTCAGAAGCCACCTGCCCCTAACCACAAGCAACGCATCAAAAATGCACATCAAAAAGCTGCCGGGAGACGACGCGAAAGGGGAAACCATTCACCCAACATGTAATAACTGACTGGGTATGTACATGAATACATTTAAGCTTACAATAGATGAGATCCCCGCTGGCGCCGCCACCGCAGAGACTTTGAAGCCGCTCCACTATGAATGGCTCCAAACAAAGAAGTAAAGCAAATATTGAAAAAATGTAGATGGCTGAGCCCATAAACTCACCAAAATTGCCAGTTAGACGAATACCTCCTAGGTATCATTGGGACGAGAGACCGAAGCGCAATTTGTATGAAGAAATATAATATTCTGAACCTAAACGCACAAAATTAAATGACAAAACAAATGCAAAAGGAACGAGTTTCGGTTGTAGATGGCATGAGCTGCACCCAATTCCGTAGATTAGAAAATAATTAATCCTCAGCGCACTGACCAGCCTTATATGGCCATGAAAATTGGGAACGGCTCCAACAGCAACAATTACTCGAAAAAACCTGTATCGTAATAAACCACGCTGAAAAATTTCCCTCCAATTGAAAGCCCAAAACACCTGGCCAGCCAGCCGCAATGGTAAACAAATTGCAGCAACAACTGCCGCTGAAGTACAAATTAGTTCACCGTTAAATTGAACAAGAAACCATGCCTAACAACAAAATGCTTGTTCAAACTGTGTAAACCTATGAATCAGCCGCATTTTAACAAACAACTTACCAACCCCGTACATCATTCTTTTTTTTTTTTTTCCACTGAGGCTCAAAACCTTAAATGCCTAGTGTGATATGTGGTACATTTCCCACTACGCTACAAAATCTACCAAACAACCATAACCTGCAATCGTGACTATCTCCTTCTCCAACCTACCCACTGGACACAAAAACCTATCAACATATCACGCGCAACTGGAACACCCAAAACACGGAAAAAAGGTGACTGTGCCAAAAGAGGAGGTCCAAACAGACGTCACTCCTTCCCGCCCCCATGAAGACAAATACGTACGGACGATGTGCTATACCGACCTGGTCAGTGCCGGCATGAACATGCGAAAGTAAGAAAAATGGCTTTCTCGATATAGGTGCCAGAAACCGCACCGCCTGAAGGCAAACATTATTTTGCTAATTCACCTGAACACCACTAAAACCCCACGCATTGAAACAGAATACATGTAGGAACACAAACAGAGGGAGATATCAGGCCATGGTGGAAACCGAACCCATAACCTCTTCGCTGAGAGGGAGGAACACTAACCACCACACCACCTGCGCTGCACAGAGAAAAACAGCCAAACAAAAAGGCGCCTGAGCCCGACTAGCTCCCTTAGAGCTAACCCCTGAGACGGGAGATAAAACCACCTATACACGTAGGCTATCCTTGGACAGGAGCTACCCCCGCAAGTGCGGAATGAGGGCAAACGACAGCCCAACCTACAACGCATCGGGGACCATAACTGGCGAAACATATACCTTAATAAACCAGGATTACCCCTGTTTCGAAGAAGTAATGCGGAGGCAGCCCCGTGACCAAGGAGGGTCGACGCTGCTCCGTGACCTATAAACAAATTGAAACACCCTTTGTATCCAAAAGGCATAACCACCCTACCGCCATGGTTCCGCCCACATTGGGCATCGAAATCGCCCCATGCCAAATTTCTGGACTAGACAAACATGTTACTACAACACAAATGTATAATAAATCCACCTGTGATCCGCACTCTGTTCGACAAATAGCCCATGGCACAGATGAGAATGTAACTCCCCCCCAACCCAATTTATTATATTCACAAAAATTGCGACACTCGCCTAAGTCGCCTGATTCCACACTATGACATCCCAAAATTGCACAAGAAAAATCGGCAAATTTACTTCTGCAGATCCTTATTCGCTGAAACGCAAAGAGCACAGCAAAAGCTGAATTCACACAATGAACAGTACCCTTGTTTCCTAACCCCCATAACTGCGTCATAATCCTCCCTGTAATTACCGCCTAACCCCCTTTCTAACCTCTGCGCAACACTCCTGTCAATCTAACGCGAGCGCGCCAGGCAAACGTTAGATGTAAAACAAAAACTGGAGTCATAACAAAATTTGTGACACAATCATACTCGCCAGCACCAGGTGGACCCAGAACCTCCTCTACCATGCTTCTGCAAGGCGCCATCTTTGATGTTTTAACGCGGCGGAGCCACCAGCTCGACCACCATAACTGTCTCCAAACGCACAGGATCACTAGAGTCTTCTCCCAACACTCTTCCGTAATCCAGGGCCATCTCGACGCGCACTGTAACAGCAGCCGTACAAACTACTGCATTGACTTGAGTGACCACATCTGAGTCTGGCAGACCTGTAACTAAAGGAGAAAGGTGAGCAGAAGAAAAGGGTGCAGGCACAGGGGGGGAGAAACATTAGGTGCAGGAGCAGGGGTTGCAAGCAGAGGGGGTACAGGGGACCAACCGGGGTGGAAGTATGCTGAAACGAAATAGGAAGATGGGGTGCGAAAATGCCGGGCGGCAGACCCGAAATAAGGGGCAGTGTGCCAATGGGGTAAACAAATAAGGCAGGGATGAAGGTGGAAGGAAAGTTAGCCAAAAGAATGGGGGGGAGCGATGCAACAGAAGAAAAATATGGGGGGGGGGCAGAAACAAAAACACATAAACCTAGGATGGGGGGAACGGGGGGGGCTGGTGGAAGAGAAAAAGGGGTGCGAGGAAGTGAGGATGACATAAAAAAGACAGGGAGCAGGAGATGGGGGGGGAAAAACTGGGGCGGTGGCTAGGGTGGGCGGCAGGTGTGTAGATGAGCTGACAGCGCAGCTGGGGAAACAGCCCGGGCTTACACGCTGGGGCTGGGTCCCCCTACAAATGTGGGACCCAAAACGGCCGCCATGTAAAATGGCCGCTGGGCATGTAGTTAAAGCAGGGCCGCTGGTGAACTGGGGGAGAAAGAAAGGCCCGCCAAGTGCAGGGGACCCGGACAGCGAGGGAGCCGCGGAGTGGGCGGGGCGTAGGGGAGAAAGAATAGCGGCGGAGGCCTGAGGGGGACGCAGCGGGGGGAGCTCACGCCCGCCAGAGAGGTATGTGACAGGGAGTCTGGAGGGCAGGGCGGAGGAGCGCACTGGGTGATGGAGGAGGGGGAGGGGACCGCTGTACTGGCCGCCGGGATAATGCTGGAGGAGCGCCGACAAAATGGCCGCCGGGAGAGAAAATGTCCGCCGGGCCCGCCGCGCGGGCAAGGCCCGGGCCGGCGGCAGACAGAGGGCAAGTGAGGGATCTGAGAGATGCGCAATGGCGCTAACCTCCGGGGGGGTAACAAATGCAGAGTCAGGGGGAGATGCGGAAGCGGGTGCTCCCACTGGCACAAATGCAGGGTGTCAGCGAGTGAGCTGCTGGGGCTTGCGCAGGCAGGCGCCTGGGAAAACCTGGGCAGGAGAGGGGGGGGGGGACGTGAAAGAAGAGAAGCAGGTGGGGAACTAAGACAAGGAGGTGTAGATGGGTGGGATGGGACAGCCGGCGTGGTCACTGTATAGCTGGCTGAAAGATAGCACAAGTGAGAAAGCAGGGACATGGAGACCAAAGAAAGGCATATAAAACTGTTAATACAAAGAAAGAAAGAATGTATAAAAAGGGCAAAGATACTCAGCCTGATCCTGTTTCAAAGATCCAGGAACCAAGAGGCTGTCCATGCTCACACAGCCCAATATATACTGATCATCTGACCACTCCTTCAAGCCATATCATTGGCTCACCCAACCAGCTGACCAGACAGCCTTATAATCTGCCCAGCAACAAGGCTGTCATCAACAGCCATACAGCAAAAAACATAGTATTCTTAGTTATACTCACGCTTATTCCGCCTTCGTATACTATTCCCACAGTACATAATGTCTCCGGTATTCTCAACCCATTGCCTTTTGATAATTGCAGGTCGTATCTTTAATTTCTTCCCTAGTAAAGAAGGCGTGCTCTGTAATTGTCTTTAAAAGTGGATATAAAATTACATCCTAGAGTTGGATAAAAATGTGAAACACTAAGGGGCCTGTTCATCAACACTAAAATAAAGTTTTTAAGGACATAGGGGCCTATTCATCATTACTAAACTTTCCCTGGAGGTAATTAGGTTTAGAACTGGCATGATTCATCATTCCTCCTCTCCATAACTATCTATTCTGAAAAGCTGTCATTTTTGCGATGACAGCTTTTCGGGAAATAGATAGTTATCCCTCTCTACACTAACTTACCACAGCTGGAAGCAGTGCTGTGCATGCCTGTTAAATTTGTTACCCCAGCGCATGCGCAGCACTGCCTACACATTAGGGGTGTGCACCGGCCACTTTTCGTGTTTTGTGTTTTGGATCTGGATCTTTCTTCGTGTTTTGGATCTGGATTGGTTTTGCCAAAACCACCCTTCCGTGTTTTGGGTTCTGGGTTTTGTGTTTTAGATCTGTATTTTTTTTTAAAAAAGCATAAAAACAGCTAAAATCACAGAATTTGTGGGTTTTTCTGCTCCTATGCTATTATTAACCTCAATAACCTTAATTTCCACTCATTTACAGTCTATTCTGAACACCTCACACCTCACAATAGTGTTTTTATGTCCAAAAGGTTGCATCGAGGTAGCTGGATGACTATGCTAAGAGATACGAGTGGGCGGCACAAACACGTGGTCCATCTAGGAGTGGCACTGCAGTGGCAGACAGGCCCCAAACTATACATAATGCAAAGAAAAAAAAGAGGTGCAAGATGGAATTGTCCTTGGGCCCTCCCACCCACCCTTATGTTGTATAAACAGGACATGCACACTTTAACAAACCAAACATTTCAGCGCCAGGGTCTGCCACACGACTGTGGCTGAAATGATTGGTTCGTTTGGGCCCCCACAAAACAAGCTGGCAATTAATCTGTCCCTGCACAAACTGGCTCTACGGATGCAAGATGTCGTCCTCATCCTCCTCATCCACCGATTCCTCACCCTCTTCAGTGTTGTGTACATCCTCATCCTCACAGAGTATTAATTCGTCCCCGCTGGAATCCACAACCACAGGTCCCTCTGTACGTTCTGGAGGCTGGTCTCCCTGGAAGAGTTGATAATTCATTTTATGAACATCATCTTCTCCACATTTTGTGGAAGCAACCTCCTACGCCTTTCGCTGACAAGGTTCCCGGCTGCACTAAACACTCTTTCGGAGTACACACTGGAGGGGGGGCAACTCAGGTAAAATAGAGCCAGTTTGTACAGGGACCTCCAAATTGCTTCTTTTTCCTGCCAGTACAGGTACGGACTGTCTGGCATGCCTACTTGGATGCTGTCACCGATGTAATCATTTAACAGACAGACGCACACTTGTCGCTGCTGCTTTGAGGATGCAAGTGCGGCTACAGCCCACACAATTCACAAAGACAGAAAAAAGAAGAAGAATATTTTTATTGTTTGTGTAGCACACTTTGAGGGTGTCACCACCCTTTAACAGACAGACGCACGCTTGTCGCTGCTGCTTTGAGGATGCAAGTGCAGCTACAGCCCACACAATTCACATAGAAAAAAAATGAAGAATATTTTTATTGTTTGTGTAGCACACTTTGAGGGTGTCACCACCCTTTAACAGACAGACGCACGCTTGTCGCTGCTGCTTTGAGGATGCAAGTGCGGCTACATCGCACACAAGTCACAAACACATTAAAAAAATAGTTTTTTATTTTTTGGAGCACTTTGAGAGTTACACCACCCTTTAACAGACAGACGCACGCTTGTCGCTGCTGCTTTGAGGATGCAAGTGCGGCTACAGCCCACACAATTCACAAAGACAAAAAAAAAGAACAATATTTTTATTGTTTGTGTAGCACACTTTGAGGGTGTCACCACCCTTTAACAGACAGACGCACGCTTGTCGCTGCTGCTTTGAGGATGCAAGTGTGGCTACTGCCCACACAATTCACAAAGACAGAAAAAAAAGAACAATATTTTTATTGTTTGTGTAGCACACTTTGAGGGTGTCACCACCCTTTAACAGACAGACGCACGCTTGTCGCTGCTGCTTTAAGGATGCAGGTGCGGCTACAGCCCACACATTTCACAAAGACAGAAAAAAAAAGAACAATATTTTTATTGTTTGTGTAGCACACTTTGAGGGTGTCACCACCTTTTAACAGACAGACGCACGCTTGTCGCTGCTGCTTTGAGGATGCAAGTGCGGCTACAGCCCACACAATTCACAAAGACAGAAAAAAAAAGAACAATATTTTTATTGTTTGTGTAGCACACTTTGAGGGTGTCACCACCTTTTAACAGACAGACGCACGCTTGTCGCTGCTGCTTTGAGGATGCAAGTGCGGCTACAGCCCACACAATTCACAAAGACAGAAAAAAAAAGAACAATATTTTTATTGTTTGTGTAGCACACTTTGAGGGTGTCACCACCCTTTAACAGACAGACGCGCGCTTGTCGCTGCTGCTTTAAGGATGCAGGTGCGGCTACAGCCCACACATTTCACAAAGACAGAAAAAAAAAGAACAATATTTTTATTGTTTGTGTAGCACACTTTGAGGGTGTCACCACCCTTTAACAGACAGATGCACGCTTGTCGCTGCTGCTTTGAGTATGCAGGTGGATTCTAGACGGGATTTGGAACCGGGGACACACTACCTCCATCAATTGTCTAAATCCCACTGCACTAATGGCAGTCAAGGCCTCAGTTATATGTTTTGCTTCAGGATGACTGCTGTCGTACTTCATCCTCATCGCTAGGGACTGTTGGAGGGTCAATTGTTTAGTAAAAGTAGTGATGTTCCTACTTCCTCTCTGGGATGATGAACAACTCCCAGCAGCAGCAACAGCACTAGGAGGAAGTGGTTCTTGATCTTTCCCTATTTTATTTTTATCGGAGAAAGTTTGGTCCTTCATTTATGTTATATTGATATATACGTGCGGCTAAAGCGCACACAAACACAGAAAATATTTTTTTATTTTTGCTGGAGAGTAGTGCACTTTGTGGGTTACACCACCCTTTAAGAAATGAGCCAGCCGGCCCTTTACTTATGGGACACAGGCGCACGCTTGGCGCTGCTCCTTTGTTGATGCACGTGCAGCCACAGTGCACACAATTCACAAACACAAAAAATATATATTTTTTTGGTTTGGACTGGAGTGTACTTTGGGGGTTACAGCACCCTTTAATGGTCAAGCCAGCCGGCCCTTTACTTATGACACAGGCGCACGCTTGGCACTACTTTGTTGATGCACATGCGGCTACTGCGCACACAATTCACAAACACAGAAAATAATTTTTTTTTTGGTTTGGACTGGAGTGTACTTTGGGGGTTACAGCACCCTTTAACTGTCAAGCCAGCCGGCCCTTTACTTATGACACAGGCGCACGCTTGGCACTATTTTGTTGATGCACGTGCGGCTACTGCGTACACAATTCACAAACACAGAAAATTTTTTTTTTTTTTGGTTTGGACTGGAGTGTACTTTGGGGGTTACAGCACCCTTTAACGGTCAAGCCAGCCGGCCCTTTACTTATGACACAGGCGCACGCTTGGCACTACTTTGTTGATGCACGTGCGGCTACTGCGCACACAATTCACAAACACAGAAAATATATTATTTTTTTAGCACTTGGGGGGAGCACCCCTGATGGACAGAGCACCCCCTGGACAACACTACAGCACCCCTTTAGGACTGGGACACTGCACAGGACTTTGGAGTGGACACAGCCCCTATGGAGAACTGACTGCACAACACAGTCCAGCCAGCCCCTATGGACTTTGAAGTAGTGGACACAGCCCGTATTAACAACAGCAGCACAGCACAACACAGCCAGCCCCTATGGACTTTGAAGTAGTGGACAACAGCAGCACAGCACAGCACAACACTACTCTGCACTACACTACACTACACTACACAGCCCAGCCAGCCCTAACTCCCACCCTCCCTCTTCACTGTCCACAGCCGAGTGAGAAAATGGCGCCGACGCGGGTACCTTATATAGGATCCAAAACCCGCGAGACTCGGAAGGCGGGATGATGACGTTTTGCCTCGATTTCAGATCCGAGTCAGGCGGGAAAAGTCGAGCCTGACTCGGATCGGACTCGGATCGGGGGGGCTCGGGGGGGTTCGGATTTCAGAAATCCGAACCCGCTCACCCCTACTACACATGCGGTAAGTTTGTGTCCGCCCCTCCGCTCACCTCACCCCCCCATCCCACACTTACCTGTCCGCGCAGCAGCCTCCGGCTCCATCCTGCTGGTCTGTCACATGGTCTCCCAGCAGACCACAGTACAGATTAGAAAAAAAAAAAGTTTTTTTTTTCGAATCTTTATTGTGTTCTGCTGGGAGAACACAGTGTCCGACCAGCCTCCGAAGCCAGAGGACACACCAGAGCGCCGGAGGGAGACGTCGGGGGACCTGTCCAGCTGGAAGCAGGTAAGTTTCACCTGCTATTCTCCACCTCACAGTGGCGAATAGTAACTCCATCAAATTCTGAAAATACATAATTTTCGGAATTTGATGAATACCATAATTTCCATATCCCCATACTAATATATGGGGAGTGTGGAAATTAACGCAGGGGGACTTAGCAAGGAGATATCAGTGATATCTCCTGTGCTAAGTGGCTTCATGAATACTAAAATAACGTTATTTAAGGAAAATGTCCTTAAAAACGTTAATTTATTATTGATGAATAGGCCCCATTATCCTTAATTACCGTTATTTTAGTATTCATGAACATACTTAACACAGGAGATATCACTGATATCTCCTAGTTAAGTCCGCCTGCATTAATTTCCACACTCCCCATACATTAATACATTAGTATGGGAATATGGAAATTATGCTATTCATCAACTTCCGAAAATTATGTATTATCGGAATTTGATGGAGTTACTATCCGCCACTGTGAGGTGGTGTATAGCGGGTTACACTTACCTGCTTCCAGCTGGGCAGGTCATTCTCTGCTCCTTCCTGTGCTCCCTGTTCCCTCCGGTGGCTGCTCTGACACGTGTTCTACCAGCAGAACACAGTAAAGTTTCGAGAAAAAAAAAAACTTTTTTGTTTTCTTTTCTAAACTTTACTGTGTTCTGCCTGGAGAACACTGTGTCAGCACAGCAGACGGAGGCAGCTGCAGCGGGCTGGTAAATCGGGGACGGGGGAGGTGAGCGGAGGGGGGGGTTGGGGGTGGGCACACAGAATCACCGCAGCTGTAGGCAGAGCTGCGCATGCGCTGCTTTTACGAAGGTAACAGCACATGTGCAGCACTGATTACAGCTGCAGCAAGTTAGAGTATATAGGAAAAACTATCTATTTCCTGAAAAGCTGTCATTGCAAAAATGACAGCTTTTCTAAATAGATCGTTATGGAGAGGAGGAATGATGAATTCCTCTGGTAATTAGGTAGAACTTCATGCGAGTTCTAAACCTAATTTTAGTTATGATGAATAGGCCCCCAAATGAGCTATAATTGTGCCCAAAGTGATGTTTACATGCAATATCCATTGCTTCCACTGGGTGTCCCTGTTGCTCCATAGTTTCCTCAGCACTCAGTTTGGGATACATTGGTCAGTAACATGTAGAACTTTGCATTTACTTTATGTACAGTATACTATATGTATTACTGACGTATACTGTGGCTTGTACAACTGTTAGGAGCTCAGTCAGAGTACTTATCACAATAAGGGTTATATATGAACAGTGAAACGTCATGTGGCAAATGTGCCAACTTGTTGCCCAATTTCCAGTCCCCGGGAAAAGATCCCAGTAAAGCAATTTGGTTTTGTGGAGTAATGGTACTACTTAAAATTTTCATGGTGTAAAGAATGACGTCACTTGAAATTTAGTTTATCTTCTTTTATATCTTTTATGGTTATCCCAATCACACTACATATACAACAAAGTTATATTTCATTATTAATAAACAGCACTCATAGAGCTAATTATCACATAATATTTACCCCTATTCAGCTATACAATTCATCCCCATTTCTCTCAAAGTCCTCTGAGGAAGTCACTGCTAGCTGACGAAATGCATTGGATTCATTAGAAGTTTTTTCCCCCAATATTTTGAAACTTTATTAAAAACAATTAAAAAATACATTACAGACATAAGCTATATGTACCAGAGAAAAAAAGGGGGTATTCCCTGGAGCACACTGCAGCAGTATTGGCAAAAATACTTGAATCCTACATGATAACAGAATTCAGAGGTATTAGTTGCATACAGCGCATGGTGCTGGGGATGGAGCTTGCTACACTGTGGGAGGCTGCACTGCCGGGGGGGGGGGGGGGGGCGGCAGCTGCTGCTACTATCGCTGTGACTTGGGGGGGGTTGGCTGGCTACAGCAGCGCTTGTTAGATGAGCAGCACACACTGCAGGTTGGGGGCTGGGTACATTGCAGGGGAAAGGGAACAGAGGAGCCTGGCTGCATTCGCTGTGACTGCAGTGCACACGTCACGGGGGCGGAGCTGATTGAGGTGAGGAGCGGGAAATGGAGCCGTGATGCTGCTGCTATATTGTATGTCTATCAGCAGTTCAACCAGTGCAGCAGGTCCTCTCCAAGGCAGGGTTGCCTACCCTCCCGATTTTAGCGGGAGGCTCCCGATTTCTAATGAAGCCTCCTGCTGCCCCGCAAAAGGTACATTATCTCCCGATTTATTATTTTTTTTTAAAGCCATCGGACTGCGCATGCGCGAGTCCAGGAATGCTGGGGGCGGGGCCTGTATGGAAACGTCATGCGTGACACTATGGTACTAAAAGGCCGGCCACCGCGGGGTTGTGAGTAGCGGTGGCCGGATAGTCAGCCCAGCAGTCCGCGTTCAGAGGGGACAGGCGGGCAGCGCCGATACTGCGGCTCTGATCACCGGCTGAGGTCGGCCCCCTCTGTGGTCAGCCGCTGTCACCAGACTGACAGCGGGCCAGGGATGTCTGATGACTGGGCTGTTCCCTGCAACATGCAGCGCAGCACAGCCTCTATGGCCACAGTGCATGGCCCCACTCCCTGCCTTTCCTCCCTGGGGCTTCTTTAAATTGAGCAGAAATGCTCTGGGACCCGCTCCTCCATGGCGGCCACACAGCAGTGAGCCTGTAGTGCTCGCAGGCTGAAGGAAATGACCTAACCAGCACAGAGCTCCACACAACATTGCCTCTCCCAAGGGACCAGCCAACCTACCTGAATGTGGATTGCACATATCAGCCCTCTTCAAACTGCTGACCTGCTCCATGCCCGAGTCACTGCTTGTGCCACCCTCCTCACAACACTGCCCAGGCTCCCTGCTCAGTTTTTAAAGGAGAAAAAAGGTACCATGGGGGCACTGTGTATTGGGGGGTAATATGGGGGCACTGTGTGTACTGGGGGCACTGTGTGTACTGGGGGGGGTAATATGTGGGCACTGTGTGTACTGGGGGGTAATATGGGCCACTGTGTACTGGGAACAATATGAGGGTACTGCGGGTAATATGGAGGTGCTCTGTGTACTGTGGGCTAATATGGGACACTGGCCCTGATTCAGAGCCGGACGCTCTGACAGAGCGCTCGCTCTGAATCAGGGCGTCTTTTTTTTTTTTTTTATGGAGCGGCCTCCTGGCCGCTTGCATTGCTGTGGGTTGCTACCCACAGCTAATGCGAGCGGCCAGGATGATGGACAGAATTGGCATTGAGAGCGGGCATTTTTGAGATACCAAACGGGGAGGGGAGGCGAGGTTTGTTACTGAAATAAAGCTTTAGAAAGGACCCAGTGGCAGGTGTTCAAAAATATATGGCAACAACAGTGAGCAACCAGATAATAATTGAACAGAATGTTGCACATCTGTGAGATGTCTTCACTCGTCTTATAATCGGACACAGTCCAGGGTCTGATACACAGGAAATCTGTTTCAGCATTGAAGGAAAGAGAAGGCAAAGGCATAGGTATCCAGCAGAAATGGAAGCAATACGAGGCAGTGGCCAAAGCCCAGTTCAGCAGCAGATAGTCCAAAAGGGACAAAGGGCCTGATTCAGAGCCGGACGCTCTTTCAGAGCGCTCGCTCTGAATCAGGGCGTTTTCTTTTTTAATGGAGCCGGCCTCCAGGCAGCTCGCTAAGCTGTGGGTGACCACCCACAGCTTTTGCGAGCGGCCTGATGGTCGCGATGCTCTCGACCATTGCGACCATCGGGCTTGCGACGAGACCCTTGTGGTCTCTCCCACTGACATCACTTGTGATGTCAGTGGGGCGTGATGTCAGTGGGGCCGCCCCCAGGCGGTAGGTGTTCTCATGGCAACGCCTCCGTCTGGGCAGCCACTCCCCCTGCCCGCCCACCAAAGGGGGCATGCTGTCACTCAACATCGACAGCACGCCCCCTTTGGTGTGAGACCCGGAGCGACGGATTGCCCGTCGCTATCCGGGTCTCGCACATGTGCACGATGGAACTGGCTCCGTCGTGCGCATGCGCTCTGGGCCACCATCGATCCGGTTGCGAGCGCTCAGCGCTTGCGACCGGGTCTGAATCAGGCCCACTGTGTGTACAGGGGATTACTATGGAGGCACTGTGGGGTACTATGGGGGCATTGCAACCATATATAAAAGGAATAACCCATGATACATGATTGCAGTCTTTGTACACCTCTGGTAGTAGGCTACCCATAGAAAAACTAGCTCTGGTATGCTGCTCTTAGTACTATATTTTTCAACTGGCAATACAGGACACGCCCCCTGAGTGACAGACACGCCCATAGGTGAAGCTAGACACGCCCTTTGGGCGGAACATGACACGCCTGTGAAGCGCGTGCCGCGCTTCGCATATTCTGCTGCCACCTAGAATCTCCCTGAAACTAGTTTTCAAAAGTAGGCAAGTATGCTCCAAGGCTGGATTTCGGGGGGGCCCCATGGCAGGCCCCTTAGGACTCTTCGGGCCCTAGGCGGACGCCTAGGTTGGTAAATCCTGCTCTGGCAGGCGGCCATTGTGGGCTGTGAGAGAGGACGGGAGGGGCTGCCAGTGTCAGAGAAGCGAGATGGATGTGATAGGAATGTGTTGCTGTGTGTTTGTGGATCTATGTGCAAGTGGGGAAGCTTGATCTAAGGTGCAGCTGAAGGAAAAGGAGTAGCGGTTGGAGAAGTGCAATTGCCACATCGGAGACACTACAGGTGTAATTTACATGGGAGGAAAAAGATGGTTTAGTGTCTATTACAGGGGGCAGGAGATGGAGTCCATTGGGAGAGACCAAAGGAAGAAGTAAGCAGAGCTTTACGGTGGCTGAGACATTGGGGTTGTCAATGGGAAACTGGTTACTATGGGTAATACCCCCACTTGCCCTCTTCAGAAGGCTTGACACATCGCCCCCTAGTGTGAGAGTAGGTAGGGGGACGGAGCAAAGTTGGTATGGAATCAGGAGACCATAGAGCAAAGGGAATTGGCCAATTAAATCCAACTTCATCTCTAGATTATAAATGCCCTAGATTAGAATACAGTATTTACTAATACAGCGCAGAATGGGGAAGTAACAGACTGAAGATTATATCACTGGATAGTGAGGTATTATTAGTTAGTGAGATCAGTAATTTAAGAGTTGCCCAACGATTTCAAGGGTACACGGCTCCTAATAATATATTAAATACATGATGATAAATTATGTATTAGCAGTGGCGGATTTTGCCTAGGGGCAGCGAGGCTGCAGCCCCCCCAGGAAAATCCACCACCTCAGTGTATGCAGTGGAGTCCGTGACTGCACTGGCTACACTGCGAGACTGAAGGTGACTTCCTATTGAAAGCGCCACCTGCCAGTCACATACACCACGGGGAGCCCCAGGGGGAGATGTCTCCTCCCTCTGAGACTACCAGTCCGGGCTGCTATTAGCAGAGAGCGGCTTCCAGGAGGAAGCTGCAACTCTGCCTTTTCTCCGGCCCTAACCGGCTACTAGGGGCTGCAGACGATGCAGCCCTTTGGATGCCGGTGGCATGCGCGGCTCCCCATCACTAGTGCGAATGCGCCGGCGCCTGCACAATCGATCAGTCAGGCGCCGGCACCCGGCCTGGAGGAGCGGATGACCGGGGTGAGTAATTGCACCCAACCATTTTCAGCGGCAGCAGCCCCCCTCATCTAAGAGGGTGGGAGCCGCCACTGTATATTAGTAACCACCCGGGCCCGGGCTTGCTAGAGGGGCCTGGCGCCCCTCCCTCTTATCTCAGGGCAACCTAGCACATGCTGCTGTGTGCTGGGCAGCTCCAGTGGGAGACAGCTCACGGCTGTCTCCTAGGCCTGTGGGGGATTGCAACCCCCCTGACTTTGCGCCGGGCTGAGGGGCTCACAGCGCCCCTTTCCCTAGTGCACAGTGGCGCTGCAAAAATTATTTTTTTAGCCTAAGGATATATGGCCATGCCTCCCGCGATTAGGCCACACCCCCTTCCCCCAGGCCCGGTGCAGCTCTTGAAGCCCCTGCAAATAACACTGGATAATAGCATAGAAGGATATTAGTGCCCATAAGCAAAGGATTTGAGGTGTGAAATTGCTATTTTTTACCTTATTGTAACAGTGGATAAATGATAACAAGCGTTTGTCTCCAAGTTAAAGCCTCTAGATTATTTTGCGTTACAGAAGAAAAGTTAGTTGAAGGCTGTTTAAGCCTAATGCTACAGTACATAAGTGGCTCGTCTTGGGGTGGTTTCAGGTTGTTTAAGTTCAAATAATTAATCAACAGTTTTAGTCGGACCAGTTAGCTTATCATAAGGCAGGAAAGGGAGGGTCAAGTTCACTTGCGTCCTCTTTTCTTCAGTACTCCTCGCCTGCGCTCCCCTTTTCTGTTGTCTGTCTTGTTGTGATTTGGTGTTTTATTCATCTAATTCAGTATTAGCAAGGCTCAGCTTGGTGAAAATGCATTGTTTCTCAGACCAATAGGGGGCGCAAGTGGTAGCCGCGGGGCTTCTTCCTTTTCCCAGGGGGAGATGTTTCTGCCCAAAGGGGGGACCTTGGTTTCTCTATTAAGGTTGGGCCCCAGTAGTGCTAGGCTAAAAGAGAGGGAAGAGTGAGCTTTTGCAGCTCAGTCTGCGTTGGGGGCATACAGCCGCCCCCCATTATTAGTGAAGTTCATCTTGGCTAGAGCAGAGCTTGGCAATGCTTTCTTAGGTCACCATAACATATAACAAATTTGATTAGAAGCTGCCACCTTATTTAAATTCCTACAACTGTGTCTGGTGTCATTATTTCTAGTTACTTGTTTTATTAGTTATTATATCCAGTTACCTAATCCTGAGGTTCCTAGGCTACATATAGCTTATAGAAAGTATGGTGGTCGCTCAAATCAGCTTAATGATATTGCCCAGGTGCTTGTATAGGATGGGGTTTACACTGAGCCAGAGAAAAAAAGGGGATATTCCCACCAGCACACTGCAGCAATATTGGCAAAAATACTTGAATCCTACATGATAACATAATTCAGAGGTATTAGTTGCATACATTTGCAAATATACGATTAAGCGCCGGGCCAACGTCAAGGCTCCTCTATACCGGCGTCCCTAACATTAAGGGGTTCACGTCTGAGGCGCAAGGCACCCCAAAAGAATCCAGCCAAGGACCATTCCCGGGGCATCACATGAAAATGGAAGAAAGGTGATAGTGAAGTGTAAAGTATAGATGTGTACAAGATAAATCAATAAGTGTTAATATAATAAGAAAGAATTAAAATTACATAGATAAAAACAACCAAATAATTATTTTGTGGTGAGCGTTTGGGCGTGGGGCCCCCAGGGTTATTCTGGCTGGGCCTTTTTCAGGGCATCACCACTTAATTCACATAAATACTTTTTCATCACTTTTCTATTTGTTTGATTATTATCTATGTAAGTTTAATTCTTTCTTATTATATTAACACTTATTGATTTATCTTTTACACATCTATACTTTACACTTCACTGTCACCTTTCTTCCATTTTCGTGTGATGCCCTGGGAATGGTCCTTGGCTGGATTCTTTTGGGCTGCTCTGCGCCTCGGACATGAACCCCTTAATGTTAGGGACGCCGGTATAGAGGAGCCTTGACGTTGGCCCAGCGCTTAATCATATCGTCCAACCAACCTCCCCCACAGCTGTGGCCAGTGCCCTCCTCCTCCGTAGTCACATTGATAGCAGCCGCAGATCCACCCTGACAAGACACCCCCCCGGCAGCGTAGCCAGCAGCATGCGCAGATCTAGGCAGCCCCCTCCCGCAGTCACAGTGAGTGCAGCCCTCCCCCCCCCCCCAGTCACAGTGCAGCCCTCCTCTCCGCAGTGTGCATTGCAGCCAGCCTCTACTGGGAACCGCAGGAAACTTTCACTCCCCTGACTGATATCACCCCCCAAGTGAGCTCCATGGGGTGATTGCACTGGACACTGGTGTTCTGCCTATGAAGACAGCATGTAACTCTAGACTGGGTAAGTTTAACTTGTAATATATGCACAGGATTGTTTAAGGGAGGGGGGGCCCCAAACCGCTGTCTTGCCTAGGGCTCCGCAAGGTCTAAATCCGGCTCTACCACCTGCACAAAGACAAAATGGACACCATTCTATAAGGTATCTCATACCAGACTCTGAATTTTTCATTCACCTTCTGCTCTCCCAAAGTCACCATTAGCTCATTATTTTCCATAACCATAAGACAAAGGGGTTTATGTACAAAAACACGGCTAGTAAAAGCACCGCCCTTTTAAATATCAGGCATAAACACGAACAGGAGTGTCGGGTTTTACCACACGTCACTTCATAAATAAATCCCCGAAGTCTCAACACACATCTTGTCCTATCACTTCATAGCCTGTCCTCCCCGCCCAATTCTGGGTCTTGTCTCTTCTCTGCTAGGGTATGTAGTCAGGAAGCCGGCGGTCGAAATGCCGACCGCTGGCTTCCCGACTGTGAATCTAAACACTGACGCCTATCATCAGCCCCACGCCAAAATCCCAACGCCCGGCATACCGAACGTTGGGACCTGTTAGCCGCGCGGGGGGGGGTTAGGTTTAGGGTATCCCGGGGGGGATTTAGGGTTAGGCAACCCCCCCAGTTGGATTAGGATTAGACTAGGAGAAGGGGGGGGTTAGAGTCAGGCATCCCCAGGGGGAGTTTAGGGTTAGACAACGCCCCCTCTGGGTTAGGATTAGGGACACCCGGGGGGATTTAGGGTTAGGCAACACCCCCGGTTGGATTAGGATTAGACTAGGGGAAGGGGGGGTTAGGGTCAGGCATCCCCGGGAGTGTTAGGTTAAGGGAGCGGGGAGGAGGGGTTTGGTTTAGGCACCCCTGGGGGGGAGGTTAGGTTTAGACACTAAGGGGGGAGGTTAGGGTTAAGCACCCCTAAGGGAGGGTTAGGAGGGAGAGGGGAGGGTTAGGATACTTACCAGACGCCATCGGGATCTTCATCTGCCGGACTTCCGGCGTCGGTATTTAATCCGCCTGGTTTAGGTCTGGCGCTATGTCACACCGATTCCCTCTGCTAGCAATCTCTCAGTCCCGACTGCAAGATTTCCCCCATGCTTTTCTCTACAGTCCAGCACTGTGGCAACTTACAAATCGATAGCACTAGTATTAGTTATTACAATGGAACGCATACAGTATAGGGGCAGATGCAGGGCCGACCGCTGTCACGTGTACGAGTAAGCAAAGCTGCAGCTCGTCCCCGGCAGGATACATGCTTGGTTTGTCCCAGGAATATTTCACATAAATTTACGCTCATTTGTTTTGTTTGCAAAATACGTATTTACTATCATGCATCAGAGTAACTGCAAATATATCTGTAATACACAAAGTCCCGTCTCGTCATCAAGGGAAAGGAAACAAAGAATTTCACTGGCTCATAATACTGTCTATGCTTAACAAAGGAGAGAGTAGCAATCTTTCTCAGGGGCATCTGTGTGCCCCAGTCAGCAGGTGTACCCAGGCTGCCCGTGGAATGCCCCTCCGTTCTTCCCCCACCCCCAGTTTGCCCACTTTTCTGTGCATGCGCAGCGCAGCTTCACTCATGATTCGCTACGCTGGTGTAATACTCACTCTGCATGAGGCCCACAGAGGTTATAATAGTGCCCAGGACATACTTTAGGCACAGCCACATGGGCATAACTACCATAGTGTGACACAGTCGGGATAGGGGTCGCTCTCCTGGGATAGATGGACTCCCTTTTTACACACACAGCAGCCGTAGAAACACGATACAAGTCAAGGGTTCTCGTACAAACTGGTCGGCACCAGTCTTTATTGTGCCAAATGAATATAAAGCACATACAAAACATAAACATAAGTCCTAGCCCTAGCTACACAGCAGATTCCCTCTCTATAATAATGGTAGGACCTATTGTCCTCACCATCAACAAAACACGTGCACAGTACTTACAAGGATTATCACCAAGTGTCTCTGAACAGGCTAGTCTGCCTGCTCTCCCAGGTGTGACACTCAGCCACAAACACACCATGCTTATATTAGCCATTTCCAGCTGCAAGCCCCCATGAGCCTGTTACCTGTTAATAGAGCCCTCCCTCTCCTCACATCCACACTCCCAGGACCCAAACCGGCTTTTCCAAAAGCCGATACTCTGGTCTGCTTACAAAACAGACTTCTCCTGGGGTTTTTTAGAACACATAGGCCAAAAACCAAGGATAAATGTACCTGCCATTGACCACTTTACCAGTGCTTCTATCACAATAGGTACAATGGGTGTAGCTGCTATGGGGCCCAGAACTTAGGGGGTCCCATCTTCCTTATCAAAGTTACATGTGTTATATACATTTTGCTCCATTTGGCATAGGAGTCCTTACTTTTGCTGTGGGGCCTTCAAATACCTAGTTACATCCCTGCATAGCCAGATCATCAATTATGCATCTTAGACACCAAGGAGTCTGGATTACCATAACCAGGGCCGGCTCCAGGGGTAGGAGCACCCTGTGCCGGCCCTTTAGAGGGAGCCTTTACATAGGCCACGCCCGCATGGCACGCCTCCAAATAATGTCAGGCTGGGGAGGGAGCTTCACAAGCTGGGCTTCCTCCAGCCCTCTCCCATCACTGAATGGATGCCGCACGCATGCACGCAGCATCCATTCAGACTCCGAGGTCCGGCACCGCCGCACAGCTGTGGCGATGGGGGTCCCCAACCTCCCGATTTGACCACCTGCGGGCCACTTCGGCCCACGGGTGGAACAGCGGGACAGTATTGTCCCGCTAAAATCGGGATGCTGGGGAGGGGTGCGCCCTCAATGGGTGGCGCCCCTGTGCGACCGCTCAGGACAAACATCCCTAGAGCCGGCCCTGACCATATTTTATTATTTTTCTTGACAAATAGAGGTACTGTAGGCAGGGGCCCACATCAATATGGTGCCTAGGGCCCAATGAGAGCTTAATCAGTGATTTTAGATGTAATTTTCTCTGTATACAGCCCCTCTATAGAACAGAACAGATTGTATAGTATATAACCCACATAAAATCTACACCTTTGCTGCTTAGCGGCACACACAGGATCTCTGACCAATGGTGTCACCTCCATCAAAGAGAAGGATCTTTATCAGATAGTCCAATAAGTTCTTGCTCAGTGATGTGAGACAGGGGCCCGTCTGGCAGGAGGGCAGATATCACTTGGCTGCTACAATGTCTACAAGTCTGAGAATCACAGACAGATCCAACCAAGATTATTGTTACAGGAAACACAAATGTACCCAGCCTGTTTCTTATTACATGTCTTGGCCCAGTGACTGAACAAACAGAACATCGCTGTACAACGTGCGCTCTCTGTGATCTCAGCATCTTCTCCAGCTCTTACAGCCCTCTGCCTGGTCATCTAATACCCTTAAGTACTGCCCTCTGCCTGGAAATCCAATACCCTTATGTACTGCCTGCTGCCTGGGCATCTAATACCCTCTGCCTGGGCATCTAATACCCTTATATACTGCCCGCTGCCTGGGAATATGCTACCCTTATGTACTGCCCGCTGCCTGGGCATCTAATACCCTCTGCCTGGGCATCTAATACCCTTGTATACTGGCCGCTGCCTGGGAATATGCTCCCTTATGTACTGCCCGCTGCCTGGGCATCTAATACCCTTATGTACTGGCCTCTGCCTGGAAATCCAATACCCTTATATACTGCCCTCTGCCTGGGAATCTACTACCCTTATGTACTGCCTGCTGCCTGGGCATCTAATACCCTCTGCCTGGGCATCTAATACCCTTATATACTGCCCGTTGCCTGGGAATATGCTATCCATATATACTGCCCTCTGCCTGGGCATCTAATACCCTTATATACTGCCTACTGCCTGGGCATCTAATACCCTTATATACCTCCTGCTGCCTGGGCATCTAATACCCTTATATACTGCCCGCTGCCTGGGAATATGCTATCCATATATACTGCCCTCTGCCTGGGCATCTAATACCCTTATATACTGCCTGCTGCCTGGGCATCTAATACCCTTATGTACTGCCCGCTGCCTGGGCATCTAATACCCTTATATACTGCCTGCTGCCTGGGCATCTAATACCCTTATATACTGCCTGCTGCCTGGGCATCTAATACCCTTATATACTGCCTGCTGCCTGGGCATCTAATACCCTTATGTACTGCCCTCTGCCTGGGCATCTAATACCCTTATATACTGCCTGCTGCCTGGGCATCTAATACCCTTATATACTGCCTGCTGCCTGGGCATCTAATACCCTTATGTACTGCCCTCTGCCTGGGCATCTAATACCCTTATGTACTGCCCGCTGCCTGGGCATCTAATACCCTTATATACTGCCTGCTGCCTGGGCATCTAATACCCTTATGTACTGCCCTCTGCCTGGGCATCTAATACCCTTATATACTGCCTGCTGCCTGGGAATATGCTACCCTTATGTACTGCCCACTGCCTGGGCATCTAATACCCTTATATACTGCCCGTTGCCTGGGAATATGCTATCCATATATACTGCCCTCTGCCTGGGCATCTAATACCCTTATATACTGCCCGCTGCCTGGGAATATGCTATCCATATATACTGCCCTCTGCCTGGGCATCTAATACCCTTCTATACTGAAATGGGGAAAGGGAAGAAGGGGATACTCTAAGCACTGGTACCAAAAATATTATAGAGGGGATATCTAGTACTGTGGTAGAAACCTCCACTAAATAGTGTCATATAGGTCAACACAATTGCCCAAATGAATTAAATGTGGAGGTGCACTCATGAGAGTAAAACTAGGATTTGAAAAAGGAGAAGAGAAGTGCTCTCCCTGAATAGGTGGTAATATAAGTAGTGCTCGTGGTCGGCTTTATCTTAAACTATTACCACAGGGCCATCCATAATGGTAGTGGTCATAAGTTACAAGGTGAAATATATAAGAATAATGTTTATAAGGTTACGGGGATACGATCCCCTAACATTTGCAAGGACAAACTCCAACCGCTGCAAAAATATTCTCTTTTCTTGTAATTGTGCATCAAATGTTATGTTGGTAGAACTTTGAATTCTTGTTGCACAGGAAGTGACTGATATGTGTACTGTGATATACGAGGATTGCTATTGTCACAATTTTTCTTGTGCAAATACAGTAACTGACTATGACTGTCACTTTATTCAATGTATATCTGATATCGATATGATAAACTTTTCATTTATGTATGTGATATACCACTTTTTCCGACATAACCATACATACAGTCGTATACAATGAGGTAGTTGCTCTGAAACACGGCTGCTTTTATTGAGTAGTAGCTCATTTTTGCAGAGGTTGGAGTTTGTCCTTGCAAATGTTATGGGATCGTATCCCCGTAATCTTATAAACATTATTCTTATATATTTCACCTTGTTACTTATGATCACAAGCATTATGGATGGCCTGTGTAATAGCTTAAGATTAAGCCGACCACGAGCACTACTTATATTACCACCTATTCAGGGCCACTTATACAATTTTGCTTCTAAATACATGTTTTTTGTTGTTTGTTGTGTCCTGTATCAGTTCATACCACATTTTGTTTTTAATAGTAATTTAATAAAAGTTATATTTTAACTACCACTTGGGTAGAATTTGTGCCCCAAAACAAGACAGTACTTCATCACATTATAGAGTTGCGGCCGTGACTGTCGCAACCTCCTTCTCGTTCTGGACTCTCACACTGCGGACACTCGGGCTCATGCTGAGTTGGATGTACTGTAATTTGCGTGTAAATCGCAAGAATAAAATGCGCCATGCTCTGGCGACTGCGTGGGCACTGCTGGGAATAAATGGCTAGACACAGGGGCGTATTAAGAACAGGGGCTCCGAGAGGGGGGGGCGCGGGTACTATTTACCTGGGCCTGTTGGAGGGGACTGACGTGGGCCCGGGTCCTGCAGACTGAACCCCCACCCCAGCGCTGCCGCTGTTACGTTTGGGCTGAGAGAGAGAGAGGACTGACTGCTCCTGCAGTAGCCGCTCTCCCCAGCACACACGCTGCTGTCACACTGTGTGCTGGACTAGGGAGAGAGGCTACTGCAGCAGCAGTCGGTTCTCTCTCTCCCTGCCTTATATAAGGGAGGGGGGATCGATTGCACCCCTACCCTGGACACCTGCGCCCTCTGTGCTGCACGAACATCTCTTATTTATTTTTTATGTAAGGAGGGGGTCTGGCCACACCTCCCCGGACATCGTCTCGTGTGTAACGGCTTTTAGAGTTCCATACATTCAAAACACAACTGTTCACCAGCCCTGACTCTGGCACAACAGATGCGTCTGTGAGAAATATAAAACACGAAACCCTAAAGACAAAAGTTATTTCTCATAGAGTAAACATGAGGACATGTTGTTATAATTTAAGAGACAATAATCGACTCTCCATGGTGTATCATGTACTCTTTCCACGAGCATTGGTGCATACAGTCCCATGACTTATTGCTACTAGGGGTGTGCACCGGCCACTTTTCGTGTTTTGTGTTTTGGTTTTGGATCTGGATCTTTCTTCGTGTTTTGGATCTGGATTGGTTTTGCCAAAACCACCCTTCCGTGTTTTGGGTTCTGGGTTTTGTGTTTTGGATCTGTATTTTTTTTTTAAAAAGCATAAAAACAGCTAAAATCACAGAATTTGTTGGTTTCTCTGCTCCTATGCTATTATTAACCTCAATAACCTTAATTTCCACTCATTTCCAGTCTATTCTGAACACCTCACACCTCACAATAGTGTTTTCATGTCCAAAAGGTTGCACCGAGGTAGCTGGATGACTATGCTAAGCGACACGAGTGGGCGGCACAAACACGTGACCCATCTAGGAGTGACACTGCAGTGGCAGACAGGATGGCAGTTAGAAAAACTAGGCCCCAAACTGTACATAATGCAAAGAAAAAAAAGAAGTGCAAGATGGAATTGTCCTTGGGGCCTCCCACCCACCCTTATGTTGTATAAACAGGACATGCACACTTTAACAAATCAATCATTTCAGCGCCAGGGTCTGCCACACAACTGTGGCTGAAATGATTGGTTCGTTTGGGCCCCCACAAAACAAGCTGGCAATTAATGTGTCCCTGCACAAACTGGCTCTACGGAGGCAAGATGTCATCCTCATCCTCCTCATCCACCGATTCCTCACCCTCTTCAGTGTGTACATCCTCATCCTCACAAAGTATTAACTCGTCCCCACTTGAATCCACCACCACAGGTCCCTCTGTACCTTCTGGAGGCTGGTCTCCCTGGAAGAGCTGATAATTCATTTTGATGAACATCATCTTCTCCACATTCTGTGGAAGCAACCTCCTACGCCTTTCGCTGACAAGGTTCCCGGCTGCACTAAACACTCTTTCGGAGTACACACTGGAGGGGGGGCAACTCAGGTAAAATAGAGCCAGCTTGTACAGGGGCCTCCAAATTGCCTCTTTTTCCTGCCAGTACAGGTATGGACTGTCTGACATGCCTACTTGGATGCTGTCACCGATGTAATCCTCCACCATTCTGTAAATGGTGACAGTATCATATGCAGTGACAGTAGACATGTCAGAAATTGTTGCCAGGTCCTTCAGTCCGGACCAGATGTCCAAACTTGGTCCTGCCTGCCCTGCATCACCGCCAGCGGGTTGCTTAGGATACCTAAGTTTTTTCCTGGCAGCCCCAGTTGCGGGAGAAAATGAAGAAGGAGCCGTTGACGTGTCACGTTCCGCTTCAGCTGACAGTGTGTTCACCAGCAGGTCTTTGCACCTCTGCAGGCTTGTGTCGGCCGGAAAGAGAGACACCACATAGGCTTTAAACCTAGGATCAAGCACGGTGGCCAAAATGTAGTGGTCTGATTTCAACAGATTGACCACCCTGGAATCCTGGCAAAGCGAATGAAGGGCTTCATCCACAAGTCCCACATGCCGAGCGGAATCGCTCCGTCTTAGCTCCTCCTTCACTTTCTCCAGCTGCTTCTGCAAAAGCCTGATGAGGGGAATGACCTGACACAAGCTGGCTGTGTCTGAACTGACTTCACGTGTGGCAAGTTCGAAGGGCTGGAGAACCTTGCACAACACGGAAATCATTCTCCACTGCGCTTGAGTCAGGTGCATACCCCCTCCTTTGCCTATGTCATAGGTGGATGTATAGGCTTGTATGGCCTTTTGCTGCTCCTCCATCCTCTGAAGCATATAGAGGGTTGAGTTCCACCGCGTCACAACCTCTTGCTTCAGGTGATGGCGGGGCAGGTTCAAGAGTGTTTGCTGGCGCTCCAGTCTTCGGCACGCAGTCGCTGAATGGCGAAAGTGGCCAGAAATTTTTCGGGCCACCCAAAGCGTCTCCTGCACGCCCCTGTCGCTTTTCAGAAAATTCTGCACCACCAAGTTTATTGTGTGAGCAAAACATGGGACGTGCTGGAATTTGCCCAGATGTAATGCCCGCACAATATTGGTGGCGTTGTCAGATATCACAAATCCCCAGGAGAGTCTAAGTGGGGTAAGCCACTGGGCGATGATTTCCCTCAGTTTCTCTAAGAGGTTGTCGGCGGTGTGCCTCTTACTGAAACCGGTGATACACAGCGTAGCCTGCCTTGTAACGAGCTGGCGTTTCTGAGATGCTGCTACTGGTGACGCTGCTGCTGTTGCTGCGTAAGGTGATACATCTACCCAGTGGGCTGTCACAGTCATATAGTCCTTAGTCTGCCCTGTTCCACTTGTCCACATGTCCGTGGTTAAGTGGACATTGTGTACAACGGCATTTTTCAGGACACTGAGGACACTTTTTCTGACGTTTCTGTACAGTCTCGGTATCGCCTGCCTAGTGAAGTGGAATCTAGACGGGATTTGGAACCGGGGACACACTACCTCCATCAATTGTCTAAATCCCACTGCACTAATGGCGGATACCGGACGCACGTCTAACACCAACATAGCAGTCAAGGCCTCAGTTATACGTTTTGCTTCAGGATGACTGCTGTCGTACTTCATCCTCCTCGCTAAGGACTGTTGGAGGGTCAATTGTTTAGTAAAAGTAGTGGTGTTCCTACTTCCTCTCTGGGATGATGAACGACTCCCAGCAGCAGCAACAGCAGCAGCGGCAGCAGTAGGCGTAGCAATGCAGGATCCTCCAGAGGAATCCCGGATAGGAGAGTCAGTCATGCCAGTGACATGGCCTGCAGGACTACTTCCGATCCTGACTAAGGAGGAAATTGATGAGGAGGGAGTTGACGGTGTGGTTTGCAGGCGCTTGGATACAACAGGACAACGGGATTTAGGTGTCCCTGGACTGCTTACGGTCTTAGCCAAAGTTTCTGAACTTGACAGTAACTTTTTATGAACGCGCTGCAGGTGCCGTATAAGGGAGGATGTTCCTAGGTGGTTGACGTCCCTACCCCTACTTATTTCACCTTTACATATGGTACATATGGCAAGACAGTTGTTGTCCGGATTTGGATAGAAATATTGCCAGACCAAAGAGGTGGAATGTTTGGTCTTCTGCCCAGGCATGACCGTGATGGGCTTTTTCATCCCACGGACAACAACTGTCTCCCCCGGAGCCTGATTTAAACAAACCACATCACCATCAGAATCCTCCTCGCCAACTTCCTCCTCAGCGCCAGCTACACCAGTATCCTCATCCTGTTGTACTTCAACAGTGACATCTTCAATTTGCATATCAGCAAGTGGACTGTGGGTGCTCCTTTCAGCACTTGCAGGGGGCGTGCAAATGGTGGAAAGAGCCACCTCTTCCCGTCCAGTGCTGGGAAGGTCAGGCATCGCAACCACCACCACACTTGGACTCTCCTTGGGGATTTGTGATATCTTCTTAGAAAGCACAGTTCTTCGCTGTGCTTTTGCCAGCTTAACTCTTTTGATTTTTTTAGTGGGAGGAGGGCTTCCATCGTCATGTGAAGCTGAACCACTAGTCATGAACATACTAGGGATCGACCTTAGCCGTTCCTTGCCACTCCGTGTCGTAAATGGCATATTGGCAAGTTTACGTTTCTCTTCAGCTGATTTAAATGTCTTTTTCAAGGTCATTTTCCTGAACTTTGCCATTTGGGATTGTATGTGCCCTCTACTATGACATTGGGCATCGGCCTTGGCAGACGACGTTGATGGCATGTTATCGTCTATGTCATGACTAGTGGCAGCAGCTTCAGCACTAGGAGGAAGTGGTTCTTGATCTTTCTCTATTTTATTTTTATCGGAGAAAGTTTGGTCCTCCATTTATGTTATATCGATTTGATATATACGTGCGGCTAAACACAGAAAATAATTTTTTTTTTGGTTTGGACTGGAGTGTACTTTGGGGGTTACAGCACCCTTTAACGGTCAAGCCAGCCGGCCCTTATGACACAGGCGCACTCTTGGCACTACTTTGTTGATGCACGTGCGGCTACTGCGCACACAATTCACAAACACAGAAAATAATTTTTTTTTTGGTTTGGACTGGAGTGTACTTTGGGGGTTACAGCACCCTTTAATTGTCAAGCCAGCCGGCCCTTTACTTATGACACAGGCGCACGCTTGGCACTACTTTGTTGATGCACGTGCGGCTACTGCGCACACAATTCACAAACACAGAAAATAATTTTTTTTTTGGTTTGGACTGGAGTGTACTTTCGGGGGTTACAGCACCCTTAACGGTCAAGCCAGCCGGCCCTTTACTTATGACACAGGCGCACGCTTGGCACTACTTTGTTGATGCACGTGCGGCTACTGCGCACACAATTCACAAACACAGAAAATAATTTTTTTTTTGGTTTGGACTGGAGTGTACTCTTGGGGGTTACAGCACCCTTAACGGTCAAGCCAGCCGGCCCTTTACTTATGACACAGGCGCACGCTTGGCACTACTTTGTTGATGCACGTGCGGCTACTGTGCACACAATTCACAAACACAGAAAATAATTTTTTTTTGGTTTGGACTGGAGTGTACTTTCGGGGGTTACAGCACCCTTTAACGGTCAAGCCAGCCGGCCCTTTACTTATGACACAGGCGCACGCTTGGCACTACTTTGTTGATGCACGTGCGGCTACTGCGCACACAATTCACAAACACAGAAAATAATTTTTTTTTTGGTTTGGACTGGAGTGTACTTTGGGGGTTACAGCACCCTTTAACGGTCAAGCCAGCCGGCCCTTTACTTATGACACAGGCGCACGCTTGGCACTACTTTGTTGATGCACGTGCGGCTACTGCGCACACAATTCACAAACACAGAAAATAATTTTTTTTTGGTTTGGACTGGAGTGTACTTTCGGGGGTTACAGCACCCTTAACGGTCAAGCCAGCCGGCCCTTTACTTATGACACAGGTGCACGCTTGGCACTACTTTGTTGATGCACGTGCGGCTACTGCGCACACAATTCACAAACACAGAAAATAATTTTTTTTTTGGTTTGGACTGGAGTGTACTTTCGGGGGTTACAGCACCCTTTAACGGTCAAGCCAGCCGGCCCTTTACTTATGACACAGGCGCACGCTTGGCACTACTTTGTTGATGCACGTGCGGCTACTGCGCACACAATTCACAAACACAGAAAATAATTTTTTTTTTGGTTTGGACTGGAGTGTACTTTCGGGGGTTACAGCACCCTTAACGGTCAAGCCAGCCGGCCCTTTACTTATGACACAGGCGCACGCTTGGCACTACTTTGTTGATGCACGTGCGGCTACTGCGCACACAATTCACAAACACAGAAAATAATTTTTTTTTGGTTTGGACTGAGGTGTACTTTCGGGGGTTACAGCACTCTTTAACGGTCAAGCCAGCCGGCCCTTTACTTATGACACAGGCGCACGCTTGGCACTACTTTGTTGATGCACGTGCGGCTACTGCGCACACAATTCACAAACACAGAAAATATATTATTTTTTTAGCACTTGGGGGGAGCACCCCTGATGGACAGAGCACCCCCTGGACAACACTACAGCACTCCTTTAGGACTGGGACACTGCACAGGACTTTGGAGTGGACACAGCCCCTATGGAGAACTGACTGCACAACACAGTCCAGCCAGCCCCTATGGACTTTGAAGTAGTGGACACAGCCCCTATTAACAACAGCAGCACAGCACAACACAGCCAGCCCCTATGGACTTTGAAGTAGTGGACAACAGCAGCACTACACTACACTACACTACACTACACAGCCCTAACTCCCACCCTCCCTCTTCACTGTCCACAGCCGAGTGAGAAAATGGCGCCGACGCGGGTACCTTATATAGGATCCAAAACCCGCGAGACTCGGAAGGCGGGATGATGACGTTTTGCCTCGATTTCAGATCCGAGTCAGGCGGGAAAAGTCGAGCCTGACTCGGATCGGACTCGGATCGGGGGGGCTCGGGGGGGGTTCGGATTTCAGAAATCCGAACCCGCTCACCCCTAATTGCTACCAATGTGCAGTAACAGATTACAGGCCATAGCGGTTCCTAGATACGCTGAATAGCTGCTACTTGCTGGAGTCTGCACCTGCGGATCTTCCGGCATTGTCTTATGTGAAGACCTAGTAAACTTAGGGCCTGATTCAGCAAGGATCGTAATTGCAAAGCTGCACGCAGGCTATAGATACAATGTATGCATGCAGGCTATAGATATGATGTATGCACACAGGCTATAGATATATGATGTATGCATGCAGGCTATAGATATGATGTATGTACGCAGGCTATAGATATGATGTATGCATGCAGGCTATAGATATGATGTATGCATGCAGGCTATAGAAATGTATGCACAAAGGCTATAGATATATGACGTATGCACGCAGGTTATAGATATGATGTATACATGCAGGCTATAGATATATGATGTATGCACGCAGGCTATAGATGATGTATGCATGCAGGCTATAGGTATATGATGTATGCACGCAGGCTATAGACATGATGTATGCACACAGGCTATAGATATGATGTATGCACGCAGGCTATAGATATATGATGTATGCACGCAGGCTATAGATATGATGTATGCACGCAGGCTATAGATACGATGTATGCATGCAGGCTATAGATATGTATGCATGCAGGCTATAGATATATGATGTATCCATGCAGGAAAGAGATATGATGTATACATGCAGGCTATAGATAGATGTATGCATGCAGGCTATAGATATGATGTATGTACGTACGTAAGTACGTACGTACGCAGGCTATAGATATGATGTTTGCCTGCAGGGTATAGATATGTATTCACACAGGCTATGGATATGATGTATGTATGCAGGCTATAGATATGATGTATGCACGCAGGCTATAGATAGATGATGTATGCACGCAGGCTATAGATAAGATGTATGCACACAGGCTATAGATAGATGATGTATGCACGCAGGCTATAGATATGATGTATACACGCAGCTTTGCAACTGCGACCCTTGCAGATATAGTAATGCAGCAGGGGGCATCACACCTCCTGTGCATTACTCGCCCAAGCTGCATTGCCTAACGCAGCATCGGATAATCTGTGTAACATCGGCTGGCTAAGGTGACGCATGAGGTCACGCAGCTGCCCACCGCAGTTGAGCAGAAGAGGCCAGGAAATCTCCATCAGCCGACGGAGATCCTGGCCTCTTCTCTCCCCTCCAACAGCGGCGACACGCCTCCATTTCAGGAAACGGAGGCCATCGCCGCCGCCTCCCCACCCACAAACAGCATCAGACTGTCAATGACTGACAGACTACTGCCAGTCTGCGAGCGGGAATGCATACCCGTTCTGCACATGCACAGAACGGTTCATGCACCTGCGCTAGGGTGCCCTGCTGAATCAGGCCCTTAGTACATAAAACAAGTGTGTAGATTTCAAACCAACCACATTGTACATTATTCAGATCGATCCTCACCACTAACACAACCAGAAATAAAGGAAAGCGTTCAACATTGTTAGAATGCAGACGACATAAATGTCAACACCTGGAAAATGTTGACATGGACAGAATGTTGACATTGTCAAAATTATGACATTAGCATTAGACTTAGGTTTAGGTGTTAGGGATAGACTTAACTTACAACAGTATCGACATTCTCAACATATTGACATTTCATCCGTGTTGACATGCTGAGTCAACATAACGACCATGTCGTCATTCTCATGTCGGCATAATAACACGAACCCACACAATGAAGCCAAGGATGAGTGTTAAGGATGGTTTAGCGGTGTTGGATAAAGGAGAAATTGTCATTGTTCTCACCATGCAGCTGGCTCCATCAGGAACAATGAATGGAACTCTGCAATTGTCCAGCTGGTGCCCATCTCTGAGCCAATGCTGATTAGAAATGCAGTGAAATGCGTTGGTCATAGCTCAGCTAACTCTGGGGAGATGTACTAAGCTCTGGAAAGTCATACATTGGAGAGTGATAAACTATCAGCCACTCAGCTCCTAACTGTCATGTTACAGGCTGTGTTTGATAAACAACCCACCAGTCAGCTCCTAACTCATTTTTCACTCTCCAATTGATCACTTTCCAGAGCTTAGTACATCTCCCCCACAGTCTCTGTAATTGGACCTTGAACAATGACAGTAACAGAAGAAGAGAAAGACCTGACGTTGCGATTCACGGTTCTTATCACAAGTTTGTCTTACGTACTCTTTGTACAAATCAGTGTACAATACAATACAAACTTTATTGTCAGTTAACAAATCAGTTCGAGGATGTCACTCCAACACACTAAACAGGCAAATACTCCTTCTTTACATAAACGCTGATATCAGAGCTGTGTTCCAGCTTAAACTAACTATGGTTGTGAGGAAAAAAAACTAGTGTTAAAAAAAACATTAGAAAAGTCAGCATCTGTTATAGTAAATGTTGTACAGCAACAACTGTGAATAAGGGGCATATTTATCACGATCTGCATATAAAATAAGAAATGAGCCCCGAAAATTACCACTGATCTTGCAATGCGGTATTCTTAAATATTGCATGAATGTATTAAGATTCACATGTCGGGAAAGAGCTTGCAAGAAAGCTCGGGGCCTCATTCAGAGGTGGTCGTAGGATGCAAGCGGTCATTCTGAAACAGGGCGGCCGCTTGCATCCTGAACGGCCGCCTCCATGTCGGTCGTTAGGCTGTGGGTTAACACCCACAGCTCTAATGACTGCTAAGGGTGATGGTCGCGATGGTCAAGACCATCGCGACCATCGGGGCTTACGACGAGACCCTAAGGTTGGGTCTCGTCAACCTTAAGCCCCAGGGAGCTTCCTGCTCTGTTTGAGCAGGAAGCTCCCCACTGACATCACTGATGATGTCAGTGGGGCCGTCCCCAAACGGCAAGCGTTCCGACAAGAACGCCTCTGTTTGGCCGGGCACGCCCCCGGCCCGCCCAGCAAACGGAGCGAGCTGTCACTCAACATCGACATCTCGCCCCGTCTGCTACGAGACCCCTAACGACGGATCACCCGTCGATAGCCGGGTCTCGCGCATGCGCACTGGAGCAACATCGACCCGGTTGCGAGCTCGTAGAGCTAACGACTGGGTCTGAATAAGCTCCTCTGTACCTGCGAATCATCACTCCAAATTATTTGTTGCCGGTATCCAGCTTTCGCAAGCCTTCATATGACAGCAGCAGGACTGCAGAGCGCCCTGCTGTGCCCCATCCCCAACCCCCCCTTCCGCCCACCTAAACCTGGCCGCTCGGCTCTACCTCCGTAGGCTGTGCTGTATAGAGAGTGACATGGGCTCAGCACTGCTATCAGGGGAAGGATCTGCAATGATCCCTGCCGGGCACATCTGCAGCAGTAGAACGGAGAGGGACCCGCTAAGATCCCATCCCTCAGTCTTCTGTCTAGGATATGCACCGTTATTAGGGCACAGGCTGGTCTGCCCCATCTGCTGTACTGGGAACATCCACAGCAACCAGCTCAGCAGTGTCTGCCCCATGACAGTTACTGGCTATCTGAGGACGGCGTTGTTTAGTGAGGCTCCCTCTGTTATTATTTTACAAGAATAGTAAATCTGACCCCTAATCACATGGAAAATGCAATCAGGATTCTAAGCGAATTTTAGGGCATGGAGGAGATGTTTGCGATATCCCCTTCAAAAGCCCTTTAATACTTTTAGATGATACTACAATAATGTGAAAAGGGTAAGAAAACAGTTATTTTCAAATTATTTTAGTAAAAGAAATTTATGGGCCTATGTATCAAGCCATTTTTTACATAAAATTATGCAGAAACTGCAGTTTCTGCATAATTTTAGGTATTGTTCCTATGTACTAATAGCACAACGCAGGAGATTTCGCAAAGATATCCGGCAAAGTGCTAATTAGCACTGCAGATCGCAGTCCCCGTTATTATCAATGGGGACGATCTCAGCCCTATGTACTAAATTCCAAAAAGCAAAGCTGTAAACTAACTGTAAGCCTTAGGAGGCTCCAGGTGCGGGAGAGAGATATTTCGATCTCTCCCCCGCAGTCCACAGCAGGCTCCGGAAGCCTGCGCTGTGCGCATGCGCAGTGTCAGCTTCCCCCGGGGAAGTCTTTCACTTCTGTGACAGACTTCTCGCAAATGCCAGGGTTATAACTCGCGGGGACGGAATCGGTATGATTTACCACCGGACGCAAGTTTGGCGGTTAGAATCCCAACAGCGGCTGCCCGACATGGGTGAAAATCCTGATTGTCCCCAGGTAAGTATTTACTAACCTAACCTCCCCCCCTAACCCTAACCCTCCTTAGGGGTGCCTAACCCTAATCCCCCCTTTAAGTGCCCAAACCCCCCTTCCCCGCCGCCTACACCTAAGTCACCCGGGGGGTTGCCTAACCCTAAGTCCCTCCCGGGGGTGCTTAACCCTCCCTCCCCCTAGCCTAACCCTATTTCCCCCCCGGGAGTCCTAAACCTAAATCTCCCCCTCCCTTGCGGCTGTCCGCGACCGGCATCACTTCGAACGGGATGCCTGGCACCTGTCTCCCGGCATCGGTAAAATGAAAGGCGTGTACATTTAGACATCTGTCATTTAACCCTTGCCGGGCTAAAGCAGTCGGGAAGCCGGCCATCGGGATTAGGTTCGCCGGCTTCCCGACTGCATACCGCCGGGACAGCAGTTACCACAACCGATGTCTCTGCGAGTTCCCCGTAGTACATAGCCGGGATATTTTTAATAAAAATTAAAATATACCCGGCGAGTGAGTACATAGACCCCTTAGTCTTTTTATTCCAGGTTAATTAAGTTAGGAAAATAATTAGGAAGGGGAGTAGGAATAAACGCACATTAGGTGGAGACCTGTGATAACCTGACATCCACTGAGAGGTACTTGGTAAGAGGAACCTGCTCTATAAGCCATATAATATCAGCACTGCCCTGGAAGGAGGAATCAGTGCTTCTTCCCTGCTAGAGATGGTCCTGGAACAATTTTCCTATCCAAGTTCTTAACAGCCCATTCAGCATTAGACTTATACAAGATGGATAATATCAGCTGCCACCAGACAGAAGTTCTCATTGTCTGTGACTCGGAAACAGTTTAGGACAGACTGAGGGACCACCTGGTTCCAGCAGTAACAGCCGGTCATTCCCCTGTGTGAGAAATCTGCGTGTTACATAATAGGAGGTTACTCGGAGTCAGGGAACGCTGTCTCCTTACCCTCTGTCTTTCTAGCATTTATTTTCTTTGCATGTTTCTCTTCTCCCTGTGTTTGTATTTGGGTGGTTATTGCTCTCGCACGAGACGGCTCAGCCAAGTACAGTTCATTTTCTCAGCATGAAGCTGAATTACTAAGGAGCATGTTGGCTTAAAACTGAGAATCCTTATCCAGCTCTTTCCCGAGCTCATGTGAGGAGAGAAACCTGGGGAACAGCAGCCCCATACAGCGTAGACTATGCTGCTTTGTACAATGATACTGAGTATCACCCTCTATCGCACATCTGGATGGTATTCACTTATATGAACTGGAAAGAGGATGTAACACCTAACAAATATTTCCATAGTAAGGGAGACCTTTATATTATAGATTTATCATTGGGACATAAACGGGTGTTTTCGCGGGCGATAGTGTTTCACCCTATACATTACGAGGCCACTGTCGGCGTTAGCATCCCTGCGTTTTCCACGTTCCGCTGCAATGCTTTATCTGATTTTGTCATCTCAGGACGGCAATAACAGAGGAATAATAACGCAAAAAAGGTTAATTAAAAAAAATAAAAATAAATTCAACATTAATGACCACTTTTTTTCCCCAAAGAATATATACGCTATGGCCCGTATTCAATTTGGAGCGAAAAGTCCCTCGCCGGACTTTTCACCGTCTTCGCCGCTTTTCTGTGCGACAAAGTATCGCGCGCATCCCCGGGTATCCCCGTATTCAATTCCAAATCGTCGAAAACGGGAAGTGGCGGAACTCAAACAGGCAAAAAGTCCTGTAGTTTTTGGGGAAATCAGCCCAACACTCCCGGACATGGGGGTTCACTATGGGGACCCCCGATTAGCCCTGCTGAAGGTATTTGGGGTCTTTGAATGTTCTCAATAGGTGCTATTTAGAGTCTTTCAGCAAGTGGTGAAGAATAGCATTTTGCAACTTTTTGGGGGTAAAGTAAATAATCCCATCAAATTTGGGGTACATGAAAATGGGTGTAAGCATATTAAAGTTGCTAAAGTAAAGCATTAAAAAGCGCCAAAAACGCACCTTCACCAAATACCTGCAATCAAAAATACACCTCCCCCCTACTTCCAGACCCCCCCAAAAGGCTATTTCGCTATTTTTTTATTTTGTACCCCCATTTTTTTTGCCCATTTTTTCAAAGTACTTCTTTGGAGTGTCTTTTGTGGGGGGTTTGCGTTTTTTGATGCAATTAGCATCAAGGGGGATGTAAAAAGGGTTTAGGCGCAATTTTGCACCCCAGAATCCCGATTCTGCACTTTTTTCTGCTGGGTAGACTTTTTTTCGCCTATTACATTGCATTGTGTTATTGCGCCGACGAAAAGACGCTGAATTTGAATACGGGGATAATTAAAATCGGCGAAAATTACGTTGTCGGCGAAAAAGTTTCACCCAAACGGCTTTTCGCTCCAAAATGAATATGGCCCTATGTAGACAGAAGTGATTGGACGCCCCCGCACAAGTGAAATGGCGTACGCCTGCTGCAGACACGTGTTCGTGAAAGTATAACACGAGAAGTTTAGAGATGTTCTCGATAACTCTGTGCTCCCTACATTTTAGCAATTCTATGGACACAATACATGTGTTTATCAGTACGACAATCCCACCTGTCATGTCTCCAGGGTGACGTTGGACTGGTATACAGAAGATTCTGGCCAGATGAGGTTACTTACGTGCCGCTGTCGGGATTTCCTCCATTTGGGCAGACTTAAACAGCCACTGGCATCTCAATCCTATTCCCTTCACCCAGACCCTCTATCCACCAAATGTCAATGCTGTCTTTCAGTGCTATATCCAGGCTAGGGTCATCTTAATTAGACCAAGTTTCTGATTCAGGCCCCCATTTATTAATACACACAAGAAAAAAACCCAGCGCTAATAAGCTAGAAAAATCTATTACCAATGCAGCAGTGAAAAGAGGTGATTGTCACCCTCACTGACACCAAAAGAACAAAAAAACACTGCGCTCTAGTAACTATGTTGGGACATAGACAGTATCACATATGTGTATAAATGAGGTCTAAATAGACCAATTTATTCAAACTTATTAAAGATAAGCACATAAATAACAATAAATACAAATAATTAGCTAGAGGACTGGAGTTGACCAGGTTCCTAGTCCGCATACACATAAATAATGTATAATTAAGCAGATAGATACAACTCTAGATACAAATATTAAAATACAAACCAATAAACACATAAAATATCATTATACTAATAAATGTGCCGCAGGTTAATGCAAATTAATTAGGCACATAGAATCATGTTCGTAGTCTGGAAAGAATTCCAATTTAAATCCCTGCAGGTATTAATAAATCCCGTATATGAGGCACTTTATAGAAAAATTAAAATGGGATCTATAGATGAAATAATATGTCCCGGAGAGATCACAATAGTACCTGCCGTAGCAAGAGACTCCTGTCTCTACGGACCAGATACCCGGAAACATTCAACTCCGTGCCAAGCACAGTCGGGCATATGTGATACTGTCTATGTCCCCATTTATTAATGATCGAATTTGCAATGCGATCAGGACATGTCAGCACCGCCCATGATTGCATGGCAAAATGCGATCGTAACGGCCAGATGTATCACCCGGGACATGAGGACCACACATACTTGCCTACTCCCCCGGGACTGTCGGGAGCCTCCCGAAAATCGGGTGCCGCTCCCGACACCCCGCAAGACTAGGTAAGTCCCCCGGAATAGATGCCGGCTCCCCGCTAACCCCCGCGCCAGCCGCAAAAGTGGGCGGTGCGAGGGTGTGATGACGCGATTCAGCGCGAATCGCATCATTGTAGCCCCGCCCCCTGCCTTATAATGCCAGTAATAGCGGGGAGCGGGGCCACTATGACGCGATCGCATCAGCACGCCCCCGCTCCGCCTCTTTGACCCGCCCCCATCCTCCCTGCTGGACGGACCTGCCAGCTCCCTCCCGGATTCCCCTGCCGAGATGTCGGCAAGTATGGGGACACGGGCTCAGAAAGGAGCGTGTCCCTGCGATGTCTCCGGAGAGCTGCCGGCCAGTACTGGGGCTGCTGTGCATGCGCACTCCCGGTGACTGGCAGCCATTGCCTGGGGAACCCTCCGCTGGCTAATTATGCGGTGGTAGCCCATAGGCTACAGTGGATAATGCCATCTTCAGATGGCGTTAGCTGCGGGGGCCAATATCGGGAATGCATCACATTCCTGATATTGGTAAATCTGGTAGCATAGAAATGGGGGATGGGGCTGCATGCGGGAATGAAGGGATCACAGCAGGCTGCGGCCCTCCTTGATACATCCGGGAGAACATAATATTTGAGGGAAACCCCTGTTTTCAGAGATTTTACCTCAAATATTTAGTGATAAATGGGCCCCTTAGTGATTTCTGCCCTGATAAATTATTTTATTCCTTTTTATCGTGATATACTTATCGGGGCAATAAATCAACATATTCTGGTAAGGACACTGGCTCTGATAAAAGTCCATTACTGCAGAGGAGAGATGTGCGCTGACCCCACGTTTTGGTTTTGAATGTGGAGTTATCTTCGTGTTTAGGATCTGGATTTTTTTTTAAAGATACAAAGTTTTTAAAAACAGCTAAAATCGTGCGATTTTTGCAACTGAATACAGAAATTCGGATTTGAAATCCATTTTCCGAACCGCTGGAGGACCGGAACCGTGAGAGATGGCAGCTGCGATGGCATTTGCGTCCATATCTCCGAATCACGCCCATGGATCTTTAATAACAAATTGCGCAAGTGTAGCTGTATACTATAGACAGGGCCAAGCTCCGTAAAACTACGCTTTGCGGAGCTTTACAAATTTGCCGTTTGCTTTTGTGATAGAAAATAGAGACCGCAGCAGACATCTACGATAGCGGGGATACTTAATGACGCAAAAATCCCCCGATAGCTGTTGTTTACACACCATGTACTTGTCCTGCAATGTCTTGTACTGTACGTCACTGTTCTCTTGTTCTGTTCATTTGTTTATGTACTCTGTAAGGCGCTGCGGAACCCTTGTGGCGTCATATAAATAAAGGATAATAATAGTATCAAATATAAAATCATAACAGGCTCTAATAATGTTTTGGTGACTTTCTCCGTTTTCTTGTACAAATCACAAAACCAAACCAGATCCGAGCTTCCTCTGCTAATTCCCGTCATCATTATGTTAGTGAGGAGACTCGGGTAACAACAGACGGGCATTTATACGGCATTTGGGGAACATACGCAGCGATTGGAAAAACACAGAGATCACTCAGTCTGGACACACGCAGGGAAGATGGACATCATTCAGGCTGGACATCGGGCCTCGCTCTGCCAATAAAAACTCTGCTACTACCCAGGGAACAGCCTGAATTTATTTGGCGTAAATACTGAGGAGGAATTCACACCCATACATAGGGAGCACTGTTTACACAAAAAATAAATGATTCAGTTTTGTCCGCTATATGCGCAGAGACTGAGAGAGGCTGACATCCTGCAGGTGCTTGCCATCCTGACCCGGATTCATGGGAAGCATTCAAGGGCCTGGGTCTAAGGCACGGGAATCACTGCCATGACGTTTGCTCCTTATGTTTGCTCAATGATCATTTTACTTACTGGGAGAATAGAGATATTTCTTTTATGTACAGGGACTGATGTACAGTGGTGGATGATTCTTGTATTTTGTAGCACGTGCCCTGACGCCGAGCACACGCATCTATGGGAGATTCAGAGCAATATCTAAACAGTCACATCTCAGTTTTGTGGGGCTAGAACATTGCAATAGCTGTGCGCAAGGAATTGGTGGGGGGGTGTGCATGACATAGCTATGCCCCCGCATAGCCACGCCCCCGCAGAGCCACACCCAGGTACACAACCGTGACCAGTGTCAGGGGAGGTGGAAGTGAGCCACCTCTTACAACATGTTGGGATAATTTTGGGTTGGGAGCAAAGCAAGGAGAGCAATTCACTGTGCATCTGGGCACAGATATGTGGGGTAAATACTGGCTGCTTTTGCATGTAGCCCACAAACGCTGCACAGCTTTATTCTTACTACAATTTAGATTTGAGCTTGGACACGCCCTGCTCAAATCTAAGGGTGGGATGTACTAAGCATCGCTTCTGCGATGCGGTACATCCCCCGACTTCGCGTAGATACCGCGGTTCATTACCGCGGTATGTACCAAGAATTTTGCAAAGGACAGCTCTCCCGATAAGAGCTGTCCTTTGCGATGGTCTCGGGCAGAGGGACTTCTGAGTTGAACACCCAGAAGTCCTTCTGCGCATGCGCAGAAGGACGCGGGCCACGGGGCTCATGGGAGGGATCCGATCGTATCCCTCCCAGCCAGGAGCGTCACAATAAGAAGCCCATAGCCTTCTATTGGGTAACGCCACCTGAAGGTGGTGTTACCTAGGGATGCAAAGCACCAGAGCTTAGTACATTGGGGGAATGTGGTAAGCCCCCCGAAAACTGCATTTTCGGGGGGTTTTAGCGCAATTCTGCTTTATTAGAACCTGCTCCTTTATGCTTTGCTCCCAACTCTGAATCAGGCGCTGGGGTCCTTCATCAGGAGTAAATGCTGAAAATGTACATGTCTGTAAAAAGTGCACAAATCATTTAATAAATGACTATAAGGGGCAAATTTACTAAGATTCAAGTTTGGTCGAGATTGCAATCTCGGGTGAGTTAGCATGTTTTTCATCTCGCCAATTTACTAAAAACAAGTGAGTTTGGGTTCACTGGTAAAACTCAGGTGAGATCGCAAACTCGAATCAACTCACCATCGGCCAAACTCGTACTTTTCATGTTAAAGATACAACTCGGGAATTTGCCAAGAATCGAGATTACAATCTTGGGTGAGATTGTAGCAAACTCGCTGATAAATTTAAATTTCAAACACCACCTCCTGATCTGCGAGTTTGGCAGAAACATACACAGATCAATGTGATTTGGGTATGTGTCCGTCTGCATACCTAATCTAAAGTGTTTATTTTAATTAAAAAATTATATAGGGTCCCACTCCAAAAGACATAGGGCCTGATTCAGACCCACTCGCGAGCGGCTGTCCGCTCGCAAGTGGGTCGATGGTGTGCACTGTGCATGCGCACGACGGAGGGAGCTCCGTCGTGCGCATGCGCGAGACGCGACGAGCGAAGGACTTTCCTTCGCTCGTTGTGTCTGATCAAAGGGGGCGTGCTGTCGATGTTGATTGACAGCACGCCTCCTTTGGTGGGCGTGCCGGGGGCGTGCCTGCCAGACGGAGGCGTTCCCAAGGGAACGCCTACCGTCAGAAGCCGGCCCCACTGACATCACTAGTGATGTCAGTGGGAGTGATTTTGGCTCTGATAGAGCCAAAATCACTCCTGGCCTTGCGGTTGAGTTTCTCAACCGCAGGCTTCTGCTCGCACTGGCGATGGTCTCGATGGTCACGACCATCATCCTGCACGCTCGTATAGGCTGTGGGTGGTGACCCACAGCTATACGAGCGTCCAGGAGGACACTCCATATTTATGGAGGTGGGCCCTTTCAGAGCGAGCGCTCTGGTCAGACTGTCCGGCTCTGAATCAGGGCCATAACCAGCTCCGGACTGCTCAGTCAGTCCTGGTTCCTAAAATGATGGGGAAAAAAACTAGTAGGGTTCCACCGTAATTTAGGAACCAGCACCTGGCTGCAGGGCCAGTCCTGGTTTTAAATATAGGGGGGGAATAGAATGCTTTGGGGTCCCCCTATATTTAAAACCAGCACCGGACCCAAACCGACTGGAGTGTAATGCCACAGCCAGGAGACCCTATCACCAGGTCTCCACGGCCAAATCATTAACACCCCAAGCCAGTCAGAGGAGCTGGGGACCCCCCTAAGAAGGGAACCCCCTTTTCCCAAAACCCCAGGCTTAGTCTGAAGCCCGGGGCTCTTACCCGCACCCCTGGGCTGTGGTACAGGGGAAGTAATGGTGGAAATGGTTCTAAACTATTGTATTTTACAGTGGAACTACAGGTGCCAGCATGCCTGCCCTTTGGCACTTGTGGAACTACAAGTGCCAGCAGACGGCCAGCACCCGTACCCCCACTGTAAAATAAATAAGCACAGTACACACACACCGTATATAGTATAACTTTAATACATACACATACCTCACTCACACATACTTACAGTGGCGTAACTTCATCCCAGTTGCCAGGAGGCAAGATAAATGTTGGTGCCCCCACCAAATTAATATTTACCACCCCCCCAGCACCTATGCTAGCTGCTGCTATCCTCCCCACACCTCCGCCACCTGCCCCATCCTCATAGGGCTTGGTTTGCACTATGTTTTTTACTGCCACACTGCTTATATGCTGGGTTGGCTCTGCCTCTCCCGCGTGGTCCCCCTAAGCAGTTCCTCTTATACAGTGCCCTTAGTGCCCCTTATACAGTGCCCACCTATGTAGTCTCCCCAGTAGTGGTCCCCCTATGCAGCCCCTCATATAGTGCCCCCAGTAGTGGGTCCCCCCTATATAATGCCCCCAGTAGTAGGTCCCCCCTATGCAGTGCCCCTTATACAGTGTCCCCAGTAGTGGTCCCCCTATACAGTGCCCCTTCCATATATAACACAGGACACACACAGATTACTTACCTGAATCCCCGTTTATGCGCCCGCCACCGTCCGCTCCTGCCCTCCCGCTCGGCACTATGGGAGAAACGTCATGACATCTCTCCTATCACCACTGCAGGAGCTGGAAGGCGGAGGTCATGAGTAAGCTCCAGCCCGACTCCCTCTGTGGATGCAACAGCTAATGAGAGTCTGTCTGACTCTCATTGGTGGCTAAAACAAACACATCGCCGCCACCCGCCGGCGGCTGTGTATTTGTTACTGTGTAGTGTGGACCGCACTCTGGGCCTGATTCAGAGCCGGACGCTATTTGCACTCGCTCGTTCAGAAAATAGGGGTGGCTATTCAAATGAACCGTTCGCTCTTTGCGGTCTGTTCACGCCTCTAGGTCTGAACGAGCGAACAAAACTTGCGGTCGTTTTTTGGAAAACTACGCCCCCTGGCCGCTCGCATCCTACGTCATGTCCGCTATTTATTAGATTAATCGAGTACATCGACCAGCGTATGAACTGCTCGCTATTCTTGTGGTCGGTTTTTCCTACCGCAATCATGCGAGCAGTTCTGACTATAAAATAATCCAGTGACGTGGTCAATGACGCTGCTGTATTAATTATGCACACCCATAAAACGCCCGTTTTGACCTTTAAGCACGCCTGCGATCGGATCTCCACTCCCCGTTTTCAAGCACCTTCCCCTGTTACCACCCACATACGCCTCCTCCTGTCACTCAAAATAGCAGGCATTCGCATGCGCAGTTGTGCAAACATCGCTCGGAACGAACGAGCGGCCGCTTACGAGCGGCTCTGAATCAGGCCCTTTGGCCCGGACGCTCTGACAGAGCGCTCGCTCTGAATCAGGGCTGTCCCTCTTACTTTTTGGAGCGGCCTCCTGGCCGCTCGCATAGCTGTGGGTGACCACACACAGCTATAGCGAGCGGCCAAAATGATGGTCGCGATGGTCAAGACCATCGGGCTTGCGACGAGACCCTTGCTGTAGGGTCTCGTCTGCCGCAAGCCCTGGAGTGCTTTTGGCTCGATCAGAGCCAAAAGCACTCCCACTGACATCACTAGTGATGTCAGTGGGGCTGGCCCCAGACGGTAGGCGTTCCCATGGGAACGCCTCCATCTGGGCAGCCATGCCCCTGGCACGCCCGCCAGAAGGGGGCGTGCTGTCAATCACCATCGACAGCAGGCCCCCTTTGGTGCGAGACCCATAACGACGGCTTGGCCGTCGTTATTCGGGTCTCACGCATGCGCACGATGGAGCCGCCTCCGTCATGCACTTGGGCAACATCGACCTGCTTGCGAGTGCTCAGCGCTCGCGAGCGGGTCTGAATCAGGCCCTCACTGCGGTCCGCAATACACTTACTGATCGGCGGGCAGGGTTGTCTCCAGGAGTTCCGCCACTGCATACTTACCTGCTGCCAGCTTTTCATATCCACTTCTCCCTGAAGAATCCAATGGGAGTACCTGGAATACAGACCCCATACTCACCATGATCCTGGCACCGATCTCCGTAGCATCCCCGTACTTGGCAAAATAACAAAACGAGTGACCCAATCTAAGCCGGACGGGTGTAAGTATATGTTGTCACATAGCTAGCCAATCAGCGGCCACTTTACATGTAGCGTCTGCTCATTGGCTGGTTACATGTGGGTCCCAGCCAATGAGCAGCTGCTACATGTAAAGTGGCCGCTGATTGGCTGGCTGGTCTGGCTTCTGACAGTTCACACGTGGGGTGTCCGGGCAGAAGCCGGGTAGCCGTCTATGTGATAACACATAGGCGGCTACAGTCTGCTGTGCTCTGGGCTTACCGGGGATGCTACGGAGACCAGCGGCGGTGAGTATATGATCTTTGTTCACAGGTACTCATTGGAATTCTACTGGAGAAGGGGGACAGATCAGCTGGCAACAGGTAAGTATGTGTGAGTGAGGTAGGTGTATGGAATAAAGTTATACTTTAGACAGTGTGTATGTGTACTGTGTTTTTTTTAACTATTTATTTTACAGTGGGGGTACAGGTGCCAGTCACCTGCTGGCATTTGTAGTTCCACAAGTGCCAAAGGGCAGGCATGCTGGCACCTGTAGTTCCATGGTAAAATACAATAGTTTCTCTTTTTTTACAATCATATTCCACCCGTACCCACTGCTCCAGGGGTGCGGGGAAGAGCCCCCGGGCTTCAGCCTAAGCCTGGTGTGTCAGGAGAGGGGGGGGACCCCTTCTTGTGGGGTCCCAACCTCCCATGAGATTCCCGGCTTGGGCTAGGCAGCTTGAGGTGTGAATAATTTGGCCATGGAGACCCGGTGATAGGGTCTCCTGGCTGTGGCATTACCCCCAGTCAGTTTGGGTTGGTGCTGGTTTTATATATAGGGGGGCCCCAAAGCATTTCCCCCCCCTATATTTAAAACCAGGACTGGCCCTGGTTTCTAAATTACGGGGGAACCCTACACATTTTTTTCCCCGTAATGCAGCCCGGGGCTGGTTATGCTTTTGGGGGGCCCCTACATTTTTTTTTTTAAAGATTTTAACCCTTTTTTTACAGGTAGACCACACAAGCAGCCATCATACAGTACATCTCACTGATATGTGCAGGCTGCTTGTTCAGGAGAGTTAGGCAGAGAGAAGACACTGCAATCATGGGTGAGTAATCTCCTACAAAACTTGCTACTCAGGGGAGAAATCTCGATCTGCTTAACCATCAGCCAACTCACTCTCAGCTAAACTCACTTCTTACTAAATTTGAGAGTTTAAAAACGGGAAACTCACCCAAGTTTCAGCGATGCAAAGCGAGTTTAAAAATAAAACAAACTCGATCAAACTCGAATCTTTGCAAATTTACACGTACAAGTGAAAAAATGGTGTTTGATGTTATTCAGGCAAAATATATTATATACAAATCTGTCATAAAATATCAATAAGCACTTAGACCCTCATTCAGAGCCACTCGCTAGCGGCAGTACGCTCGTTCCGAGCGATGTTCGCACATCTGCGCATGCGTACGGTTTTTAGTACGCATGCGCGAACCAGTCAGTGCGGCCGAAAATCGTTGGTACGCAATATAGCGAGGGCCTGCTATTTTGAGTGACAGAATAAGGCATATGTGGGTGGTAACAGGGGAAGGTGCTTGAAAACGGGGAGTGGAGATCCGAACGCAGGCGTGCTTAAAGGTCAAAACGGGCGTTTTAAGGGAGTGTATAATTAATACAGCAGCGTCATTGACCACGTCACTTGTTTTTTTTTAACTCAGAACTGCTCGCAAAATAGCGGTTGAAAACACCAACCACAGAATAGCGAGCAGTTCATACGCTGTACGATGTACTCGATTAATCTAATAAATAGCGGACATGACGTATGGTGCGTGCGGCCAGGGGGCGTTTTTATCAAATAAACGAGCGTATGTTTTGCTCGCTCGTTCAGACTTAGAGGTGGGAACAGACTGCAATTTGCGAACGGATCATTTGAATAGCCACCCCTTGTTTTTGAACGAACGACCACAAATAGCGAACGGCTCTGAATCAGGCCCTTAGTTCAAACCAGTCTCTAATTATTATTGATATGACATTCAATTTGTGGTACCATTACTACTATGGAGACCCCTTTGTCTGACCCTTCACATGCTGGGATGTGTAGTTCAACAACAGCTGGAAGGCCGTTTATTGCCCACCAGGCACCAGAATGAGGGTTAGGGTTAGGCACCGGGGGAGAGTAGGGCACTAGGGGTATGTGAGGATAAGAGGGACAGTAGGGAGCACAGAGGATGTGGGGATGAGGCGCAGTAGGGAGCACAGAGGAGGATGTGGGGATGAGAGGGGCGGTAGGGAGCACAGAGTGGGATGATGGGGATGAGAGGGGCAGTAGGGAGCACTGTGGAGGATGTGAGGAACAGTAGGGACCACAGAGGAGGATGTGTGGATAAGAGGAACAGTAGGGAGCACAGAGTAGGATGATGGGGATGAGAGGGGCAGTAGGGAGCACAGAGGAGAATGTGGAGATAAGAGGGACAGTAGGGAGCACAGAGTGGGATGATGGGGATAAGAGGGACAGTAGGGAGCACAGAGTGGGATGATGGGGATGAGAGGGGCAGTATGGAGCACATTGGAGCATGTGAGGAACAGTAGGGAGCACAGAGGAGGATGTGGAGATGAGAGGAACAGTAGGGAGCACCGAGTGGGATGATGGGGATGAGAGGAACAGTAGGGAGCACAGAGGAGGATGTGGAGATAAGAGGGACAGTAGGGAGCACAGAGAAGGATGTGAGGAACAGTAGGGAGCACAGAGGAGGATATGGGAATGAGAGGGACAGTAGGGAGCACAGATAACATGTGATGCTGGGAGGACACAGAGCTGAGCCCCGCAGGTGCCCAATCAGCACCGACCCCACGGCCAATAGCAGGCGGTATGTCGCAGTAACATCATACAATGGGGCGGGCAATCAGGGCATGTTGCCCTGGAGACGATAGCTTCCTGGTTACTGGACGCGTTGCCACGGAGACGGCAGCTTCCTGGTTACCGGACGCGTTACCGGGCAGCGGAGGAGTGTGAGGGTAACGGAGCCGCCGCCATGGACGCTGACAGTCTGCAGCAGTCCCTGGATCTAGTGTCTGGGTCCGGCCATGTACTGAGCCCCGAGCAGAGCGCCGCCCTGCGGACCTCATTACTGCTCCTGCAGAGGGACATGCGGCTCTCCCGGGTCTACTTCTGGGGCAAGATCCTGGGGGTGCAGGGGGACTACTTCATAGCGCAGGGCACGGAGGGAGGCGAGCAGCTGCTGGGCCGGAGGAGCTTCTACAGGTGGGGGTAATATAACTACATAGTGACTGTATAATGTATGGAGGGGTTATACAGGGGGAGCAGGTTACTGGTCTCCATACACTGATACATGTAATGTAATATAACTACATAGTGACTGTATAATGTATGGAGGGGTTATACAGGGGGAGCAGGTTACAGGGCTCCCTACACTGATACATGTAATGTAATATAACTACATAGTTACTGTATAATGTATGGAGGGGATATACAGGGGGAGCAGGTTACAGGGCTCCCTACACTGATACATGTAATGTAATATAACTACATAGTGACTGTATACTGTATGGAGGGGTTATACAGGGGGAGCAGGTTACTGGTCTCCATACACTGATACATGTAATGTAATATAACTACATAGTGACTGTATAATGTATGGAGGGGGGTATACAGGGGGAGCAGGTTACAGGGCTCCCTACACTGATGCATGTAATGTAATATAACTACATAGTGACTGTATACTGTATGGAGGGATTATACAGGGGGAGCAGGTTACTGGTCTCCATACACTGATACATGTAATGTAATATAACTACATAGTGACTGTATAATGTATGGAGGGGTTATACAGGGGGAGCAGGTTACAGGGCTCCCTACACTGATACATGTAATGTAATATAACTACATAGTGACTGTATACTGTATGGAGGGATTATACAGGGGGAGCAGGTTACTGGTCTCCATACACTAATACATGTAATGTAATATAACTACATAGTGACTGTATAATGTATGGAGGGGTTATACAGGGGGAGCAGGTTACAGGGCTCCCTACACTGATACATGTAATGTAATATAACTACATAGTGACTGTATACTGTATGGAGGGATTATACAGGGGGAGCAGGTTACTGGTCTCCATACACTGATACATGTAATGTAATATAACTACATAGTGACTGTATAATGTATGGAGGGGTTATACAGGGGGAGCAGGTTACAGGGCTCCCTACACTGATACATGCAATGTAATATAACTGCATAGTTACTGTATAATGTATGGAGGGGATATACAGGGGGAGCAGGTTACAGGGCTCCCTACACTGATACATGTAATGTAATATAACTACATAGTGACTGTATACTGTATGGAGGGATTATACAGGGGGAGCAGGTTACTGGTCTCCATACACTGATACATGTAATGTAATATAACTACATAGTGACTGTATAATGTATGGAGGGGTTATACAGGGGGAGCAGGTTACAGGGCTCCCTACACTGATACATGTAATGTAATATAACTACATAGTGACTGTATAATGTATGGAGGGGTTATACAGGGGGAGCAGGTTACAGGGCTCCCTACACTGATACATGTAATGTAATATAACTACATAGTTACTGTATAATGTATGGAGGGGATATACAGGGGGAGCAGGTTACAGGGCTCCCTACACTGATACATGTAATGTAATATAACTACATAGTGACTGTATACTGTATGGAGGGGTTATACAGGGGGAGCAGGTTACTGGTCTCCATACACTGATACATGTAATGTAATATAACTACATAGTGACTGTATAATGTATGGAGGGGGGTATACAGGGGGAGCAGGTTACAGGGCTCCCTACACTGATGCATGTAATGTAATATAACTACATAGTGACTGTATACTGTATGGAGGGATTATACAGGGGGAGCAGGTTACTGGTCTCCATACACTGATACATGTAATGTAATATAACTACATAGTGACTGTATAATGTATGGAGGGGTTATACAGGGGGAGCAGGTTACAGGGCTCCCTACACTGATACATGTAATGTAATATAACTACATAGTGACTGTATACTGTATGGAGGGATTATACAGGGGGAGCAGGTTACTGGTCTCCATACACTAATACATGTAATGTAATATAACTACATAGTGACTGTATAATGTATGGAGGGGTTATACAGGGGGAGCAGGTTACAGGGCTCCCTACACTGATACATGTAATGTAATATAACTACATAGTGACTGTATACTGTATGGAGGGATTATACAGGGGGAGCAGGTTACTGGTCTCCATACACTGATACATGTAATGTAATATAACTACATAGTGACTGTATAATGTATGGAGGGGTTATACAGGGGGAGCAGGTTACAGGGCTCCCTACACTGATACATGCAATGTAATATAACTGCATAGTTACTGTATAATGTATGGAGGGGATATACAGGGGGAGCAGGTTACAGGGCTCCCTACACTGATACATGTAATGTAATATAACTACATAGTGACTGTATACTGTATGGAGGGATTATACAGGGGGAGCAGGTTACTGGTCTCCATACACTGATACATGTAATGTAATATAACTACATAGTGACTGTATAATGTATGGAGGGGGGTATACAGGGGGAGCAGGTTACAGGGCTCCCTACACTGATACATGTAATGTAATATAACTACATAGTGACTGTATAATGTATGGAGGGGGGTATACAGGGGGAGCAGGTTACAGGGCTCCCTACACTGATGCATGTAATGTAATATAACTACATAGTGACTGTATACTGTATGGAGGGATTATACAGGGGGAGCAGGTTACTGGTCTCCATACACTGATACATGTAATGTAATATAACTACATAGTGACTGTATAATGTATGGAGGGGTTATACAGGGGGAGCAGGTTACAGGGCTCCCTACACTGATACATGCAATGTAATATAACTGCATAGTTACTGTATAATGTATGGAGGGGATATACAGGGGGAGCAGGTTACAGGGCTCCCTACACTGATACATGTAATGTAATATAACTACATAGTGACTGTATACTGTATGGAGGGATTATACAGGGGGAGCAGGTTACTGGTCTCCATACACTGATGCATGTAATGTAATATAACTACATAGTGACTGTATAATGTATGGAGGGGTTATACAGGGGGAGCAGGTTACAGGGCTCCCTACACTGATACATGTAATGTAATATAACTACATAGTGACTGTATAATGTATGGAGGGGGGTATACAGGGGGAACAGGTTACAGGGCTCCCTACACTGATACATGTAATGTAATATAACTACATAGTGACTGTATAATGTATACAGGGGGAGCAGGTTACAGGGCTCCCTACACTGATACATGTAATGTAATATAACTGCATAGTGACTGTATAATGTATACAGGGGGAGCAGGTTACAGGGCTCCCTACACTGATACATGTAATGTAATATAACTGCATAGTGACTGTATAATGTATGGAGAAGGTATACAGGGGGAACAGGTTACAGGTCACCATACACTGATACATGCAATGTAATATAACTGCATAGTTACTGTATAATGTATGGAGGGGGATATACAGGGGGAGCAGGTTACAGGGCTCCCTACACTGATACATGTAATGTAATATAACTATATAGTGACTGTATATTGTATGGAGGGATTATACAGGGGGAGCAGGTTACTGGTCTCCATACACTGATGCATGTAATGTAATATAACTACATAGTGACTGTATAATGTATGGAGGGGGGTATACAGGGGGATCAGGTTACAGGGCTCCCTACACTGATACATGTAATGTAATATAACTACATAGTGACTGTATACTGTATGGAGGGATTATACAGGGGGAGCAGGTTACTGGTCTCCATACACTGATACATGTAATGTAATATAACTACATAGTGACTGTATAATGTATGGAGGGGTTATACAGGGGGAGCAGGTTACAGGGCTCCCTACACTGATACATGTAATGTAATATAACTACATAGTGACTGTATAATGTATGGAGGGGGGTATACAGGGGGAACAGGTTACAGGGCTCCCTACACTGATACATGTAATGTAATATAACTACATAGTGACTGTATAATGTATACAGGGGGAGCAGGTTACAGGGCTCCCTACACTGATACATGTAATGTAATATAACTGCATAGTGACTGTATAATGTATACAGGGGGAGCAGGTTACAGGGCTCCCTACACTGATACATGTAATGTAATATAACTGCATAGTGACTGTATAATGTATGGAGAAGGTATACAGGGGGAACAGGTTACAGGGCTCCCTACACTGATACATGTAATGTAATATAACTACATAGTGACTGTATACTGTATGGAGGGATTATACAGGGGGAGCAGGTTACTGGTCTCCATACACTGATACATGTAATGTAATATAACTACATAGTGACTGTATAATGTATGGAGGGGTTATACAGGGGGAGCAGGTTACAGGGCTCCCTACACTGATACATGCAATGTAATATAACTGCATAGTTACTGTATAATGTATGGAGGGGATATACAGGGGGAGCAGGTTACAGGGCTCCCTACACTGATACATGTAATGTAATATAACTACATAGTGACTGTATACTGTATGGAGGGATTATACAGGGGGAGCAGGTTACTGGTCTCCATACACTGATGCATGTAATGTAATATAACTACATAGTGACTGTATAATGTATGGAGGGGATATACAGGGGGAGCAGGTTACAGGGCTCCCTACACTGATACATGTAATGTAATATAACTACATAGTGACTGTATACTGTATGGAGGGATTATACAGGGGGAGCAGGTTACTGGTCTCCATACACTGATACATGTAATGTAATATAACTACATAGTGACTGTATAATGTATGGAGGGGGGTATACAGGGGGAGCAGGTTACAGGGCTCCCTACACTGATGCATGTAATGTAATATAACTACATAGTGACTGTATACTGTATGGAGGGATTATACAGGGGGAGCAGGTTACTGGTCTCCATACACTGATACATGTAATGTAATATAACTACATAGTGACTGTATAATGTATGGAGGGGTTATACAGGGGGAGCAGGTTACAGGGCTCCCTACACTGATACATGCAATGTAATATAACTGCATAGTTACTGTATAATGTATGGAGGGGATATACAGGGGGAGCAGGTTACAGGGCTCCCTACACTGATACATGTAATGTAATATAACTACATAGTGACTGTATACTGTATGGAGGGATTATACAGGGGGAGCAGGTTACTGGTCTCCATACACTGATGCATGTAATGTAATATAACTACATAGTGACTGTATAATGTATGGAGGGGGGTATACAGGGGGAGCAGGTTACAGGGCTCCCTACACTGATACATGTAATGTAATATAACTACATAGTGACTGTATACTGTATGGAGGGATTATACAGGGGGAGCAGGTTACTGGTCTCCATACACTGATACATGTAATGTAATATAACTACATAGTGACTGTATAATGTATGGAGGGGTTATACAGGGGGAGCAGGTTACAGGGCTCCCTACACTGATACATGTAATGTAATATAACTACATAGTGACTGTATAATGTATGGAGGGGTTATACAGGGGGAGCAGGTTACAGGGCTCCCTACACTGATACATGTAATGTAATATAACTACATAGTGACTGTATAATGTATGGAGGGGGGTATACAGGGGGAACAGGTTACAGGGCTCCCTACACTGATACATGTAATGTAATATAACTACATAGTGACTGTATAATGTATACAGGGGGAGCAGGTTACAGGGCTCCCTACACTGATACATGTAATGTAATATAACTGCATAGTGACTGTATAATGTATACAGGGGGAGCAGGTTACAGGGCTCCCTACACTGATACATGTAATGTAATATAACTGCATAGTGACTGTATAATGTATGGAGAAGGTATACAGGGGGAACAGGTTACAGGTCACCATACACTGATACATGCAATGTAATATAACTGCATAGTTACTGTATAATGTATGGAGGGGGATATACAGGGGGAGCAGGTTACAGGGCTCCCTACACTGATACATGTAATGTAATATAACTACATAGTGACTGTATATTGTATGGAGGGATTATACAGGGGGAGCAGGTTACTGGTCTCCATACACTGATGCATGTAATGTAATATAACTACATAGTGACTGTATAATGTATGGAGGGGGGTATACAGGGGGAGCAGGTTACAGGGCTCCCTACACTGATACATGTAATGTAATATAACTACATAGTGACTGTATACTGTATGGAGGGATTATACAGGGGGAGCAGGTTACTGGTCTCCATACACTGATACATGTAATGTAATATAACTACATAGTGACTGTATAATGTATGGAGGGGTTATACAGGGGGAGCAGGTTACAGGGCTCCCTACACTGATACATGTAATGTAATATAACTACATAGTGACTGTATAATGTATGGAGGGGGGTATACAGGGGGAAGAGGTTACAGGGCTCCCTACACTGATACATGTAATGTAATATAACTACATAGTGACTGTATAATGTATACAGGGGGAGCAGGTTACAGGGCTCCCTACACTGATACATGTAATGTAATATAACTGCATAGTGACTGTATAATGTATACAGGGGGAGCAGGTTACAGGGCTCCCTACACTGATACATGTAATGTAATATAACTGCATAGTGACTGTATAATGTATGGAGAAGGTATACAGGGGGAACAGGTTACAGGGCTCCCTACACTGATACATGTAATGTAATATAACTACATAGTGACTGTATACTGTATGGAGGGATTATACAGGGGGAGCAGGTTACTGGTCTCCATACACTGATACATGTAATGTAATATAACTACATAGTGACTGTATAATGTATGGAGGGGTTATACAGGGGGAGCAGGTTACAGGGCTCCCTACACTGATACATGTAATGTAATATAACTACATAGTGACTGTATAATGTATGGAGGGGTTATACAGGGGGAGCAGGTTACAGGGCTCCCTACACTGATACATGTAATGTAATATAACTACATAGTGACTGTATAATGTATGGAGGGGTTATACAGGGGGAGCAGGTTACAGGGCTCCCTACACTGATACATGTAATGTAATATAACTACATAGTGACTGTATAATGTATGGAGGGGGGTATACAGGGGGAACAGGTTACAGGGCTCCCTACACTGATACATGTAATGTAATATAACTACATAGTGACTGTATAATGTATACAGGGGGAGCAGGTTACAGGGCTCCCTACACTGATACATGTAATGTAATATAACTACATAGTGACTGTATAATGTATGGAGGGGGGTATACAGGGGGAACAGGTTACAGGGCTCCCTACACTGATACATGTAATGTAATATAACTACATAGTGACTGTATAATGTATACAGGGGGAGCAGGTTACAGGGCTCCCTACACTGATACATGTAATGTAATATAACTGCATAGTGACTGTATAATGTATGGAGAAGGTATACAGGGGGAACAGGTTACAGGTCACCATACACTGATACATGCAATGTAATATAACTGCATAGTTACTGTATAATGTATGGAGGGGGATATACAGGGGGAGCAGGTTACAGGGCTCCCTACACTGATACATGTAATGTAATATAACTACATAGTGACTGTATACTGTATGGAGGGATTATACAGGGGGAGCAGGTTACTGGTCTCCATACACTGATGCATGTAATGTAATATAACTACATAGTGACTGTATAATGTATGGAGGGGGGTATACAGGGGGAGCAGGTTACAGGGCTCCCTACACTGATGCATGTAGTGTAATATAACTACATAGTGACTGTATAATGTATGGAGGGGTTATACAGGGGGAGCAGGTTACAGGGCTCCCTACACTGATACATGTAATGTAATATAACTACACAGTGACTGTATAATGTATGGAGGGGGTATACTGGGGGAGCAGGTTACAGCATAGGCAAACGCAGGGGGGGTTTCTGTCTGCTTGGATTACCCCCCCCCCCCAAGACCACACCATGACCACAATAGAAATAGTAATATAATGGAATTTTACTAGCGCTGCATGTTCTTCTCAGTATCATAAATGAAATAAATAGCACCAACTGTGGATCATTTAACATGTATCAGCCAGTAATAAGTACCCCTGTGCAAGAATTAGGGGATTTGGAAAGCATGCACTGTTAGGGATGCACTGCTATAGAGCCCAATATGTACATATATGTCCAGGGCAGTGCTAGGTTCTCCTGCTGCTCCCCCAGACTCCCGGACTTGCTCCAATAGTCTGGAATGGTGCCTACATCTAAAATAAAAACATTCAGCTCAGGCAGGATGGACCTTCTGCCGCATTTACTGGCTTACTGTGATCGCTGGTCCTGTATATGCTGGAATTATGACACACAATACACTTTGTATGACGCATATTAAAGCTGGATAAGTGATAATTATACCCTCTTCATGGACTGGCAACACTCACCCTAATTCAAGCATTTGGAAACCCCCCTCTAGCAATCCTGCGTTTGCCACTGTACAGGGCTCCATACACTGATACATGTAATGTAATATAACTACATAGTGACTGTATAATGTATGGAGGGGGTATACAGGGGGAGCAGGTTACAGGTCTCCATACACTGATACATGTAATGTAATATAACTACATAGTGACTGTATAATGTATGGAGGGGGATATACACAGGGCCGCCAAGAGCCAAGGCGGGCCCCGGTAATAGGGTGCGTGGCCTAATCTCGGGAGGCGTCCAAAAGTCCAGGAATGATGATGTTCGTCCATGCAAGATGACGTTTTCCCTCTTTCTGAGTTCCGTTTTTTTGGAGGGAAAAATCCAAACTCAACGTGCAAACTCGAACCTATCTGAGCCTGCACATCCCTAGTAGAAACAGAGATAACAAAGGTAAGTTCTTACCATATCTCTTGTTTTCTACTTTAGGGTCCATAGGGGGTCCACAGGGTTGACCTTGGGGATGTACCAAAGCAGTTCAACTAAGGGCGGGGACGCTCCTGTGCTGAAAGGAGCACCCGGCGCCCGAAGGATGCATCCTGAGAGGCGAAGGTGTCAAATGCATAGAACCTCAAAAACTTTTGAATTGAAGACCAAGTGGCCGCCTTACACAGCTGAACAGCGGAGGCGCCACGTCTAGAAGCCCAAGAGGGACCCACAGAACGGGTGGAATGAGCCTTAACAGAGGCTGGCACAGGTAAACCCTCCTGTGCATAAGCCTCACAAATAACTGAACGAAGCCAACGGGCTAACGTTTGCTTGTTGGCAGGCCAACCCCTCCGACTTCCTAACCGAAGCAGTCCGGCCCACATAGATTCTAAGTGTCCGGACTACATCTAAGGAAGCCTCACCAGCTGAAAGATCAGGTGACTGAAAAGCTGGCACAACAAGTTCCTGATTAATGTGGAACTTGGAGACCACTTTGGGCAAAAACTCCGGACGAGTGCGGAGCACCGCTCTTTCCTGGTGAAAAATCAGAAAAGGAGGGCGACAGGAAAGTGCCCCCAATTCTGACATCCTCCTGGCAGAAGCAATTGCCAGGAGAAAAACGGTCTTAAACGTCAGCCACTTGAGTTCCACCTACTCAAGCGGCTCAAAAGGAGGACCCTGTAAGACCCATAGCACCACCGCCAAGTCCCAAGGAGCCACCGGAGGCACAAAGGGAGGCTGGAACCTGAGAACACCCTGGAAAAAGGTGTGAACATCCGGTAGTGTAGCAATCCATCGCTGAAACCACATGGACAAAGCAGACACATGAACCTTCAGAGAGGCCAGGCGTAAGCCGAGGTCCAAATCCGATTGAAGAAACTCCAAGATTCTGGAAACCCGGAACACCTGCGGATCATAGTTTCTGGATTCACACCACTGAAAATAAGTGCGCCACACCCTGTGGTAAATCCGTGCAGAAGCAGGCTTGCGTGCCCTAAGCATGGTACCAATAACCGAACTGGAGAAACCCCTAGACCTCAAGACGGCTGTCTCAAGAGCCACGCCGTCAAAGACAGCCGACCCAGATCCGGGTAAAGGCAGGGCCCTTGAGACAACAAGTCCCGACGCTGAGGGAGAAGGTACGGAGCGTCGATGGAGAGGCCCCGCAGATCGGAGTACCAAGGACGTCTGGGCCACGCCGGAGCTACCAGCACGAGCGTGCCGCCGTCCTGCTTGAATTTCCGCAGAACCCGAGGAAGCAGGGATATCGGAGGAAACAGATACGCCAGGTGAAATGTCCATTTCACCGACAGCGCGTCTACCAGACGGGCGCCTGCGTCTCTTGTCCTTGACCCGTAAACGGGCAACTTGTGATTGTGACGGGAGGCCATCAAGTCCAGCTCCGGCAGCAACCACCTGTCCACGAGTAGGTGAAACACCTCTGGGTGAAGCGACCATTCCCCTGGATGCACGTCGTGACGGCTGAGGAAGTCCGCCTCCCAATTGAGGACTCCGGGAATGAAGACTGCCGAGATCGCTGGAATGTGACACTCCGCCCAAGCAAGAATGCGAGACACCTCCGACATCGCTGCGAGACTGCGAGGTCCTCCTGGGTGGTTGATGTACGCCACCGTGGTGGCGTTGTCGGCCTGCACCTGAACCGCCCTTCCGTGAAGAGCGGGGCCGGACGACTGCAGGGCCCTGTATACTGCCCGCAGTTCCAGGATGTTGATGGGGAGAAGTGCTTCTTCTGCGGACCAATGACCCTGAAGCTATAATGAGCCGATGACTGCCCCCCAACCCCGGAGACTGGCATCCGTCGTGAGTAGGATCCAGTCCGGGATCCAAAAGGGGCGCCCCTCGACCAGATACGCTGTCTGAAGCCACCAAGCCAAAGACTGCCGAACCTCCGAGGGACAACACCAGCATCTAAGAGCGGATCCGGTGAGGTAACCCGTTCCATTCCGACAGAATCAGCCCCTGCAGGGGCCGGGAATGGAACTGGGCAAATTCCACCATGTCGAATGTCGACACCATGGACCCCAGAACTCTCATAGCCGAATGGACCGACAGGCGGCAACTGCTCAGGCAACTGCGTATCCGCAGCTGCAGGGAGGAGACCTTCTCTGGAGTCAGGAAGATCCTTTGCTGACAAGAATCCAGCAGGGCTCCCAAATGAACCATCCGCTGTGATGGAATCAGGGAGGACTTTTTCCAATTTATCAGCCACCCGTGCGCTTGCAGGCAAGTGATCGTCAGGTGGAGATGTTGAAGCAGTACCTCCGGGGAGCTCACCAGCAACAGGAGGTCGTCCAGATACGGCAGCAGCCGTACATTCTGGTTCCGAAGATGTGCGGCCATTACCCCCATAATCTTCGTGAACACCCTCGGTGCCGTGGAGAGGCCAAAGGGTAGCACCCGGAACTGAAAATGATGTTGACGGATAGCGAACCTCAGATACCGCTGGTGCGAAGGTGCTATCGGAACATGGAGGTAGGCGTCCTGGATATCCAGGGACACCATGTAATCCCCCGGTTCCATCGCCAGAATGATGGAACGTAACATTTCCATCCTGAACTTGGGAACTCTGAGAAATTTGTTCAGAGACTTCAAGTTGAGGATAGGGCGATGAGAACCATTGGGTTTCTGCACCAGAAACAGAGAAGAATAGTACCCCGTCCCTCGTTGTAATTGAGGAACAGGAACAATGACCCCTGCTTTCAGCAAGGACTCTATAGCTTCCTGAATCTGTAAAGTCTTGGTCGTATCCTGAGAAGGACTCGTGCAGAAAAACTGGTGGGGCGGTCTGTGCCAAAAAGACAGGGCGTACCCCTGGGGGACCACTTCTCGAACCCAGGCATCCGTGGTGGTATTGTGCCAGCACTGGGCAAATAGAAGAAGTCAGCCTCCCACTCTGGGCTCCCCCAGAGGGAGGCCCGTCCCATCAGGCAGAAGGTTTATCTTCCTGCTTGGAAGAAGGGCGCCTGGCACTCCAGGCCTGCTTCTTGGGCTTAGAAGCGGCCTTGGTCGCCGACTGCCTCGGGAAGGACTGACCTTTGGCCTTGCCCTGAACCCGAAAGGACCGAAAGACAGAGCTCTGTACCTTGGTAGGTGCAGAAGCCGAAGGGAGGAAGACTGATTTAGACTTAGCCAGAGTATCCACAATTTTGTCCAAGCCAAAAAGCAACTCCCCATTAAAAGGTAAGGCCTCCAGGCCCTTTTTGGAGTCAGCTCAGCTCTCCAAGACCTCAGCCACAAGGACCGACGCGCCGACACAGCTGCAGCCGACACCCGAGAGGTCAGCAGGCTTGCATCTAACGATGCTTCCCCAATGTAGGAAGCCGCATCCCTCATTTGTCCTATCAACGCTCTCTGGATCTCCGGAGCATCTTCCGGAAAGGTATCCTCCAAAGCGTTGGCCCAGCTCTCGATGGCCTTAGCCACCCAAGTCTTGGCCATGGACGGACGGGCCACCGCCCCCGAGAGAGAGTAGATAGACTTTAAACAAGTCTCCACTTTCCTGTCCGTGGGATCTTTCAGGGAGGAGATAGACGGCAAAGGCAGCGTAGCGCTTTTAATTAAGCGGGCAACGTGGGAATCCACCGCAGGCGGAGTTTCCCACTTCCTGCAATGAGCCTCAGGAAACGGATAGTTTGAAGCCAACCGCTTCTGCGGTTGGAACCTTTTGCTGGGCAACTGCCAGACCCCTGCCATATGATCCGTTAACTGGTCGGACAGGGGAAAAACCGTCGAAGCTACTTTGGCCTTCTTAAAATTTGGGTACTTTGACCTGGGGGCCGGCACATCCTCCTCAATGTGAAGGATGGCCCGCACCGCCCTAACCAATGCCGGCACATTAATGGAAGACTTCGCCTCCACCTCCTGGGCCCCGGCATCCGAGTCAGAGTCCTCATGGATCTCCCCGTCATCCGAAGACACGTCTGTGTCCGTGAACTGAGCCGCCAGTGAAGCCGGAACGGGTCGCTTGGACGCCCGAGGGGGCAAATCACTGTGCAACATAGATTGAAAGGCTGATGACGAAGCCGCCAGGCTCTGAACAGAACTGGAGAGGACATCCACCCAGGGAGGGGGTACCGCCTGAGGATACCCCTGAAAAGGTACCATCGACTGCTGCGGCTCCGCACAAATACAGGCAAACCCGCATAAGGACCCACAGTCTGAGACCCGGGAGGAGACTGCACCAGACGCGTCACACCCGGGGAACGGGGGATGGTAGGCTGGGGCAACACCCTAGAAGGGGCCGCAGTCGAGACCGCAAGCCAGTCCGCGATCGATGCCAGCACTTGCGTAAACATCGCCCACGGAGGATCCTGCGCCACCGGGGGTTTAGAGGGTCCAGTTACCAGCTGGCACCGCCCGCACAGACCGTCCTGAGACAAATCCGCCCCGTCAACTCCTGCCGAACAGCGTTGGCAGGAAAACAACACAGGAGCCACAGAGCGCTCATTCTCCTCATCAGACATGACACAAAACTTTTCGCAATAAAAGTGTATCACCGAAACGAGGTAAGGCGTATAACACCTACGCACTCCCAAGCATGCAACACAAACAGCCCACAAAATGGTACTGAGTAGCACACCGCAGTATGTGACGGACCTCACAAATACGTAGATTTATATAAGTGAGGTTACACAGAAAGAACACCCCTCCCCCACGCACCTGCGGGCCGTAGGAGAAGGAAAGGGATAGGTAAAAAGCTGACAGTAAGTAGAAAAGCACAGACAGCAGCACTAGCAATAGTCACATACCACGCAGAGAAGTATTACTCACTGCACCTTCCGCTACAATCAACCTCCCAGATTCAGTGTCTGGGAGGGCTATAGCGCTGTGAACACTGTCCTGATCAGGGGAGAGGTACGCAGGGGGACCGGTCCACTGGAAGCCTGCCTGGGAGCTCTGCGTTGCTGCCTGGGAAGATGGCCGCTGGAGAGCTCTGAGGAGGAGTGGCTGAGAGAGCACAGCCCAGCGACGCCAGCACGCTTGAGGGGAGGAGCGCTGGGCTGAGGGAAGGAGCGCTAAAGCAGGGAAGGCTGCCTCCCCTGCTAGTATTAAACCCCCGGGGAAGCCGGTTCCCCGCCGGTACTTACACACTGGAGGCCAGCAGACATGCAGGGTATGCCACAGAGGGGGGGAGCCCGCCGCCGCTACTAGCGCCACCGGTCTGTCCCCAGAGAACGGCGGCTAAAAGACTGCATTTCCCCCGCGCGAAGCGCTGCACGCGGCTTACCTGGCCCCTTGTGTCCGGCAGCAATCAGTGGGAGCTCCCGGAGCCACGCTAGCACTGACTCCGGGGTACCGCTGCGATCCCCGGATCAGTACCGGCGTCGCAGCGCCAGCGGGGCTGTTGGAGCGGCAGCGTGGACGTCCAGAAGGACAGTCCATTGCCGCCGCTCTGAAGATAGTAAAAATTAATAAAATCTTCTTTTTAAAAAAAATAAATAAAAATAAAGCTTAGGGGCTGCTTATGCAGCCCCACTGTGCAGGGTGACCCGACTCCGGCCGGGCACCAACTAAAACTGAGGTGCCTGTGGCTCGGGGGCGGGGTATAGAGGAGGACGGACCCAAGTGCATCCTGGGAGCTGCAAAGCTTTAACTGCGTGGTTCCCGTGGATCCAGATCCAGCTATACCCCCAAGGTCAACCCTGTGGACCCCCTATGGACCCTGAAGTAGAAAAAAAAGATTTGCAGCGCCACGAAGCAGCGCTGCGCGCCGGGGAGGGGGGCGCTCTGAGCCCCCTCAGCACGGCGCAAAGCCAGGGGGGGGCGCGATCAGTGTGATCGCTGCCCCGCACAGGCATAGGAGACTGCTGTGGCTGCTACTCAGAAGCCACAGCAGTCTCCACTGCAGCTCAGCCACGCTGTGTGCTGGACTGCTGTGAGGGAGGGGGGGGGGGGGCGGCGCCGGACCCGGGCCCCCGCCGGGGCCCTCAGGAAGCCCGGGTAATCTGTACCCGCTCCCCCCCCCCCCCCTCTCGGCGCCCCTGGATATACAGGGGGAGCAGGTTACAGGTCTCCATACACTGATACATGTAATGTAATATAACTACATAGTGACTGTGTAATGTATGGAGGAGGGTATACAAGAGGCGCAGGATATATGTGGTCTAGACACAGAGATACATGGTGAGACCCCTCCCTGTATTGGAGTATTACCTGTATCCCGACAGGTAAGCATGTTAACTATTTACTAACCTAACCCCACTCCCCTAACCCTCCCTTAGGGGTGCCAACCCACACCCTCCCGCTAAGTGCCTAAACTTAACCCCCCCTTTCCCGCAGCATAAACCTAAGTCTCCCGGGGGGGTGCCTAACCCTAACCCTCTGCTAAGTGCCTAAACCTAACCCCCCCCTTTCCTGCAGCCTAAACCTAAGTCTCCCAAGGGGGTGCCTAACCCTAACCCCTCCTTCCCCTAGCCTAACCTTAGCCCTAGGACGTTGTCCCCTACCCCCGGAGCCGCTAACACTCCTCCCGCGCGCAGCCGTCCGTGCCCGGCTTACCTTCGATCCGTATTCTGTGCATCGGGGTAGGCCGACGCCTGTCATTAAACCCCTGCCGGGATTAGACAGTCGGGAAGCCGGTATTTCGACCGTCGGCTTCCTGACTGCGTCCCAAGCATGGTCAACTTTACACTTATAACAGGGCCAGAGCCTACATTTATGCTCAGACCCCTCCAGAAAACTGAATTTCAGGCTATTTGGAGGCCATTTCAGTCACAATTTGCAAAAACGCAAATTGCAATTTGCACCCCCACACTATTCTTACTGTACATATACTCACTTCCCACGCCCATTCCAGCCCTGGTTTCGGATATGCAGTGTCCAGTCATGTTTGAGACTATAAAATGTGCGGTGTGAGATAATTTGCTCATGCCCATTGCCGGAAATGGCACATTTCTGACTGGCCCTGATAAAGGCCTAGAGTGAGGCGGTTAGTTACCTCCACAAGGCCTCCATTGACCACTGGCTAGTTGGGCATGGAGGACGATCATTTTGTGGTGGGCACATGCTCTAGTATGGAATGAACTATTCCTTTCCCATAAGCCCACTTGCTGATCTAGAGACCATGACTGAGATCAGAGAGGTGTTGTCCTCACCTCTGACACTATTGAATCACTGTCATTGTTTCTCCTCTTCTGCAGCCTAAACTGTATGGACTGGTGCCTTCTGCCCCCAGCAACAGCAGCCGTCTTTGAAGAAACACAAGCGGTCACAGGGCGTTTCATAGGGGACCCATCTCACGAATATGAGCATACTGCCCGAAAGAAGGTGGGAGAGGGGGATGCCTACGAGGAAGAAGTGACAGTAAGTTTGTACCTTCTAGAACCTCACCTGCCATTAATACACTCTGTCTCCATAAGATCCCATTCCTCCTCTCTGACTGTTTCAGAATCACATTAAAGAGGAAGCGCGTCTGATCGCTACCATTGCTATGATTGACAAGGAGGCAGCTGTGGTACCACGGGGAGCATTCGTCAAGAACCCACTTGGACATGTCAACGTAAACCACTGCTTCCGGGGTAAATAAGGGTCTCTAGCAGCTTATCTTCCCCTGGATCCTGGTGTGGTTGGACCACAGAGCTTTTACCTCTCCTGATTGTCTGAGCTCCATAGAACATTTCCCTTATTTTCTTGCTATGAGTTGTGCAGTGTATTCTTATGAGAGTATTCAGTAGTGAAGATAGGAATTAGCTGGCTGTCACCATATACTGAAACGTCATCTGTCCCATACATGCTGCAAAAGTATAAGGCATTAGTTACCGCTCACCTCTACAGAAGTTTTGTACGTGTAGTTCCATCACATAGGGGGCTCCCCATGCTCCTTACCTGTAACATATTTGGCCACTGTCACCTCTGTAGTAATGCACTCCCCTCCCATCACCTCTGCAATAACATTATCCCCTCCCCTCTGTTGTAACACATCTCTCCTGTCGTTACCTTTGTAGTAACACATTCCAGTCCTCAGTGACTCCTTTCCCTCACCTGTCCTCCCATGCAGCAATGGGTGACCAAGCCTGGGTGACCATAAAGTAACATGAATCTCTACCTGCAGACTATGGGCCTGATTCAGACCCACTCGCGAGCGGCTGTCCGCTCGCAAGTGGGTCGATGTTATGGACTGAGCATGCGCACGACGGAGGGAGCTGTCGTGCGCATGCGCCAGACGCGACGAGCGAAGGAAAGTCCTTCGCTCGTTGTGTCCGATCAAAGGGGGCGTGCTGTCAATGTTGATTGACAGCACGCCCCCTTTGGTAGGCGTTCCGGGGGCGTGCCTCCCTGACGGGGGCGTTCCCACGGGAACGCCTCCCGTCAAAAGCCGGCCCACTGACATCACTAGTGATGTCAGTGGGAGTGATTTTGGCTCTGATAGAGCCAAAATCACTCCGGGGCTTGCGGTTGAAAACCTCAACCGCAGGCTCCGGCTCGCAATTTCGATGGTCACGACCATCGCGGCCATCAAAATGCACGCTCGTATAGCCTGTGGGTGGTGACCCACAGCTATACGAGCGTCCAGGAGGACGCTCCATTTTCATGGAGCCCGGCCCTCATTCAGAGCGTGCGCTCTGCTCAGAGCGTACGGCTCTGAATGAGGGCCTATGCTCATATCCTTCAGTCCATGCACTCAGGTGAACTGCTACTATGCAGTCAGGAAGCCGACGGACGAAATGCCGACTGCCGGCTTCCCGACTGTCTAATCTCGGCAGGGGTCTAATGACAGGCATCGAAATCCCGACGCCTTTCATTTTACCTATGCCGGGAGCCCAACGTCCTGTTGGGATCTTCACTGTCAATCTTCCAGCGTCGGGATTTGAACTGCCGGACGCATATCGATCCCACTCCCTTAGCCAGTATAGCGAGCAGCGAAGCCCCTCTGTTGGCCCCTCTTCACTTACCGTTTAGTCTACCAGCCCCTTTTTCCTAACGGGTCTATCAGCAGAACAGCAGTGGCACAGCTTGAGATATTTATCTAGCCCATGGTCTTAGCTGTGACACTAAGGGGTATATTTACTAAGCATTAATTTGGGAAGGAGTAGGGGGGTTGCAAATCAGAGATTTACTAAAGGCAAATCCAACAGGAAATCTAAAAAAAAATGACTTTAGACAGCAATTGACCAACTGAGAAAACCTTGATTATTTTAAATAGACAGCAATAGAAACCCCGTATTTACTAAGTCAGGTTTGTAAACCCTATAGAAGCCGCAGAAACATAGCAGCTAAATAGTAGATAAAAAAGAAAAAGAAAATAGACCTGCCTGAGTGACGCGTTTGCTCGAAGCACTGCACAGATCAGTTTGATCTGTGCAGGCTTTATGTTTAAATGAGAAGAAATGACCCCCCCAAATCCATAATCATGAGGAAGCATTGATTGGCTGAGAATGCCTTTCCCACGTTCTCAGCCAATCTACGCTTTCCCATTCATTTTAATGGAGTGACCGCTAGTGACCCTGCCACTTTTGTCACAGCCATGCAAGCAGTCAGTCCGTCTGTTTTTTTGCTGACAGCAGATTCATACTTTTATTTGACATAGGCCCTGATTCAGACCCACTCACGAGCGGCTGTCCGCTCGCAAGTGGGTCGATGTTCTGCACTGAGCATGCGCACGACGGAGGGAGCTCCGTCGTGCGCATGCGCCAGACGCGACGAGCGAAGGAAAGTCCTTCGCTCGTTGTGTCTGATCAAAGGGGGCGTGCTGTCGATGTTGATTGACAGCACGCCCCCTTTGGTGGGCGTGCCTCCCTGACGGGGGCGTTCCCACGGGAACGCCTCCCATCAGAAGCCGGCCCACTGACATCACTAGTGATGTAAGTGGGAGTGATTTTGGCTCTGATAGAGCCAAAATCACTCCGGAGCTTGCGGTTGAAAACCTCAACCGCAGGCTCCGGCTCGCAGTTTCGATGGTCGCGATGGTCAAGACCATCGCGGCCATCAAAATGCACGCTCGTATAGGCTGTGGGTGGTGACCCACAGCTATACGAGCGTCCAGGAGGACGCTCCATTTTTATGGAGGGCGGCCCTCATTCAGAGCGTGCGCTCTGCTCAGAGCGTACGACTCTGAATGAGGGCCATAGTCTATTGTAAATCTGATGGGGTTTTAGACAGAAAAAAAATATGGGGCTATCACTGGCGCTTTGCAATACTCTCAAATACGATGGTTATCAAATCCTGTATTTTTGGGCAGCAATCTGCTGGCGATGTCCAGTGGTTTCTATTAGATGGCAAAGACGAATCTCAGTAGATTTACCCGTAAACTCTGCAGGTGTTCAGGGACAGTCTGGAACACGTCAGAGTGCAGTTCATTTATTCTGATTGGCTGCCAGACTGACCACACTGATAAATGGATAGGTCGCCAAATGAGGAACGGACGGGTGTCTCACAGCTACATTGAGACCTGTACAATACAAGACAGATTTAGGGGGAACACAAACTGTGAGCAGATGCTGGATATATCACCCTATAACTGTCTCCCGTCTAGGCCTTACAGTGAGCGAGGCAAAAAAACTGAGCTCATTCTTCCACTTCTTCCCGACCCTGAACCCCAAAAAGAAATCGCTGCTGGAAAAGGCCGACCAGGACCCTTCCATAGACTTCCTGGACTCCCTTGAGCATGATATCCCTAAAGGTGAGTGACAGCTGATTCGCCCAGTCACAGGTCTCCTCACAGAGGGCAGGTCTGGTCATGTATCATCTGTTAATGTAATGAATGGAATTCAAGGTGGTGGAACCACATAATTAAAGATTTTTCCATATTATCATTAGCGTCTGATGAGGCCTCAGCCACAGTTTTTGTCCGTCCATCTTTCGATCGGAAAAAAAATTGCTATGTTTCAAATTGTCCTTAAACGATGCGTAAATGAAACTTTTTTTTTTTTAATTTTAACCAAAATACATTTTTGAAAAGATAATGCGATGTTTTCTCATCATCGTCATTTTATTTCATGATCGCTAAATTGTAGAAGACCAGTAAAGGAGAGAAATCTATTGTAGACGGAGACGTTTCGAACAGCAGGCCAAGATGGTTATGTAATATACTGGCCATATCTCCAGGCCTTGTTGGACATTCCTGTAATATCTGATTTTACTGTCAGCCGTTTCATGTTTCTCACATTCTTTTCTATGTATGGTGAGGAGATACGGGAACGTGCTGAGCGTCCTGCCAGGAGTCTGCTTTACGAGCCGCTAATTGTGTCTGAGCTAAACTGTGGCTACGGATCAAAGCTCCCACATTCCTGAGTACGATGAGACTGACAGGCCGTAGGCATTATCCCCCAGGGGGAAAGTGAGACTTGTCCTTTGTGATTATTGTATGAGAATAGTGGGTAACATATGCAGTCTGTCCTTTGGGTGAGGTGGAATGACAGCTTGGGGTCAGCGACACAATCTCTAGTGGGTGTTTATTTTCTCCTCCGAACGTGGCGCGATTGATGTGTAAGAACAGAAGGCGCGTAACAGCCGGTAGTTTATTAAAGGCAGAATACACACTGCAGGCATGTGAGGGATTAGGCCAGTAACTGACTTCTTGATTCATCGCATCCTTTCTGTCTTATGTTGGACACTGCACTTCTGCATGATGGATGGTTTGAGGTGGACCATCCAAAGAGCCAGCATACACTAATCACGCCTCCCGCTGGCAGCTGATAACAGAGAGCAATAGACTGGCGGTGACCAGCAGGTGTACTGTCTACTCATTAAGTGAATAAGTTACACACATCAGTCTTCATTGGACATCCAAAGTTTTACAGGTTTGGCATGGCTCCACTAGTCGTAATGCACGTTCACATTAACTCTGAGAAGTATAGAGATGATCTTGATAACTTTGTTCTCCCTACATTGTGGCAGTTCTACGGAAACAACAAATGTGTTTTATCAGGACGACAATACCACCTGACGTGTTTCCAGGGTGACGTTGGACTGGTATACAGAAAATTCGGTAAACCCGGATGGACTGGCCAGCTCAGAGTCCAGATCTCAATCCCACTGAGAACCTCTGGGACAAATTGGAGTGACGGATGCGTTCTAGGCCGACTCAATCTTCCTCAGTGTCACAGTTGGTCACTGTACGCAAGGTGGAATGGGGGAAACATATACTGCCTGCTGTTATATAGGAACTTGTAGACAGTTTGACAAGAAGGGTGTCTGCAGTAATCACTGCACGTGGTAGGGCCTACAAAGTACTGACATCAATAAAACCTCAATGTATTTGAAGTCAGTGTCCAATCACTTTTATCTACATAGTGTACATTACATTTAAGCATCCAATTAGGAATTGGCTTTTATTGGTCTAATGAAAATTGAACTATGAAAGCAAATATATGAATTGTTGCTATGGTCTTGTGTATATTAGGGGTAGATGTACCAAACCCTGGAGAGAAAGTAACAACCAATCAGTTCCTGTCATTTATCAAACACAGCCTGTAACATGACAGTTAGGAGCTGATTGGTTGGTACTTTCTCTCTCTCCACGGCTTAGTACATCTCCCCCATAGCACCTGCCAATCCTTCTTCCATGGGATTCTACAATGGGGATTTGAGTCTTCGCGTGCTTCCTCCGGTGTATATATCCTGCCATGTGACACATCTCTCTGAGCACATGAGAAGTGAGTGGGGCTAGAACGGAGAAGAGGTAGGGATCATTGTTCAATTAAACAAAAAAAGGAACAGTGGCTGTATGGCAATGGGGTTGGTACATGAGCAAAGGTAGGGATCATTGTCTCTTAAAATAAGATAATTAATCACTATATATGGGTGGCAGATGGGGCTATAATTGAGCAGAGGCAGAGGACATGGTGCCCGTAACATTATTTAAGTAGCTTTGGTACACAAACGGCAGATAAAGGTACAGTTCATGGGTGGTAGGGATCACCGCTCCCCGCTAAAGTCTAACACCACATTGGCAATGATCCCTACTTCTACTCAGTTGTAACGCCACTTTCCACCTCTTTACTAGAGCGATTTATCTTCTTTTATGAAAGAAGCATGACTACGTTTGTTAAATTGAAGTAATACTGATCTAGGCAGACAGATCTCACTACCGCTAGGGATTATGGGTAATATTTATTCCCCCCAGGGGTTTGCAGCCTGTTCTATAAAATACACAGCCGTCCCATCTTTTAGTGTTTGATATTGCTAGAATATTAGTAATCATTGTCACTTGCCTGAGTCAGTATTAATACTATATTGTACAGACGTGTCCTCACGTGTCTCTGCTGCAGTTTGCACCAACCACCCTCTCTCAGCACGCCAGGTACCATGAAACTACCAGGGCCGGGTGTCTCTTATTTGACAAAATTCATGTAAGTCGCACCAGGAGACTGTGCTGATTAATGTGATATGCGACACTTATATATATATATATATATATATATATACACATACATACATGTGTGTGCGCCGACACTCGGGATCCCGGCGGTCAAAATCCCAATGACTGCATTCCGACAGAGTTAGGATACCGACACCTGTCGGTTGGTATCTTACCCATCCTCATCCCCCATCTATGTGAGATGGATCTCTTACATTGGTGGGAACATAATAGTGGCTGTTTTCAAAGTGCTTATTTTTTATCGATTTTGCTGCAGGATTTAAAGCGGCGATGAAGTGACAATATCTGATTCAAAGGCCTAAGCCCACTGTCTACATCTCTCTCTTGCAGGTTCCTGGAGCTTGCAGTTTGAGCAGGGGAACAGCGTTGTCATCCTCCGTAGTCTCCTCTGGTTAGGAATGACGACGTATCACGTACCTATGACCCCACAGCACGGGTATGTTTATATTGGAAATGGGGAGCGTAATATTGACTTACCTTTCATGATCTGAGGACCTGACGACTTGTCACAACGCAGCTGGATGGCGGCATCAGTCTCTCCTCCTACTGGTATGTGGCTGGCAGGAATGACATCCAGAGTTCCTCGTATCCGGCGCCACCGATCGGCACTGGCCTTACTTCATTTTCTACATCTCTGTATTTAAATTGTCAATAAATAACATCCATGCTCCATTCCCGTTTGGAATAGTTAATCGTGTAACCTTTGTGCCGGGTTCCCCCCTCATTTGATTTGATCTACCATGACCAAGGTAAGTCCGGAAGTGAGATCCGTCTGCCTAGAACAGTTCTCTATTCAGGCCACATGGATTGAGTCACTTCCATTGCAGGAGCCGATTCTTTTTTTGTCCTAGCAATAAGAATAATTATTTCACTGGTCCTAGAGCAGGACACTGAAGCGGGCATGGCTCACTGATTAGGATGCTGCTCTCTGTACCAGCCTCGTACTAGGCTCCATAGTTTCTAGTTGCTGGATTCTTCTGGATGAATGTGTGTGCGTGGGAGGCGGCAGAGATACAGGAAGCTGCAGCGCTTTTCTGATTGAGAACAAGTGTGTCCGATTAGGATTTATATGCAAACCCGATGGTTCGCGTACATATCAATGGTCCTGGGTCTGCACAATTGCAGAACAGGTCCTGCGTGATTGCTCGCAGTCCCCCTTTAGCCGCAGAATGATTGACAGGCTGCAGCAATTCAGGGGCAGCGACCAGGACCGTTGTACAAAATGGTGGCAACACAAAGGCGCGCCCAGCCCAGGGCTTAATTCAGTGGACGCAGACTTCCTGTACCCGGCAGAAGAGTTCAGACTAGGGATGACCAATCAGAAACAGATGTTTAGCAACCATCAATGTTTCTGATTAGATGGAAGTAATTTTACCATCAAATACCGGGAATTCGATGGTGGCTAGCCATGGCCAGGAACTTGAACGGATCACATAAATCCACAGAGGCCGGACCACAGTCAATGAGGCCACACCAGCCGAGAGGACTGGGGACTGAATGGCCTCACCATAAGTTCCAGAATAATATGGAACCTAAAAATCACTAAGAAGAAACACAGGGTGAGAGCAACTCACACCCTGACAAGATGCCCTCCAGAAGAGGGAGCCACATGAGAACGCTCCCAATTCCGACACTCACCTGAGTGATATAAACTCCCTGAGAGAAAGCCAAACCAATAGACCATGTAATGGCTATCACAACCAGCGGTTCCATTAACTTTCCCCGGAGTTAACGAAGAACCACTACTAACTCCCAAGGAGTCCCTAGGGAGGACAAATGGAGGCATATCCAGAAAACACTCCTAAGGATGAACTGGATACCAGAGCGGAGCAATTCCATATCTTAAATCATACTGACAGTGTAGAGATCCGCACTGTCAGGAAGGCCAGGCCGAGGGTGAAACCCAAGCCAGCCGGAAGGAATGCCAAAATATCTGGAAATCCTGGACACCAGAGGATCATATCGACAGGTATAATACCATAAGAATTATGGCTGCCACAGTTTGTGGTAGGTCCCAGCAAAAGCTGATCTATGTGCTCTAATCATTCCAACGATGACAAAGCCAGGGAAGCCATAAGACCACTGTAGGGACGCAGTCAAAGACAAACGACCCAGGTCCAAGGCAAACCCCAGGACCCTGAGACAACAGGTCTGGGCAGTGAAGCATCAGGAATGGAGTATCGATGGAGAGACTCCGAAAAACCAAGTACCCCTGACATCTGGGGCAATCAGGAGCCACCAGCAGGAAAGCATCTCCGTCTCGATTGAAACACTTCCCTCGAGGAAGAATGGAGACCAGAGAACACAGGTACGCAAATTGGAAGAACCACTTCACCGACAAAGAGTCACTGAAGGTTGCTTCAGAATCCCCAGAGTTGGACTGTAACACCATAGTGTGATAGAGTCAGAAGGCCATGAGGGTCACCTCAGGAGGACCCCCCCCCCTGCTCACCAGGAGATGAAACCTCTCTTGGGGAAGAGACTAGTCCCCGGGATGCACGTCGTGATGGCTGAGGACTCCCGCTTCCCAATGGAGAGCACCTGAAATGAACACTGTCGAGATGGTCGGGAGGAGACCCTCAGACAATGTCTGAATGTATGACATACCTGACATTGCCACCCAACAAACAGTATTGCTAAAAAGGAAGCCACTGTTCTGACCCTGTCGGACTGAACTTTTTCAGGTTCACCGGGAAACAAGGGCTATGCCAGAGTGAAGGCCCAAGACAGGCTAAAGTTCCAACAAGTTAATTGACAGGGTGGAATCGACAGACATCCAACTGCACTGAATTGGATGCGAACCAGACACTGTCATTAGCAAAGAATACCCTGGACGAGATGGCCATAGTCACCTGAAAAGGGACCGACTTGCCTCCGGGGAGAGCATCATTGTTTGAACAGTGATCAGACAGAAAAAACTTGTTCCATCTGGAGATAAGCCAATTATGGAAAGGCCTGGAATGGAACTAAGCCCATTCCACCCTTCCAAAGGCAGACACTGAATAGTGGACCATGCATCCCAGAGTGTAAAGACATATGTCGACTGCGCAGACATCCATGTACTCCTAATGGAAGAGTGGAGATGCCGTCTTACGCCAGAAGAATTCTCAGATTCTGAGAATCCAGCAGGGCTCCTAGGTGAAGAATACCCAGAGAGGGATGCAGGTAGGACTTTTTCCCCATAGATTAAACGTCTGCACCCTGAAGAAGCCACAGTCAACATGACCCGGCTGTAAAGTACCCCGGTGATCCTGCTAAGAGCAGGAGGCCATCCAGGTACAGGAGCATTGGGATATACTGAACAGAAGAACTGTCAGAAAATCCAAAACGCTGGTAAAACCCTGTGGGGCTGAGAACAGTCCCAACAGGCAGAGCCCAAAAAATCGTAAGTGCTGTGATACAGCAAACCTCAGTCCATGCTGAGGCAAGGTCTCTGTAAGTACCCGTAGGCACGCGTCCTGTATATCCAGTGATACCATAAAGTCCCCAGGTTCCAAACATAGTATGATGGAGCATAGGGATTGCCTCCTGAGCCCAGGTAGCTTTAGGAACTGGTTCAGGGAATTGAGACAGAGAATAGGCCAAAGAGGACCATTCAGCCACCGCACCAGAAAGAAAGCAGAACAACCAGTCCCTCGCTGAGAAAGTGGGGATGGCCCAAATAGCTCCGCTTACCACAACAACTGTATAGCTTTCTGGATTTGTAAGGCCCTGTTCGGGTCCGAATAAGGGCCTGCGTACCATCACATGGAAATAGGCCGCCTGAGCAAAGAGAGGGCGTACCCTCCTACCCACGTAGCCGCGGCAACTAGACACTAGTACCGGGCGAACTGAGAAAATCGCCATCTCCCAGTGGTAGGCCTGTCTCGTCAGGCTGACGATATATCCGTAGGTTCAGAAGCAGGATCGGCTGGCAGTCCAGGCCTGCTCGGTACTGGATATGTCGGCCCTTGTAAGGCCGACAGTCTATGAAGAAACAGACCCTTAGGCTGACCCAGAGGACAAAAAGACTTAATAGTCTGAGGCCCTGTAGTGGGCATAGCTGACGGCGGGAAATTTGTACTGCCACTGTCAAGGTCAGGACCCAACAAGATATACCCTATAGATGGTATCTGCACCTCTGCATTCCCAGAGCGCAGCCATAGGGTATTACGGAGAATACCGTCGCAGCCGGAACTCTGAAAGTTAGGAGGCTGGTATCCAATATAGGCATGTCCACCTATGACAACTGCATATATTACGAGAGCGACCAAATACATTTGAACCCCAGACGTGTTGGAGGGGAAAAAACATTACAAATGCATCAGCTCAGTATGCAATAGTATTAACCAACCATGCTATAGCCATGGTAGGATGGGTAACAACCTCTGAAAGCGAGTATACTGATTTCAGGCAGAGTTACCACCTACGGATCAGAAGAATCCGACCACGCAGGAATGGGATGCGTAGTAACGTCTGTAATCCGACGAGTAACACGCTCATCCACCCCAGGAGGGGCTCGTGATGACCCTCAGGGAATTTGGGACAAACACTGTTGTAATACCTCATATCTGGCAACAGCCAGAGTCCCGCCATGCGATCCACCCGCTTAGTCAGCAACAGGGAACCAGAAGGCACGTAATACTGAGGGTGTATGATACAGGTGCAGGTCAACATTCACTCTAACCAGAATGGACCTGCCACCAGCCCTAAAGCAGGGATAATAATACTTGAAATAGGCTTCCCCCCGTGTAAGAGGGAAAGAGCCCAAAACAGCATCCAGTTCACGGCAGAGCCAACTGGGAAGTAACCACAGGGCGTCAACCACGCCAATTTGCGTTTCGTAGAAAAACGACATCCACCCAGGGTGGCTGTTGTGGTAATCCCTGCAAGGGGCATGACAGACTGTTGTGACACCAGGGAGAATTCATATACTCGAAAAACCCCTGCAGGGAGCGATAGTCTGTGTCACAGGGGAAGAGTGCAAGAAACTGCGAGATACCCTGAGATGAAAAAGGGGTAGTATGGTGAAGTAACTCCAAGTGAGGTACAACAACGGGCCCGCCCGGCGATCCGCAATTAAGAGGATCCCGAGAAAACAAACCGCCCAAGGGGGTCGTGAAAGGGGCCGGCACCCGATGACGCCACATACAGAACCCTTTAAGAGTTAAATCCTCCGCACTAACACCTGCAGCACATGGCTTGCAGGATAGTAAAAATGGGTGCAGTATAACGCTCTATCTCCTGGTCAGACATATCTGACCAAGCCTTGCGGTCAAGCAGCGCTATACTGGTCCTGACTGATACTAAAAATTAGCTGCAGGGACCCATTTTCAGCGTATGCAACACACAGTTCCACTCAAAATATGGCAACGTGCGGCACGCAACAGTATGTGACAAACCTCACAAATATTAACAAGTATATAAATGTGAGGTCTCAGAACCACCCCAAGTACAGCTGTATTAGGGCAGATAAGGAAAGGGATAGATATACACTGACAGGTGAGAGATTAAAGTACAGTCAGCACTAGCATAAGTCACATACCATGCAGATATACACATATATACATAAACATGTCATATAATATACTGCACTATTACACTGCATGCAACTTACCCAGATTCAGTGTCTGGGAAGGCTACAGCGCTGTGTACACTGACCTGATGGTGAGGTACGCAGGGGGACTGGGCCAACTGCCATCTCCAGAGATCTCTGCTGCACCACAGAGAAAATGGCCGCTGGAGACCTCAGAAGAAGCAGCTCAGCGACGCCAGACTATAGATACTGAAAGGCGCGCTGAGCTGAGGGGAGGAGCCGCTGTAACAGGGAAGGCTGCCTCCCCTGGCCGGCTATTAACCCCCGGGACGCCGGCTCCCTGCACCGAACACTAAGTCCCTGGTGGTCTAGTGGACACACGGGGTATGGGGGGCCCGCCGCCACTGCCGGCGCCTCCGGTCTGTCCCCAGAGACCGGAGGCACAGGACTGCATTTCAAATGCGCGGATCAACGCAAGTGGTGACCCGCGCCTTACCTGCTCCCCGTGGATCCGGCAGCAGTCCTGGGCGCCCGCAGAGTCCGGCTAGTACAGACTCTGGGGTCCCGCTGAGATCCCCAGATCTGTACTGGCGTCTCAGCGCCAGCGGGGTGACGGAGCGGCAGCTTAGACGTCCTATTGACAGTCTGACGCTGCCGCTCTGAAGAATCCAAAGTAAAAATAAAAAAACTTTGTCCTTTAGAAAAAATAAAGCTTAGGGGCTGCTAATCAGCTCCCCACTGCACTAAACGGTGACCCGAGTCCGGCCGGGCACCAACTTAAACTGAGGTGCCTCTGGCTTGGGGGTGGGGTTATAGGGAGAGTGGACCCAAGTGCATCCTGGGAGCTAAAAGCTTTAACTGCGTGGTGCCCGGATTTGGTTCCCAACCTATACCCCAAGGTCAACCCTGTGGACCTCCTATGGACCCTGAAGTAGAAATAGATGTGTAACAGTATGGACAAGATCTGACAACTATCTATTTGCTTTGCATCCATGGACGGTACATTACCATGCAGCTGGCATCATGTGTGTGCTACTGTATTCTTTTCAGCCTACAAAAGGACGCAGTGGAGAATAGCAGTTCCCCAGCCCGGTTCTATACGTCACATCCACATGCTCCTGTGTGCAGTGACAGCAGTTAGGGGGTGGAACATACTCTATTCTAATCCTTATTGCTGCCCCCCCCTTGTTAGTAGCGACGGCCAGCTTTAATGTGTATAATTAGACTACTGGACAGTATTCGGGCAAAGAATGAATTAGCTTTAACTTTATAAAAAGAAAGCCCCATGTATACAGCTGTTAGCCGTTGTCTCCTAGCACTGATACAAAGGTAAGCTTCTATTTGTACAGATCTGTAGGAACTGCCTAGAGAAAAGAAATACATTTATTGTTATACAGTTAAGTTACACATGACCAATGGATGGAATCCCGGCATCTGGAATGAATGCCGCCGGTAAAGGTTTCATTGTCTGAAGAGGAGAGGTTTCCGTCCATACCGCACGTTATTTTTCATGATCGGGGCACCGACCGGCATTGTCTTTTTACACCACTTTAATCCTTTCCTCAGGATCGGCTTGGCGCTGGACGGAGACCAGTAGGTGAGATACCTGGGGGAAAACAAAGGGATAGAAAACAATGGCAACCAGTTTGCAGAATCTCCATATAGGCTTTATCTTCTGAAAGATCAGACACTGGCTGCCTAGTAGCCTAATTACTGGCCACAAGGTGTAGTCACTGTACCGTCCAATTAGCAAGAACTATAATATGGGTTCACAACTTTGTGTTGTCACCAAACCGCAAACACACACATTGGGCCCCTCCCCTAGGGGTATACGTTTCTAAAGTGTGAGTTTATAGAAGTGTAGATGTTGCCCATAGTAACCAATCTAGTTATTATCTGCTAGAAGGTGCTAGACAAGTAAAATCTGATTGGTTGCTATGGGCAACAACTCCACTTCTATAAGTCCACACTTTAGTAAATATACACCCTAGAAGGAAGCCCAGGGGCTGCCTGGATGACCAAAATCTGTGGAGAACAGCAGGTAAAGTTCATTTTACGTTCTCTCTTATGTAGGGCTGAGGATCACGGAAAAAGGAGTCCAGCATGTTACATGGACATCTCGTGTACCCCAAAAACATAACTATTGTCATACTTTCCTGTACACTAGCATTTACTATAAACAGAGCCTCATCCTCCATGAAGCCAACAAGTGCCATGAACACGCCAGTTACCAAAGCCTAAGTGCAGGTCTCACCTGTTTAGCTGGAACTTTGGCTTTGGCACACATCCCTCTGGCAGTTTCGGCCGGTGGTCCGGTAAGAGGCCTGCAGGCAGAAGATATTACTCTTATAAGGTTACCAACCAAATATCGTAACGTCAGCTCTTTAGGAGGTCTTTAATCTGTGTAATATGGGTCCCAATCTCACATCTCTACATCGTATTTCTAAAAGGCTGTAATGTAGGACTAGTGTACCACATCCTCCAAGAATAAAATAAGGGTGTGCTAGGTACAAGCTCAGAGGCACAGGTTATTTTGGTTCTCTTACTAAATTCCCCAGACTTGCCTCAGTCACTTATTTAAATTATGGTCACCTAAGTCCTCTCCCGAATACCAAGTTCCCAATCAGCTGAAGGTTTTCAGTCTCTGCCTTTATAAACTTTATTAAATGTCCAGGTGACAGATTACTGTATTATAAAGTAGTCATTAACATCTTATTCATACTCTATGAAGTCTTTTTTACCTGAAATTGTTTTGTACCAATGAGTCAAGATACGGAGACTGTGATGACAAAGTATTTCACAGAATTAACTTTGAGTGCTAGAAACGTGGCAGAGCAATTAATAAGAAAGACCTTAAAAAAAAAAATGTCAGTACCCTTGTATTACCAGCAGAGATTTGCAAAAAAATTGTTCAGCTTCTTTAATGCAGTTAGTAAGTGACACAACAGCTAGAGGGCAGCACTCAGCCAGACGGGTCTCTTACCAGCTCGATGGGCCATCTTCACGCAGATTTCCACCTTTCTCTGTTCTTCTAAACACAATCCGGTCACCCTGCGCGGTAACATAGCCCCGTCCGAGCGGATGAACTGGCTCAGGACTAGGACATCCTGCAGAGCAGATCGTGGTTACATTAGACTATATCATATTGCAGTGGCCAGGGATTGTGCCCTCTTATATGCTGGGGGTTTCCAGCGGTGGCTATAATACATCCGATACAATTTATTTTATTTTTTTTTAACATGTAACCATTTCTTTATTAATTGAATTCACTCTATTGCTGGGTACACATAGATACATTGGCCGATCAATTGATTGGCCAATATATCTGCTACACGTCGGCCAGTGTGTATCCGCGATATGTCGGTGAACGTCGACGTTCACCGACATATCGCATTGGCTGTTCTGCATAGCCGATGGACAGATTATGTCAGCAGACCGCCCGTACACACACAGCCGCAGGACACGCCCCCCCCCCCCGGCCCACCCACCAGCCGCCGGGACTCGAGGACACAAGCAGCTGCAGGCCGTTCAGTGTGTATGAACGACCATCATCTGCAGATATATCAGGTGTGTACCCACATTAGGACTCTAGTCGTACTAGGTAATATCTGCGGCTTTCAATGGTTTACCTGACATGCCCCCCATGACTAATCTATTCAGGTGTGTCTAGGGAGGTTTGGGTAGGGAATGCTGGCGCTCAGGATCCTGGCGATCAAAATTCCGGCACCGGAATCCCGACAGGGTTAGGATACTGACACCTGTTGGTAGGTATCCTAACCCTCCTCCTCTTCCTAACCCTTCCTCCCCGGTGCCTAAACCTAACCTCTACCCCCTAGTACCTAAACCTAACCCTTCCCCCTTAGTGTGTAACCCTCCCCCTAGTGCCTTATGCTAACCCTATCCCTACCTTCGGGATGCCGGCGCTAGTATTCTAAATACTGGCATCCCCTGTGCCGGGATATTTACCGCATCCCTCTAGGGAGGGTTCTCACATCTACAAGGGCAGGTGGATAGAGGAAGCTTAGAGCTACGATATAGACCAGATAGCAGCACTAGTACAATAAGCCTCAAGCACATGAGAATAGTACACTTACCATGTAATCATACTTGTGTTTGAGGTTCCAGCGGCAGATCGGACACTGGCCACTTGGGTTTGGAGGAGCTGGACCCATTTTTTCTTCAATAATCCGCCCTTCAATCTAGAAAACAAGAGCGCATCCTGAATACTAAACAAGCATTCAGTTTTCATTATCTCTCATTAGACCAAGAGCGGCTTCAATACTGGTTGCTGATAATGCTGCTGCCTTGCACACTTTCCTCACCACCAGCTGCAATTATTATTCCGCTACCTTATGTATCAAGTGTTCGCTCTATCTTCTTGATTGTAAACTCACATGGGCAGGCCTACATTTACTTTCTGTTTCATGTCGTACATAATTCATTGGCATCATGAGCTCCTCATGTACAGCGCTCTGTAACATGTTAAAAGGAAAATAACCCTAGTAGGATTAAATGGTTGGAAAGGACTTGAAAGGCAGCATCCACTCACATATTGATAGACATTCACCCAACAGATCAAATGATTTTTACCTGCCGGAATTATGGAGCACTATCTAGGGGGGCGGGGACCTCAGGCTGCTACCTAGGGGGCGGGGACCTCAGGCTGCTACCTAAGGGGCGGGGACCTCAGGCTGCTACCTAAGGGGCGGGGACCTCAGGCTGCTACCTAAGGGGCGGGGACCTCAGGCTGCTACCTAAGGGGCGGGGACCTCAGGCTGCTACCTAAGGGGCGGGGACCTCAGGCTGCTACCTAAGGGGCGGGGACCTCAGGCTGCTACCTAAGGGGCGGGGACCTCAGGCTGCTACCTAAGGGGCGGGGACCTCAGGCTGCTACCTAAGGGGCGGGGACCTCAGGCTGCTACCTAAGGGGCGGGGACCTCAGGCTGCTACCTAAGGGGCGGGGACCTCAGGCTGCTACCTAGGGGGCGGGGACCTCAGGCTGCTACCTAGGGGGCGGGGACCTCAGGCTGCTATCTAGGGGGCGGGGACCTCAGGCTGCTATCTAGGGGGCGGGGACCTCAGGCTGCTATCTCCAGCTCAAAAGGCGACTGTGTACTATGGGCTTATTTAACCGGATGGCAGCAGCAAAAGTAACAAAGCATTAATTAATTTGGAGATATGAATTCTAATAAATGGCCTTCAGGCTCTTTCCATTATTAAGGGACAACCGGAAACCTTCCAGACTACTATACTGGCGTCGTCACTCAGACGTTAAACTAATGATAATATTTTCTATCTGGTAACCCAAAGCTGTAATGTACTTATTTCTCATAAAAAAAAAAAAATTAGTTTTACACTAAAGTGCAAGAATAGAGTAATAACTAATAAACAGCATCACTAGCAGGTGTACTGGAGACTGCAGACAGTGCTGGCACCATTTAATCTCACACTATTGGAAGTAACACAGGAATCAAAGAAGCTCTTATCAGCAGCTGCTGGTAACAAATGGGCACCCAGCAGCTCCTTCCCTGCAGCCAGAGCTCACTCCTAAACTCCGAGTTCCACCTCCCACAGTGGGTGAAGGGAGAGACGTCTATCCCATAGTGCCCGGGCGGGAGGAGCAGTAGGGTGGCGGCGGGCGCAGAGATTCATGTAAGTATAGTGTTCTGTGTGTATTTGTCTGTTTCTTTTATGTGTAAGGGGCACTACTACTGGGGGCATTGCATAAGGGGCACTACTACTGGGGGCATTGCATAAGGGGCACTACTACTGGGGGCATTACATAAGGGGCACTACTACTGGGGGCACTACTACTTGGGGCATTATGTATAAGGGGCACTACTACCGGGGGCATTGCATAAGGGGCACTACTACTGGGGGCATTGCATAAGGGGCACTACTACTGGGAGCATTGTGTACAAGGGGCACTACTACTGGGGGCATTACATAAGGGGCACTACTACTGGGGGCATTGTGTATAAGGGGCACTACTACTGGGAGCATTGTGTACAAGGGGCACTACTACTGGGAGCATTGTGTACAAGGGGCACTACTACTGGGGGCATTACATAAGGGGCACTACTACTGGGGGCATTATGTATAAGGGGCACTACTACTTGGGGCATTATGTATAAGGGGCACTACTACCGGGGGCATTGCATAAGGGGCACTACTACTGGGGGCATTGCATAAGGGGCACTACTACTGGGGGCATTGTGTATAAGGGGCACTACTACCGGGGGCATTGTGTATAAGGGGCACTACTACTGGGAGCATTGTGTACAAGGGGCACTACTACTGGGGGCATTACATAAGGGGCACTACTACTGGGGGCATTATGTATAAGGGGCACTACTACTTGGGGCATTATGTATAAGGGGCACTACTACTTGGGGCATTATGTATAAGGGGCACTACTACCGGGGGCATTGCATAAGGGGCACTACTACTGGGGGCATTGCATAAGGGGCACTACTACTGGGGGCATTGTGTATAAGGGGCACTACTACCGGGGGCATTGTGTATAAGGGGCACTACTACTGGGAGCATTGTGTACAAGGGGCACTACTACTGGGGGCATTACATAAGGGGCACTACTACTGGGGGCATTATGTATAAGGGGCACTACTACTTGGGGCATTATGTATAAGGGGCACTACTACCGGGGGCATTGTGTATAAGGGGCACTACTACCGGGGGCATTGTGTATAAGGGGCACTACTACCGGGGGCATTGTGTATAAGGGGCACTACTACCGGGGGCATTGTGTATAAGGGGCACTACTACCGGGGGCATTGTGTATAAGGGGCACTACTACCGGGGGCATTGTGTATAAGGGGCACTACTACCGGGGGCATTGTGTATAAGGGGCACTACTACCGGGGGCATTGTGTATAAGGGGCACTACTACCGGGGGCATTGTGTATAAGGGGCACTACTACCGGGGGCATTGTGTATAAGGGGCACTACTACCGGGGGCATTGTGTATAAGGGGCACTACTACCGGGGGCATTGTGTATAAGGGGCACTACTACCGGGGGCATTGCATAAGGGGCACTACTACTGGGGGCATTGCATAAGGGGCACTACTACTGGGGGCATTGCATAAGGGGCACTACTACTGGGGGCATTGCATAAGGGGCACTACTACTGGGGGCATTGCATAAGGGGCACTACTACTGGGGGCATTGCATAAGGGGCACTACTACTGGGGGCATTGCATAAGGGGCACTACTACTGGGGGCATTCTGTGTAAGGGGCACTACTGAGTGTGGTAATGTGAATAAAGGACACTACTATGTGGTGTAATATGAATTGAGGATACTATGTGATTTCGGCAGGACAGACCCTACATGCCCCTTGCTGCGAGGTCATGCCCACTTTTTACATAGCACGCCCCCTTTTTCAGGCTTGGCGGATCACAAAAGGTTTTTAGCTTTAAAAGTAGATCAGAGTCCAAAAGTCTGTCTGCCACCGTTCTAGATAAATGACAGTTAGAAGCTGAAAGGAGACGCTGCCCAAAGCAACCACTTTCTCTCTCTCCAAGGCTTGATACATCGCATCCAAATTCTTAAAGGTCTGTGAAGAATCCAGGTACTCAGCAGCCAGATAGTATCTCAAATCATGTGTGTGCAGAGTTTGTGCTGTTCTTACATAAACAATTATTTAATGCACCACAAAACAAAAAAAGAATTCAATATCTGGCCAACAGAAAATGTAAGCCATGCACAGAGTGGGCACATCAAGAGAGAAAAGATTTAATATCCTTCATTGGCGTAGATACCCATTGTATAACTGACAACTCATATTAATGTCTCTTGTACTGCTGTATGCAGCGAGCCAAGGATGTCTAAATTCAGGCCCTTGAGAAGACTCCTCTGGCACCTGCCCTCCCCCTAAAACAAAATAAAAAAAACACATACCGTAAGCTAGATCTGCTGGAGTGAGCATACATTTATGTACACAAGATCGCCCCCACCTGGGCGATTGCATTCTTTCACTCACATACTGCACTGCCGGCCACCGGGAGGCAAGAGGCAGACAGAGGGGTATCTTGGTCCCAGTAGAAAGACCACATGTCACACAGGCCAGGACACAACTGTATCATTATTACAAAATAAGTACAAGCTAACAAAGTAACAACATGAAACACAATACACTTTATATAACAGCCCAATAAGTCACCAAGGTTTCAAAGGCATCTGGGAGCCGCAGACTTTATAACAAGTCCATAATCTCTAGCTGCTGGGCCAGTGATTGTTCCCTCTACCAAGAGCTCTATGTCCCCTTTGCTCCAGCAGGCCCAGTAGATACTGGATGGAGTCAGCTCAGAAGTAGCTACAGCCTGGCAGATCAGTACTTCTGTACCTGTATCCTGGTGTAAGACAATAGGTCCCAGCCCGAACCTTCTGTTTTAATCTCCTTATCACCCCTTTTGTTCCCAGGGTGATCTCTCTGCATGTTGTGACCCCTGTATTGGTACCTGGTCTCCAAGGGGCTGGTCTTGGCTGTGCCCTAAAAATCATACATATCAAAGACCCTTGCTGTTCTGGGTGCTGGGCTGACTACTCGCCCTTCACCAGGGACAATGGGTTCTCACTTAACCTAAAGAAGGAGCGAGGAAGAATTAACGAAGGTGAATTTTCAACCCTGTACATGCTTTTCCCAGCTGACCGGGGCCACCCACTGATATAAAGGGTAGGGGATGAATGTACTGTAGCCCCCTCTCCTGAATCGTAACCCACATTTAAAGTAATATTGACAATGTTGGCAATCATTACATAAGCGACAAACAATTCCCAGTTCACTGGGCACCCCACTATGGCTAAAGCCTGAAGCCACTGCACTTTTAATACAACAAGAACTTGCCTACAGTGCCCCTTGGTAACGCTGATGAATATAAAACACTGTAGTCTTCAGAATATTCAGCAGAAAATCTTTTGACAAAAAAAAAAAATGTAACAACAAAAAAACAAGATAATTGGTTATATCACCATGAGCAATCGGCCTGCCACCCACGTTGTTCCGTGCCGGCCACTATTCAGCAGACATTACACTGGGCCCAATCCCAGCTGTTTATGAGACTTGCTGTCTATTAACTACCCAAACCGTGACTGTTAATATCACTAACATCGCTTTTGTTATTAATATGCGATAGTCAACAATCGGCAGTGCCAAGGAGACAATTTCCTCTGTGCTGGTACATTCAGAGCACATGTTGAACTGCAAATGTGTTTCTGACACAGCGAACTGAAGCTTTGATGTGGTTTAATTCAAAACATTTGTCTCCCCTGCCTGTGCGAGTCTGCAATCGGACCGGTTTCAGAAGGGACTAATCTCAGTCTAGTAGCAGAAAATGCAGAAGTAGGTTCCACTGTATGTAAAGCTGGGTACACACCGGCCGATATATTGATCAGCCAATATATCTGCTGGCCGTCGGCCAGTGTGTACAGGTGATGTGTCTGTGAACGACGTTGTTCACAGACTTATCGCATTGGCTGTGCTTCACAGCAGATGAACAGGTATGCCTGAAGACATATCTGTCCATCGGCAAGTGTGTACAGGCGGTCTGCAGTCCGCCCATAAACACACAGCAGCCGCGAGTAGGGGGTGGGACGCGCCTCCCGGGCAGATGATGGGCATTCAGTGTGTATGAACGGCCATCATCTGCAGATGGGTGTAATACGGTTCAAATCCCGACAGCGGAAGCCCAGCAGAGGTGAAGATCTCGATCGCTTAATAAGGTAAGTATACTAACCCTATTTTCCCCCCTAACCCTCCCTTAGGGGTGCCTAACCCTAACCTCCCCCCCAAGTGCCTAAACCCAACCACCCTCTAAGTGCCTAATCCTACACCACCTGTCCCCGCAGCCTAAACCTAAGTCTCCTGGGGGGTTGCTTAACCCTAACCCCCCTTCCCCTATCCCTCCCGGGGGGGTGCCTAACCCTAAGTCCCCCCGGGAGCCCTGACACCTAACCCACCCCCCCAGCAGCTGTCCGCGCCCGGCGTCGGTCTAATGACAGGCGTCGGGTTTTCAGCGGCTGTCATTAGTACTTTGCTGGGATTAGACAGTCGGGAAGCTGGCGGTCGGCATTTAGACAGTCGGCTTCCTGACTACATCCCCTGCAGATATATGGCTATAGTGTGTACCGAGCATAAGAGTGTTTCTTATCGACAAGGAGATGTGTGTGCCATTCGCTAATAGTTCCTCTTTTCTAAAAGGTTTATATATCACATTAGATTAATTCTAGTGGCGTTTATCCTTAAAGCTGCATTTAGGAGTCCTGGCAAATCCACCTAACACAGTATCTGCTCCCAGGTCCGACTAGAACTTCTAGGTGACAGCAACAAACAGACTAAACAGCTTAATGGATTTGTTTATTGCTAGATATTCTGAAGCAGCCAAACACAAAAATACACACAAACAGGAGAAAAGAAACCCATCGCAAATGGACCATTGTAAATCGTAGAATGAGTCTGTTGTAACAAATGATTCCAACTCCATTAGTGTAATCCTGAGAATCAGCTAAAAACCTACATAGGAGAGAGAAATCTATTGTTGGCATATAGGAGAGAATGTATGAATTGAAGTATACGAAGTGCCTGAGAAACAAAAGGATGAATAAATAAAAAGGTAACGCCAACCTCACAAATCAACAGTAACAATAAAAACAATACTGCGCTGGTATGCACTAAAAATTCCAAACCATACAATAATTCATTAATTAGCATTTATTTATCATAATACAATGCCACAGGTTTAACAACAGCCCATACGAGACAACACAATAAATGCAATAAATGTATCTAAATAAGTTAATAAAAGTCCCTTATATAGCAACAATGCTTCAGATAATGGAGATTAGTGTTCTGTTATTTGATGCAATTAAGCAATACAATGTATCAACATCAGTGTTCTCCCCAGGCGGTTTTTTGTGGGTGCACCACCCGGCACTTTGGGAGCCTGCAAGTGGGGACAGTATCTGGGAGCTGTATAAAAAGGACCAGAACCTACAGACTTTGCAGCTTTTTCATAATCAGATGACTGGGCCTCTAATAAGAAGAGAACATAATATATAAAATGTTATTTCAAGTTGAAATCATTATAAGGTCAGGGTTTAAAACATTTTATTATTGCAAAGGCCCCCACCCGGCTACTTCTTGATGCCACCCGGCTGGAAACATTTTCTGGGGAGAACACTGAACATTCACCCAAATGGCCACATATATAAAATGTTCAATATACGGTACCATATTATATATTTCTCTATGGAGTATCCTCCTATATGGTCATCTAGTACCTGTGGAGAAGCGACTGTATTGGGCTAATACCCACGATTGCGCCGTACCTTAGTCTCTTGTGAATAGGTCCCGGCTGTGGGTAGCTCGCGTACCGCAGCCGGAGTAGCAGAGGTGCCGCATAATCTCAGGAGTCAGCCGGCTGTGAAGTCTCCTAGCGCAGTGTCATCAGCTGATTGGATGCCGGCTGTGGGTAGTTAGCGTGCCGAGGCCGGAGTATGTAACTGTGGTTTCCCTAGAGTCCGCTGGCTAAAATAGACTCGCTGCCGGAGAGCCAGATCCTAGTCTGACTCATAGGGTCTTTTCTACCACATAGGGGGGCCAGCTGACAGTGGCGTTCACGGACCCCAAAACTTCAATTAGAGAAGAGGCAAGGCGGTCAAATCTCCAGCATGAGACTGTACAACTAAAGTCCCAGAGTATGGAATGGAGAGCAGCAACGCGTTTTGCCCACTGTTGTGGCCTTTTTTTCAAGCTTTGCTGCTCTCATTAACCTGCAGCTGGGATGATGGACAAGTCACCTCCATACAAGTGAGGCTGCTACTACATTTTATCCACTGCCTGGCTCATTATCCCCTCACAGTAAGGTGCAGAATTACTAAACTTCTGGAGAAAACAGTTGGGGATACAGGACAAGCTATAGTCTTAGACTCATATCACATAACATATGATAAGGAACACACATTCAATGCACTGACTCACCGTAGTCACGTTCCCATCTTTAATTTCGACCACTAGAGAGAAACAAACACATTCTGTAAATCCCATATAATAAGGGAACACAGTACTGTAATGATTACACTCACAATTGCCTTACTTTGTACAATAAGTACACACATATACATAGCGTTCCCGCTAGACTGTTTTAGCGGGGCGCGGCGCCCTGCCCTCCTTCTGGAGGGCAAAAAGCACCCTGCCCTCCAGGAGGAGGGCAAAGAGCGCCCTGCCCTCACAGCCTGCGGGAGCCGTTCTCACCCGCAGGACGCAGTGTCCCGCGGGTGGTGAAACATGCGGTGACCCTGTCACCGCCGGAGAATAGACGCCGGGCGCATGCGCCCGGCATCTATTCTCCCTGTCTGCAGGGCTTGGGGGCTGCCCGGCGTGTCCGTAAGTGCCGGGCACGCCCCCAAGAGTGACGAACAGGGGATGCCCTCTCTAGCTCCGGCGCCCTGCCTCCCGCCGGAGCTAGAGGGAACACTATATACATACTGTACATATATCGCTAATACTGGCAATAAACTCCTCGTCGGGACAGGCTCCTATCAGGGACCGTGTCCCAGCAAGAGCAGATTGCCAAATTCCCATGAAAATTGTCATTTTCAATTTGAGAATTTAGGTCGAAAATGTTTGATCACATCCGAAATTTTATTGTGGCTTGTGATAAATCGGGCCGTAAGTGTGGAGTAGGAGATGATGCTGAATGTACTGACTACATAGATTCCCCCCCCCCCCAATTATAATTGCATAATAATTTATAAAATAGGGATCAGCCTTGTTTTAATCCACTCTAAATATCTGCATATAGGGAAGAGGAGCTGATAGGAGAGTTTCAGAGTGATGGGTAACAGTGACCCGATATACACGCAGTGGGGTCTTGTGCAGAGTTGGACAAAAATGAAATCGCAAAATTCATTAAAAAAAAAAAAAATCACACACACGTTATATACACACACACAAAAATAGGGGTCACTCAACACATTCAAAGCAATTCGATTTCTGTTTATTCAAGTATTTTAAAAGACAGTAGCGCCACCGCTGAGGTCCTACATGGACCTTTGGATGGGTGTGGTATACAGGATTGACAGTAAGAAGGTTGACAGTCAATAGGTCAACACAAGTTAATCGACACGCAATAGGTCTACAGGTTTAAACAATCAACACAATTTTATTTGTATTTTAACCCTAAAGCTGGGCATCCACTATATAATATTCTGTCAGATATCTGTCCAATCTGGCTGGTTTGAATGAAAACCTGGTAATGTATGGTGGAGCAAATGACAATCGTCCATTTGCTCACAAACACTGGAAAATAGCCAAAAATGGTTGTTCAGACAAATTGGTTAAAACACACAAATGTAACCAATTTGAACAATTTTTTTTGTCCTTTTTTCAGTGTTTAAAACCATATGATCGATTGTCATTTGCTCCCATACATTACCAGGTTTTCATTCCAGCCAGCCAGATTGGACAGATATCTGACAGAATATTGTATAGTGGATGCCCAGTTACCCTCCCCCTAGTGCCTAAAACTAACTGTAGCCTAACCCTAACCCTCCCCCAGTGCCTAAAACTAACTGGGGCCTAACCCTCCCCCTAGTGCCAAAAACTAACTGTAGCCTAACCCTCCCCCTAGTGCCTAAAACTAACTGTAGCCTAACCCTCCCCCTAGTGCCTAAAACTAACTGTAGCCTAACCCTCCCCCTAGTGCCTAAAACTAGCTGTAGCCTAACCCTCCCCCTAGTGCCTAAAACTAACTGTAGCCTAACCCTCCCCCTAGTGCCTAAAACTAGCTGTAGCCTAACCCTCCCCCTAGTGCCTAAAACTAACTGTAGCCTAACCCTATCCCTCCCCCAGTGCCTAAAACTAACTGTAGCCTAACCCTAACCCTCCCCCTAGTGCCTAAAACTAACTGTAGTCTAACCCTAAGCCTCCCCCTGGTGCCTAAAACTAACTGGGGCCTAACCCTCCCCCTAGTGCCTAAAACTAACTGTAGCCTAACCCTCCCCCTAGTGCCTAAAACTAACTGTAGCCTAACCCTATCCCTCCCCCAGTGCCTAAAACTAACTGTAGCCTAACCCTAACGCTCCCCCTAGTGCCTAAAACTAACTGTAGCCTAACCCTATCCCTCCCCCAGTGCCTAAAACTAACTGTAGCCTAACCCTAACGCTCCCCCTAGTGCCTAAAACTAACTGTAGTCTAACCCTAAGCCTCCCCCTGGTGCCTTACCCTTACCAGCCCCTCCGGCAGCCTCACCCAAAACGCTCCCACAAGGGATTAACCCTCATCCCAACCTTGAAAATGTTGAAAAAAAAAGTGTCAACTATTTTTGAGTTAACCACTGGAACCTGTGTTGACCACTCGTCAGTCGACCTTTGGCACATGTCGACCAACTGGTGTTGACCTTTTACCCCCTTCGGATAGATTATATGATGTCTGTATCTGTATAGTGCACAGGTGTTTATGCGTGCCATACCCAGTTTATTGCACATCCCTGGACCCTATGCCACCCCCACGCAGGTAGGTGACCCACGCAAAGCGCGCACAGGGATAACACACACATGCGCCCCCCTCAGCACTCACATTCGCGCAGTCCACGGCTCTGGGCAGCGATACTAGCCCCCCACGGACGGGTCAGCAGCCCCAAGCCGGGCCGAAGCAGCCGGCTGACAGACGACAGGAGCAAACAGGGGGCCGCCATCTTCTGCTGTCCTCCTTCGTCACTTCCGCTCCCAGAAGCCGCGCGGGCGTCTGTCTCTATGGTGATCTCGGCAGCGGCGACCATCTTGGTTATGGGCAATGTCCCATATATTAATGTTACTTGCTGGCTGCTAGATCCCATATGTTATGGGTGTGAGCCCTTCCCTGCCAATGGGACACATAGTACAGCGTGAGCGTCCCCTGCTATATAACTGTACTGGTGGACATGGGCCTCGGGAACTCAGGTTTGTCAGGTCTGAGTATAAAACTGTGCAGGACTCGTGTGAGCCTGTGAGGTAGATTTACTAAGGGCTGCTGCTAGACCCTATGTGGAGAAAGGACCTCTCTAACGTTGCAACCTCGTTGTGACCGCTGCAGATGGGCCGGGCTGCTCCAGTGTTACCATCCACGTGGGCTTAGAGGGGGAATATAGTTTTGTGGCGAGCGCAGCAAACCCGCGAGGGCACACTTTTGCCCCCCCCATTCTAATCCTTGCCCCTCCCCCTTTGGTTGCGGGTCACGTGGATGTGACGTCAGAGGTCCCTTGCAGCCAGGGCCGGCGACAGAAATCACGGGGCCCGGTACACACATTTATTTTTAGGGCCCCCCCATCCACGAGTCCCTGGCAGGCACAGGCCAGTCGTTTCAGAGTCTGCCTTACCTATATATGTTTTCTCCGCAATGGGGAACCTTTGAAGAAATTGTTCCTCCCTAGGACTGCGGTCGGTATTCAGTTTTCACGAGGGAGATCGGAGGACGCCTGTTTGCAAAGGAATTTAACCAATGACTGTCAGGGTGTCAGGGAGAGGGGGGACAGGGAGAGGGTAACAGGGAGAGGCAGAGGGTGACAGGGAGAGGGGGGACAGGGAGAGGCAGAGGGTGACAGGGAGAGGGTAACGGAGAGGCAGAGGGTGACAGGGAGAGGGGGCAGGGAGAGGGTGACAGGGAGAGGCAGAGGGTGACAGGGAGAAGGGGGGCAGGGAGAGGGTAACAGGGAGAGGCAGAGGGTGACAGGGAAAGGCAGAGGGTGACAGGGAGAAGCATTGGATAACGGAGAGGGTAATAGGGAGAAGCATTAGATAACAGGGAGAGGGTAATAGGGAGAAGCATTGGATAACAGGGAGAGGGTAATAGGGAGAAGCATTGGATAACAGGGAGAGGGTAACAGGGAGAAGCATTGGATAACAGGGAGAGGGTAATAGGGAGAAGCATTGGATAACAGGGAGAGGGTAACAGGGAGAAGCATTGGATAACGGAGAGGGTAATAGGGAGAAGCATTGGATAGCAGGGAGAGGGTAATAGGGAGAAGCATTGGATAGCAGGGAGAGGGTAACGGAGAAGCATTGGATAACGGAGAGGGTAAAAAGGAGAAGCATTGGATAACAGGGAGAGCGTAATAGGGAGAAGCATTGGATAACAGGGAGACGGTAACAGGGAGAAGCATTGGATAACGGAGAGGGTAACAGGAAGAGGCAGAGGGTGACAGGGAGAGGGGGGCCAGGGAGAGGGTAACGGAGAGGCAGAGGGTGACAGGGAGAGGGGGACAGGGAAAGGCAGAGGGTGACAGGGAGAAGCATTGGATAACAGGGAGAGGGTAACGGAGAAGCATTGGATAACAGGGAGAGGGTAATAGGGAGAAGCATTGGATAACTGGGAGAGGGTAACGGAGAAGCATTGGATAACAGGGAGAGGGTAATAGGGAGAAGCATTGGATAACAGGGAGAGGGTAATAGGGAGAAGCATTGGATAACAAGGAGAGGCTAATAGGGAGAAGCATTGGATAACAGGGAGAGGGTAACAGGGAGAAGCATTGGATAACAGGGAGAGGGTAATAGGGAGAAGCATTGGATAACAGGGAGAGGGTAATAGGGAGAAGCATTGGATAGCAGGGAGAGGGGAACGGAGAAGCATTGGATAACGGAGAGGGTAATAGGGAGAAGCATTGGATAACGGAGAGCGTAATAGGGAGAAGCATTGGATAACGGAGAGGGCAACAGGGAGAGGCAGAGGGTGACAGGGAGAGGGTAACGGAGAGGGGGGGCAGGGAGAGGGTAACAGGAAGAGGCAGAGGGTGACAGGGAGAGGGGGGGCAGGGAGAGGGTAACAGGGAGAGGGTAACGGAGAGGCAGAGGGTGACAGGGAGAGGGGACAGGGAGAGGGGGACAGGGAAAGGCAGAGGGTGACAGGGAGAAGCATTGGATAACAGGGAGAGGGTAATAGGGAGAAGCATTGGATAACGGAGAGGGTAATAGGGAGAAGCATTGGATAACAGGGAGAGGGTAATAAGGAGAAGCATTGGATAACAGGGAGAGGGTAACAGGGAGAAGCATTGGATAACAGGGAGAAGCATTGGATAACGGAGAAGCATTGGATAACAGGGAGAGGGTAACAGGGAGAAGCATTGAATAACAGGGAGAGGCTAACAGGGAGAAGCATTGGATAACAGGGAGAGGGTAACAGGGAGAAGCATTGGATAACTGAGAGGGCAATAGGGAGAAGCATTGGATAACAGGGAGAGGGTAATAGGGAGAAGCATTGGATATCAGGGAGAAGCATTGGATAGCGGAGAGGGTAATAGGGAGAAGCATTGGATAACAGGGAGAGGGTAATAGGGAGAAGCATTGGATAACGGAGAGGGTAATAGGGAGAAACAGGATGACAGGGAGAAGCAGTAGGTTACAGGGTAAGGATGAAAGGGAGAGGGTGGCAGGGAGAGGAAGAAGACAATGGGAAGAGGGTGAGAAGAATGGGGACACGGTAAAGGTGAAAGAGAGAGGGTGACAGGGAAAAGCAGTGGGTGACGAAGAGCGGGTGAAAGGGAGAGGATGAGAGGCAGGTAGTGAAGGGGCAGAGGGTAAGCGAGGTTTCTGTAGGAGGGTGTAAAGGGGGTTATTTGGGGAGAGAGAGAGATCCTTTCAGGGAAAAAATATTTATGTAAATAAAAAGATGACTGTAGAAATTTCTGTGAGCAAAAAGTAATGAGAGAGAGAATATGGATATTTATGTTAATAAATAGAAATTTCTGAGAGACAGAGAAAACGCCAGTATACTTAACTTCTCCCCAGGAGCTCAATAGCACAGGCGATAACTACTTTCTGCATTGGGGACCGGTCACTACAGTATGATGTCAGACGGGCCCCTGGCAACTGCAGTCTGTGAGAGGAGAAGAAGGTAAGAGGAGGGGAGGGTCGGAGACGGGTGGGGAAAAGATGGGAGGAGACGAGAGGGCAGGAGAAGGCCGAATCACCTCCTTCTTTGCTGTGGCACTGCACAGCATTGTATGTCAGACTGACTCATTACAATTAGTATTGTCTGTGGGCTCCTCCAGGGCCCCTAAAATCTCGGGGCCCGGTAAGGCTGTGCCCCTAGTTCCCCCCTGCCGCCGGGCCTGCTTGCAGCTCCCACTTCTATTTACTAAGTGCTTCTGAAAATGAAAAGCAGTGTTTCACATATTAATTAATTCATGTTATTTTATTTATTTTTGCCTAAGGGGCGTGGCCACACCTCCCATGATTAGGTCACGCCCCCTTTTTACTGCGGCCAGACACAGCTCTTGTCCCACCTGGATATGGCCCCCACAGAGCCCCTATCTCAAGATCTATTTCACATGAAACACTAATCAGGCAGCTTATCTCATGATGTTGCAGTATACACGTAGATGGCACACCAAGACAAATACTACATATCATAGAGTCCTGAAAGTGATGATATGGTCCCCACAGAGCCCTGATCTCAATATCACCAAGTCTGTCTGGGATTGCATGAAGAGACAGAAGGATTTGAGCAAGCCTACATCCACAGAAGATCTGTGATTAGTTCTCCAAGATGTTTAGAACAACCTCCCTGCCGAGTTCCTTCAAAAACTGTGTGCAACTGTACCCAGAAGAATTGATGCTATATTGAAGGCAAAGGGTGGTCACACCAAATATTAATTTGATTTAGATGTCTCTTCTGTTCTTTCACTTTGCAATTTGTTAAGTGATAAAAATAGACTATTAACACTTCTACTTTTGAAAGCATTCTTACTTTGCAGCATTTTGCCACACCTGCCTAAAATTTTAAACAGTATTGTATATAACCACTACATAACAGGGGTAAGGTGTAAATAAGGGAGATTACTAGACTCTTCAGGAAGTCAGGGACATTTCTACTATTTCATGGAGTCTCCCTGACAATCAGGGAGAGTTGGCAAGTATGAAAAGATGCAGGGCCATAAATAGGGGTATGTGAGTGGTGCCGCTATGGGGCATCACTGCCCCATGGCACCTGTAGTATGGTACCCCCCGCCAGACAGTGACGTCCCTCCCTGAGGTGCCATACGCGCGACGTGCAGCCGATAAGGGGGCGTGGCCTCATGGGCAGGGGGTTAGGCCTTGCGTCCCAAACCCCGGCCAGTGGTTATCATCACTGGGGTGGTGGGGGGTGCCGAGTGCTGCACTTAATGCTACAGTGCAGCACCTGGCTCCTGTCATCACTGAGGGGGAGCCAGCACCGTGGTGTCACCCCTCAGCGGGTGACACCCGTGTGCGGCCAGCTCCCCCCTTGTGACGCCACTGCCGCCAGAGAACCCCACCTCAGAACGTGTCGGGAGCTCAGCTTCCTGGTTCCGGCAGTAGCCTGGGCTTCTCTACGTGACGTCACATTCATCATGTTGACTCAACGTTTTCTTGTTCGGGAATTAAGTTTCTGTGAAGACTTCTGCTTAGTATATTGCTAAATGTGTTTTATTATGTTCACATTTTCAGAGTAAATAAGTCATGTTTCTCGTTTTGGGAGTGTGATAAAGAACCTTACAGTGTTACTTAAAGCAGGCTCTTACCATTTATAGACAACAGTGGGCTGAATAATAAAGTATTCAAAGTCTGGGTGGTCTCATTTCACTAGTTACATTGCATGAAACATATCTTTACACTGATATCAAAATAAACCAACTCTAAATTCAGCTGCCAGAAATATAGAAGCAGCAATCCTGCAAAAAGCACACGTAGCTAGGAGTGTTTATTCACCAGCATCCAGATATCCTGAGAGCTGCTGCCATGTCTCTGATCTTTCTGTTCTGACCTGGCCATTAAGAAGAAATACAGGTGCACAACTCCAAATTAACTGATTATGTATAAATAAATACATTTTGCAGTAAATACCATAGAGGTTTTTGGCATAATCTTGGCCAAGCTTATGGGCCTGCCCACCATATCCGGGTAACCTCTTGTCGGGCAGGTCCCTAATATACTAAGTCTCAAATCCAGAGAGCAGGACACCCCCAAACTAGCCCAGCTAAACCACCCCAAAGCACCGCTCTAATTAGAAACTGTCTTGTTTCTTTTATATATATGTATTTCACTTTTTTATTTTTATTCTTTATATGCGGCCAGCGGCTGCTCTTAACACTTCACTTTTCTTATTAGAGCGGTGCCTTGGGGTGTCCCCGGCGTCCCGCTGGGGCTCTCTGTGCCTGAGGACCCGGTCATGGTCGCTGACTCGGTTGTCAGCTCCACAGCCACCGGCGCGGGGGGTGGTGAGCAGCAGCGCTGAGCGTCCTATAGGACGCTCTGCGCTGCCAATGTAAAAGTTGCTTGGTGCAGCCCGGGAGAGAAATTCCCGGGCAGCACCATTCAGACATAAGCAGGGTAATTTCCCAGGGTTTAAGTGCCGGGAAATTCCCTGGTCGATTGAAGGGGCGGCTACCCGGGAACGTGTTCCCGGGTAGGTACCTTTCAGACATTCCCGGGAATTTGGCTGATGCAGGCCAAATTCCCGGGATTCTCGGTATGTCTGAAATGGGTATTATAGTGCTGACCCTAGAGGTAACCATACACTATAAAAGTGGAGCTCTATAGATGACTGCACAATATCTATAGGGATCAAGCACTATAGGTAGTCATGTACTATAGGGACAGAGCCCTAGAGGTAACCACACACAATAGTGCCTGGTCCCTGGCACCTCCTTAGTCTTAGGCAACAAGTCTCCAAGATATACTTTGCCTACTTTTGAAAAAGCATTTCAGGGAGATTGTGAAAGCAGCACCTATGAGCGCAGCGGTAAAGTGGGCGTGTACTGCTACATCTGATAGGCGTGTCATATAACTGACTTACATCCAAATGTAAATGAGCCCCAAAGCAGTTAATAAGATCAAGGGAACGCCTACCGTCTGAAGCCAGCCCCACTGACATCACTAGTCAGTGGGAGTGATTTTGGCTCTGATAGAGCCAAAATCACTCCTGGCCTTGCGGTTGAAAAACCCAACCGCAGGCTTTTGCTCGCAGTTTCGATGGTCAAGACCATTGCGGCCATCATCCTGCACGCTCGTATATGCTGTGGGTGGTGACCCACAGCTATACGAGCATCCAGGAGGACGCTCCATATTAATGGAGGTGGGCCCTGATTCAGAGCGAGCGCTCTGGTCAGAGCGTCCGGCTCTGAATCAGGGCCATTGTGCCTTATAACCAATGCAGGGAAATAATACTAATGATCCCCTTTGAATGTATGTATCTCTGTTTTTTTTAATATATACCAGCTACATAATAGGGATAAGGTGCAATCAGGGAGATTGCTGGACACTTCAGTGAGTCAGGGAGATTACTACTATTTCAGGGAGTCTCTCTAACAATCAGGGAGAGTTGGTGAGTATGCACCAAGATGACTACATATTACCCAAGCTCTCAAGATAACTATGGGCCTGATTCAGGGCTGCTCGTTCGTTCGGAGCGATGTTCGCACATCTGCGCATGCGTATGGGTTTTAGTACGCATGCGCGAACCAGTCAGTGCGGTCAGAAATTGACCGCAAAGAGCGAACGGCAATTTAAATAGCCAGCCCCTTTTTCTGGACGAGCGAGCGCAAATAGCGTCCGGCTCTGAATCAGGCCCTATGTTCCACCTGTCAGTGCTGAGCCCTGGGGATAACCACACAATACTTGTAGGGCCCAAGACCTGGAGATAACTAGGGATCAGCTACCAACAAATCATTGCACACTAACTGTAGGATTTGAACCCTAAAATTAACCACATACTAAGGGGCATATTCAATAGGCTGCGAGAAAAGCAAAAAACCCGCACAGTGGCGTAAGTTCATCTCAGATGCCCAGAGGCAAGCAATATTTTGGTGCCCCCCCCTATCACAGCCGCTGACACTGTAATGTAGCAATTTGCATACAGACAGGCTATAGATAGAGGAAGGCGGCAGCTGATGGTCTGACATGGAGCTCTCCACTAATGTATGGTGGCTTCCCAGGTGCCGGGAAGGGGTGCCATGTATTGGGCGGCCGTGACGGTACATTCCGGTACATAGTTACAGCCCTAAGTGGGGTGAATATGTTGTGGACAATGTAGGAGGTGCCCCTTCAGAGCTGGAGCCCGGCGGCAGGAGCCTCCATTTTCTCCCATAGTTCTGCCCCTGAACCCGCACCTGAGAGTTTTTTCCAGCAGGTGCTGGTTTTTTGCTATTCTATTAGGTGTGTGTTTTGTTTTAAAACACGCGCCGGGAGGTATTTTTTTGCGCACCTCCTGAGCAAGCGTGATTTTTCCTAAAATCGATGATTTCAGGAGAAGTCACCGGGACTTGCTCTGACACCCCCGCGGCACCCCCCCCCCGAGGACTAATTAAGCAGTTGGAAGTATCCAATTAGCTTAATTAGTCCTTAATTACTTACCTTCTGCAGCACTGTCTTCTTCATCCTGCGTCGGGAGCCGGCTCTTCTGTAGCAGGGGTGAGTATGTCAGTGTATGTGTGTGTGTGTGTATGTAAGTGTGTATCAGTGTGTGCATGAGAGTGTTTACCGGTGTCAGTGTGCCCCCCTGTAATGGCCGCTGGGAGAACTACATCTCCCAGCAGTCCTTGCTCCTCCCACCAGCCCCAGGGACTCCCAGCAGCCCCCTCTCCAGTAAGAAGAGAGAGGGGAGGCCACCGGGAGCCGCGGAGACTACTGGAGACCCCCGGTAAGGTAAGTGGTTGTTTTCAGAACTGTAAATCCCCCCGACTAGTATTTTGGAAATTGAATACCGCGGGTATCGGGAGCGCGTATACCCACAGTATTTCTAAATTGGGCGAGAGGGGCGCAAGAATTTTAACTCGCTAAACCTCGCGCCCAATTGGATATGCCCCATAGCCTATATTTATCATCCACTACCCATAAGATCCAAAGTCCTCAAATGACTACACACTACCAATAGAGACCAAGCCCTAGTGCTAACCATCTGCTACCTGTCGTATATGAGTCCCAAGAGGAAACCACGTACAAATAACGGAGGGCTCGTATGTGCCAGTAGTGACTTTAACCAGGAGGCTGGGCTTTGGCCAGGGGTGGTGATCATTGTGTTGGTCCCAACCTATGAAATCCTTAGTGGGAGGAGTAGGGACTGAGGGCCTGATTCAGAGCCAGACGCTATTTGCGGAAGCTCGTTCAGAAAAAGGGGCCGGCTATTTAAATTGAGCGCTCGCTCTTTGCGGTCTGTTGACGCCTCTATGTCTGAGCGAGTGAACGAAACATGCGCTCGCTATTTTGGAAAGACGCCCCCTGGCCGCTCGCATCATACGTCATCTCCGCTATTAGATTAATCGAGTACATCGAAAGGCGTATGAACTGCTCGCTATTCTTGTGGTAGCATTTTCCTACCGCAATCATGCGAGCAGTTCAGGCTAAAAGACAACCAAGTGACGTGGTCGATGACGCTGCTTTGTTAATTATGCACACCCTTAAAACGACCGTTTGGCATGCCTGCGTTCTGATCTCCACTCCCCCGTTTTCAAGCACCTTCCCCTGTTACCACCCACAAACGCCTCATCCTGTCACTCAAATTAGCAGGCTTTCGCTATTTTGCGAGCACACGATTTCCGACCGCACTGACTGGTTGGCGCAAGCTGCGCCATGCAACTTGGTGGCTCCTATGAATACTAGCGCCACGTCACAGACTGCGCTGCTGCGGACAAATGACACCTCGGCTGTCAGCGCGACTGACTGGGCTCTGCGGATGGTTCATCTGGCGCATCTTGCTGTTGGGGATCCACAAACTGCCCCGGCCCCGGTGGACCTTGCTCCATATTTTGCAGAGTCCGATGATCCCTCAAGGGTTGCTGATGACGTGACGACTTCTGGTGTTCATCAATCCGGTAGCCACGCTAATCCCCCGGTCGGGGCGGATGGTGAGTGTTCGTACAGTGCTTATTCTACGTTTAGCGACATCAGTTATTCACCTCTGACGACTCCAGCGACACTAGCCCCTCCCAGAAAGCTTGCAAGGCGTGCAAGCGTGCAGCTAAGTTTGCTAGGATTGAGGCCGACAGGCGCTTGCGGAGGCCTCGGCGTAATCGCCATGCCCCCGTGATAATAAGGCGCCCGCTGACAGCGCTGATGTAGGGATGGTTCATTGCGCGAACACTGCAGTCCTGAGAAGCCTCCACTCTAGCTTTAACGACAAAATACGGAAGAGTTGTTATGTAGATGTATTCTCCCTTAAAGATAACATGCGCAAGGAATTGCGAGCCGCTAAGCGCAAAGTCGGTATTGGTTTGGGAGCTTTCCAGACTGATTCTAATTGGCAGGCTGGGATATTTGTCTTCTCGGCCTGCTATTTGGAAACTCGCCCCGCTGAACACCCTAATATCATTCGGTACTTTCACCTTATTCATAGTATGCAAATGTCCGGCCACGGGGTTGCGTGGTGTGTTTACGACGAAGAATTTCGTCGTAGGCAGGACAGGCTCCCCATGATTGATTTTGGGTGCAAGGATGTTGAAGTTTGGCTCGACGTCACTCAGGGTCCCACATTTTCCCCAGCCGCAGTTAACCAGTGACGAAAATTGGGCGCTAGCCGTCCTGGCCTGTCCAACAGTAGTAAGGGTAAATGCTTGCATTTAACTCAACTCAGTGTTCATTTGGCCAGAGGTGTCGTTTTTGTAGCAAATGCGGCGATGCCCACCCAGCTTCCGGCAGCTCGAAACCCGTTGCAACCAATGCTCTTGGAAAGCCTGCTGGCCCAGGGCCTATTAGTTAAAGCTTTCTCCCCTGTTAACCCAGATGCCATGGCTAAAGGGCTTGCATAGTACCCTGATGCAGTTGCGGCTCCGTTTTTGAGTGACGGTTTTTAATTGTCGATAGTTTCAGTCGTGCCTACGGGTTCTTCACTGAACCTTCGGTCTGCTATAGAGCTGCCGCACATCGTTGGGGACAAAGGCCTTTATTCAGAGGCGGCCGTATGGTCTACGACCGCACGGCCGCCTCGATGTTTATCCAGTGTGCATGCGCACGAGGGAGCCGGCTCCTTCGTGCGCATGCATGAGACCCGCTGCGACCGACAGCGCCGGTCGTAGCGGGTCTCTTTCCAAAGGGGGCGAGCTGTCGATATTGATTGACAGCTCGCCCCGTTTGGAAGGCGGGCCGGGGGGGTGGCAGCCCAAACGGAGGCGTTCCTATGGGAAAGCCTGCCATTTGGGGGAGGCCCCACTGACATCACTAGTGATGTCAGTGGAGAGCTTCCGGCTCTGACAGAGCCAGAAGCTCTCCGGGGCTTACGACAAGTGAGACCCTACCCTAGGGTCTTGTCGTAAGCCCCGATGGTCGCGATGGTCTCTGACCATCGCGACCATCACCCTAGCGGTCGTTAGAGCTGTGGGTGTTAACCCACAGCCTAACGACCGCAACAGAGGTGGGCGGACAGGATGCAAGTGGCCGTCCAGTTTCTGAGCGATCGCTTGCATCCTCCGACCGCCTCTGAATGAGGCCCAAAGTCTTTAAGGAGGTGCGGCTAGGTCACATCGTTGGTCCCTTTCTCGAGCCGCCAATAGCGGGCTTGGTGTTGTCCCTCATCGGCGTGGTCCCTAAGAAGATGCCGGGTTCTTTTAGGCTCATTCAGCATCTGTCTTGCCCATCTGGCCGTTCAGTTAATTATGCCATTCCGCAGGAGCTTTGCTCGGTGTCTCATCAGTATTTCGATGAGGCGCTGGAGCTAGTCAGGGCTCACGGACCCGTCGCATTGACGGGTAAGGTAGATGTTGAATCGTTTTTTTCGCTGGTTGCCCTTGCACCCTGACTCGTTCAGGTACATGGGTTTTCGCTTGGACGACGGATGCTACATAGACAAGTGCTTGCCTATGGGGTGTTCCGTGTCCTGTGCTCATTTGGAAAGGTTCAGCAGCTTTCTGCATTGGTTCGCCGAGGCTGGTACTGGGGGGCACGGCATAGCCCATTACCTGGACGACTTTCTGTGCGTCGGTACTGCCGATTCCCCACATTGTGGGGTTTTGTTAGAGTCCATTCAGGCCCCCTTTTTTCTTTTTGAGGGTTCCGTCTGCCCATGAGAAAACCTTGGGCCCCGTCCCCCGGCTGTCCTATTGGGTATCGAAATCGATACCTCGGTTGGCTGCTGCAGGCTTCCAGCTGAGAAAATTCTCAAATTGAAACATGCCATTCAGAATTGCCTGGCTGAGGGTAGGGTGACACTGCGGCAAGTGCAGTCTCTCCTGGGTTTGCTCAATTTCTTATGCCGGGTGATTCCCATGGGTAGGGTATTTTCCAGGAATCTCCAGCGAGCCACTCGGCTCTCTGCTGTACTAATAAGGGATCTCTCTATTTGGCTCTCTTTTCTGGCCGACTTTAATTGGGTTTTGTTGTGGCTGCCCTCTCCGGTCCCCAGCTATCAGTTACAGTTGTTCACTGACGCAGCCGGCTCGTCGGGCTTTGGGTGTTACCTCTGAAGGTCATGGTGCGCTGCCCCCTGGCCTGTGGAGTGGTTTTCCAGGGGTTCAACTAAAGACCTGCTACTCCGTTGTGCACGCTGTTAATGGACAGCGCGCCTCTTCCTTGCCGGCCTCACGATTGCTCGCACAGTTAGCGCTGCGTTGCTTACAATTTAACATCTTGTTCAAGGCGATTCACATTCAGGGCTCGGACAATAACATTGCTGACGCGCTCTCATGTTTCCAGTGGGACAGGTTTAGGTTGCTCGCTCCTGAGGCTTGTTTAGCTGGTGAGCCTTGCCCACCCTATGTTTGGCAGGTTATCGAGCCGACATGGTGGTCCTAGCCGAGCAATCCCTTGCTCCGGCTTCATTGCGGGCCTATTAGAAGGCTTGGTCCGAATGGGAAGCCTATCTCCATCACCGCGGACGCTGGGGCGAGAGCACGCATTGCTCAATGCTTTCTTTTGTTTGGAGTCTTAATGTCTCTGTTCGGTCCCGTTCGGTAGCTTCACGCATGCTAGCGGGCATTTCTTTCTTTTTGCATCTTAAAGGGTGTCCAGACCTTACAAAGAACTTTGCCGTTATTAAGGCCCTTAAGGGTTGGGCTCGCGCCTCACTTCAGCCAGTTGATAAGAGCAGGCCGATCGATATCCCCCAATTTCTTTAGCTTCTACCTGCGGTGCCTGAGGTTGTGGTTTCTCATTTTGAGGCTAATCTTTTCTGTTTAGCATTTTCGATGGTGTTTCATGGTGCCTTCCGAATTTCGGAACTAGTCTCCCCTTCTAAATTAGCGGTTTCGCCCATGTCCCTTTCGGATGTCAATATTGGGGAGGGGGCTGTGTTGCGCAAAATATGGCGCTCTAAGACTGATCAAATGGGTCATGGCAGTTGGGTCTCCCTAATGGCCTGCAAAGATGACCATGTTGCCCAGTACATCTGGCAAAACTTTACATGGCATTGCGGCCTGTAGTTGGCGGCGCATGGTTGCTTCATGCTGACGGTTCGCCTCTTACCAAATATCAGTTCCAATTCATTTATAGATGCTGTTTGCTTCACATTGGCCTCTCCCCTGGGCATTTCGGTACCCATTCTTTTAGAATTGGCGCAGCTACTTCTGCCGCCGCGGCTGGCTTGTCAGTTCCACAGATGATTGCTATAAGCGTTATGTTAGGCCGGTGGCCTCTGGCCGAAACTACTGTTGCGTATTTTTTAATGTTTTGTTTGCCTATGTGTCATGTGTTTGTTCTTTGTTCTTCTTGTTTTATCTGTGTGTAGTTTGTCTTGTTATGTCTCCCCTGTCCATCCTACTTGCCACTTGTCGCTTGCAACAAGTGGGGGTCTTGAGGGATTTTATTTTACCTGTCTAGACGGACTAATTTGGCCAAACATACAGTCCCTCAGCAGGTTTTTGGTCTACCTCTCGCCGAGTTGTTTTGTTTTTTCCTTTCTCCATCCACCCCCTCCCCCTCTACCCTCCCTGGTTTTTCCTTATCGTTCTCTACTGTTGTCCAAACTGATCTAGATTAAAACTTAAAATTAAATGCGTTTGTTCAATATTTCATTAGGCAGCTAAAATTAAACTGAATATACAATATATCTTAATTAACTTTAATTTTATACTTTAAAGTTTGTAATTCAAATTAAACATTAATTACTGCTTAGTTTAGAATTTAGTTATAATCAAAATTTTGTGTTACGCTCCTGTCTGTTACTTTTCTGTTATTTACTCTATCTTACATTATAAATTTTTCTTGTAAACGCAGTACAGCAATTTGGTGTACCCAAAGTGCTGGTGATACATCTTGGTGGGAACAATATTGGTTCCAGAATTGCCTTTGATTTATGGCTTAACATTGTGTCAGACCTCCTCCTCATTATGGGTGCTAGGCCTTTATGTACAGTTATGTGGTCCTGCATTACCCCTTGGCAAAAGTGGCATAGAGCTCGTTCTCCTAAGGCTTTGGATGAGGCTCGTACAAAGATTCAATGCTGCAGTGACAAAATTTATGCTGTCTCATAGAGGTTTGGTTATTACACATCCGTTAATACGGTGCCGTGATAAACATCTCTATAGGCCTGATGGGGTGCATTTGACGGAGGCTGGTTCGTTTTTTGTTTGTGGGAAGTTTGTTCGCTAGCATAGGTCAGGTGGTTTAGTGTGTATGGTGGCGGGCTGCGATTCTCTGAGGTAGAATCTTGCATTGGCGGGAAGTACGGCTTATCATCAGCCCGGGTGTAGTGTGTGTGTATTGGGTGTGCTCACCTTCTATTATGTGTAGAGAAGTACTGTACCACCTCTACGGGGGCAGTACAGCCATCTAAGGATGGTGTTGTGTTTGGTAGAAGGTCTATGCTTGATACCCAAGTGCAGGGTTTGACATCCACAGGGCGGACTCCGCCAGCAATGCCGTGTTTTGTTGTTGAGTTTGCGTTGTTGGGCTGCTCTGTGTAAGTGCCGTCCTTCCAGCCACCATACAATATTTAAAATAATTAAATTAATTTCTTAAATAAATAGCCGACCTGTTTTAAAATCCATTACGGTCTCTGTGTCTTTATTCTTAGATAAGTTTGAAGTGTTTATATTGTTATGGTATAATGATCACACACAATGGGCACACCTCAGCCGTTACTAGGTTTATACATGCAGAAAAGAAGCTCTATAGCAGACCACCAGCCGGGCATGATTCTAAGTCGCACGCAGTGTCGATATTCACGCAAATTGCTGATGTTTTTGAACTGCGCATTCTAAAGTTTTGCGCATCGCAAGCATCAGACTGTGTGAACACAGGCTCGGCTGCGATTGAGACGCACGTATCTGGAGGGTCTTGGAATGTGCGGGGTGGTGTCTGGGAAGAGGCTGATCAGATACACGGAGATGGTCCATGTTATGCAAGTGTCTCAACTGCTCACATTGGAGACAATATTTTGATGGAGAATCTGCACCTCGCACCCCTTTTCAAGAACCCTCTGCAGCGGCGCTCCCTCCCCTCTCCCAAATGGCTTAGGGGGGACTGTGACCATTGTGCTCGGTACATGATGCACAATGGCAGTTGCTCAATCAATTTATTGGGCTATCACAGGTGCATGTAAGGAAGGGGGGGGCTAATCTATACAAGAAAAAACAAATTCCTCTGCGCACTGCAATGGACCAGCAAATGAGATTTACACCCTACTAGCACCATAATAGCAGTGCAGAGTTACATATACTTGCAAACATGGCAAGTCTTCAGCCACGGAAAGGCGTCTTTGGTCTGGAGGTTCCTATGCTACATGATAATAGCACCCACTTTGGGTCACGCATTTATGTATTTCTAAAGTGAGAGCTAACTCACCTGGAGGCACCTCAGGATCCTCCAATATGGCACTACAAGGATCAGCATACTTTCTAGTCTTCATTCTAGCACCCTGCACCTATCACAACCCGTGCAGTTCCTCTTTCCTGCCTGGGGTGTCACTCTCTGCTCTGGTGCTTCTAGCACACACTGCTCTGTGTATCAGAAGTCTGTTGCAACAGCTGAGTGGGCTAGGTGCACCAGAGCAGAGAGCAACACCCCAGGCAGGAAAGAGGAACTGCATGGGTTGTGACAGGTGCACGGTGCTAGAACACTACCTTCCAGCTACTGATCCCTTACCTGCCTCTCAGAACAGTGATACACAGGATGGTGATTGCTCCATCACAGGTGCATGTAAGGGAGGGGCTAATGTTAGACAAGAAAAAAATAACCGAATTCCTCCAGCATACTGCAATGGACCAGCAAATTATATTTACATCGGAATAGATCCTGCGCCGATCAATAAACATCATAAATTGTACGCAAACCATCCGGTTTACGTGGAAGTCTGAATCAGGCCCCCTTTTCTAACGGTAGTATAACCATCGCCATGGTTATACTATTGAATATTTGCTAGTTACCATCGCATCGCATGATTTGATGTCGGAAGCCCGGGAACTATTCAGTGCCGGGCTTCCGATGTCCATCCCTAGTCTGACCTAATTCACACACCGCTGACATCTATCAACACCATAGGTTCTGCCAATACATTGCTTGTAGGGGCCATTGCAGGTTTATAGAAGTGGAGCTGTTGCCCATAGCAACCAATCAGATTCTACTTATCATTTATCTAGCATCTTCTAGAAGATAATAGCTACAATCTTATTGGTTGCTATGGGCAACATCTCTACTTCTGTAAACCCGCACTTATATACCCCTAGGTGTAACAATGCATGAGAACCAGTGGCGGAACTGCGGGAGACAATGGAGTCAGCTGTGGCCGAGCTCCAGTTGCTGTAACTATGCAGACGCTGAGCGGAGCGCCAGTCAGCATCAGCATCATTCCTCCTCTGTGACTCTGTGCTCTGCCCTGGTTAGGGATACCACGTAAAATCCAGCCGCGACCTTGAGCCTGACTGAGTAGCCGGGAGACAGCAGTGAGGGCATTCAGTGAGGAAGACTGCGCGGCTATCACTGTGTGTGTGTGTGAACTCTTGCCTGCATCCTCCATCTCTCCCCGTCGCATCCTCCTTCGGCCCCCCGTTGTCCAGTTCCTGCTCGCTTGAGATGCTAATGCAGGGATGGGGAACCTCAGGCCCGGGGGCCGTATAAGGCTAGCGGAGTCATTTGGTCTCATTCTGCTAGTCTCATCTGGCCAGCAGGGTGCCTAGAATGGCACACTGCAGCCAGAATCTATGCAGCAGTGCTGCCAGGAGCATCCTTAGGACGCTTCATACGGTCATACCGCTGCCCTTTCAGCTCCCCGAAGCAACTTCAGGACGCTCCGGGCATTGCTGTAATCACAGGCGATTGTGACCCTGCCCCGTGTGACATCACATGGAGGGGGCGTGGCCTGCACTGGCCCCGCGAATAGTGTTATATATATCAAAATGGCCATCGGCAGAAAAAAGGTTCCCCACCCCTGTGCTAAAGTGGTGATAGAGGGGCCCACAGTCCGGATTACAGTGAGTGCTGACTGTCCTCTGTTACACGGGGCCCTGTCATTGCCTCAGGCTGCGCAAGAGTAAGCTGTCTGTTTGACTCTGCAGCGTGACCCGATCCCGGTTGAGCAGCTGTATCTCCCGATGGCGGCATTGAGAGGTGAAAGGTGAGATTCTCAGCTTTCAGAAGGTACCACTGGTGAGGTGCTGAGGGTGCAGGATGTGGTTCGGGACTGGGGTCAAAGGTGAAGCGCCCCGCTCCTGCTGCAGGCTCCTGACACCCTACCTTTCAAAGCTTCTAGCTCTGCTTCCCACAGACTACAGGAGCTGATTTGAAATTTAGAGGGCATACATGGCTACTGTGTAGTGCTTCCAGCTTGTCACCATCCCCCAGGGAACCTGAGATATCGGAGTTCAAAGTTACCAGTAATTGGTAACCAGAAGCCTGGCTGGAAGCTCAAGATACCCCTCAGTTTGAACCCTCTAAGTCCATTCTACATGGGCTACTGGAGCCGGTTCTTAGTTTGCTATATAGAGGGGACTCTGGGCTATCAGGAGTTCTTTCAAGGTTGTCCCTAGCCCACAGGAAAGGAGAGATATCGGGGGTTCATAGTTACTGGTAAGGTGCCCTTGGAGCAGTAGCAGAGTGGGTGAAGTCTTTCACATTTCCAAAAAGCTGTCTCCCCAAAAAGAGCAGCTTTTCGGAAGTGATCATTAAGTAAAGGAAGCATGATGAATGCCTCAAAACGTGTCATAAAATTAAACAGTTGAAAATACATTTGTGAATGTGCTCTGACATATAAAAGAACCTAATACTCAGAACATAAATATTCTTTGGAAAAAAAAACCCCACTACAATCTAAGGAGACAACTTCCCAAAGGCAAATATATGCATTTTTTAAATTTAATTGTAGGTTGTAACTAATACCTCTTTTCCACCAAAAACCCAGGTCCGACCTGGGTTTTTGGACATGGTTCCAACCCTGGTCAGACCCATTTACACTGCACCTTTGATCTGGGTTACTCCCAGGTCAGCCCTGTTCACACTGAACTCAGGTCTGCCCTGCTAAACCTGTGAGGTCATAAAAAGTGGGAGGTGAATGCTCCACAACCACCAATCCGCTCATTTTAGGCATGATCCAGGTCAGATAACCCGGGTTGCACCGTTTACACTGCACCATTACCTGGGTCCATCCTGGGTCCAACCCTGGTAGCTACCTGGGTTGGATTGCAGGGTCACTTGACCCAGGTTATTTTTCAGGGACCCTTTTACACTGAGCTGCAACCCGGGTAGACCCAGCAAAAACCCAGGTTTTTGCTCTGGTGTAAAAGGGGTATAAATAACTAACAGAAACTGTTCATTGTCTGCTGTATGTTTTTTAATTTTTTTGTTACCAGTAGGATTTAAGATTATTCTGAAAAAAGCACAGCAGTACCGATGGAGTAATGGCATTACAGCCTCACAGAACTGAGGACATGGGTTTGATTCTCACCATGGCTGTGTGGAGTTTGCATGTTCTCCCATTGCTTGCGTGGGTTTTCCCCGGGTGCTCTGGTTTTCTCCCACAAACCAAAATATACTGGTAGATTAATTGGCTCCTGACTAAAAAAAAATGAACTTTAGTGTGTAAAGGCCCCCATACATCTGCGATCGTCTCAATGTAGCGATGTGATCGGAAACGCCATCGATGTTCCGCTATCTGTTGCAGGATCGGTAAAATTCTACATGTTAAATTTCACCAATCTGCCAATCACGATCATTTTTTCATCGTGAGCGGCATTTCTGTGAAATCCAACATGTTGGATTTCAGTGATCCTGCAATGCCGGGTTGCAAGATCGCTACATCGCGACGATCCGTCGCCGATGTATGGGGGCCTTAAGTGTGTGCATGTGCTTAGGGCAGACTAGACGGGCCAAGTGGTCCTTTTGCATAACCATAAGTCAGGTTTACATTTGTTTTACAAAGTCCAAGAGTCGGCATAGGAGGCGGGAGGGACACCATTTATCTTGCCTCCGGGCAACTGGGATGAAGTTACGCCACTGATGAGAACACGCCACGTTTCTCAAGTTAAATATGAAACAAGTGAAAAATCAGACTTCCACCTTGCATTTGCTGAAAACCCTAAAATGAATGAAGAATCCCTGGCTGTCAGACAGCAATGCATTGGCTTGCTTATACCAATTAACGTAATGCTTCTCACAAACATCTGTGAATCAATTTTATGATTCAAATATCTGTCTAATGATATCATTGCAGAAACAGATGGTTCAATGAGGAAGCAACACTAATCACAGGTGCAGAAAACTCTCCATAGCATTTCATTATCATAATTAAGTCAATTTATGGGGCTGCATATTAGTTGCCTGGTGTGTGTAATGCTAATATATCGCTTACTGCTACAGAATAAATCATGTTTCAGACTGAAACTTCCTGTACTGCTTTTCATAATTTACAGGATAACATGAGGGTTAATATGTCAGGATTAATGGACACCACACCCACTACCCCAGGGACCAAAGAGAGGGTGGGGGGAGGGGAGTGTGTGCAGATAACCCAGGCCCAGGCCGCTGTAGGGGCCCAGGAGTGCAGGAGAGAGTAGCCATGCCCCCTTGCATTATGCACACCATAGCCATGTATCCAACGAGGGGCTTAGCCACGCAGAGCCGTATCTAGACGTTTTGGTGCCCCGTGCCAGAGAGAGCATTGGCGCCCCCCCCATTTTTGAAATAGTGACTTCTGAAAAAGGGCCATGGCCTCACGGGGAAGGACCAGGGGAGAGATAGGGGAGGCCAGGAGATGCTGGGGATAAAGGAAGAGGAAGTTACAAGTGAGAATTATAATAAACAGGGAAACTGACAGGCCCAAACAGTGCCCCCTGCCCTGCGGTGCCCTGTGCCATGGCACTAGTCACACCACCCTAGTTACGGCCCTGGAGCCGCATCTCCTCCAGGGGCCACGCCAGGGCCCATCTAAAGTCTCGGTGGCAATGCCCAGGCCCCAGGGGTATTTGTGGAAAGCGTGATGCGTTAGTGATTGCCCTTGTGAATTTAGCACTGTGGCTGGTTTGTATGATTGGAAGCCTCCACATTGCAGATCATTCCACACGGATTCTACATTGGAGAAGAGGACAGACCGGCTGGTGCAGGTAAGTATGTGTGATAGATGGATGTGTGTAATAAATCTTTACTAGACACGGTGTGTGTGTTATGTCTTTAACTAACTATTTATTTTACAGTGGGGGTACGGGTGCCGGCCGCCAGCTGGCCCTTGTAGTTCCCCAAGTGCCAAAGGGCAGGTATGCTGGCACCTGTAGTCCCACTGTAAAATACAAAAGTTTACAACTATTCTTCACTTTATTACCCCCATACCCACAGCCCAGGGGCGTGGGGAAGAGTCCCGGGCTTCAGACCAAGCCTGGGGTCCGGGAGAGGGGGGGACCCCTTTTTTTGAGGGTCCCCATCTCCCCTGAGATCCATGGCTTGGCCTGAGCGGCTTGGGCCCTGGAGACCTGGTAATAGGGTCTCTGGGCTGTGGCATTACACCCCGGTCGTTTTGGGTCCATTGCTGGTTTTAATTATAGGGGGACCACTATGCATTTTTTTCCCCCTATAATCAAAACCAGGACTGGCCCTGCAGCCTGGTGCTGGTTCTTAAATTGCGGTGGGACCCTACTCGTTTTGGTCCCCTTCATTTTATGGACCAGGACTGGCTGGCAAGTCCGGGGCTGGTTATGCTTTGGGGGGGGGCCCTACGTCATTTAATTTTAGACAATTAACCCATTTTTTACTGGTACAACACAAGCAGCTTACACATATCTCACTGATATGTGCAGAGAGAAATCACTGCAATCTCGGGTGAGATAACTCACTCGAGCTTGCTTTAAAATCACCCGAGAAACTCGACCTACATCACTATCGGCAAACTCGTTTAGCCTCAAATCACCTGTTGGTAAATTTGGAATAAAAAGAGTGATTAAATCACCCGAGTGTGGGCGAGTTCCAGCGAGATTAATCTCCTTGAAAATTGGGTCCATCTCGATTCTTAGTAAATTTACCCCTTAGTCTGTCTGTTTACTACCAGGGATTGTCACCAGAATCTAGTGCAACGTTCAAGCCAATAAGTGGGGATGAAATTTTTTTTAGCCTTATTGCCTCGGTGTACTCATCTGTGCATGCACTAGAAATAATCCATGCACCATAGTTTTCAGAATATTTTGCGCAGTAGCAAATAATCGCTCAACTACAAGAAACAACAAAAAGTAATCAGCAATAAGATTTGAAAAACTACATGGTGGCAGATAATTCAGAGATCTCAGTTGCATATATTTGCAGAAATATGGCTAAGCCTCCAGGCCACGTCACGCCATCTCTGATACCGGAGGTCCCTATCACTTGGTCAGAGTCTGGGGTGCAGAACCCCAAAAAAGCCGGCGAAGGCCAGCCACCCCAGTGAAGCACACCAATGAGAGACTACAGTGTTAGTTTTTGCTTTATTCCTATTAACACATACTATGTGTTAATAGATGATACATAGGTGAAAAGTGTAATTAAAATGCTAATAAAAAATAAAAAATTTATAAAACAAAAAATTTATAAATAAATATAAATATATATATACAATAAAAGAAAAAAATTATTTGAAGGTGTTAAAGTGCTAAATAAAGTGTTAAAGTGGGCCACCCCAGAGCAGCCCAGCCACATTAACTCCGGGGGGCACCACACCCCAGACTCATCCCCAAAACTGATAACTATATCCAATTTGGGTCATATTATTGCTGGGATGCCCCCCCCGGAGTTGGTGTGGCTGGGGTGGATGATTTCCCATAAACTTTGCACAAATGCTACTGAAGCAGATGTGCTGAACAGATTTGTTAGCACAACTAACAGATACACATAGTTAAATTTACAGATTACCTAATTATGTAGTGACAAAGAGGGAGAGAGGGCCCTGCTTGCAAGAGCTTACAATCCAGAGGGGCTGTTGGATGAACCCCAAAGAGCAGTGTGGACCAGAGTTTTGAGGACCTGTCTGCAGGCAGGGAGGCTAGGTGAGTGTCTGATGTAGCAAGGGAGGGCATTCCAGAAGATGGGGGAAGCACAGGAGAAAACCTGGAGTCAGGGGGAGTCAGGGGAAATGGGGTGAGGCAGCAATCATTGGAAACTTAAAGAGATTGGGAGGGATTGTGAGTGAGACTGAGGCTGCAGATGTACGAATGGAAAGTGGAGTGGTTCTGGGCTTTGAAGGTAAGTGAAAGGCATTTATATCTATTTCTGAGAGGGACAGGGAGAGGTTGGCAGAGGGGGGCAGGAGAGGTGGACCGGCGGTAGAGGATAATAAGGTGGGCAGCAGAGTTAAGAATAGGCTGATGAAAATCTACTGTAATCAGTTGTTTATTAATATCTTTACAATGTCTATATGTTCTGTTCTTTACATGTTTAAATGTGTATAAGCCAATTAGTAGTTGTTGCACTTTATAAACAAATAAATGGAACCTTCATGTCATACACGTTATCTAGTGACCTTCAGACCACACGGTAAGGTCGTTGATGTCCTCTCACTGCCTAGTAAAATTGTTTTGTGTATCTGAATGTTTGAATTGTTTAGAAATGCTCAGTAACACTCTACAGCTCCTCATATTTTCCTTTGAACATGGATTTTAGTGCATTATTACAAGGGAACGGATTAGCCTGAGGCTTTGCGCAGCTTCCAAAAACAATTGTGAGTTTCTGCCAGCCTTGGAAGGTTCAGTGCTGGACAGAAAAGGAGAAGACTTTGCCAGAACAGTACAAATACTGAATGAAGAAAAGCACGTGGTCACCAGCTGCTCCAGACTCGCTGTAAAGCCCTAGTGTTATTCATCGTCTACATTCGCTGTGGTACAGGGGGGACTACTTTGGCCAAGTGTCTGAAGGAACAGCTGGTGACCCATTTTCTGAATTCATGGCTCACATTTAAGGGGGCAGTTTAACATTTCTCTGTGCTTTTCTCCTTGTATTCCATTGTCCTGTGCACCTTTTTTACCCTTTCAAGTTGACCTATCTCCAACTCACAGTGACTTTAGACATTGAAAAAGCTTACCCAATATTTATGACATTAGTTAAGCCAAACATCAAATTATTAATTTATTTTACAATTTTTCACAATAATTTCCCATCGGGTGGCACTGTTCTACTGCAGTCTATGGCTGATCGTTCAGGGGCCTGATTCTGTGTCAGATGAATTGCATATGACACAAAATGCAATTGCAGACCGCATGCACACGCACTTTGCCGAAGGATACGAGAGCGGTTTTCTGTACTGCTCCGACACCTAATATTCTGTCTAACATTGTTTCGGGTTCAGACATCCTTTAAGATGTGACCAATCAGGGTGAATAGTGCGTTAGATGGGAGCGTAATAAGCCATTAATAAGATCCAGGAGAAACTAGTTTTATGACAGTATGCAAGTACAGGATAGCAACAATGATGTCAGAGTCATTTATGATATACTAGCTGATGTACCCAGTGGTGCCCGGGTTTAAATCTTCGAGTTATTAAGTATTATTATGTGATGTCGTCCAAATCCATCCAGTGGAAGGTCCAGAACAGGCTCCCTGGGTCAAAGTTATGTCCGGCGCACTCGGCTGTGAGGTCCGACCAGTACCCCAACCACACCATTAGGGATCCCAGACCAATTGCCCCCCCTCTGTGAAGTTTTATCCAAATCCATCCAGTGGAAGTCCAGCAAAAGGCTCTGCCCAGCGTACACCAACGGGAGGTCCGACCGGGACCACAACCCCCTGTGTTACCACTCTGTGAAGTTTTCATCCAAATCCATCCAGTGGAAGGGCCAGAACAGTCTCCCCAGGTCAAAGTTCTGCCCACCGTACACCATCGGGATGACCGACCGGGACCCTAACCCCCCTAAAACCTGGCCAGGATCCAACTGGACCATCTTGCGTTGGTTTCATCGCAATCGGTGCAGGGGTGTCTGAATGCATAACCGGACAGACAAACAAACCAATTAATTTTATATATAAGATTAGCATTATATAATGTAACTTCATTTCAAATATAAATACTGTGCAGTCAAGCAGATGAGTGAAAGGAGCGAGAGAGGCGCATTAATTATGATGGAGGTAGAGGTAATTCGCACAGAGCAGTTCCTATCCATGCAAAAAGACTTGAATTCTGAGCCAGACCCAAGCTGGCGGAGATCGGGACCTTGTCCTATACTTTTAAAGATACAAAACAGTTTCATGCACACAGTACTGTGCCCAGACTCTTAGTGGCCCTGGGCAAAACACATCATCAGTTTACCAGACATAATGTAATAGTGGCAACACCCAACTGGTTTTAGTTTTGTGGTTGTCTGGCAGATCTCTCTCTCTTTCCCTTACTCACTCACTCATGCTCTCTCTCCCCTTCTCTTTCTTTCCCTCCCCCTCTCTCTTTCTCTTCACCTACCTCTCCTTCACTCCTTTCATCTCTCACTCACTCACTCACTCACTCACTCACTCACACTCTCTCTCCATCTCATTCCTTCTCTCCCCCCTCTTTATCTCCCTTTCTCTTACTCCTTTTTCCTCTTGCTCCCTCACACTGTTTTCCTCCCTCTCAATCTCTACCCCTCTCTTTCCCTCACTCCCTCTCTCTCTACCCCTCTCTTTCCCTCACTCTCTCTCCCTTTTTCTCTCTCACCTTTTATATCCACCCTGGAGCACTTACTAATATACACAACACCCATATGGCTTTCCATGTTCATGAGACTATGGGCCTGATTCAGACCCACTCGCAAGCGGCTGTCCGCTTGCAAGTGGGTCGATGTTGTGCTCTGTGCATGCGCACGATGGCGGGAGCTCCGTCGTGCGCATGCGCCAGACGTGACGAGCGAAGGACTTTCCTTCGCTCGTTGTGTCTGATCAAAGGGGGCGTGCTGTCGATGTTGATTGACAGCACGCCCCCTTTGGTGGGCGTGCCGGGGGCGTGCCTCCCTGACGGGGCGTTCCCACGGGAACGCCTCCCGGCTGAAGCCGGCCCACTGACATCACTAGTGATGTCAGTGGGAGTGATTTTGGCTCTGATAGAGCCAAAATCACTCCGGGGCTTGCGGTTGAAAACCTCAACCGCAGGCTCCGGCTCGCAGTTTCGATGGTCGCGATGGTCACGACCATCGCGGCCATCAAACTGCACGCTCGTATAGGCTGTGGGTGGTGACCCACAGCTATACGAGCGTCCAGGAGGACGCTCCATTTTTATGGAGGGCGGCCCTCATTCAGAGCGTGCGCTCTGCTCAGAGCGTACGGCTCTGAATGAGGGCCTATAGTCCACGATCTTCTCCCCAAATTCACTTCATCCCTTTCCATGGTTGTACTTGCACCACTACATCTGAAAAGCTTGGGCACCATTATTGCTCTGGACCCCAGTCTTCTGCCCACAATGCCCCTTCTAACATTTGTTAGTAGCCACCAATATGGCTGTGGGTCCAGGTCAGGTTATAGAAAGTGACCGGCAAAGGGCACTATCTCCCCACCATTTGCAGCCAGTCAGTGACATTCAGCGAGCAGATGCTGGGAGAGGTAACACGAGGTCACTTCCAGCCGCACATCTGGCAGGTGGATGCATTGTGCGCTCTGCTTGTATTTGCAGCCTGAATCCTACATGTGAAGAAATGGAACTTGACCAAGGCACGTGGAAGACAGCTGATGTCACACTTTCCAGCCTGGTTGCCGAGCAGACTTTCCCGTCAGTTGGTTACTGCCCTGTGGGCTGCATATGACACAGTCGTCACACTTTATTATTTTCTGCTCTTATAAAACTAACGCATGTGACATAATTATTCCCAAATTGTTTGACAAATCACAACTTCTCTTTTGTAAGCAAAAGGGGGTTCGTAACCAATGACCAATAATTCAGGACTCAGTATATTCAGTTGGCCCTTTTCCAGACCTTTTGTATACTACCAAGTAATAAATATATAGTATTACTTGTAATATGGGGTCTAGCTCAATTCCTTGTTCTTATTTATTGAAGAATATAAGAAAAACTTAAGCACGTAAAGTCACTACTGTATGAACTCATATATATAAAATTCTTTATATTAATGAGATAAACTGATAAAAGTTGGGTTTGTGCTTCTTCCTGGTTCAAGCAGCCCCGTCCCCTTGCAGTTACATCACGGCATCACATGTGCGGAGGGGGGCGCGTCGGCCCAGGGCGCATTAGTGCATTATTACCCTACTACAGCCCTAAGTATTAGCCAGAGCTTGTGTGACTGACTTATAAGTCTCCATTGTAACAGAGAAGCTCTGTTTTATTGGTTTATTTCTTGTAAGATAAAGTTGGGAAATCTTGCATTTGATTGGATAAAAAGGGAGTGGTTTAGAGTTGGTGTTGGTGCTTGCACAAATTAGAGATGAGGGGTTCGGTTTTCCTGAAAACCGAACACATCCGTGCTTAGGGGATCCGAATAAATCCGAGTTCTGGATCTGGTTTTACCGCCATATTTGGATCTCAGAACGAGGCAAAACTTTATTTTCCAGGAAATGCCAGATCTCGTGTGTTTTGGATTGCATAAAAGAGTCCGATCCCTCGTGATCAGGCGCCATTTCACGCAGGAGACTGATCACGGCGCCACTAGGACAGACATCCATCAGGACGCCATTAGGACAAGGTTGAATGAATGAACACTCATTTCACACTGCCTGAGGAAGCAGCAAGGTGCTGTAAAATGTGTTGCACTTTTAAGTGAGAATCTCATTTTCCTTTTATGTTATATTATTTTAAGCCTGATTTGTAACTTGTGATACTGTGATTTTAAATTATTTTTTAATTATTTGTATTTTCAGTTATTCCTTTAACCATTGTTGTCTACAATAGTGAAAACAATGTTGTTATGATTACATTTTGTTTATCCATGACAATAGAGAGTTGTATTATGATGCCATTACTGTAACTAATAATGAATTTCATTTGTTGGGTCATCCCTTATTTGCCAATTGCAGCCCATATTTCAAGTTTGGGTAAAAGGGTGCTTGACCACTTATATCTTAAGTGCCGACACAACCTTTAACAGTCCTATATTCCCACTACAGCCCTAACTGTGTGGAGTTTGTATATTCTCCCTGTGCTTGCGTGGGTTTCCTCCGGGTACTCCGGTTTCCTCCCACACTCCAGTGTATACCCAGAAAGAGCTGTTTAGCACAGATATAAACCTTGTGAGAGATCTCCATATAAAATATGCTAATGCCTTCCAAAGCACAGCCAAGCATAGGGACATCCACTGCTGCCTTCTCATATCCGTCCGGCGATGTACAACAGTGTAAACATTGGTAACATTTATGCACATTTGGCAGTCACACAGCATATAAGTCAAATGTGACCAGCTGCAAACACTGCAGCTCTCCTGACACACAGAGAGCTCTCATGATGTGAAGTAGATTGCAATGGATAATTTAAACATGCCCATGAAACGGCATTTAAACCACCCCCAAATGCTGACCATCTGTCACTCACTTTGTGAGTGGTCCCTCTGTACGAGCGTAATCGCAATTCAATTGCTGCCCATGTACAGTGTGGCTTTTGCGCATGCGCAATTGCAAACAATTGCTTGATCTGCTTACATTTCGGGATTGCGAAAATCTCTTAATCAGTCCCAAAGTACAGAGACTTCTAAAACAGTAGCTTCCAGTGGGGATGACCTAGTATTGTGTTATGATGATATTAACAACAGTGATGAGGGTGATGAAGAGGATGATAATGGCATCTTCCAACTGTGACGACAATTAACAACACTGCTAGCTGCCTAAATCCCATTACTAGCCTAGTTTGTGGGGGGGCAAACAACCAAGCACTTCAGCCTCAAAGTGGCAGTCCCTGTTGCTGAAGTGCTTGGTTTGTTAAACTATGCATGTTCATTTTAATATACAATATAATGGTGGGAGGGCCCCAGGACAAATCCATTGTGCAACACTTTTCATTATGGGCTTTGCCAAGATTATGTCTGTTTGACTGACAGAGTATAATACTGTACTTTACTGGCGTGTTCATATTCTTTTGTATCTTGCAAGGCCATCCATTACCAACTTCTCATCCAGGTATATTGGCCCTGTTTCCTGCAACATCTCCACAGATAGAGACTAGTATCATCAAATCATATCATCATATAATTAATAATTATCAACTTCGACAGGTTGTTTCTTTGTCTTAAATCTCTTGTATTGTCATAAGGCCTGTCATTTTCTGTTTGGATTCAGTTTCCATTTTAAAAATCTCATTAGGATTTTGGAAGCTCTTTTTTTAATAGCTTTTGCCATGTCTCCGATTTTTTTTCCTTTATAGCTACTAGTACTGTTAGTAATCAATCATTCAATTAATGCTAAACCTGGCTTCCACTAAATACTTCACCTCCATTTACCTGTGCTGACCTCTGATCTAGTTCTTGATTAATGATAACATTCTATAGGGTTGTATAGTTTATTAAACTGCCATCCTGTCTGCCACTGCAGTGCCACTCTGTTTCCTAGATGTGCTATATTTTTTTAAACTGCCATGTGTTTGTGCTGCTGTTCTGTTGCTTAGTTTAGCTAGCCAGCTCGCTGTAGCCTTTGGCCAATATTGGTGAAAACACTATTGTGATCTGTGGGGTGGTCACAATTGACTGGAAATGACTGGGAATTAATGTTATTGATATTAATAATACTGTAGGAACAAAAACAGGTCCAAATTACTTTTAGCTGTTTTTTATACATTTTAAAGAAATCCAAAGCCAAAACCAGAACATTTGAGGGCGGTATTGCCAAAACCAAAACACAACGAAGATTTCAAACAAAAAACAAAACATGGCGGCCGCTTCACATCTCTAAAATATATATACTCTGGTATATGTAATAAAAAATTTTAATCTGTATGTTTGTAAACAGTGTTTTTAATAAATACTAAAGGTGTATTTGCCATGAAAAAATACAATTGAATACAGATGCAAATGCACAAAATAAGCACTAATTAGGTTAAATTAGATAAAAAACATCTGTTTCCATCTCGTTTAAAAAGTCAAATGAGAATCTAGTTCTTGCCACGTATCAATTGCAAAGAATTAGACTGTACGAATAGCCTGCAGCAGTCGTGCTAATAGTGAGTATAATATCAATGGGAGGAATTTAGATGCAGTCAGCCAATCAGAGGGGGCTGCCAACCATGATTATCAATGTGTACTGTGGACCAGGGCAGTGGTTCCCAAACCTTTTCAGTTAAAGGCACCCTTAGGGTCTCTTTAATTTTTTCAAGGCATCTTTAAGCCCCCTGTAGTAGTGCCCCTTATGCAATGCCCCCTGTAATAGTGCCCGTTATGCAATGCCCACTATAGTAGTGCCACTTATGCAATCCCCTCAGTAATAGTGCCCCTTATGCAATGCCCCCTGTAGTAGTGCTCCTTATGTAAAGTCCCCTGTAGTACTACCCATTATGCAGTACCCCTTGTAGTAGTGCCTCTTAGGCAGTGCCCCCACTAGTAGCCCCCACACCCCTGTGCAGAACTTACCTGCATGAAGTTCACACTGGGGACTGCTCCTCCTGCTTCTCTCCCGCTGCACTGACTGGATCAAGCTGGATCCAGCAGGCGTGCAGGATGCTCACAAGTTCCCAGTGATGTTTTGCACGGTGCCGCGGGTGCACGGGTGACGTCATGACGTCACCTGAGTGCCCACGTGCACTGCATCACTGGGAACGCTGAAGCAATCAGAGGCTTCTTTAGCTTCAGAGGCCAGTGATCCACTTTCTGAAAGAATGTTGATCGCGATCTACCGGTGGGAGCTCTGTGAGCTACCGATAGATCGCGATCAATGTTTTGGCCATCCCTGCTGAGATGACAGCAGCTTCCCTCCTGCCGCAGCACCAAAGGTGCCGCGGTGCACAGTTTGGGAACCACTGGACCAGGGTTTGAACAATTGTATCTATGGTGTGGTCTACATGAGCCGTATTTGCATCCTTACTGTACTCAGCCAAGGTATGCGCTCACCCCTCCCATCCCTGTTCCGCTTCTGTAAGCGCCAGGAGGGAGAAGAGCAAAATGCAACTAAATCTACATACAGATGGAGGCGGATTAAGCATTTGCACACATGAGCAGTACAGAAGGTCACCATTAGTAACTAAGCATCACATCTGACTAATATATAGGGGGAGATGTATGAAGCCTCGGAGAGAGAAAAAGTGGAGATGTTGCCCAACAGCAACCAATCAGCTTCTAACTGTCATTTATTTAAAATAACAGAAGCTAATTGGTAGCCTTGTACAACTTCTCCACCTTATATCTCTCGCGAAGGCTTGAAACATCTCTCCATAGTGAGATTACCACTGGATTTTCTTAATACAGTATAGCAGAATTAAGGGCAGAATTACGTGTTGCTTGAATGTAACAGTTGTGATGTCAGCTAACTGGGGTGTGGTATATTTTGTCTACCTGGTCATGAAGTCGACATGCTCGCAAGGTCAACATTGACCAGGTCACTGATGAAATATCGACGTGATTAGATTGTCGACAAAACATCCCTGGAGGTCCAGCGGTGACTTACCTGAAAGGCCAGTCTGGCGGCTCCAGCAATGTCTTCCGGGTCCAGCAGATCCAACAGTACTTGCAGCGGTATGCCTAACCCCTAATCCTAATACCAGTGCCTAACCCTGACCTCCCTCTAGTGCCTAACTCCTAATTCTCCTACTAGTGCCTAACCCTAGCCCTCCCACTAATGCCTAACTCTGCCCCTAGTGCCTAAGTCTGACATCCCCTCCCGCAGCCTAACCCTGCCCCTAGCGCCTAACTCTGACCTCCCCTCCTGCAACCTAACCCTAACCCTGCCCCTAGTGCCAAACCCTGACCTCCCTCTAGTGCCTAACCCCTAATTCTCCTACTAGTGCCTAACCCTGACCTCCCACTAATGCCTAACTCTGACCTCTTCTCCCGCAGCCTAACCCTGCCCCTAGTGCCTAATCCTGACCTCCCCTCCCGCAGCCTAACCCTCCCCCTAGTGCCTAAACCTGACCTCCCCTCCCGCAGCCTAACCCTAACCCTCTCCCTAGTGCCTAAACCTGACCTCCCCTCCCGCAGCCTAACCCTAACCCTCCCCCTAGTGCCTATCCCTGACCTCCTCTCCCGCAGCCTAACCCTCCCCCTAGTGCCTAACCCTGACCTCCCCTCCCGCAGCCTAACTCTAACCCTCCCCCTAGTGCCTATCCCTGACCTCCTCTCCCGCAGCCTAACCCTCCCCCTAGTGCCTATCCCTGACCTCCTCTCCCGCAGCCTAACCCTCCCCCTGGTGCCTAACCCTGACCTCCCCTCCCGAAGCCTAACCTTAACCCTCCCCCTAGTGCCTAACCCTGACCTCGTCTCCCGCAGCCTAACCCTCGCCCTGGTGCCTAACCCTGACCTTCTCTCCTGCAGCCTAACCCTAACCCTCCCCATGTTCAGTGTTGACATTTTAACAATGTTGACATCATAACTGTCGACATTATGATGTTGATCTTATATGAATGTCGACATTGTAAATGGTGAAATTTTTACTACATCCCCCACAGCTGACATAAAGCACTGGAAACGCTGTTTCTTCAGCAATCAAAAATCAGGAGCCAGACTCTGGGAATGGGTTGGGTACGGGATCTGGGCAGTCGGGATGTCGATGGTCAGATACTGACAGCGGCATCCCAACAGTCAGAATCGCGACCCAATTAGGTAAGTGTCCTAACCCTAACCCTCCCCTAACCCTAACCACCTTTCCCGCAGCCTAACCCTCCCCCTAGTGTCTAACCCCTAACCCTCCCCCTAAACCACCTTTTCCTTAGCGTAACCCCCCTCCCACTCCCTAACCCTCCCTCTAGTTCCTAACCTTAACCCCTAGCCCTACTAACCCTAGCCCTAATCCTCGCCCTAACCCTAATACTTACCATCAGGATGCCGCCGATCGGGATTCTGGCGCCAGAATTCCGACTGCTGTTGGTATTCCGGCACCAGTATCCTGTCCGCTGGGATGGCAACTACATCCCCTGGGAACCACATATCTAAAGCCTGTGCCCAAGCTGAACAACCTCATTACGCCTCTGTTCCCGTATTATATAGGGGGGTAGAAACATATAGGGCATCATTTGGCTTAATCATCATTTAAGACCATGTTGCATTCATTAATGGCAGTGAAAGCAATTGGAGTGCACGCAGAACTTTCCCTGATGTCTATACCATTAAGGCCGCAGGTTGGCGTCAATGCCTTGCGTGTCCGAATACTTTATGCCAACGATGCCCTGATACAGCAGCAACAAGGAGCCTGGATATCTGGACACAGTTCACTTCCAGACAAGACCTGTTTGGGTTGAGATAAGCTGTACGTATAACTCTACAGATGTCTTTCCAGCTGCTTATTAACGGAAAGACCTGCTATTAGTATTTATGAATGCACTGGATACAAGTAATGTGAGCTGTACTGCATCTCTTTATTCATACACATGGTTTTCATGAACTCTGAGATGAGAAGAGTGAAGGAAGCTGGGCCGTGGCTTAGTTGGTCCTGTGCGTGACAGGCCAGGGAATTGTGGACAATGACTTTCTTGGAATTACTGATCACCAAACAGCTGTTCCCCCCTCTCTCCACAGCATCCAGACACAACATCGCTCTCTCCCTGGGTGGCCCAAGGAAGAGGAAGATTTATGGGATTATTATATTTATCTCTTTGGCCTTTCCTGATGTCAGTGGGAGACATGTGACGAGTGGGATAGGAGGCAGTGTTTGCTCGCCCCTCACCCTCTTCCTTTATCATTGCCAGAATTATTGCTTTGGGAAGAACGTATCATCAGATCGAATTTTTGTCGCTTCCACACAGATATCTCTTCCTTATTCTCCCGGTCTCATTGTATATTGCTTATTGCTTTCTGCCCATACAGGAGTGACCAGTTTTATCTGTGCCCAGACCCTGATTTGCATGGATTTCCAATTTAATGCTGTTCCTTCAACTTTGCTACAGTGTGCCCCTAAGGAAGACTTTGTTACACATACCGAGAGATGAATATTTCTTGTGCAGATCACATGCAACTTGAAAAAGGCAAATTCCCTCGCACATTGGGCTCCATTTAATGCCGCTACTCACTGCCGCCGCCATTTAACAAAACGAGGCGAGGTCCAGCGCCGCCCCCCTCCTCGGCAGTGTAATCCGCTCTGTTGCTAGGGGCTGCTGAGTGATGCGCATAACCAATAACTGTCTGATCATGCGCACTGTGCTTCAACCCAGGGTGGACTCAGCAAAGCCTGGAAGACTTTGCTGCAGCTGGAAAGGCCTTTGCTGGTTCCCATTGCCAGCAATCTCTACATAAGACAAGTAACAGTAAAGTAAGCTAAGCTTGCTGCTGCTAAATACAGAACAGTGGGCCTGATTCAGACCCGGTCGCAAGCGCTGAGCGCTCGCAACCGGGTGGATGGTGGCCCACTGGGCATGCGCACGACGGAGCCGGCTCCGTCGTGCGCATGCGTGAGACCCGGATAGCGACGGGCGCTCCATCGCTCCGGGTCTCGCAGCAAAGGGGGCGAGCTGTCGATGGTAGGCGGGCCGGGGGCGTGGCCGGCCAAACGGAGGCGTTCCAATGAGAACACCTACCGATTGGGGGCGGCCCCACTGACATCACAAGTGATGTCAGTGGAGAGCTTCCGGCTCAATTTGAGCCGAAAGCTCTCTGGGGCTTGCGGCCATGAGACCCTACCACAAGGGTCTCGTCACAAGCCCGATGGTCGCGATGGTCTTGACCATCGTGACTATCATCATGGCCGCTCGCAATAGCTGTGTGTGGTCACCCACAGCTATGCGAGCGGCCAGGAGGCCGGTCCAAAAAAAAAAAGCCCGGCCCTGATTCAGAGTGAGTGCTCTGTCAAAGCGTCCGGCTCTGAATCAGGGCCAGAGGATATATCTCATTTATGTCTCATTCTTAAATGGAGACCATTGAGAGTTGTGCGGAGAGGAGACACAGCTGGACACTTTGGGGGGCAGATCCGAGTTCCTATGTCATTAGGCCCTGCCCCATCATGTCAAACTGCCGCAAATCGTGAGGAAGGGGTGGGCTAATGATGCGGTTTCGCATCATTCAGTCCCACCCCTCCCTACGGATTATTGATTTCCCGGCAATTATCTCCCCATCCTGCACATTTCACTAGGAAGTAGGCGGGACGAAGGAGATCCGAATACTCTTCTGGGGTTGCAGGGGGCCACCCGAAAATTCGGGAGCCTCCCGCATCAACCGACCGATAGAGTAGTTAAGTATGATATGGAATCACCAGCCTGCAGAATAACACAACATAATGCTATGAAAGGTGGGACTTTTTTTTTACCCGATAATTATCATTTCTTATCACCTCTACTACCATTAAAGACATGCAGGCTCTGATAGGAGCCAGTCACTATGATATGTGAAAGAATAGTGATTGCATTAGCTGACTGTGTAAGTGGAGAGTGCCAGGGAGGGTTCCTACGGATCCCTCTCCTGATACATTTTGTGGACTGCAGCGTATGTACTAAAATGGCTGACACCGTCAACATCTTCATGGTGCTTGGTAAAATCGGCAATAATGCAGCCCTATAGAAACCTATGGGTGATGCTTTTGTGATTGAATATGGAGGGAACTGCAGCAGATATAATTTGTGGGAAACTTGATATTTGCAGCTACCTTAAAAAAAACAGGTGTTTTCGGGGAAAATCCCGCAAATATTAATTTATTAAGTAGGCCCCGTATTCATGCACAACTTGGAAGGGGGAGGCCTGCACATATGTTTATAAGTGTTGAAATGAAAAAAATAAATAAATATATATATATATATATATATATATACAGTCAGGTCCATAAATATTGTCACATTGACAGAATTTTCATATTTTGGCCTCTATTCACCACCACAATGGCTTTGAAATGAAACAAACAAGATGTGTTTTAACTGCAGACTTTCAGATTTAATTTGAGGGTAATTACATCCAAATCAGGTGAACGGTGTAGGAATTACAAAGGTTTCTCTATGTGCCTCCCACTTTTTAAGGGGTCAAAAGTAATGGGACTATCTACTCAAAAGCTATTTCATGGACAGGTGTGGGCTATTCCCTCATTATTTCATTATCAATTAAGCAGGCAAAAGGTCTGGAGTTGATTCTAGGTGTGACATTTGCATTTGCAATCATTTGCTGTCGACTCTCAATATGAGATCCAAAGAGCTGTCACTATCTGTGAAGCAAGCCATCATTAGGCTGAAAAATCAAAACAAACCCATCCGAGAGATAGCAAAAACATTAGATGTGGCCAAATCAACTGTTTGGAACATTCTTAAAAAGAAAGAACGCACTGGAGGGCTCAGCAACACCAAAACACCCGGAAGACCACGGAAAACAACTGTGGTGGATGACAGAAGAATTATTTCCCTGGTGAAGAAAAACCCCTTCACAACAGTTGGCCAAATCAAGAACACTCTCCAGGAGGTAGGTGTATATGTGTCAAAGTCAACAATCAAGAGAAGACTTCACAAGAGTGAATATAGAGGGTTCACCACAAGATGTAAAACATTGGTGAGCCACAAAAACAGGAAGACCAGATTAGAGTTTGCCAAACAACATCTAAAAAAGCCATTACAGTTCTGGAACAACATCCTATGGACAGATGAGACAAAGATCAACTTGTACCAGAGTGATGGGAAGAGAAGAGTATGGAGAAGGAAAGGAACTGCTCATGATCCAAAACATACCACCTCATCAGTGAAGCATGGTGGTGGTAGTGTCATGGCGTGGGCATATATGGCTGCCAATGGAACTGGTTCCCTTGTATTTATTGATGATGTGACTGCTGACAAAAGCAACAGAATGAATTCTGAAGTGTTTCGGGCAATATTATATGCTCATATTCAGTCAAATGCTTCAGAACTCATTGTACGGTGCTTCACAGTGCAGATGGACAATGACCCGAAGCAAAAGCAACCAAAGAATTTTTTAAGGCTAAAAAGTGGAATGTTATGCAATGGCCAAGTCAATCCCCTGACCTGAATCCGATTGAGCATGCATTTCACTTGATGAAGACAAAACTGAAGGGAAAATGCCCCAAGAACAAGCAGGAACTGAAGACATTTGCAGTAGAGGCCTGGCAGAGCATCACCAGGGATGAAACCTTACGTCTGGTGATGTCTATGCGTTCCAGACTTCAGGCTGTAATTGCCTGCAAAGGATTTGCAACAAAGTATTAAAAAGTGAAAGTTAGGTTTAGGATTGTTTAGTTTGTCCCATTACTTTTGGCCCCTTAAAAAGTGGGAGGCACATATAGAAACCGTTGTAATTCCTACAACGTTCACCTTATTTGGATGTAATAACCCTCAAATTAAATCTGAAAGTCTGCAGTTAAAGCACATCTTGTTTGTTTCATTTCAAAGCCATTGTGGTGGTGAATAGAGGCCAAAATATGAAAATTCTGTCAATGTCCCAAAATTTATGCACCTGACTGTATATACTGTATATATATTATTTATTTCATATTTGTGCATACTTTGCAGAGTAATTCTGATGGTCCAAGCCAATTAGGTACTTATTTGTTGTGCTATTCGACCAGTAACTTCAACATATTAGGGTCTATTTACTAAGCAGTGTTAGGAGACAGAGTGAAAAGTGATAAGAAAGTGATAAGGTGCCAGCCAATCAGCTCCCAACTGTCATTTTTCAAACACAGCCTGTGAGATGACAGTTGGGAGCTGATTGGCTGGCACCTTATCACTTTCTTATCACTTTTCACTCTGTCTCCTAACACTGCTTAGTAAATAGATCCCATTGTGTCCTGAGGTCTTTTGCATTGTCCGTACTGTCCGTGAAGCCACGCCTCCAGTCGCCACCCTGTCTCATCTCAACCAGGTACAACAAGAGGGAGTCGCAGCCAAGGGGAGGGAGTCACAGCTGGAGATTTGCAGATGCCACTGACCGGGAATAGGTCACAGAAATGCAAATCACAAATTGCAGGTAAGTTTAGGATTGACTCTTAATAAGGCCCAAGATGACAAATACTCACACTGTAATCTCCCACTGGCTCACCGTCCCTTCTTTCCTTTTATACCCCTTTCCACACCTGTTACAATCCCCCAGGACCGTAACTAGGGGTGTACGACTGATGCCTTTCCTCAGAGTGCAGGTATGTGGGTGGCAATGTCTTGCCCCATGGCACTTGCTGCTGGCTAGCCTGGAATGGCATCCTACAGCATGGATCACTACCGTAGTGTTGCTGGAGCGTCCTTTAGATGCTCCAGACGGGCACCCTGCAGTCTGTGCGGCACCATCAGAGCGCCTTCAGGACCAGTAGCGGCTCCAGGCACGGGCAAGCCGATCCGTCGCCCGGAGCGCTACTGTTTCCGGAGGGCACAGGAAACGCCCACCTCCCTCCCAGCACTATAGTACATATTTAAGCTCAGGGGGAGGGATCGGAGGAGGGAAGTGGCGGCAACACAGGACGGCGCTGGGCGCAGCACAGCCTAGCACCGGCCCTGTTCAGGAAGCTCTGTTCAGTACTGCACTTCGCCAATGCTGCTGGCCCCGCCCCCTCTGCATGACATAATGATGTCATCCATGCAAGGTCATTACGTTGGGAGCTCAGGGGGCGGGCCGGCAATCTTAGCCCTGTTACGCTGCTGCTATCCCCCACCCAAAGCCATATTTTTAACTGTTCTTTTCCATACAGTAATATCAGTAAGCGTGACAGAATTGCGCCCGTCAACAGATCTGCAATAAAAAAAATGATACAGTCAGCTTGGCGGATAACATTCCACATTCGCTACAATTCGGGAGCATTAGAGCAAGCATTGAACAAGGCTTCATGGCACATGCGCCAACACTGTGCATGAGTCACCATTAAGCCCAGCATCTGTCTTTGTCCCATACCCAGCGATATGTTACAATGAGTCTAGCGACCCTACCAGAGAGCTATCCGCAGACCGCAATCGCCACATATTCAACAAGAAAACGAAAATTATATGTGAACCCTTATTGTGGGTACCATAGTTAGGGGCCTATTCATCATCGGTGGCTGGATGGTACCCGGAGATTAAGTATCTGCGGCAGTGAATATTTAATTACCAAAGCAACTCAGCATTGCTCTGATGTGGGGACAGCTGCTCTGAAAAGCATCTGTCCCCCAATCAGATACACTACTACAGAAGTAACACTGGTCCTGATTCAGAGGCGCCCGCTATTTGTGAGCGCTCGGTCTGAATCAGGGCAGATTTATTTTTTTTAAATCCGCCTCCAGGCCGCTCGCATAGCTGTGGGTGACCACCCACAGCTTGTGCAGGCGGCCTGATGATAGTCACGATTATTGATTATCGCGACCATCGGGCTTGCGACGAGACCCTTGTGGTAGGGTCTCGTCCACAGCAAGCCCCAGTGAACTTCCTGTTCTAATAGAAGGGCCTCCCACAAACGGCATGTGTTCCTTCGGGAACGCCTCCGTTTCTGCAGCCACTCCCCCCGACCCGCCTACAAAACGGGGCGAGTTGTCGAACAAAACATTGACAGTCGCCCCGTTTTGCTGCGAGCCCCGAGCGAGTGAAATTTTCACTTGCTTCGGGGCTCGCGCACGCGCAGTGCACACGACGCACATGCGCACTGCCTGATCATCAACCCGCTTGCCAGCGCTATGCGCTTGCGAGCGGGTCTGAATCAGGCCCACTGTTTCTTATCAGAAACTACCCTGCCGACTGCGCATGTGTGACATGAGGTCAATTTCGCACAGTGAGGAGGTGGCGGAGGGATCCGCAAGGATGCCTCTTTGCAACCCCGGATCTCTTTCAGGTGGCATATGTTCTCACAAGCAAACTCTGAAAAGTTTTCAGAGTTTGCTGAATAATAGGCAGCCCTAACTTCATGTGTAATGGGCCCCTTATACCGAAACAATACGGTCCATGAAATATGGTAATTATGTCTCATTAATAATATACAGCATACCTACCTCATCTCCCGGAGGATCCTGGAGACTCCAGATTTTTCGGGTAGTCCTTCGGACCTCGGGCGATTAGGTAGATCTAATGCATCCCGCCCACTTCCTAGTGATGTGGGCAGGATGGGGAGATAATTCTGGGAATTGTGGGTCCGTAGTAGGGGTGTGCACCGGACACTTTTCGTGTTTTGTGTTTTGGTTTTGGATCTGGATCTTTCTTCGTGTTTTGGATCTGGATTGGTTTTGCCAAAACCACCCTTCCGTGTTTTGGGTTCTGGGTTTTGTGTTTTGGATCTGGATTTTTTCTTAAAAAATAAAAAAAAAACGCTAAAATCACATAAATGGGCCTTTTTTTGTTCCTACGCTATTAATAACCCCAATAACATTAATTTCCACTCATTTCCACTCTATTCTGAACACCTCACACCTCACAATATTGTTTTTAGGCCAAAAGGTTGTACCGAGGAAGCTGGATGACTATGCTAAGCGACACAAGGGGGCGGCACAAACACGTGGCCCATCTAGGAGTGGCACTGCAGTGGCAGACAGGAAGCCAATCAGCGTTATGGTGCCCATTTGCATGTAGCACGAACCCGGGAGATCCGTGCTACATGCATCTGTGTGATTGGCACAGAGCAATGACAGGTCCGTGAGACCCGTCTGTGCTGCTGTGGTAAAAAAAAAAAAAAAAACCTGTGTAAAAAAAGAAAAAAATGGCGTGCACCCCCCCAAAAAAGAGCAACCAGCCCCGGGCATTAGTAACCCAGTGCTGGGTGTGCTTAAATACAGGGGACAAACGACGTAGGGGTCCCCTGTACTTAAGCACAACCAGCACCGGGCTAGTCAGAACCAGCGCTGGTTGCCAAAATACGGGGGACAAACGACGTAGGGGTCCCCTGTATTCTGCGCAACCAGCTCTGATCCGGTCCTGGTTCTGGAAATATAGGGGACAAAAAATGAGTAGGGTTCCCCTGTATGTTCCAGAACCAGCACTGGACTTTTTCTAGCGGGGGGCTGATGCCACAGCCAGGGGAGCCCTTTCACCGGGCCCCCCAACCGCAGCATCAACCCTGACCGCTAGTCAGCCCAGGCCGGGGATCCCTGGAGAGCTGGGGACCCCCCCAATAAAGGGGTCACCCTCTCCAGGGCACCCCAGGCCCAGGCTGATAGCCCGGGGCTATCCCCGCCACCCCTGGTGGCGGTGGGTGGCGGGTTGATTGTGTGGTGTGGTGTAAATAAAGAATATCAAACATTGTCTTTACAAGTAGAACTGCAAGTCCCAGCTAGCCTGCCCCGCATGCTGGTACTTGGAGAACCACAAGTACCAGCATGCAGGGCATTAAGGGCCCACTAGTACCTGTAGTTCACCTGTAAAAAAAATGTTTAAAAAAACACAGGACACACACACCGTGACAGTATAAGTTTATTAAACATACATACACACACACACATGTACACATACTCACCTATGTAACCTGTAGCATCGGTCCACTTGTCCGGTAAAGTATCCCTAGGGGACCTGTGAAAAAAAACATACTCACCATCTCCTATGCGAGGTTCTGTCCTCTTCGTTCCAAAGTAGGCATCCCCGGACTTGGCAAAAAAAAAAAACGAAAACGCGATCCACGAACTTAGTACCGTTCTATAGAACGGTACTTCCCGAATGAGAGCTTAGCGGCGGGGTATCACCATGGAAACCCCGCTGCTAAGCGTTCATTGGCTGAGAGAGGTCATCTCCCGTCTCTCAGCCAATGAACGGCTCCCTCCATTGTAGTCAATGGTGGGAACCGCAGGGTAAACTTTAATAACCTTGCGGCTCCCAGCATTGACTACAATGGAGGGAGCCGTTCATTGGCTGAGAGACGGGAGATGGCCTCTCTCAGCCAATGAACGCTTAGCAGCGGGGTTTCCATGGTGATACCCCGCCGCTAAGCTCTCATTCGGGAAGTACCGTTCTATAGAACGGTACTAAGTTCGTGGATCGCGTTTTCGTTTTTTTTTTTTGCCAAGTCCGGGGATGCCTACTTTGGAACGAAGAGGACAGAACCTCGCATAGGAGATGGTGAGTATGTTTTTTTTCACAGGTCCCCTATGGATACTTTACCGGACAAGTGGACCGATGCTACAGGGTTACATAGGTGAGTATGTGTACATGTGTGTGTGTGTGTGTGTGTGTGTATGTATGTTTAATAAACTTATACTGTCACGGTGTGTGTGTCCTGTGTTTTTTTTAAACATTTTTTTACAGGTGAACTACAGGTACTAGTGGGCCCTTAATGCCCTGCATGCTGGTACTTGTGGTTCTCCAAGTACCAGCATGCGGGGCAGGCTTGCTGGGACTTGCAGTTCTACTTGTAAAGACAATGTTTGATATTCTTTATTTACACCACACCACACAATCAACCCGCCACCCACCGCCACCAGGGGTGGCGGGGATAGCCCCGGGCTATCAGCCTGGGCCTGGGGTGCCCTGGAGAGGGTGACCCCTTTATTGGGGGGGTCCCCAGCTCTCCAGGGATCCCCGGCCTGGGCTGACTAGCGGTCAGGGCTGATGCTGCGGCTGGGGGGCCCGGTGAAAGGGCTCCCCTGGCTGTGGCATCAGCCCCCCGCTAGAAAAAGTCCAGTGCTGGTTCTGGAACATACAGGGGAACCCTACTCATTTTTTTCCCCTGTATTTCCAGAACCAGGACCGGATCAGAGCCCAGAGCTGGTTGCGCAGAATACGGGGGACCCCTACGTCGTTTGTCCCCCGTATTTTGGCAACCAGCTCTGGTTCTGACTAGCCCGGTGCTGGTTGTGTTTAAGTACAGGGGACCCCTATGTCGTTTGTCCCCTGTATTTAAGCACACCCAGCACTGGGTCACTAATGCCCGGGGCTGGTTGCTCTTTTTTTGGGGGGGGGGCACGCCATTTTTTTCTCTTTTTACACAGGTTTTTTTTTTTTTATTTACCACAGCAGCACAGACGGGTCTCACGGACCCGTTAGTGCTCTGTGTCAATGACACAGATGCAAGTAGCACGGATCTCCTGGTCCGTGCGTGCATCTGTGTCATTGAAATACACAGCAGCACAGACGGGTCTCACTGACCCATCTGTGCTCTGTGTCACTGTCAATCACACAGATGCATGTAGCACGGATCTCACGAGTCCGTGCTACATGCAAATGAGCACCATAATGCTGATTGGCTGAGAGCCGTGACAGACGGCTCTGTCAGCCAATCAGCACTTTGCCCATTAAAGGCAAAGGCATTTTTTTTTAAATGGCCGCTCGAGGCAAAACCTCGAGATCCGACAGCAGATCTCGAGGTTTTGCCTCGGGAGAGGGATCCGGGGCAGACAGGGAGATCCGAGCTTGGGCTCGGATCGCCCCGGATCCCCGAAGTTCGGGTGGGTTCGGTTCTCAGGGAACCGAACCCGCTCATCCCTAGTCCGTAGTGTTATGTTCTGGGTTGTTTGTGGACCCGGGGTGGTAGCAGGAGCGATCACAGAAGCAGATTTGAAAATAAAACTAGGATCTTTAATAAGTGCTTGAGTAGACATATAATGTGGCAGTAAATAAAAGTCCAGGAATATATAAATGTGCACAAGAGTTCTGTGGTGGGAGCAAAAGGGTTAATGTCCAAGTAGAAACAATTAGAGCTGTCCAGGTGTGCAGGTAGTGAAACTGAAAATAATCAAGCCAGGTTTGCAGATAGTGAACTGAAAATAAACAAGCCAGGTTTGCAGGTAGTGAACTGAAGCGCAGGATGTCAGCAGGCTCAGGCACTCAGGTATGGGCAAGGGTGATGGAGGAAGCTGGGTAGTCCAGTGGGAACTAGGAGCTGACAGGCAGACTGGCAGACAGCGAATTCACAGGAACAGGAAAGCACAGAGAACTCCCTCTCAGCTAGGCTGAGATACACGTTTCACTGGCACAGAAGGAAGGCACTGACCCTTCCTAAATACCCCATGCCGTGCTGTTACTGGCCGGAGGGAACATGTGATTCACCAGGATTGGCCAGCCGCATCACATGGCCAGAAGGCAAGATGGCGGCGCCCATGCCAAATGGAACGGAGGCGCCGCCAGGCCTTACCAGCGCAGAGTGACAACAGGCCCGCACAACAACGCGCACAGCCAAAGCCCCCCGCCAGACACCAGCTCCACCACCAGACAGCCCGCGCCACAATGACCTCACAGGTAACACTCGCCTAGCGCCATACTGAAATACCCTGGCCGTGACAGTACCCCCCCCTTTTGGGGTGGCCTCAGGACACTCACCAGGCTTCTCCGGATGGGCAGAATGGAATCTCCTGATGAGCGTGGGAGCGTGGACATCACGAGCATCGGTCCAGCAACATTCCTCTGGACCGTAACCTTTCCAGTCCAGCAAATACTGTAGATGACCTCTGCGTAGACGAGAGTCCAAGATCTGGGCGACCTCAAACTCAACTCCTCTCTCCGTCTGGACTCGAGGAGAAGCAGGTAGAGCACTATGGAATTTATTCAGGACCAGGGGCTTCAATAAGGAAATATGGAAGGAATTAGGGATTTTTAGGTATGGGGGTAACTGTAGACGATAGGCCACTGGATTAATGACTTCTGTTATGGAGAAGGGACCGATGAAGCGTGGTGCAAATTTCATAGAGGGAACCCTCAGACGAAGATTCCGGGTGGATAACCAGACCTGGCTTCCAACTTGCATGCGTGGAACTATTCTACGCTTCTTATCGGCCTGGGTCTTATAGCGAGAGGATGCCTTCAACAAATCAGACCGTACTTGAGTCCAGATGGCAGCAAAATTCCGCACCGTGTCCTCCATGGCCGGAACATCGAAAACAGGCAGGCTTCGAAATTCGGGAACACGAGGATGAAGGCCATATACAACCTGAAATGGCGTTTGGTTAGTTGACGAGTGGTAGGAAGCATTATGTGCAAACTCAGCCCACGGCAGCAAGGCAGCCCAATTGTCCTGGGAAGATGACATAAAAATTCTTAAGAAAGTCTCTAGATCTTGATTAACTCTCTCGGTGGAGCCGTTGCTTTGCGGATGGTAGGCCGTGGAAAAGTTTAACTTCACTTGAAGAACAGAACACAAAGCCCTCCAGAATTTTGCAGTAAACTGCACACCACGGTCAGAGACAATTTCAGCAGGAAGGCCATGTAGACGAAATATGTGTTGGACAAACAACTGTGCCAGGTCAGGGGCAGAAGGTAACTTCTTCAATGGTATATAGTGGACCATTTTAGAAAATCGGTCTATTACCACCCAGATAGTATTGAAACCTTGAGAGACTGGCAGGTCTGTGACGAAATCCATGGAGAGATGCGTCCATGGACGTGATGGAGTAGGTAATGGGAGCAATTCCCCAGCTGGAGCTTGTCGTGATGATTTATGTTGGGCACAGGAGGAGCAGGAAGAGATGAACTCCATTATATCTGCCTTCATAGAAGGCCACCAATAGTGTCTTTTCAGGAACTCCAAGGTCTTCCGAGTGCCTGAGTGCCCTGCGAAGCGAGAGGAATGTGCCCAAGTGAGAAGCTGCTTCCTTAATTCCGGGGCCACAAATGATTTTCCCGTAGGAGGCTGAACTTGTAATGAGGCAAAAACTCTTGATTCCAAGACAGGGGTATTGCTTTGATTTTCAGATTGATCATCACAGAGGAGAGATCTCGATAGGGCATCAGCATTCTGATTAAGTGCTCCAGACCGGAAGGTCAGGGTGAACTGAAATCTGGCAAAGAATATTGCCCAGCGGGCCAAACGAGGACTCACACATTGGAGGTTTTTGAGAAATAGGAAATTTCTATGGTCCGTAAATACAGTAAATGGAAACTTGGCGCCTTCTAGCAAATATCTCCAATCCTTCAACGCCAACTTTACAGCTAGTAGTTCTTGCTCACCTATGGCGTAGTTCCTTTCGGCAGGTGAGAATTTTTTAGAAAAGAACCCACACGGATGGACTCGGTTGTCCTCATAACGTTGAGACAAGACTGCTCCCACAGCTTCAGATGATGCGTCCACTTCCAACAAAAAAGGCCTGTCCAGATCTGGTTGTCGAAGAACTGGTGCTGAGATAAAGGCCTGTTTTAGAAGATGAAAGGCAGATTCTGCCTCAGGTGACCATTGGGCAGGATTAGCACCTTTGCGGGTCAAGGCTGTAATGGGAGCCAGCAGTGTAGAAAATCCCTTAATGAAGCGTCTATAATAATTGGCGAAGCCCAACAATCTCTGGATGGCCTTCAGTGTCTGAGGTCGGGTCCAATCCAGAATTGCTTGTACCTTCTTGGGGTCCATTTCTAAACTGGAGCCAGATATTACATAGCCGAGAAAAGGTACACTGGGCACTCAAAGACGCACTTCTCCAATTTGCAGTAAAGGTGGTTTTCTCTCAAACGGGTCAGAACTTCTTTAACATGTTCTTGATGTTTAGCCACAGAGGGTGAAAAAATCAGTATGTCATCCAGATAGACAACAACCGAAACATATAACAGATCCCGGAAAATCTCATTAACGAAACTTTGAAAGACAGCAGGGGCGTTACACAATCCAAAAGGCATTACTAAATACTCGAAATGTCCATCTCTGGTATTAAAAGCGGTCTTCCATTCATCGCCAGCTCGAATACGAATGAGGTTGTAAGCCCCTCTCAGATCTAATTTAGAAAAAATGACGGAGCCCTTGACCCTATCAAACAACTCAGTAATCAGGGGAAGAGGGTATCGATTCTTTACAGTAATGTCATTAAGGCCTCGATAATCGATACATGGTCTTAGACCACCGTCCTTCTTGCCAACGAAGAAAAACCCAGCTCCGGCAGGTGAAGTAGAGGGGCGAACGAACCCCTTTGCCAGGTTGTCCCGGATGTGCTCGGTCATGGCTCGAGTCTCAGGCAATTACAGCGGAGAACACATCGGCGAACATCTGATATTCCTTGGGAATGGCAGACAGGATTTCTGACAGTCCATACCCCATGACAGAATCTGCATAGAACTCCAATCAATCCTGGGATTATGTTGACGTAACCAGAGTAGACCAAGAACCAATTCTTGAGAGGCCTCTGATATCACCAGGAATTTTAAGGACTCAGAATGAAGTGCTCCAATTCGCACCAACACTGGTTGAGTCTCTTTGGTGACTATGCCGTTAGTTAGAGGACGTCCGTCTATAGAAGTCAGAGAGATGGCGTGGTTGAGAGACAAACAAGGAATCTGAAATTTATCTAAGAAACTAGACGTTATGAAATTTCCGGCTGCTCCCGAGTCAAGTAGAGCAGTAGCAAAGACAGGTTTGGGTTTAAGATCAAAGGCTAGGGTAATCGTGAAATCTTTAATTTTTGGAGACGGGTTCATAACTCCTAACTTGATGTCTCCAGGGTCAGTTAGGATTTGGCATTTCCCGGTTTACGGGGGCAGGAGATCAGCAGGTGACCGGACTCTCCGCAGTACAGACAGAGGTTCTTTTGCATTCTTCTCTGACGTTCTTCTTTGGAGAGGTGTGTATGATTCACCTGCATAGGCTCCTCTTCAGTAGGAGAAGGAATGGGTCGGGTAGAAATGGAGGGGGTAAATGACCTTTGCCGGTCAGTTCTGTTTTTTTCAGCCTGACGTTCCCTGAAGCGTAGGTCAACTTTGATACACAACGAAATCATGTCGTTCAGATTAGTAGGAAGCTCTTGAGTGACTAGATCATCCATTAGTCGGTCTGACAACCCATGCCAGAAGGCCGAGGTGAGGGCTTCCTCATTCCATTTGAGCTCTGATGCTAAAATTTGAAATTGGACGGCATATTGACTGACAGGACGGACCCCTTGTCTCAGTGTCATGATGTTTGATGATGCTGATACAGTACGCCCAGGTTCATCAAAAATCCTCCTGAAGGATGACACAAAGCCTGCGTAATTATCCAGCAGCGGATCTGAGCGCTCCCAGAGTGGGGAAGCCCCCAAGGCCTGGCCGGATAACAGAGAGACTATATAAGCCACTTTAGTTCTTGCAGTTAGAAAGTTGTCAGGCTGCAGGGTAAAATGTATGTCACACTGATTTAGGAATCCTCGGCAGAGTTTAGGATTGCCGTCAAATTTACTTGGTAAAGGAAGATGTAAGCGGGGAGATGATCTGCCTCCTGTATTCCTAGACGCTGATGCGGATGTAGATGCTGGTACTTCAGGGGTAGAAAAGGAAGTTTGCAAACTATCCTGTCGCTTGGACATCTCTTGCAGAAATTTAGCCATCTGATGCTGCATGTTTTCCAGATTTTCTAAACGACCAGAAATGCACCTGAACAAATCCACTCCTGACTCCTGATCCATGGCCGGCTCCATGGGGCCAGTGCAAACTGTTATGTTCTGGGTTGTTTGTGGACCCGGGGTGGTAGCAGGAGCGATCACAGAAGCAGATTTGAAAATAAAACTAGGATCTTTAATAAGTGCTTGAGTAGACATATAATGTGGCAGTAAATAAAAGTCCAGGAATATATAAATGTGCACAAGAGTTCTGTGGTGGGAGCAAAAGGGTTAATGTCCAAGTAGAAACAATTAGAGCTGTCCAGGTGTGCAGGTAGTGAAACTGAAAATAATCAAGCCAGGTTTGCAGATAGTGAACTGAAAATAAACAAGCCAGGTTTGCAGGTAGTGAACTGAAGCGCAGGATGTCAGCAGGCTCAGGCACTCAGGTATGGGCAAGGGTGATGGAGGAAGCGGGGTAGTCCAGTGGGAACTAGGAGCTGACAGGCAGACAGCGAATTCACAGGAGCAGGAAAGCACAGAGAACTCCCTCTCAGCTAGGCTGAGATACACGTTGAAGATGGGCGGTAGAACTGCGCTCTCGTTGACCAGGGGGTGGTGTGTTGTGGTTTTGGGGTGCTGCACCTTTGTGTGGGAGTACCTTTCCCGCACTGAAAACGTATGGGGGTAGGGGGGGTAAGGTGCGCTCTTCCTGCTAGTAATGGTGATGACTTGTGTGTGTTTGTGAGTGGTGTTAATTAGAATGTTTCTTCTGGTGGTGGTGATGTTTTGGGAGTGAGGAGGGTGTGATTGGGTATGGAGTGTAGTTTGGAGTAATGTGAAAAGGGGAATGGAATAGGATCAAAATGAGGCCAGCGAGACACAGTAATTTTGGGCAAAATCTTTTATTGAGTAGTCACAATGCTGCTCTGTTAAGATCCCGGGCAGGTGGGTGGGGTTCAGTGATGAGTGGTGATGAGACTGGGGAGGTAGGTGGACCCATTTAGGGGTCTCCTTCCCGTGCGGTTCAGTGACCTTGCACGTCACCCCTGCTGGACCTATGGTCGACAGTCTAGGAAGTCTCGGGGGGTGGGGGGATTTGCATAGTGGGTTGGAACACCTGTGCGGCGTCCCGCATGTTGGTGTGAGTCTTGGCAGTACTTACCTACCGGTAGGTTTTTTGTTGTGGTGATGTAGGTCGACGTTGCGGCTGTTGCAGATTAGTTGGAAGCTGCAGGTTTGTTGGTGAGCTGGATCAGCGTGTTGCTGGTGTGCTGCAAGTGCACGGCTGTTCTGATTGGTCTGCGGAGGTCAGCGACCATAGTATGCAGCTGAAATTGGCTCTTGGTCGTGCCGCTGGTGGTGCGGAGCCAGAGGTGTGGATGGGTGAGCTGCTGGGAGGCTGGGTTGCAGCGTGTGTGCTGAGACCACCCCTGGGGGGTGGTCTGCCCGGGATACTGATTCAAAAAAAGCCAGGGAGGAGGGGGGTGTGGAAAGTGTGACCGGGATGGAGCTGGTCACTGGCGATGTTGGCTGGGTGGACTTGCGGCCGGATGTGCGGGATGCTCTTATCACTGACGGTCCCTCGTGGAAATGGGGATCGACGGTGGAGACACCCCTGGCCAGGAGTGAGTTGCTGAGCACGCCTGGGAGCAGGGGGGGAGAGGGGCTGGTCCGGGGTGGAGCCAGTCACTGGAGGTGTGAGCGGTGCGGACCAGCAGGCGGGTGGGCTGAGAGCTTTCTGCACTGGTGGTCCCTGGTGGGGATGGGGATCTTTAGTGGAGGTCTGCCTGGATCGGTGTCGGGTTTGATGTGCCCAAGAGTTCTGTGGTGGGAGCAAAAGGGTTAATGTCCAAGTAGAATCAATTAGAGCTGTCCAGGTGTGCAGGTAGTGAAACTGAAAATAATCAAGCCAGGTTTGCAGATAGTGAACTGAAAATAATCAAGCCAGGTTTGCAGGTAGTGAACTGAAGCGCAGGATGTCAGCAGGCTCAGGCACTCAGGTATGGGCAAGGGTGATGGAGGAAGCGGGGTAGTCCAGTGGGAACTAGGAGCTGACAGGCAGACTGGCAGACAGCGAATTCACAGGAACAGGAAAGCACAGAGAACTCCCTCTCAGCTAGGCTGAGATACACATTGCACTGGCAAAGAAGGAAGGCACTGACCCTTCCTAAATACTCCATGCCGTGCTGTTACTGGCTGGAGGGAACATGTGACTCACCAGGATTGGCCAGCCGCATCACATGGCCAGAAGGCAAGATGGCGGCGCCCATGCCAAATGGAACGGAGATGCCGCCAGGCCTTACCAGCGCAGAACAACGCACAACAACGCGCGCAGCCAAAGCCCCCCGCCAGACACCAGCTCCGCCACCAGACAGCCCGCGCCACAATGACCTCACAGGTAACACTCGCCTAGCGCCATACTGAAATACCCTGGCCGTGACACGTAGGGAGGAGGCAGGGAAAATGTGGCATGATTTTATAAGCATTGCGTAATTTTTGCCCCGCCACTTCCCCTAATAATGTGAAGAGCCCTGGTTATGTCTATCTGGCTGGCGTGTCTACCAGACTTCTTTCTGCTGGTTTCTACTATTTAATAATCGTGTACAGCACAAAATAGTATACATATATCAAGAGGTTATGGACCCAGACAACCAGACAACCCAGATGACATAGAACACTACATGACAGACAGGTTGATCAGTGAAGCTGCAGAGTGTCTCAATATACAAACATGCACACAGTAGCTGCATCCATGATTTATTACACTTAAAGGATCAGAGAATGGAAATGCAAGTTAAGCATGAGAGGCTGTTGAAAGTTACAATTAATCCAGGTGACAATTCTTACCCAGATGATATAGATAAAGCCACTGGAAGAATTAGGCTTGATTGGTGAACAACATGTTTATTCTATCATAAATGGGAAAATGTTTAACCCCTGGGGAGCACCACCAATCATTCAACTAGAAAGGATTTGTCCAAATTATCTAAGACATATGTTGGTTTATGTATGATCGACCTAATATTCTTTATATCCTGTGCAGATTTTTCTTCTTTGTTCTTGTATAAATGGGAAAATGTCAGCATGTAACATGTGGACAGCACTGCACTGAGTATATCAGGAGACAAGTGATGTGTTAGTGACATACTTGCCAACATTTGACTTCTTGTCCCCGGGAGAAGCCCGGGGAGGAGAAGCAGGTGGGAGGTGTTGGGGGCGGGACCGGATGAATAAAATTGCGTCATTAGCTCATGCCCCCTACTTGCAGACCCGCCAATCTGCAAGAATATTCTCCTTGTTCTGCCCACTTCACTAGTAAGTGGGCAGAATGCGGGAGAAATGCCTGCCCTTCCGGGAGTGCGGGGGATTACCCGAATAATCGGGAGCCTCCTGCGATTTCCGGGAGGGTAGGCATGTATGGTTAGTGAGAACAAGGCAACATGTGACAGGGACAGTGACATTATGTTAGGAGGGGAATGGTGGCAGCAGGAAGTCACAGAATGAGATAAGGGACAGACTGGGATTATCAAGCAGCCCCAGCATTGAGAGGGCATCAGCCTTCATTATTAATCTTATTTCAATCTAATAATGTTATAAACGGTTCCATCATCCACTGAGCATCACACTATTACAGTTATTTTCCCAGTGCACCAGTAGGAGCTGAGGGCCTGATTCAGCAAGGATCGCTGATGAGATCGCGGCAGCAAGCGTGTACCTCACATCCGCAATACCTTACATGTCTGTGAAAACATCGGTACCATCGAGTACCATCGGAACCTCACGCACAATTAAGGCAGGTCAGACCTCACTCACAAACTGCTAAACTTCCTGACGGTATCTAAGTTTAGGCTGTGTTAGCCGTCGCATGGGCTTAATTATGCATGCCCCTGTAATGGCGTTGATACGCACCGGCACACCTGAGTTTTGCCAACAACCCCTCGTCACCACCCCCAATCAGTACTTCCTGTCAATCACTCTGTGATGGGTCTGCATAGTCACGGCGATCGCAGTTCCGATCACAGTGGCTGTTTCGCGCACGTGCACTGCGATGCGTACGCATGCGCAGAACACAACAAACGACCGGGCGCGTGCGTTTTTGCACTTGCGATCTTTGCTGGATCAGGCCCTTGAATCTACACTTGGGGGTAAATTTACTAAAGTGAGAGTTTATAGAAGTGAGTTTTAGAAGTGATGTTGCCCATAGCAACCAATCAGATTCTAGCTATTATCTTCTAGAAGGTGCTAGTTAAATGCTAAGTAGAATCTGATTGGTTGCTATGGGCAACATCACTTCCTAAAGACACTTCTGAAAACTCTCACTTTAGTAAATTTACTACTTGTGGATCCAGTTTGAAGAGAAAGTTAGGGAACCCAGCTCGAACCACTGATTCTACCAGGCAGCTGGAAAGTGTCAGAATTGCCAGACCGCCAGTCCAGGCCTGCTAGTTAGATGGAGAAAGGAGGAGGATTCTCCCCCAGCACAGAGTAAGGATATGAGTCTCTCTCTCACCTCCCTGATGCCGGATCCCTCCCATGTAACACAGCTCATCCAGGCAGACGTGTGCTTGATCACATCCTCTCCTCCATCCTCAGACCAACAGATAGGAAACAGGAGAGTATATTACATGAGATATTGAAGTTCAAACCACTGGAAACTTACGAAAACTTAAAGAAAATATGCGGTGAGAGGATAAATTAAGTCACAGCCTCACCACAAATCCAGGCTGTCTACTACTTATCTGGTCGTGCATGCCTCTGCTTCCTGCTGTTCGTCCTCCTCAATCTGCAATGCCGATGAATCAAAGACACAAAAAACTAATAGGGCACCTTTCTCCATTCATAAAAAAAATTCCCATATTGTGCAACTTACTAAAAATAGTATACCTGAGGCAGTTGAGCGATGCAGTGGTAAGGGTTAACTTAGCGCTTTACGGGTCAGTCTCTGTATACATGAACTTAAAGCCTCTTAAAAATAAATAGATGAGAACAAAAATTTAACAAAAATAAATACTTTGCAGAATAATGATTCCATGTTAAATGCTGGAGACAACCATTTTGTGGGCCAATATTCCTGAGTGCAATCTTCTTCCGTCCCTGCACACCTGCAAAGTGAGTATGTGAATCTTGAAGAGGAGACAAGATGCATGCATTTGTAAATCAATTACATCTCGCGGGGTTTAATATAAGTCTGCACACCCATACTGTACTGCACTTGCATATTAACGCTCCTGACCTGCCATTTCAAGTGGGCTGTTACGGCAAGACACATGGTAATCTAAATACCGCCATTGTGCAGGAGATGCAACTCCATCTTTGTGCCTAAGCTGTTGACAAGCCCAATTTGGCCACATCTTCGGTTGCATATTGTGCTTGGAAATACATGCGGATCTTCGCCAGAGTTGTCCGCATGCTTTCTGTTGTACCACCCATCTACATCTGCTTGTGAAAGTAGCCACCAGTGCTATATGCACGCGTTTACACCAGCCCTATACTTGGTTCACACTTATCAGGAGAAAAAAGACGCATGCGCAGTTGCTATAAATTGTGATATCTGTCTGCAAAGCAGCCCTGCGTGCATCTCTAAATCATGCCCCAGGCATTCCGGATACTCTTAATATTTCTATACTGTATCCTTAGGCCAATAGGTGGCTGAGCACACCACCAATGCTTCATCGCCTGGCAACCGCCGATTATGGGCCATATCCAATTAGCCCCGAACACTGTTCGGGAGCTAATTGATCCCCGCGATCGGCGAAAAACAGGGATTTTTCGCCGATTATCCCCGATTTTTGCCAATATATTTTTTCTCCCTATCCTGTTATTTCGGGCAAAATAATAGGATAGTTCGCCCGTTAACACATAGGAGCCACGATAAGCTTGTGAACCTATGTGTTCTCGCCCTTTTTTGGGCGAAAAAACGGCTTTTATCATGGATTATTTTTTGGGACACATAAGGTCCTGTTGTCAGGCCGACTTCAGGGCTAATTGGTTAGTCCCGAGCAGGCCCCGTGCGAGCTAATTAGCCGCGGTTATTTACCGCGGCTAATTGGATATGGTCCTATCTCTTGCGTTTTGTAAAAATGTTAGTGTGAAGTTGGCTGCGCTGTTTTCTTTTAGAAAAGCAAAGCAAGGAATAAAACCCAGCCTTTGAACTCAAATATGAGAGAACTGGGCCGCGGCGTACTCTCCCACGTGACACCCTGATTCAGACAGGAGATTCTTCCCCCAGCAGTCTGAGCTCTGGAGCTGACATCTGTACTGTAGTAACCCCAGTCTGGGCCATGGCCATATTGTTTTCATCTGCTTGAGGTTCTCGTGTAAGAGCTGTTTCCTCCCTGTGGTCACATTATCCCACCAGGGGGCAGATGACATGAAACGGTGACTGTGACACATGTATCTCGCCACCGGTGGAGCAATTACACGCTGCGTGATGCTAAAGTGAGATCACAGGAAAAGTCCAGGAGTTTTACAACTCTTTCACGTTCAGTGGAAGATGCCCAGAGTGCACGTCCGCCCTCCCTAATGCTGAACGTCAGGGCGCATGTAGCAAGTTACTAATCTAGATAGGATCTGAAGATATGCAGCTCTTACTGGCTCATGCTTTCATCATGGATCTCAAATTTGTATTTTGTATGATTCGTGGTGGAGTTTTGTGGCACTTTCCGCACAAATGTTGACGATGACGAGTCTTCTAACAGTTAATTGGTGGGACAACCTGCAGCCCCTCAGAGATTCCGTGGATCAGGTTCTTGGGGAATGGGGAGACACCTCTTGTATCCCTAAATAAATACATGTTTCCAGGAACGGTAACCAGGAGGATGCACTTTGCTAATTTACAGCCATTTAAAGTAATCTTCTTTAAAGAGAGTGTGGAAGAATTCCTTGTTAAAGTGGCCCTGCCACCCACAAACAGGGGTGGTGGACATTTTATCAGCTGAACTAATGTCCATTGGCCTACTAATTCACAGTGAGCCAGTATCTCATAAATATTAATCAGGCCTCATAAATATTAGTCAGAGAGTTCCGTTGTGATGTTATATTGATAGACTGTGTATTATTTAGTGGACACCTCTGTTGTTTCAGCAGAAAGGTCACCAACGAGTTGCCTGTTGAGATAGGTTGTTATTATTACTATTATTATTATTATTATTATTATAATTAAACTTTGTTTATAGGACAGCAAATGGGGCCCACAGCATCGTACGGAGGTGCGCACGGGGGGAGGGGCACAACAGTACATGGTGACACAGTGCAATACAGCACAAAATTAACAAACAACACTACAACTTTACAACTTTCAACTCAGCTACTGATGCAGGTGGGGCAAGGGGAGTGTTCATCGCAGGCTGGAACCTGTACCCTTTGGCTGGGGCGCAGCTAACAGGTTTAGAGTCACTGAAAGAGGTGCGAAGCAGGGACACAGGGTGAGATGTACTAAGGTTGCGGTGACCATTCCGCCAGTCACCGCAACCTTACTAATCGCATATGTACTAACACTGGGTTTTTACCGTATTTTTCCTTTAGTACATCCTGCCCAGGGAGTGGGTGGAGTCCAGGGGCAGAGAGACCATGGAGGAGGTGGTGAGAGTAGCTGGTGAGCAATAGTGGATGGTGACACTGGGGGGAAGAGGGCCCTGCTCTTAGGAGCTTACATACTAAAGGGACGGGGGAGACAAACGGATGACACAGGGGAGCTGTGGGCAGGGGACAAGAGTAGGAAAGAGGGAGGATGAAAGGGGGGTGAGGTAAACTATGTGACGACAGGTTAAGTGGTGGACTAGTAAGCTTGTACGAAACAAGTGAGTTGTAAGTGCACCTTTGAAGCTATGCAGTAGTGCGAGGGAGATTTTTCTAGTAATGGGGGTGCAGCACAGGAGAAAGCTTGGATTGGGGAGTGAGCGGTAGCGACTAGAGGGGAGGAGAGGCGACAGTCATTGACCTACCGGAGAGGGCGGGAGGGGGTGTGTATGGAGATGAGGTTGGAGATGAAGGGAGCTGTGGAGTTGGATAGGGTAAAACGTGCCCATTAGCAAGCTTGGTAAAGCTAGGTAGCCTTCTAGCTAAGGTTGAACGTTGGCAGCGTGGGTGGTGTAATGTGGGCGGGAAATCAATTTTATAGGTAGGGCCCCCCACAACCTAGTTGCTCCGGTGACCTCACAAGCTTTATTCCAGCCCTGCTAACCCTAAACATAACCCTAGCACTATATCTAGTACTAACATGTACTGACTGTGAGCACGCACAGCATTGACACAATGAACATGTTGACATAGTGACATTTGTGTATTATAACATATTACATTACATGGGGGAGATGTACTAAGCTCTGGAAAGTGATAAACTGGAATGTGATAAACCAACAGCCACTCAGCTCCCAACTGTCATGTGTTTTAAAAATGACAGTTGGGAGCTGATTGGCTGGTGGTTATCACTCTCCAGTTTATCACTTTTCAGTGCTTAGTACATCTGGCCCGTAAAATCCATGGAAACATTATGACTGGATACCACATTTTGTTCAGTTTTGTAACTGATAGAAGTGATGATCCTCTGCCTGTTAGTTTGTGCATTTGTATTTGATTAAATGTTATGAAGGAGGATATTTAGGGTGTTACTCTAACTCTGTCTCCTTAGATGTACCGTGTGTGCTGCAGGATAATACACAGTGTATGTAAGCTGTATTATAGTGACATGTTTTACTGCCGCGCTCCCAGAAACACCAATCACGCTGCTCCGTCTGGTGTCAGCCAAGGTAACATTGTGGTGGCCCCCTCTCCCCACTTTATAGCTGCAAATGGTTTCCTTTTAAAGGAAGTGCCCCTCGTTCCTCATTTTCTTTACATTAACTCTTCCTGTGCCTGAAACCAGGGTTATACACAGCATATGAATCCCACATGTAGTTCACACATCTGGCCTTTTACTGCAGTACCTAATGCTGGCCCCTGGATCCCCCACTTATATAGTGGTGAGAAATATTTAGTGGGAAAAGTCTTTAGAAAAAAAGCACAAGAATTGAAAATATCAATATTCATAGAATAATCGTATGATATATTTACATGATTTTCATATCTTCTCTGTGATTTGGGATATTTTGTTAAACTTTGGCAGTTTTATGAGAAGATTAGAGCAATGTGTATTGAGTGGCAGATGGTAGTAGCACAGCGTGGTCAGATTTATTACTGCTGAGCTGACGTGTCTCTCTATCCATCTAACTCCCCGTCTCTCCATCATTCCATCTCTACATTTCCCTATTTATCCATCACCCACAATCACTGCATCTCTCTATCTCTCCATCATTCCATCTCCCCATTTACCCATCACCCACAAACTCCTCATCTCTCCATTTCCCCATCTCTCCATCTCCCCATCTCCTCATATTTTCATATCCCTATCTCCAACTCTCCATCATTCCATCTCTCCATCATTCCATCTCTCCATTGTCCCATCACCCATGATCTTCTCATCTCTCCACCCCCCCATCTATCCATTTCCCTGTCTCTCTATCTCCCCATCTCTTATCTCTCCATCTCTCAACCTCTCCTCCCCCATCTCTCATCTCTCCATCCCCTATCTCTCCTCCCCATCTCCTCGTAGCTCCATCTCCCCATCACTCCATCTCCCCCAATCTCTCCAACTCTACATAACCCCATCTCGCCATCTCCCCATTTCTCCATCATTCTATCTCTCCATCCCTCCATCTCCCCATTTTCCCATCACCCATGATCTCCTCGTCTTTCCACCCCCCCATCTTTCCATTTCCCTGTGTCTCTATCTCCCCATCTCTTATCTCTCCATCTCTCAACCTCTCCTCCCCCATCTCTCATCTCTCCATCCCCTATCTCTCCTCCCCATCTCCTCGTAGCTTCATCTCCCCATCACTCCATCTCCCCCAATCTCTCCAACTCTACATAACCCCATCTATCTCCCTCAATCTCTCCATCTCTCCACATCCCCCTCAATCTTTTCATCTCCCAATCTCTCCATCTTTCTATTGGGCCCCATACATCTGCGATGGACTGCCACGATCCCGCGATGCTGCAACCCAGCATTGCAGGATCGCAGAAATCCAATATGTTGGATTTCGGCAATATGACAATCGCAATCAAAAAATGATCGCAATTGTCAAATTGCAGATATTTAACATGTCAAATGTCTGAGATCCTGCGACGGATCGCAGGACATCGATGGTGGGCGATTGGAAATTTCCGATGGCAATCGGAAATTTCCGTTCACAGCTCTGCATCGCGGTGAACTATCGCATATGTATGGGCACCTTGTGTCCCCATTTCTCCATCTCACCGATCATTCCATCTCCCCATCTGTCCATTTCTCCAAATACCCATCTCCCCATTTCATCGTCTCCCCAACTCTCATCTCCCCATACCTCCATCTCCCAATCTCCCCATCTCTCCATCTCCCAATCTCCCCATTTCTCCATATCCCCAGCTCTTCATTTCACCATCTCCCCAACTCTAATCTCCTCCAATCTCCCTATCCCTCCTTCTCCCCATCCTCCATATCCCCCAATTTCTCTGTCTCTCCATCTCCTCATCTCCATGTCTCTCCATCTCCCACTCTCGCCATTTCTCCATATACCCAGCTCCCCATTTCTCAGTCTCTATCTCCCACCTCTCTCCCAACTAGAGATCTGTCTCCACATCTAAAATGATTTCTCAACAGTAAACAATTGCACCTTCCAGATCTACCCTTAGCATAATGTGACCTATAGTGATCTGCGGTAATCTGTGGTGAGAAGCATCCTCTCGTCACCTGACCTGTCTATATCTGCATTTCTCTGTGTTTTGTGTGTGTGTGTTGTAATAATTTAATATAATCTCCCTGAATGTGGAATATGTTGACATCCTGTAAATAAAGGATCATACTCGAAGATTGAAAATATAAAACATACCCAGCATGGCCTTTGCCCACTTACTGTGCTTTAGGTAACTAATGATGTCTATATACATGGCTCATGCTTCCATGTACAGTTTACTATTGTGCCTGCTGTTGTACAACAGCCATTGGATGCACTGGGTCCCCCATAACTGTATCACAAATCCCCATATAATGGTGTAATAAAAATGTGCACCTGCAGCAATGCATTTATGTGTGTTTATGTGTCGGCGTTTCTGTGTGAATGCGTCCCTGTATTATAATCAGTGGTGGCTCCAGAGGTTAAAATAAGGGAGCCACACCAACTGCCACCCTAAACGCTGCCAAACATCGCCGGCCGGGACTCACTGACAGTTAGTGTGGCTCCCCTATTAGAATTTTTGACTGTGCTGCAGCCCAACCTCTGGAGCCACCACTGATTATAATGCACCACTACAGTAATTTACTGCAGATACTAGAATCCCATCTCAGTTCGGCTGTCAGACTCATCCCTTTTCATCATGAGGAACGACCATCCAAGCTCTGTATGTTTACAGCAATAAAGTACCTGGGACACAGCTACTAAAGGCTGGTCGATGGCCACGGGAATGCCCATACAGCACAAGGACATGAGCCTTCTCTGGAACCAGAAGAGGAAGGAGGATTAGATAATATACAGTAAGTTGGGAAGTTGTGGGTGACATCAGATGACTGGATGATATTTCATGACTTGACCTTTTGCTGTCTCTCTTTGCTCCAACCACACAGCACCACCGGTTCCTGCACAGAGATAGAATGGCTGCTTTATTATTGCTATATGATAATGCTTTTACCTTACAGTAACCACACACACTTTCCCCAGCACCGTCTACAATTGTTGTCAAACTATATGTATCAAGTGCTCCTCACTCCTCTAGAGAACGATGAGCTGTGTAAATACAATCAGCCTGCTTGTGGTCAGAGAGTCTGTCAGTGACTCTTCTTAATGTAGTACTGTAATATAATAGAGGGTGCATTACCCCTTATACATTTTTTCACATCCTACAGCAATTTATAGGATTACCACTAGGGGGCAGCATTGGAACATTTTGCTTTGCTCATAAGCTTTTTAAAGAATAAAATAACATTTTAATCAATTTAATGTATAGAGTGCATTAGACTATACTGAGAAACAAATGCATAATAAATTGTCAAATGTGCTGCAGTTCTTCGTTTTTTTTTTTAATGCTAAACCAGTAAGTGGCGTTTTACATGCAAATGCCTATGAATTGTCTATATATAGGAAATGTATAACGGCATGCGACAGAAGTGATGCCGAAAGAGCATAAGAATACTGTTGCATCTTGCAGGCGTCTGGAACAAGCTTCTGAAAAGTTTCCTTACAAACTATAAGACTTGACACACTCCAGCCCATGTCACAAAAAATAAACAAGTGCTAATTAGTTTTCCTTTCCCCAGTACAGCAACTACTGGCAGAGCTACTGGCAACGCAGGTGCAGCCGCTACAAGGGCCAGTATCATTCTGGAGGGGCTTTTCTGTGCATGTGCTCTGCCCCGTATATGCTTAGAGTGGCCACCTTTGTTCTTGTGAGGCAGGAGGCTGGTGCCGCATTACTGGGCCCTACCACAAGCTGTGCTGTGGTTCCCAGCGATCCCACGTCCCACCCCTGAGACTACATTTTATTGCATCAGTCACATGAGATGAATAAACTTTGTCAACTTGGGGTCAAGTCATTACCTTGGTAAAAACAATCTCAGTATGATAAGGATAAGATGAATGGTATGGTCAAACTCAACTCAACCCAAAATACAAGTTGATTCGTCATGAAACAACATCTTATAATAAATATATAGAATAGATATAAATATATCATGATGTCATGTGAGACAAATGATGTCATGTTATAATTATATACACTACATATTGTTATACTAAGTGGAGTTAGCTGAAGATACACCCATTTTTGGCAATAATGTTAGTTTCCTAGTATGGGAAGATCTGCAAAATGTATCAGTAAATGTGTTTTCCGAGTTGAAGAAGGAACAGGAGAATCATTCTGTAGAGATCATAAAACTAAGTAACATGCTAAATGGTTATAGCTTATCCTGGGTCATATTACAAATAGTCTCTGTCACCAACCAAGTACTACTGTACAATGTACATATCAAGACTAAATATACCAAATAAGTGACATAGGAGCATAAGGGGTAGTTGTTCTAAGCCTTGGAGAGAGATGAATAGTACCAACCAATCAGCTCTCTGTCCACTTTATCGCTCTCCAAGGGTTAGATTTACTATAGCTTCCAAAAATGAAAAAATGGTGGTGTTACCCATAGCAACCTTATAGCTCTCATTACTCTATTGCATACTAGAAAATGATAGACAGAATTTGATTGGTTGCGATGGGGAACACATCCACTTGTCTGTTTTAGAAGCTTTAGTAAATCTACTCCCAAGGCTTAGTACATCTCCCCCCCCTCCCCTACGTTTTATGGCAGCACTACTTTCTGTAAGCCAGGACATGTCATTTCTTCTTCCTGCTTATTTCACATTAGAGTTACAGTTATTTCTTCTTTTCGTTGGTTATTAGGTACCAGTAGATGTACTCAAAACACACACAAATCCCAAAGGATTTAGAGCTTCTGTTGAATAAAGTCCTGGGGCGGGATGCAGCAAGCCGAGAAATGCGGGACAACTCCAAAAATGCGGTTTTGACCGCATTTCTCATGTGCACCAAGCCCCGGAGTGCATCAGAGTCTTGGCTGTGGTGGGTAACGTCATCTTCCTGATGGCGTTACCCACAGGTGCCTATGGGCTACTCTACGCAGAGTGCTGGCGCATGCGCAGAAGGACGCCGGAGGGGCTTCTGGGTCATAGACCTGGAAGTCCCTCCACCGCAAAGGGCCACTCTTACCGACAGAGTGGTCCCTTGCGGGGATAATTATGCATCCTGGCATCACCAACACCGGCATGCATGAGATGACCAGCGGAATGCGATGCGTCATGCATCCCGCCCTTGGGGCCTCATTTATCAACGAGTTTTATCACTCAAAACGAGTGACAAAACTCATTGTGTATGATAATGGTGCTCCAGTCTGTTTGAAAAATGACAGCTGGGAGCTGATTGCCTGGAGCGCCATTTATCATACGCATCAAGTTTTATCACTCGTTTTGAGTGATGAAACTCGTTGATAAATGAGGCCGATGGTGAGATTAGTCAGTGTAGGGTAGGTTTGGATGAGGAGCGAATTTAGAGACTGGATGGGCGGGGCTGGACACACACGCTGAGTGAATGACACTTTCTTCCATCTGATTGTACAGGAGCTACTCTGACAGCACAGTGGGTCTCAAATGGGCAGAAATACAGCAGAGGTATACAGCCTATGTCTCTCACACAGCAGAGGTATATAGCCTATGTCTCTCACACAGCAGAGGTATAGAGCCTATGTCTCTCACACAGCAGAGGTATACAGCCTATGTCTCTCACACAGCAGAGGTAGTGGTAGACAACCCATGGCTCTCACACAGCAGAAGTACACAACCTATGACGCTGCAGAGGTATGCAACCCATGCCTTTCACATAACAGAGGTAGGCAACCGATGGCTCTCACACTGCAGAGGTAGGCAACCGATGGCTCTCACACTGCAGAGGTAGGCAACCGATGGCTCTAACACTGCAGAGGTAGGCAACCGATGGCTCTCAAGCAGTTCAGAAAGCAGATGTGGGCAACCTATGGCTCTTACACAGCTGTGTTGTGAAATGACCTATCCCAGCACACAATGGCAGGCAGCATACTGGGTCATGTAGTATAGCAACACTACTGGGGGGGCCACAGAGGTGGACGCAATGCCAATGTTTTTGCAGTTAATCGATTATCGGTGGTCTGCGCTTGTGTATGAGTCGTACTGCGCATGCGTCAAATTACATTGGCGTTTGCATCAAGGATTTGGACGCAGTATTATTGACAGTCAGAACATTTGTGGGAGGTTTTTTGGGGAATGGCAGCTCATATGTAGGCATGCAACGACCATTTCCGCGGTGTGACACAGACTGCGTACGCAGTAAAATGGCTCTAGCATCTCAGTTTCCACGCCTATTCTGCACGACCATAGGGTTGCTTAGCTAGTAAATTGTCGGCGGAAGGTTACGTTTACGCAAGCGGCAGACTTGAGAAACAGTCAGTTCACGTCTCAGTACATAGCTTGGCGACTGCGACATTTGCATATTTTCGCCAGCGTGCTGAGAAGCCATATGCATCCCACTCTGAAGTAGGCTCGCAGTATCACTGTAGTACAGGATCCGAGCTGTCAGTGCAGTGAGCCGTTCTCTAGCCCTGAGCTACAATCAGCTCATTCACCAGTGTTGCTGCACTTGTGTCATTACAGGAGCCACTCAGTGAGTGCAGCAATTACCCTGTCCTGGTACGAGAGCAATTATGGGATGAGATCTGAGGAGTAATTACGGTTAAATTCTCCCATTCACCCATAACTGCAATTTATACAACTCGGGTCAATTTACAATATAGTGCAAAATAATGTGAGCCTCCTGCAGTTTATGTTTCATTTCCACCAATAAGATTGCTAAGATTGCCGTCCTCTGATCTCAGCGGCATGGAGAGAGAATGTATCATGTATGAGACGTGTCCCATAATTTATCCATCAGCTGCATGGATGTCTCCACCTAAATTATATGGACAGACTTACATGCAATCCAAAATACGCAAGATCCGGTTTTTAGATCCGAGATCCGAAGTTGTTGAAAAGACCCGAGCAGGGACTCGGGGCCTGATTCAGAGCCGGACGCTCTGAACGAGCGCCTGCTCTGGATCAGGGCGTGTTTTTTTTTTGCGAGGCGGCCTCGTGGACACTCGCATAGCTGTGGGTTACCACCCACAGCTTATGCGAGCGTCCGTGATGATGGTCGGGATGGTCAACACCATCGCGACCATCGGGCTTGCGACGAGACCCTTGTGGTAGGGTCTCATCTGCCGCAAGCCCTGGAGTGATTTTGGCTCTATCAGAGCCAAAATCACTCCCACTGACATCACTAGTGATGTCAGTGGGGCCGGACCCAGACGGTAGGCGTTCCCATGGGAACGCCTCCGCCTGGGCAGCCATGCCCCCGGCACGCCCACCAAAGGGGGCATGCTGTCAATCACCATCGACAGCACGCCCCTTTTGGTGCGAGACCCATAACGACGGCTACCCCATCGTTATTCGGGTCTCGCACATGCGCACAACGGAGGCGCCTCCTTCGTGCACATGCGCATTTGAGAAACATCGACCCGCTTGCGAGCGCTCAGCGCTCGCGAGCGGGTCTGAATGAGACCCTCAGTTCTACTTGGAACCCAAAAGTGATCCGAACCAGGACACGGTTTGACTTGACTCCAAAGTTCGAGTGTGTTCGGTTTTTCAGCAAAACCGAACCGCTCATTTCTACAAAAACCAAGATCTCAGGCCACGCCCTCATTGTGACTTTGCTTTGCGGTGACATGTGCTCTATGTGAGTACCAATCACCAGCAGCTCAGAAGTATACTGTCAGCCCCCCTGACTTGCAGCGTGCATTGTTTGCTAGCTACTGTATATACATAGTTGGTAACTTATTACAGTTATTGAAAAGATAGGAGTGAGTTATAAGAGCACAGTAGTTAGCTATTACGTAATCTTGTCTGTGGTTCTGGATACAATGTAGATAAAGCATTGTATAGGGCATATAAAAGATAAATGGAACTTGTATATACTGTAGTTCACATGACTGTATCAGATTGATAAAGATGTAATTAGGGATCTGCAGTGTGTTGGAAAGGACTTGGAGAGATACAGTATTGATGATAATAGGATTATGTGTATAGTTTACATGCCTGTGTCAGATTTGTGTTCTAGAGAGATGTACTAAGCCTTGGAGAGAGATAACATGGAGAGAGATAAAGTACCAACCGATCAGCTCCTAACTGTCACTTTGCAGGGGTCTTCAACCTTGGCCCTCCAGCTGCTGTGGAACTACACATCCCAGCATGCACTGCCCTAGTTTTAGCATGCTGTTATATCAAAAAGGTGGCAGTGCATGCTGGGATGTGTAGTTCCAGGCTGTGTTTGAAAAGTAACACTTTGGTGGGCACTTTATCTCTCTCCAATGGGGGGCACTTTATCTCTTGGTAATAATGATTGGTGGGCACTTTCTATCCAATGCTTAGCAGGGTCGCCAAGAGGGGGGGGGGAGCGGGTACTAATTACCAGGGCCGGGTTTACTGGTGGAGCCTGGCGGGGGCCTGGGTCCGGTGCAGCCCTCCCTCCCTCTTACCTCACAGCAGCCAATCACACACTGCTGTGTGCTGGGCTGCAGTGGGAGACTGCTCGTGCCCGCTGAGAAGCAGCCGCATCAGTTTCCTATGCCTGTGGGGGGGAGCAATCACACTGATCGCGCCCCCCCCCCTGATTTTGCACTGGGCTGAGGGGCTCACAGCACGCTGCTGCTGCAAATATATATTTTGGATCCTAAAGGGGCATGGCCTCGCCCCCTTCCCCAGGGCCCAGCACGGTTCTCAGGGCCTGATTCAGAGCTGAACGCTCTGACTAGAGCGCTCGCTCTGAATCAGGGCCATCCTATTTAAATGTGGAGCGGCTTTTTGGACGCTCGCATAGCTGTGGGTTACCACCCACAGCTTATGCGAGCGTCCATGATGATGGTCGCGATGGTCAAAGACCATCGCGACCATCAGGCTTGCGACGAGACCCTGCGGTAGGGTCTCGCTGCCGCAAGCCCAGGAGTGATTTTGGCTCTGTCAGAGCCAAAGTCACTCCCACTGACATCACTAGTGATGTCAGTGGGGCCGGACCCAGACGGTAGGTGTTCCCATGGGAACGCCTCCGTCTGGCAGCCACGCCCTCGGCACGCCCACCAAAGGGGGCGTGCTGTCAGTCACCATCGACAGCATGCCCCCTTTGGTGCGAGACCCCGAGCGACGTATTTCTCGTCGCTCGCCGGGTCTCGCGCATGTGCTCGACGGAGCTCCCTCCGTCGTGCGCATGCGCATTCGCACAACATCGACCCGCTAGCGAGCGACCTTCGCTCGCGAGCGGGTCTGAATGACCCCCTCAGTGCCCCTGATGCTTAATACATCTAACCCCTAGTGTTGGGTTGAGTTGTGTGATGCAGAAGCTGAGATACAAATGAGTGCACTTACATTATAGTTGTGGTGCCTGTGTCAGATACTGTACATGTAATATTATTTATTGATCTCATACACATTCATTTTATCACCAGTACTGCATCACCTTCCCAAATCTCCATCCAATACTGCACCTCCCTAATTGCATCTTTACCAATGTGACACAGGTTCCTGAACCCTATACACTGTATATACCTTCCCTGTATCATGAGTACGATGAGACTTATTCAGAGTTGGATGCAAACTTAATTGCAAAATGCGTCTGAAAAAATGTAGCATTTTTGCAAACTACTGTATTCAGAGTTGGGCACATGTGCAAATTTACAAACTCGGCTCCCTTAGCGTTACGGATGCACCCGGAATACGCCTGGAAGCGCGGCTTCCTTGTGAGCACGCAGAATAAAAAAAAAATCACAGTACACAGTGCATAAACATTTGATTCAATGGGCGTACAGTGCAGATAATACAGTGAGTAAAACACTGTAGCAGACGTTTGAATATATTTGCATAACTGGGTGTGTTTGAGATATTGTCGTCCAATCGAACACAGTTGCATCGTCATCCTCACTAGTGTGCCACTTGTGCCAGGGTTTCAGTGCCCTCCAGGTAGTCACAATTCACAGCTACATGCCCTTACTGGACTTTGCACACCCCTTGCCCATGTCCCCGGATATATACACATTCCCTTATTCTTGAGAAATTGATGATTATGACGGCAATTTGAATAAATCAATATTTGGCCACACTGAAAGTCTGTGGATGCATAATTCCCACACTGGGGGGCTGTGGGCTTCCTATACCATGATAAATCACTCTTGCTACTTCCACAAACCTACCTCTAATTTACATGTAATAATAAGTGTTTTTGGGTTATCTTCCTCACACTGTGAGTCTTCAGTAAACCAGAGCTTTAGCTCAATCAGTGGCACAACTACTTGGCACAATGGAGCTCATTCAGACCCGCTCACTAGATGCGTTCGCTTGCTCCCTGCATATGCAAATTCAGCGTACACCCAGCAAGGCAGGCGATCGCACAGCAAGGCATTAGCACACCCACTATGTCTTGGCGTGCGATCACTTTGTGTATGCAGATGCCCACCAGCCATTCATAAGACGCCCAATTGCGCACGTCATCTCCTGGAAGTGCACGAAAACATTGGTACATCGAGCACCACGCAGCGCTTGAGGTTGACTAAACCCTGCCGCAAGCACTGCGATCACTTCAGTGTGAAAGCCCACCAAGTGACGTGTACCATGACGCCGCCTTTTAATTATGCACGCCTCTGAAACGGCGTGGAAATACTCAGGCACGCCTGCGTTCGCACCTCCACTCCCCCGTTACTAGTGCCCTGCCCCTGTCACCACCCACAAATGGCTTCTCCTGTCACTCATTCAGCTGGGCTGTCTATGTTGGCCGAGCGACCGCTTCCCGATCTCTCGCAGTGGTCCGCGCACGCGCATTGCGATGCGTACGCATGCACAGAGAGCGACTGTTGGCCAGCTAAGAGCTCTCTCATTATAGCGAGCAGGTCTGAATCAGCTCCCTAGTTCTAAAGGGTTAATAGAGAGCCAGTGTCATTAGGCCGGCTTCCAGCTTGCTCTGCGGCTTAAACTCTTCACTGTAAAAGAAATGCTCTCTGGCAGCTGTACTGGCTATTGGTAGGGTATTATTGTGCAATAAAAATTGTCAAATCAGAAATAAAACAGAAATAAACAGTTTATCTCACTCACTTGGGAATTTTAAGCACTTTGTTTTACTTGTCATGTTACACTGTGTTATTATCTCCCCTCCAGAACAAACAGTGACGAGAGTCCAGACGCTTCGCTTTTCCAGAGAGGGATTTTGGTTGTCTGTGATATGAGGTTTGTGCCGCCTGATCCCCAGCTCCGTGTGGTTGGGATGTAATGGTTTTGGTCCCAGACTTCGTACCAAGACGTGAGCGAAGTCAATCAGTCCAGTAGCCACCAGTATCCACCATACAGATCCCAGTATCCACCATACAGATCACGTCACTGCTATTAGGAAAGGCTTGTGTACCACACATATAATATAGAGAGCACATGCCGTATAGAGAAGTATCTAAAGCTTGCGGGAATATTTATTATTGGGAATTAACCTCGATAATTATAATTATTGCGGCAATAAGACATTAAGTAGTGCTTGACTAATTAATGTTAATTATTATTAAGAGTAAGAACCCATCCCTGCAATGTATTAGAAGTAAAGTGATTGCTAATGCTTTCACTTTACTTGCGTGTTTGGGACCCAGCTGTGCTACTTGTCATGCACAAAGGGGTCCTACAGTTAGACTACCGTGACCAACATCATATGAGGATGGTGTTAGCATCTGGGGGCCAAGCTTGGTAAATTTGGCTAGCAGTCCCCATAGCAACCTACAGTATGATGGCTGTTTTGGGAAACATAAACAAGGGGGATCGCAGCAGATATCTTCGTAGGAGGCCGCGGCCAGGCGGAGAAACTGAACCTGCCATAGGGCTGGTGAAAGTTTCAATGGTGCCACTGATGGTGGCGTATAAGGAAGCACCAATCGGTATTACAGCGCACTCGGGCTCTGAAAATGGGCGTCTCAGTCCTTGCAAATCCAGCTGCACGGTTGCAGGCAGGGGAAGGGGTTTGTAGGCCATTTGCATAAACTTGCAGACTGGCGACCGCTAACAGACGCTGCTGCGCACGCTTTTGCATGTGACTCAGTATCAGGCCCAAGCAGGGCTGTATTAACCCATGGCCGGGCCCCTAGGCTTTCAGGTACTTCAGGCTCCTCCTGGCACTTCAATCTTTCACCCCATAAGTTCTGTATGGTGAGTGGGACTGGTATGCTTCAGAGGAAAATGAGCAACAGTACATGGTGTAATACAACGTGGCTAGAAGGTGAAATGGAGCGTAGTGTATGGTGTCTACGGCAATAATGGACTAACTTGATTCAGTATAGAGTGAGTTTCTGTTTATTAGCTAAAAATAGAGACACAGTTCTGCAAACAATCCCAATAAAATGTACATTAAATTATCAATAATATCCAGTGCGGGAAGACTGTTGTCAGAGAGGTTGTTGGCGAGATAAGTTTAGGGTGTTCCACTGTCTGTATTCCAAATAGTAGTGATACAGTATTTCCCTGTGGTGTGTCTACAGTGTAGCGTTTACTGAGAGAGAACTTCCTCCAGCGGTGAAAACTACTGTGATGGCGGCGGTCACATGACATCTCATGGAGGTGTTACAACCCTGATGCTAGTGTGCTATTGGTCCGCTGTCTCACCCCCCCCTCTCATTGTCTCAAAATAAACATCAGCTGACTACGAGTGTGTCATGTAACTTCTCCCTGCCCCTAGGCTTCAGCCTTGTCAGCCTTATGAATAATACAATGACATTTTCCCCTTGTCTCATAGGAGAAGCACAAATGAGTAAAGAGTTGCGGGTGAATCTCAGAAACCAAATGACATTGAATAGACCCCTGGTGTCATGAGAAGCGGTTACTTGTCCTTCTATACAGGACATACTATTACACCAGGCTTGCAAGGACCAAAGAGGTGATGTATCAATCTATTATATTATAGAACGTACTATAGAAATGATGGCTAAAAGCCAATTGGCTGCTATAGGTAACCACTCTACCTGTCCTCTTTAGGATGTTTGATACATCTCCCCAGCAACAGAGAACCAGAGTCGTCTATAAACTGGCCAAACGTGGCCTTGCATCCAGTACGTTTCCATGAGGTCCTAGGTGGGAATTCAGGAAGATAACTGCTCATTCATGGTGAAAGTCCTTCACTAACACCATTTAGCAGCGGGCAGTTTCGCACAGACCCCCAGATGCTTCACTCTCATGAAGGCTTTGTGGGGGCTAACGCTCAAATACCTACAATCTATTATTTTCTGATCAGCTCATTGCGCATGTTAAGCCTGTAATCCTGGAAAATAAAAGTCACAGTACCATTTACCATCTGCCATCTTTGCTATTTTCTATGTGTGATGTAAAAAAAAAAATATTTGTCAGAGGCCGGGTACATGGTCCTGTTAGAGAGCAGCACACACCGGCACAGTCTCCTCTCTCTACTATGCATGCTGGGCACTAGGACCCAGGACCAGAGCGATCTCCAACCTGATGACGTCACCGCTGGGCTACTGCTCATATGCAGCTGTCACCATCGTTACTGTGTGGAGTCTAAATGTGCTGTGCGGATGCTCAGTACTTAGCTCTTGACGTGAGACACCTAAATACCGCTGTTAATTCCTGCAATACTGCTACTCTGCTTACTGCTGATACTTACCCAGAGCCGGCCCTAGCCAAATTAGTGCCCTAGGCAAGATTTTAGGTGGTGGCCCCCTCTGTGGGATCCTGAAATGGGGTGTGGCCTCACAGAAGGGGCGTGGACTCATTGTGCCGTGGCCCTTTCTCCCATTGTGCTGTGCTCCTAGCACCCCTTTCCCAGCACAGCACCCACCACCCAGCACAGCACCCCTCTCCCAGCACAGCACAGATCACAGCCCCCCTCTACCAGCACAGCACAGATCACAGTGCCCATCACCCCTCTCCCAGCACAGCACCCATCATCCCTCTCCCAGCACAGCACCCATCACCCTGGCCTTCACCCAGCACAGCACCCCTCTCTCCCAGCACAGCACGGTGTCAGCACCCCCCAACTGACACAGAATCCATATCCCAGCACAGCACTCCCATCACCCAGCATGGCAACACCCCTCACCCAGCACAGCACCCCTCTCGCAGCAGTGAGGACCACAGTATCCCAGCTCTCTCCCAGTTCCAGACTTAATTTACTTGAGTGCAGTGGCTGGCAGGCCACATTCTGGTGCATGTTGCCCCAGCGCTAACCCCTAGCCGTCGTCCAGATGCCCCTCCCCTGAAAACCACCGCTGCACGCTCATTGTTTGCTGCTACCGGGCCCGATCGGAACTACACAGCGGCAGTAACAGCCCACCTAACTGTCATTTTTCAAACACAGCCTGTGAGATGACAGTTGGGAGCTGATTGGCTGGCACCTTATCACTTTCTTATCACTTTTCACTCTGTCTCCTAACACTGCTTAGTAAATAGACCCCTGAGTCTATTAGCATATTTTCCAAAGTCCACTCTGCACGGAATCGCGTTCACGACGGGATTTGCGGCCATCCCCGAATCAAGCCGTATGTCGCAGTTCTCTTACCCATCATTTTACAGAAGCTGATTCTGTCTCCTGAATCAGTCAGAGGTTAATCCTCCTGACTGGCAGAACTTTGGGCTGAGGGCTGATCTGGCCCAGGAGACAGATGCTCCTTGATGTTGCGCATCGCTCGTCCAACCCTCAGACTCCTCCGTACTCTGCACTTTGTTATTTCCTGGACGTTTATCAAACTCCCAGAAAATATAAATGAAGAGAAAGAGAAATAAAATCTCTTTTCCCTGACTTTTATTCCAGAATTGGTATTATGGCTCTGTCTAAGATGTCAGCGTTTTGTTTTCATTTAGCAGCGTAGAGGGGAGACATCAGGACCCCAGATGTAATGCTGTGTTTCCTAGGCTCTCGGCCTGTTTACATAGCAGCACTACAGCAGGGAATCGGCACTTCCAGTGGTGAGAATGGAGCGGACATCTGGAGAGCACCCGGACCCTCCCCTGCTCCATAAATATTTCTGAATAGGAACAAGAAATTTGTTACATTGTAATACATACCTATCTCTGTATGCGCTCCCCCCACAGCGGGTCATAATATGTTTCTACTTGTGTTTAAATCTTGTTTAACTCTTCCATTAACATGTGGACATGATTTGCACTGAACTGTATTTTAGAACAATACAATATGGTATATAGATAGATCTCTCTGGGGCTATATATCTACATATCTATCTCTCTATCTATATCTATCCCATATCTATCTATCTATCTATCTATCTATCTATCTATCTATCTATCTATCTATCTATCTATCTATCTATCTATATCTATCTCATATCTATCTATCTATCTATCTCATATCTATCTATCTATCTATCTATCTATCTATCTATCTATCTATCCCATATCTATCAATCTATCTATCTCATATCTATCTATCTATCTATCTATCTATCTATCTATCTGTGAGCCCCTAGCGATAACTCGTTAGCCAACACTCACCACTTTTCCGCGGCAGAGTCCTAGAGCCTTCGTTCCCAAATTGCCAACTGATCTACGATCCGGATCCTCTTCACCGTTTTAGTCTCAGGTTCAAGCCAGCCTGAAGCTGTAAGAGAATGGGGTATTCAATAACAATCCTCCTATGCTTGGTGACACAATAACCGCTAGGGATGAACGCGACCTTCACCGGTTGGGTGAATGGTCATCATTGGCACGGGGCCTCAGCTACCCAGTTTTCACCTATACAGTGCTCACACACTCAGGTGTAGTTTGGATCTCACACCGTTGTGAGAGATCCCCTAACTGGTGTTCAAGGGAAGAGCAGACAGAGGAAGAGAAAGTATAGAATGTTTGGATCTCTCACCGTTGTGAGAGATCCCCTATCGGACGCTCCAATGAAAGACAGACAGACACTGAGAGATACTCACACTAGACCCCTTGTCACCTTGACGAGTCGTCCGCCGCCCCTGAGAATCAAACAAAACAATCCCCCTACCTTCACGGACAAACACGCAAACAATACTGTACCAACTGGGTTACCTCTTTGTATGCTTGAAAGCTTGAACCTCACTTCCAGATACTTCCTCCGTAAACTCTCTGCTATAACAATGAGAAGATTCAGGGCAAACAACAAATAAACATCTTCTTACACACTATATTAACTAGGCTTGGGGACTATCCACCTCTAGCGGAAACACTCTCGTTTCAGCTGTCCCTCTCTTTCTCTTCCCGGCCGGCCGGCCCTGTCTGTGCCCTTCTATGAACACACCGCTGCCTTGATCTACTAGACTGAATCTTTAGAGTTCCCCCTGCAGGGGTTCAGCACCGGAGCCACACAGCCCCTTGCACTGACTCCCGAGAGGGCTTACTCAATAATCTATGCCCAGTACTCAACCTCACCCAGCTGGGGCTAAAGCGGGTGATCCGAGCCTATTACTCGGATTACTTTATCCCTCGAACCACCTATCAGCACTCTGTACCCAGTGGTACAGACCTCCAGCGCCGGTCACTCTGCGGCACAGGTCCGCCGACCTGTGAATGATCGCTTCGGTTCTTGCCTGGATGCCTTTCACTTTAGACCCACCTTCCTTCGGCCGATCCCTAGGGATCTAGGCCTAACGCCCAGATCACTTTGAAGCTGGGCCACCACTGGTGAATCTAATGGTCTTTTAGTGAACTGGGCCTAATGCCCAGACCACCTTATATGTAGGGCTGCCTCTGAGGGTCGTTTTAGTGACCTGGGCCTAATGTCCAGACCACTTTATATGCGGTACTACCAGAGGGTCGTGCAGTGACCTGGGCCTAATGCCAGACCACTTTATATGCAGAGCTACCTGAGGGTCGTGCAGTGACCTGGGCCTAGTGCCCAGATCACTTTATATACAGGCCTGCCGCCTACTTGAGCCCGAACAACCTGGGCCTAGTGCCCAGGTTGCTGACTGTAGAGCCTAAAAATCCCCCTACAGGGCCTAATGCCCCCTGCTATCCCCGAGGCCTTGTGCCCCTCCTACGTGGCCACAGGCCTAGTGCGTGATTATACCCACGGGCCTTAAGCCCGACAACAAATGATTTACTTGATTTTAAATATAAGTAAAGGTGGCCCACGGCCACCTACCCTGTCCGGTGGGAGAGCCTGCAGTGGGGAACTTCGATAAGCTCTTTAACTTTCCTCCACTGCAGAGCTTTCCGGTCCTCAGCTTCGGCTCCGCTGACCGCCGCCCGCCGCCGTCTTCCTCCTCCAGCAACAGCGCTTCCGTCTTCAGGTGTTGAGCACGGCGTCTTCCGGCGTTTTCCGGCGCCTCTGGAACTCTTCTCCTCCGCGAACGGTCTTCCTGGCTTGCTCTCCGCTGACGGACTGACGCGCCCCGCTCAGCGGCGCCTAATATATGGAGCCGCGAGGGGGCGGAGCCATGATGTGGCGAGCCACAATTGGCCCGCCGTGCCAGACTCGGATTGGCTGTCCGCCCGCGAGCCATTACTGGCTCGCCAGCGGCGCCAAATTCAAAATCCACGCTGGTGGTTGGACGAGCTTGAATCTTTCCAGATGCAAGCTCATCCAGCCCCGTCTCCCGCCGCCGCACCACGCTGCCCGGACCGCCGACGCCTGTTTGTCCAGCGGTCACTGGATTTCGGGCCGGACCAGGCCCTACACTGATGACCCCGCTCACATTTCCACCCCCTGTGTCCTTTGTAGTCCCTACAAAGGAGGTCTGAGACCAGACAAAGTCGGGATCAGCATATCGAGGCCCAGGCACGCCATGATTGAATCGTTGAGAACGTCTAGGTAAGGGTGTTACATCCGCCACCTCTGGAACATCGTCGACTTCATTCACAGTAGGAATTTCTGCGGGTGTCCACCACTCTTCTTCAAGGTTGCCCATTCCGGCCGGAGAGGACAATGTGGTCTCCTCATTACGCGAGTCATTCTGAACGACGTCAGGTATAAGGTCCCTTTCTGCTGAAGTTGGGAAAAGGCAGGGACGTAACATGTCCCGATGAAGAGTCCGCAATCGCCCCAGACCATCAGTGGATTCCACCTGATAGACCGGTCCTTCCGCTGACAAACGACATCTGATCACATAAGGTAAAACTTCCCAACGCTCAGATAGTTTACCCCCCGGACGAGTCATACGGACCAGGACCCGTTGCCCTACGGAAAACGGCTCAACCCCTCGCGCCCCAGCCGGGGTACGTCTATGATCGGCTTTCATCTTTTCCGTCAAATCATGAGCAATTTTCAGACGCCGCCGATGTTCCTCCACCTACCCTGTAGGAAGCGATCCCTCCCTACCATCGGACTCGGTTAGTACTAAATCCTGAACTTGCCGGCCCGGCCGACCGAACAACAAAAAGTAAGGAGAAAACCCGGTAGTACTATGAACCCTATTATTGTAGGCCCAAACCAATTCCTGCACATGTTCAGGCCACCTCCGTTTTTTTGTTTCTTCCAGGGTTTGGAGCATCTGTAGCAAGGTCCGGTTGAACCTTTCACAGGCCCCATTACCCTGAGGGTGGTATGGAGTTGTACAGGACTTTTGTAGCCCGTACAGTTGGCACAGACGTTCCATTAGCCGCCCTTGAAAACAGGCTCCCTGATCTGAATGTATCCTTTCGGGACACCCATATTGCCGTATAAAATTTTCCACAATCGCTTTGGTAGCCGACTCAGCCGTCTGGTCACGGGTTGGCACTACCACAGTAAACTTTGTGAAGTGGTCCGTCATTACCAAAGTGTATTGATGACCACTAACAGACTCTCCAATCAGCACATAATCTATCATTAGTAACTCTAATGGTCGATTTGTACAGATGGTCTGAATAGGCGCATGTTGTTCCGAGGGTTTGACCACTCCACAGCGTCTACACTCCCGACAGACCCGAGCGACCATGTTCTGCATTTGAGGTGCAAAATACAAACGTCGCAAACATTGATAGGTCTTATCACTGCCCAAGTGTGCTCCTTCTTGGTGTGCGTTTTCAATCAGTGGTCGGACCAACGCTTCTGGTACCACTATCTGCTCTACAAACCGAAGCTCCGAACTAAGGTAGGTGCGATGCCGGAGAGTACCTGCACAAACCTTGAGTCGGTCCCACTTACGCAGCAGCTTCTCACAGAAAGTAGTAAGCCTACTCCTTTCCCATTTGCTGGGCCAGTGACCATCTTCCTTCCACTGCATAATAGCTCTGAAACCGGGGTCTTCCTGCTGCTCGTGTGCCAAGTTTTGTTTGGTATTCCGGAGTATCGTGGCACTCTGCTTGACATTCCGATCACCCTTTGTCCCTGATTTCCTCACACGTGTCAGATCGGGGACTTCTACCTCTTCCCAGTCTTCATCCCCCTGTGTCCCAGGGACTTCTACAGGAAACCGAGATAAAGCATCAGCATTTCCGTTATTTTTTCCTGGCCGGTAACGAATGGTATAGGAAAACTTAGCTAACCGGGCTACCCAGCGTTGCTCCAGGGCCCCAAGCTTGGCAGTCCCTAAATAGGCTAGAGGGTTATTATCGGTAAAGATATCTACATGGGTGGCCGTCAGATATTCAGCAAATTTTTCGGTCACAGCCCAGACTACGGCCAATAATTCCAACTTGAAGGAACTGTAGTTGTCTGGGTTCCTCTCTGTCTCTCTCAAACTACGACTCCCGTAGGCAATCACTCGCTCCTGGCCATCCTGAACCTGAGCAAGTACGGCCCCTAGGCCTTGCAAGCTCCCATCAGTATACAAAACAAATGGTGTCTCAAAATTGGCATAGGCCAATATGGGGGCTTCTGTGAGAGCTTGCTTTAAGCACACAAAGGCCGCTTCCTGGGATACACCCCACGCCACCGCTTGAGTTTTCTGAGTTGTGGCCACCCCTCGCAATAGGGCGTGGAGCGGCTCAGCAATCTTAGCAAAATCCTTGATGAAACGTCGGTAATAACCGACCAACCCTAGGAATGCTCGTAACTCGGTCACTGTACGGGGTGTCTTCCATTCTTGCACAGCTGCAATTTTACTTGGTGTGGGATGCACCCCATCACGCGACACCACATGCCCTAAATACTCCAGACTAGTCTTTAGTAGGTGACATTTCCGAGGTTTGACCTTCAACCCATATCCCTCCAGGCGTTGCAGGACCACCTCCAAACGAGCTAAATGTTCATCCACAGTGGCGGAATACACAATAATGTCGTCTAGATAAATCAGAAGGGTTTTGAAATTCAAATCTCCCAGACACCGCTCCATCATCCTCTGAAACGTTGCTGGGGCGTTGGTGAGCCCGAATGGCATGCGGCAAAACTCGAAAAGTCCCATGGGCGTAATGAACACAGTCTTTTCTTGATCTTGTGTGGCAACTGGTACTTGCCAATATCCACTGGCCAAGTCTAAGGTGGAAAAAAACTTGGCCTTGCCTAACGCCGCCAGGGACTCCTCAATCCGAGGTAGAGGGTAGGCATCCCGTACGGTGCAACTGTTCAGCCTCCGGTAGTCCACACAAAAACGGATGCTCCCATCCTTCTTCCTAACCAACACTATGGGGGTGGCCCATGGACTCTTACTCTCCTGAATCACTTCGTTATCCAGCATCTGTCGAAGCATTGTCTTGACCTCCTGGTAAAGCTTTGGGGGAATAGGCTGGTATCTTTCGCGAATGGGTAAGGTGTCTCCAGTGCGAATCTCATGTTGTAAATCGTCCGTGTAGCCAAAATCTTCCTCATGTCTCAAAAAAGCTTTCCGACGTCTCCACAGCATCTGGTCCAACTTCCGCACAGTATCGGAGTCACAGTCAGCTAGCGAGACATCCATCTGCTCCCTTATTATCCCTCCGTTCCACTCTATACTTGGTTCCTCCTCTTGCACGACCTGCACTGACATGGTCCATGATTCAGTGGCTTCTGACTGAAGCAAAATACTTTGGCCTCTGCGAACCCCATCACCATCAATAGCTACCACTCAGGCAATTATAGCTCCTGCTGGGACACGCTGAATTTGTTCCCCTAAGTTACATATCCGGACCAACACCTTCCCTTCCTTGACTACTGACAAAGTTCTAGCCAGAACTATTCCGGACTCTATTCCGAAGAAGCCTGTGGGTTCTATCATTACCTCGAACCCGTCCAATCGCTGATGGGTACGCACCTCGAGGGGGAGTACTATCTCCTGACGAGGGGGTAGATCTATTCGTTGCCGATGGCTGGTTTTAATGAGGCCCAAAGATTCCTTTCCTTTTCCCTGGGCCCCACATCGCTGTCCCACCTGTTGAAAGGCTTGTTGAACCGGTCGTTGGACCCCCAAATGTCTCCAGTACCGAGGACCATTCTCTTGAAACAAAATTTGATCCAGGTCTTTCAATACGTTCATACCAAGGATCACCGGTCCATGACTCAAACCTGCGCTACTGACCACAAGGATACCTTTCTTCCCCAACTTTCGGCCACAAACTTCTATTTCCATCCAGACAACCCCTACCACCGGAATGGGGAGGTTGTTAGCTGCGGTGAGAGTGACCCAACTCTCCAAAACAGATTCCTTCAGGTGAGAATAATGTTTCAAGAAACAGTCCTCGGACATGGTGGTCACCTGAGATCCTGTATCCAACAAACACTGTTGATTTTTTCCCCCTAGGCATCCAACAACAATGGGACACTCCCCTACCAATTCAGCCGAGTTGACAATGGCTATCTCTCCACGTAACTCCCCCACGGGTGGTCCCCTTACCACGAGGGATTCTAGTTTAACTGAGGCTCAGAAATTGCCTCGGTACAATTCCAGGCAATGTGTCCAAGCCGATTGCAACGGTAGCATCGGGGGCCCCTAGTTCCTCCTTGTCTAACTCCAACACCTCTTCCTCTGGATCCATCTGACTCTCTGGGCCGGTACTCTTCTTCAGCTCTGCGGCCTCTTTGCCGGTATACTTCCTCTCTTGGCCGGGAAACCTCTTCTTTCATTTCCTGGGTTGCCTTAGAAAATGCTGCTTTAAGATCTTGAACGCATGATTCCAAAGGGTTGGCCTCCCGGCCCATCACGGGAGCAGACGTCGGATGTACCCACTGTGGAGTGACAGCATATGGACCAAAATTTGCATCTCGGTCCCGGGACACAGCGTCTATCTGTATCTGATGAAAAGTCAGTTTGTCGTCTTGCGTGATTTTATCTAACAAAATCTGTCGCAGCGGGACATTCCGCAACCCCATTGCAAATTGGTCTCGTAACATCTGGCTGGTATTTGGAAGTGCACCCATCCCATCCGGATCGCGCCTTCTAATCTCGCCCATCAATTCTTGAAGTGCGTTAGCAAACTGAGGAATGGACTCATCCTCTCTCTGGAACCGGGCAAACAACCGTTGTTGTAGGGTACCAGCCGATGACGTATTCCCATAGAGATCCCCCAGAATCTTCAGTACCTTTTTCAGGGAATCGCGGTCTTCTTCCGGTCTCAAAAGGATAGTACGTCTGGCTTCCCCTTCGAGAGAGTTCAGAGCCAATTGGAGTTTTGACTCCGGAGACACCTTATATAGGAGGGCAATTTCTTCGAGTCGCGATTTCCAATCCTCCAACTGTAAATTGCGGCCATCATACCGAGGCAAATGAGCGAGGGCAGGGCCTATGTTGACCCGTCCAGTTGCCCCCCTATTCTCTTCATCGTCTGACATCCTGCCGACTACGCCAAATGTGAGCCCCTAGCGATAACTCGTTAGCCAACACTCACCACTTTTTTCCGCGGCAGAGTCCTAGAGCCTTCGTTCCCAAATTGCCAACTGATCTACGATCCGGATCCTCTTCACCGTTTTAGTCTCAGGTTCAAACCAGCCTGAAGCTGTAAGAGAATGGGGTATTCAATAACAATCCTCCTATGCTTGGTGACACAATAACCGCTAGGGATGAACGCGACCTTCACCGGTTGGGTGAATGGTCATCATTGGCCCGGGGCCTCAGCTACCCAGTTTTCACCTATACAGTGCTCACACACTCAGGTGTAGTTTGGATCTCACACCATTGTGAGATATCCCCTATCGGACGCTCCAATGAAAGACAGACAGACAGACACTGAGAGATACTCACACTAGATCCCTTGTCACCTTGACGAGTCGTCCGCCGCCCCTGAGAATCAAACAAAACAATCCCCCTTCCTTCACGGACATACAGGCAAACAATACTGTACCAACTGGGTTACCTCTTTGTATGCCTGAAAGCTTGAACCTCACTTCCAGAAACTTCCTCCGTAAACTCTCTGCTATAACAACGAGAAGATTCAGGGCAAACAACAAATAAACATCTTCTTACACACTATATTAACTAGGCTTGGGGACTATCCACCTCTAGCGGAAACACTCTCGTTTCAGCTGTCCCTCTCTTTCTCTTCCCGGCCGGCCGGCCCTGTCTGTGCCCTTCTATGAACACACCGCTGCCTTGATCTACTAGGCTGAATCTTTAGAGTTCCCCCTGCAGGGGTTCAGCACCGGAGCCGCACAGCCCCTTGCACTGACTCCCGAGAGGGCTTACTTTAATAATCTATGCCCAGTACTCAACCTCACCCAGCTGGGGCTAAAGCGGGTGATCCGAGCCTATTACTCGGATTACTTTATCCCTCGAACCACCTATCAGCACTCTGTACCCAGTGGTACAGACCTCCAGCGCCGGTCACTCTGCGGCACAGGTCCACCGAAATGTGAATGATCGCTTCGGTTCTTGCCTGGATGCCTTTCACTTTAGACCCACCTTCCTTCGCCCGATCCCTAGGGATCTAAGCCTAACGCCCAGATCACTTTGAAGCTGGGCCACCACTGGTGAATCTAATGGTCTTTTAGTGAACTGGGCCTAATGCCCAGACCACCTTATATGTAGGGCTGCCTCTGAGGGTCATTTTAGAGACCTGGGCCTAATGCCCAGACCACTTTATATGCGGTACTACCAGAGGGTCGTGCAGTGACCTGGGCCTAATGCCCAGACCACTTTATATGCGGAGCTACCTGAGGGTCGTGCAGTGACCTGGGCCTAGTGCCCAGATCACTTTATATACAGGCCTGCCGCCTTCTTGAGCCCGAACAACCTGGGCCTAGTGCCCAGGTTGCTGACTGTAGAGCCTAAAAATCCCCCTACAGGGCCTAATGCCCCCTGCTATCCCCGAGGCCTTGTGCCCCTCCTACGTGGCCACAGGCCTCGTGCCTGATTATACCCACGGGCTTTAAGCCCGACAACAAATGATTTACTTGATTTTAAATATAAGTAAAGGTGGCCCACGGCCGCCTACCCTGTCCGGTGGGAGAGCCTGCAGTGGGGAACTTCGATAAGCTCTTTAACTTTCCTCCACTGCAGAGCTCTCCGGTCCTCAGCTTCGGCTCCACTGACCGCCGCTCGCCACCGTCTTCCTCCTCCAGCAACAGCGCTTCCGTCTTCAGGTGTTGAGCACGGCGTCTTCCGGCGTTTTCCGGCGCCTCTGGAACTCTTCTCCTCCGCGGACGGTCTTCCTGGCTTGCTCTCCGCCGACGGACTGACTCGCTCAGCGGGGCGCATAATATATGGAGCCACGAGGGGCCGGAGCCATGGCCCGCCGTGCCAGAATCGGATTGGTTGTCCGCCCGCGAGCCATTACTGGCTCGCCAGCGGCGCCAAATTCAAAATCCACGCTGGTGGTTGGACGAGCTTGAATCTTTCCAGATGCAAGCTCGTTCAGCCCCGTCTCCCGCCGCCACACCGCGCTGCCCGAACCGCCGACGCCTGTTTGTCCAGCGGTCACTGGATTTCGGGCCGGACGAGGCCCTACACTGATGACCCCGCTCACATATCTATCTATCTATCTCTATCCCATATCTATCTATCTATCTATCTCATATCTATCTATCTATCTATCTATCTATCTATCTATCTATCCATCTATCTATCTATCTCATATCTATCTATCTATCTATCTATCTCATATCTATCTATCTATCTCATATCTATCTATATCTATCTATCTATCTCATATCTATCTATCTATCTCATATCTATATATCTATCTATCTATCCCATATCTATCTATCTATCTATCTCATATCTATCTATCTATCTATCTATCTATC